>CM058044.1:42324900-43524900 GCA_030169165.1 Centaurea solstitialis
GAAAAAATCCATGGCGCACAATCCTTCAAGCCCTCCCTTCATTTCACATTTTCTTCTCTTCAAACACCATTCGCACCAATTCGTTTAAAAAATTCCAATAAAACTTTTCTTCTTCTTTCTATCTTCATCCAGAGCTCAAGACGATGCATAGGGCCCCAAATTTTGGGTGATAAGAAAGGAGAAAGGAGCTCGTTGGAACTTTTAAAAAGGTTTTCGACGTCTATGTCAACGGTTCTGAAGACGTCACTGAATAGTAAGAACTAATGTTTTCTTTTTTTCCCTTTTTTTTTTAGTTTAAGATTTATGTATTTTGTGGTTTAGTGTCGTTTTGGGGTTAGTAATTTTGCAAAAACGTGGTTAGATTTTTTTAAAGGGATGTTGGAAGTTTAAGGATTAAAAGTGTTGGGGTTTTTTTAAACCCTAGGATTAGGGTTTGTTTTAAGGGGGGGAAAATTTTTGAATTTAGATTTATATAAGAATATGACATCATGATAAAATATGTTTGGTTTTTTAAACTTTATGCATCATTTTAACTCATGGATCTAGGATTTTGCTGGTTTGGCAAACTATATAACTAGCTGAACTAATAAGCTAGCTGATAGCTGATAAGGTAGCTTAGAAAAAATTATGTGGGCAAAAACTAGCTTATGGGGGATGAAAAAAGCCCAAAAAAGGGGTATTTTGGGGGATAATGTTAATATTAAAAAGGGGTATGTTTGGGAAAAAACTATAAAAACTCCTAAAACGCTACTCCAACTATGTTTCAGTAAGCAAGGATGATTCTTTCCAACTGTCTAGCTTTAAGCTAGTTATTTTGCCAACACAACGAAAAATGGTCGAAGAAAAGAGATCTTAGATATATTGGGTGCAAAGGAATACGGGAGGCTAAAGAAACAAAACATTCAGAGTTTTTAGAACCATATTTTCTTGCCAAACATGATTCACCCCTTGCAATAAAGAGGTTATCTGGGGCTATTTGTTTACCTCCTAACATTTCATTAAGAGGCACCTTTGAATCGTTAAGAATAAAACCGTCTGTAAAAGAAAAAAAACTGTTTTAACGGATTAAAACCCTCTTAATGTTTTGTATACTGGACCCTCCCTTAACCCATTAAGCCCCGGGTTTTTATTAAAGGGTGGGGGCCCTAGACATTCCCAAACGGGTTTTACTTCGGGTCAACCCTTACTTACCAGAGCGTTTAAATATTGGAATGAAAGGGGTGATCCGTAGTTTCTTGGTTGTGAAGATGCGGGATAGGTGCTCCGTTTTATTTTCCCTTTGGGAGGCCGAGCTACTTTTACCAATTCCGAAATTCAACGTTTTTAATAAATCCCCTTCATGCGCACTATATCTAAGACCCTCTTAATTATTTACCACTTAATCATCCAACCCCAAAACCCCTTTAGCAATTGCCAATAGAACTACAAGAAAAACAAAAAAAATAACGAAACGACATAGGTACCATGTTCTTTTGTCAACTGTGACAATCAAACTAGATAATTTTTAGGGTGTGAGTGTGAGATCCTGCATATTTTTTCATACGAAATGATACTATGTCAAATAGAAGGATAGACTTTAAACGGTCCGTAATTTAAATAAAACCCCCTGTTGGTTTAAAATTTAAATGGAAGTGCAAAACTGAAAATCGGCGATTTTGTGAAATCCCCACAAACATTGGATTAGAAAACCCATGGGAGTTGGTAATTTTGGGATTTTTTATCAACAAATGTTGCTCCTGTTCCAACTTTTCCATTTGAGGTTTATGTTGAATCCCAGCATCTTTTTCTTGTTCTTTTGCAATGTGCCAACTCTTTTTCGGGGAACAATAGTTTTGTTTTGTTATTCAACTGTTTATTTAGCACAACAACTGAACAAAAATCATTAAATAAACAACTTAGGGGCATTTGGTTGGTTTTCTATTAATCCTGTATGGATAAAGTTGTCTGTATAGATTGAAAATTTGTTTTTGTTTGGGAGGTTTGTCATAGATGTAAAAATTTGTTTTTTTTTTTTTTGAGGGCAGGTTTGGAAAAAAAACTTCTCTAAAAGGTTCTGAATAAGCCATTTTCTATATCATTAAGCCATACCAAGCATATTTTATAGCTGACCAAATAAGCTTAAGACATTGAGCCATTAAGTTTGCTAAAAACAGATCCTCAGGAGGCATTTTTAAATTTTCATATGAGTCTAATGAAAACAAACCAAACAACACCAAGACAGTTTTGACTCCGAGTACTATGGACTTTTGATCAGTGACCAATTGTGAAATTTATTGAGCCAAAACGGAAACCTACGTTTCATAGGAATAGAGGAAATTACCGAACTTTTTCCCCATGAAATTTGTGCAGCCGGCTAAGAAACTTGCATTCTTTATCCTCTACCATAAACTTTTCATGCTATTAAAATTGATTTTCTATTTTTTCGTTTTATCCATTTTGAGAAGAGTGTTTTTTTATTGTTTGTGGCCCTTTATAGACCACAAATTTCACTTATGGCATGGTATGGGAACTTCTTTTGTTATATGTTATTCTTAAGAGCTCCAAACAGCCTTCTCCAAAATTTAGAAAAATTGAGATTTTTTGGGGTTTTTTTTTGCTTCTTTTTTTAAATGGTACGACCATTTTAGGTAACTTCCATTTCCTTGACCAAGTTTGCTATAGTACTACCACCCGACATAATTGGTATCATTAAATTGGTACGGTTGAAAGACATGTTGTTTGGTTTGGTACAAAGTTGCCAACCCTTAGAAGAAACCAAACGTTTTTTTTTACAATTTGCAACAAAAAATTCATGATGTTAAAAAAAAAAACTTGAAAAGAGTTTTAGCAACATTTTTAGGCAACTTGCTACACCAAGTAATGTTATATACTTATTTTGTATTTTCTGTTTTTGCATGTTTGATTTCTTTTTGTGTGTGTGACCCCTGTTTTTCTTGCTAAATGACACATCTAAATGTTGCAGTGAAATACACCTGAGGACGCCGGATAACAAAACTTGACCAGATTTTGCTCAACGGAAAAACATAGCAATCCGTAAGACCATGTTTCTAGTTTTTTTATCATTCTTTCAAGTCCCAATAACCGTGGCCCTTTTTTACGGGGATTTGAGCCGATATATTATATCGTTGTTTTTGACAGCTGGTACCAGGTGGTTCTCCGGACCAGAATAGGGTGAGACCGGAGTTGCGCAGGTGGGGTCGAACGGAGAAGGTAATGTTGAAGGATGGGTGCTTTTCTAAACCCCTGGGATTCAAGAAAACATTTTCTTTCTTTAGTATTTGTTTTTTGTTTTTTTGTTTCTATTGGTTTTTTACAAACAGGGGTGTTTTAAACTACATTATATTTAAATCTTAGTTATGCCAAAATTGTAGGCCCAGTTTTGATTTGGTTTATTTTTCAGTGAAAACTAAAAATCAATCAGAATTGGAAAAATGGGAAAGTTATGCTTTTCGTCATTGGGGGATTATTTAAAATTGTTATTTTATTTTTGTGCTTTTAGATTATTGTTTCCTTCCTAGGGAAAGTTTCCGTGTGTAAGAATTGGTTTACTGAGAAGTAGATCTGAATCCTTGATCTTTTTAACCCTCAAAACCCATCATAATTTTATTGAGTGATTTGGGCATCTTTCTTGATGCTTTTATTTAATTGTATTTAGTGATTATCTATTAACTTAACTTCTCACTGGATCCC
Source organism: Centaurea solstitialis (assembly GCA_030169165.1). Taxonomy (NCBI): domain Eukaryota; kingdom Viridiplantae; phylum Streptophyta; class Magnoliopsida; order Asterales; family Asteraceae; genus Centaurea; species Centaurea solstitialis. The sequence continues at coordinate 42,328,591 of CM058044.1, forward strand.
ACCATTTGCTTCATAGTTTGTAATTTATTGCTATTTTAGTTTCCTTAAGTAATTACATGGCAACTTCAAGTTAAGTATGATGGACTAAAACGGAGATAATTTTATTTGAACGATATAAAAAAATGGCGATTAATTGCGTTGTTTAGTAAAAAAAAATAATTTTAACCATGGTATAAGGTTTTATAAATCAAGGAGATAAACATGCCATTGTATGCAATAATTTTATCCATAAACATTTACTGGTAAAACTTGCCACCTTCATACCGAATGCAATTTTTGTATTTTACCTTGTTTTATATTGGGTTTTTATAGGGGTAACTTTAATCGGTCCACAATCAACTGTCAATTTTGTAATATGGGGGGATACTTGACTCATTCAGTGGTTATGGTTATGGTGCCTGGTGGTGTGGGTGCCTTAGGCTCGAACTTGGGACCATTTAATTTTGAACAAACGCTACCTTCAACCGTTACCAATTGAGTTAAAACAAATGATAAGATTATCAAATCTTGCCATATTGATACAAACAATTCATTAAAGTAAGTGACCCTGTAAAGGTCTACCAACAAGCCTCTAAATACATATATTTTAAACATTGTACCACTTTTTTAAATTTTTTTGGTTCATAGAATTTATTTCAGATATTTAGAAGGTTATCACTTTGGGTGTTGAGAGAGACACCCCACCCTACTAATACCCTACCCTATATACCCTTAAATTACTGCATATTAAATGCACTTTTGATTTTTTTTTAATTAATGTTCAACTTTTTCTCAAAACTTCTATGTTGTCCTTATTTAACAATTAAAAACATTAAAAAAACTAATTTTGACCACTTTTAAAAAAACCATTTATTTATTTAGTTTTCTTAAAATAAAAATTTTACATCAAAAATATATAAATTAAATATCTATAAATAAGTTAATTTTTAAATTTTCTTTATAGCATTATAACGATGATTTTTTAACTAGATAAAAAAAATTAATGTGTATATATATATATATTCCTATCCAACAATAGAGTGTTCATCAAATAAAAACTATTTTTATTATTGAAAACCCGTGAAAACCAACTAAAATATATGATTTTTTTAATCAAATACTATGATATTAACTATTGTTACACATATGTTTTTTTTTGTAACGTCCCGTTTTATTTAATTATTTATTTATTTATTTTTTATTTATTTATTTATTTTTATTTAATATGATTAGTAGTATTAATTGTTGCATTAAATTAGGGTTATTGTTATATGGATTAGGGTTAGGGTTTTATTTGTCGTTATCTTGCGGGTCAAGCCCGTTATAGCTTAGTTTAAAACCCTAGGAGTACAACCACTTTTCTCATCAAGTTTCTTGGCGAGCAAGTTACCGAGAGAGGAGAGGAGGCCGACCTAGAGAGGGAATTCGGGAGAGAAAGAGAGGGCGTTATCGGGACCGGTCTAGCGTCGCTCTCATCGTAAGGTAACGGAACCCTCGTCTCTTTCGTTTAGAATCGTTTTAGGGTTGCTAGGGGTTCGGTGGCGACCACGGCGGCCGCCGGCTCCGGTCGGTGTTAACCGTCGATGGAAAACACACAACACACACACTCGCGTCACACCGGCGATGAGCCGTGGAGGAGCCCGGCTGTGCTTCCGGCGGCGGTGGCCACCCACGGCTGCCGGACCGCTGCTGCGTCAATACCCAGCCGACGGTGTGGTGGCGACACCGTTCGCGCCGCCGTCGTGCCTGTGCTAACCTGCGATGCTAACGCCGGCTGCTGTATTCTTGCGTGGGACAGCGGCGGTGTTAGACCACCCGTCGTTGTCGCCGTTGGGTGGCGGTGGTGGTGGCGCAAGGCCTCGCCGCTGCCGCTGGTTCTGGCGCGAATCCGGTCGGAGGTGGCGGTGGTTACAACCGCTGCCCGCCTTTGTTGTTGGCCGTTCATGGTGTGGCGGTACTATCGCTGCTGCTGTGATTAGAGGAAGGGGAGGGGACGGCCGGCGATGGTGGCGGCGAGCCGCTGCTGTCCCGCTGCCTCCTCGGTGTTTAGGTGGCCGGCGTGGTGGTGAGAAATCACAGCCGCCGCCATGATCATGGGACGTCAATACCGTCGTTATTATAGGGGAGTAAACGCCACTTTTAGACTTTTCGAACCGCGGGTGGTTCCGGTAGTCACCATTATTGTTATTACCCGAACCGATGACAGGGTGAATTGGTAGCTGTTGACGTTAGGGTTTTTACCGTGTAGCGTATGTTCTTATGGTGTATGTTTTGTTATAAAATTTTCAGAGTTGCGGGAATCTTTAGAGTTGATTTTACGGTTGTGATTGTTATCCGTAACGAATAGAGGTGAGTGGGTTTACATGCGATACTTATGATTTTATGTGTATACGTGTGTATGATTCGTGGTGATGTTTTCGGGTTGCGTGATGACCCACGGGCGGGAAACCGCGGAGACTGGATTGCGTGATGATCCGGTAACGGAAACCGTTCAGCTGTTAATTTGGATGTTATTATGTGCATTAAATTATATGTGTTGTATGTGGATTTACTCACTAAGCGGTTGAGCTTACCCCTCGTGTTTAAATGCTTTTAGGTACGAGTTCCGGGGTTGACAAAGGCAAGGCTCCGGCTTGAGGGTTTCCGGGCATGACGTGGCGTTCCGATCCTTTTGTGCACTTATTGATAATTATTTGTTGGGATATTAACTACGAATGTTAACTTAATTTGGGTTTTGTTGAACGGTTGTTTTATTTGAATCGTTAAAGAAGGTTTTATTTAAAATTTTATTTTAAAAATTTTCCATTTGGGGTTTGGGTGTTACAACTTGGTATCAGATCCTAGGTTTAAGAGAATCACACACGCCACTCGTGGGTGTGTGTGTGGTTGGACTTAAACCAGGCGGTTGAAAGTAATTGATGAATCGAACGGCCAGCGGAACCGTCAAGGCGGAGGTAACTTTAGTACCTTAGTTGTTAAATCGTTATATGTGCTTGTATAGTATTAATTACTTATCGCATGCTAAATATAAAATTGCAATGTGGCTTGTTGGGAATGAAGCTGAGCTGTGTTCTATGATTTTATGTGACTGTTAGTCAGTGGGATTAGGTCTAATTAGGACGGTATCAAGACCAACGTAAACACCTTGGTACGTCGGGGATGGGCCGTCGAGCATATTCTTGTCTGATTGTTGCTCGGTGGTCTTGATCCGGCTACCATGCATGGTTGGTTATAGTAATACGGCGCCAATAATAGTGTTACTAAAAACGCCTGTGTAGTGTTGGATTTGATTAAGTTCTGGAGACTTAAAACTTATTGATTGCAGTTAGGATTATAGCATGCATGTGTAATATATATAAATATATATATATATATAATATAAATATATATATGTGGGACATCTGTGTTAGCATGCGCGATAACAACTAGCCTTAGGGTTAGCATGATCACTAATAGTAGGGTTATATGTGAGCACCGTAATAGTGCTTAGTGACACTTCGATAGCTGTGACTAAGATGTTTCTTGAACCTTCAAATGGTGCAAACTAGGAGCCATACTGATGATGAGGCCGACAGTCCGACCACATTGCTGCCCAAATCACTGAGACCCTACAGCAGATGCTGCCGGACTGTTTAACCAGATGAGAGATGAGCATCCAAACCATGGACCAGCGCATTGACGTGGCCCTCACGGCCCGTAGCTTAGGTACTGGGAGCTCGAGTCAATCCCAGCCTCGGGATCACCTTTAAGGACTTCATGGCGTGCCAACCGCCATTATTTGACGGGAAGAAGGATCCCGTGGCTTGCTACCGCTGGTACTCCGGCGGTCGAGGGAGCCTTTCGCACTTGTGGGTGCCCTGATGGTTCGAGGTTCTGTTCGCTGTGAACCTTCTTCGTGAGCTGCAAAGGATTGGTGGGACTGACGCTCAAGAAATACACGAGGCACAGATCACTGCGCTGACCTGGGGGACTTCCGAGCCTTGTCCGACGAAGAGTTTGCACCTCGCATCGAAAAGGAGCGGATAGCATCTGAGTTCTTGAAGCTGACTCAGACGACGGAGTCGGTGAACGAGATTACTGCCAGTTTTCTGGAGAAGCTGCTTGTTTGTACCGGGGTACGCGAACGACGAGTCGCTGAAGATGGCTCGTTACTTGGGAATGCTGAAGCCGGAACTCAAAAAGGCGGTGGCCACGGGAGGTGTAAGACCCTCAGCGATATGCAGGAGGTAGCGAGGTCTCAGGAGCTAGTCTTGGAGGACTGCAGCAAGGAAAGAGAAAGGCAGAAGACCATCGGGGCCAGCGAAGAAGTTCAAGGGAGCTAGGACTGACACCAGGAGCGGAACCCCGAGCTCCCAAAGTGTGGGCGTTACCACCGGGTGAGTGCAGACCGCGGGAGTTATCGTGCTAACAAGTGTGGCAAGACGGGCCACCTCAGCAAGGACTGCAAGGAGACTGCTAGCTTTGCTTTCACTGCTATCAGCCGGGGCATATCAAGCCCGATTGCCCTCAGCTGAAGAAGACGCCAGCCTTGGCCCCGGCACCAGCGACGCTTAGGATCACGACGGCACTACTCAGGAAGAGTGGAGCTACCACCCGTGGGCGAGCTTTTCAGATGACTGCCGAGGAGGCGCAGACGGCCCGGACGTGATTACAGGTTTTTCCTGTTATATTTTCGTACGATTAACTGATAGTAGCGTGTTTTTATGTGTTAGTGATAAAATAGTGTATCTGCCGTTAAATGTGAATTTTAGGCATATTTCCTGTCAACTCGAAACCGGCTTTAGTACTTTTCGACACGGGGCCACGTGGTCCTATGTGTCGCGTAGTTTCTGTAAGGATTTCCAGATCGAGCTTGGTAATCTGGATAGTCCTCAGGCGATCGACGTAGCGGCAGAGAAGTGCAGTGGTCGAGCATGTGTACCGGGGATGCAGCATTGACATCTTTGAGTTCGTTTCAGCATCAATCTCATCCCCATTCCCATGAACGAGTGGACGTAGTTGTCGGAATCGACTGGATGTTTCCAAACCGGCGACCACGGATGTTGCAGGCAGTGTGTACGCATCCATAACCCAAGTGGGGGAGAATTGGTTGTGTACGGTAAGGGAAGAAGGATATCTACATCCTTCTGTTCTATCGCGAAAGCCTCAGAGGTACATCCAGCGAGGGTGTACGGGGTTCTTGGTTTATGCTAAGGCGGATCAGGCGAAGGAGAGGAAGCTGTCGGTAGCGGAGGTGCCATGGTCAGCGATTTCCAGACGTGTTTCCAAGGATCTGCCTGGCCTTCCACCTGATAGGCAGATCGAGTTCGGCATCGACTTGGTACCTGAGACAGCTCCGATTGCGCGAGCTCCTTACCGTCTGGCTCCGCCGGAGCTTCAGGAGTTATCGGAGCAGTTGCAGGAGCTCTCGGGGAAGGGGTTCATCCGCCCGAGCAGCTCACCGTGGGGTGCACCGATTCTGTTTGTGAAAAAAAGACGGGAGTCACCGTATGTGCATCGATTACCGTGGACTCAACAAGGTGACCGTCAAGAATAGTATCCTCTACCTAGAATTGATGATCTTTTCGACCAGCTTCAGGGGCGTCGTGGTTTTCCAAGATCGATCTTCGTCCGGTATCACCAGCTGAAGGTGAAGGAAGCGGATGTCCACAAGACCGCTTTCCCGCACCCGTTACGGCCACTTCGATTTTTGGTAATGCCGTTCGGCTTACCAATGCTCCAGCAGCTTTCATGGACCTCATGAACCGGGTGTGCCGCCCGATGCTTGATCGTCCGTGATCGTTTTCATCGACGATATCCTAATCTACTCGAAGACGAAGGAGGAGCATGTGTTGCATCTGCGGGAGGTGCTTGAGGTGTTGAGAAGGGAGCGTCTCTACGCCAAATTCTCGAAATGCGTTTCCTGGTTGGAGGAGGTTCAGTTCTTGGGCCATATCATTAACCGGGAAGGCATCAAGGTGGATCCAGCAAAAATCGAAGCAATTATGAATTGGGAAATTCCGAAGGCACCTACCGAGATCCGGAGTTTCCTGGGTTTAGCCGGCTACTACCGACGGTTCATCCAGGATTTCTCCAAGATTGCGGTACCTTTGACGCGTTTGACAAAGAAGAGTGAGCCGTACGTTTGGGGTTCTGAGCAGCAGAGGGCTTTCGACACGCTGAGGCAGAAGCTGTGTGAGGCTCCGGTTCTGACCTTACCGGAAGGGTGGAAGACCTGGCAGTTTATTGCGACGCATCTCGGCTGGTCTGGGTTGTGTTCTGATGCAGAGGGGCGGGTGATAGCCTACGCTTCGAGGCAGCTGAAGCCTCACGAGGCTAATTACCCCACGCATGATCTCGAGCTTGCGGCGGTTGTTTTTGCTCTCAAGTTGTGGAGGCACTACCTGTATGGGGTGAAGTGCACCATTTTCTCGGACCATCGTAGCTTGAGGTACTTCTTGGAGCAGCCGAATCTGAATATGCGACAGCGGAGGTGGCTTGACGTAGTCAAGGACTACGATTGCGAGATTCTCTATCACCCAGGAAGGCTAATGTGGTTGCTGACGCTCTGAGCAGGAAGACGGAGCACGCGCCGCTTCGTATCTCACACCTGAAGATGGCGGTGACTACCTCCTTCTTGGACTTGGTTCTACGGGCCCAAGAGGAGGCGAGTCGAGAGGAGAACCAGAACGGGGAGCGGATTCGGGGACAGATGGCCGCGTTGGTCAGAGATAGGCGTGGGTTGCTGACGCGATTTGGGCGAGTGTGGGTTCCTCGTGCGGGTACGGCACGTCAGACCTTGCTAGAAGAAGCTCACAAGTCTAGATTCTCAATTCATCCGGAGCTACAAAGATGTATCGGGATCTGCGGACGGGATACTGGTGGCCAGGGATGAAGAGAGACGTGGCACGGTACGTGGAGTCGTGTTTGACCTGTCTGAAGGTCAAGGCCGAGCATCAGAAGCCTCACGGCAAGATGCAACCTCTCGAGATCCCTGAGTGGAAGTGGGAAAACCTCACTATGGATCTGATCACCAAGCTTCCGAAAACCCCTCGGAAGTTTGATGCGATTTGGGTTATAGTGGATCGGTTGACCAAGAGCGCTATCTTCCTTCCTATTCGGGAGAGTTCGACTGCAGAGCAGCTGGCGAAAATCTACGTGGATGAGGTGGTGTCGAGGCACGGGTGCCAGTGTCGATTATCTCGGACCGGGACGTGCGTTTCACTTCTCGGTTTTGGGAGAGGTTTCATTCGGAATTGGGTACCAGACTGCATTTTAGCACCGCGTACCACCCTCAGACAGACGGTCAGAGTGAGCGGACGATTCAGACCTTGGAGGACATGCTGCGAGCGTGCGTTTTGGATTTCGGTGGCAGTTGGGATACGTACCTGCCTTTGGCGGAGTTTTCGTATAACAACAGCTACCATTCGAGTATTGGGATGCCGCCGTTTGAGATGCTTTACGGAGGAGATGCCGTACTCCTATCTGTTGGGGCGAGGTTGGACAGCGTGTCCTGGGTAGCACCGAGGTTGTCCAGAGGACTACGGAGGATATTCAGAAGATCCGGGAGCGGTTACGGACGGCTCAGAGTCGACAGAAGAGTTATGCGGATCGACGGAGATCGAACCTGGAGTTCCAGGTGGGAGACCGAGTGCTACTCAAGGTTTCGCCTTGGAAGGGTGTGATTCGGTTCCGAAAGAGGGGCAAGCTGGGGCCTCGTTACATCGGACCGTTCACGGTTCTAGCGCGTGTTGGGAAGGTAGCTTATCGCTTGGAGCTGCCTGCGGTACTAGGCCAGATCCACAGCACTTTTCACGTTTCGCAGTTGCGTAAGTGCCTCGCCGACGAGACGGCACACATTCCTTTAGACGATATTCAGGTGGACGAGAGCCTGAATTACGTCGAGAGGCCGGTAGCGGTGTTAGACCGGAAGGTGAAGAGGTTGCGACGCAGGGAGATCGGAATCGTGAAAGTGCAGTGGCAGCATCGGAAGGGTTCTGAGTGACCTGGGAACCAGAGGCAGAGATGCGAGAGCACTACCCAGAATTGTTCACAAGACTGATTTCGAGGACGAAATCCTTGTAAGTGGGGGAGAGTTGTAACGTCCCGTTTTATTTAATTATTTATTTATTTATTATTTATTTATTTATTTATTATTTAATATGATTAGTAGTATTAATTGTTGCAGTTAATATTAGGTTATTGTTATATGGATTAGGGTTAGGGTTTTATTTGTCGTTATCTTGCGGGTCAAGCCCGTTATAGCTTAGTTTAAAACCCTAGGAGTACAACCACTTTTCTCATCAAGTTTCTTGGCGAGCAAGTTACCGAGAGAGGAGAGGGAGGCCGACCTAGAGAGGGAATTCGGGAGAGAAAGAGAGGGCTTTATCGGACCGGTCTAGCGTCGCTCTCATCGTAAGGTAACGGAACCCTCGTCTCTTTCGTTTAGAATCGTTTTAGGGTTGCTAGGGTTCGTGGCGACCACGGCGGCCGCCGGCTCCGGTCGGTGTTAACCGTCGATGGAAAACACACACACACACACTCGCGTCACACCGGGGATGAGCCGTGGAGGAGCCGGCTGTGCTTCCGGCGGCGGTGGCCACCCACGGCTGCCGGACCGCTGCTGCGTCAATACCCAGCCGACGGTGGTGGTGGCGACACCGTTGCCGCCGCCGTCGTGCCTGTGCTAACCTGCGATGGCGTAACGCCCGGCTGCTGTATTCTTGCGTGGGACAGCGCGGTGTTAGACCACGCCGTCGTTGTCGCCGTTGGGTGGCGGTGGTGTGGCGCAAGGCCTCGCCGCTGCCGCTGGTTCTTGGCGCGAATCCGGTCGGAGGTGGCGGTGGTTACAACCGCTGCCGCCTTTGTTGTTGGCCGTTCATGGTGGTGGCGGTACTATCGCTGCTGCTGTGATTAGAGGAAGGGGAGGGGACGGCCGGCGATGGTGGCGGCGAGCCGCTGCTGTCGCCGCTGCCTCCTCGGTGTTTAGGTGGCCGGCGGTGGTGGTGAGAAATCACAGCCGCCGCCATGATCATGGGACGGTCAATACCGTCGTTATTATAGGGGGAGTAAACGGCCACTTTTAGACTTTCGAACCGCGAGGTGGTTCCGGTAGTCACCATTATTGTTATTACCCGAACCGATGACAGGGTGAATTGGTAGCTGTTGACGTTAGGGTTTTACCGTGTAGCGTATGTTCTTATGGTGTATGTTTTGTTATAAAATTTTCAGAGTTGCGGGAATCTTTAGAGTTGATTTTACGTTGTGATTGTTATCCGTAACGAATAGAGGTGAGTGGGTTTACATGCGATACTTATGATTTTATGTGTATACGTGGTGTATGATTTCGTGGTGATGTTTCGGGTTGCGTGATGACCCACGGGCGGAAACCGCGGAGACTGGATTGCGTGATGATCCGGTAACGGGAAACCGTTCAGCTGTTAATTTGGATGTTATGTATGTGCATTAAATTATATGTGTTGTATGTGGATTTACTCACTAAGCGGTTGAGCTTACCCCTCGTGTTTAAATGCTTTTAAGTACGAGTTCCGGGGTTGACAAAGGCAAGGCTCCGGCTTGAGGGTTCCGGGCATGACGTGGCGTTCCGATCCTTTTGTGCACTTATTGATAATTATTGTTGGGATATTAACTACGAATGTTAACTTAATTTGGGTTTTGTTGAACGGTTGTTTATTTGAATCGTTAAAGAAGGTTTTATTTAAAATTTTATTTTAAAAATTTTCCATTTGGGTTTGGGTGTTACATTTTTCATAATGGAAGTATCATCCATTAAAAAATAAAAATTATATTTATATATATATTATGAATAAAAAATATTTTTTAAGGATTTTTTTAATCAAATACTATGATATTAACTATTGTTACACAATATTTTTTTTCATAATGGAAGTATCATACATTAAAAAATAAAAATTATATATATATATATATATCGGGCTTATGAGCTTATTATTTTATTTTTTTATATACATATATATAACCTATAATTCAGTATCTACAAGTTTTATTCTATTATATACAAGCAAATTATATACTAAAATACACATTATTGAAATTTATAAAGTTATATAATAAACAATATATTGTTTCTTATAAGTAGCAAAACATTTGTCTTTCTAGTTTACTTATTTGAATTTTTTTATAATAATTATAATACATTAATTTTTATTAGTATTTATTAATAAAAAGGAAAAAAAAAGAATTATATTAGAGAGAGAGAGAGGAGCAATTAAATGATTGCTCAAACTTCTAGGCATTTTTTAAAGATACTATGTAATAAATACTATAGGGTAGGGTGTTTTGTGATCCATAGGGTGGGTTGTATAAATCCATACCTTAGAAAAAAGAACAAGTGTATCAACTTAATGATATGGTGGAATATGATAGTTTGATGGTAAGGTACTACAATTTATTGTTCACACCTGAGGAGGGTATGGTACCAATTCTCAGTGGGCCCCACCTTCCCAACCAATTAAAACCGCGCGTACCCTCCACGCGCACACCCCCGCGCGTGGGTCCCACCAAACAAGTAAAAAAAATCGGGTCAGCCCCGTAAAACGGGCCATAAAAAACTGCCCGACCCGGATATGGTTGTTAAGAAAAATTCCTTCTAAAAAAACTGGGTTTTAAAGCCTTTCCATCTTCTTCCTCCTTCTACTTCTTCTTCTTCACTCTCCCACTTTCAGAAGAGAACCAAAAAAAAAGTAGGGTTTTAGGGCTAATTTTTGATATTTTTTCTCTCTCTCTAGGGTTTCAGGACGCCATGGATAGGTACACGAAGGTTGAGCAGAAGAAGCCGGATATACCTATCAACGAGAATGAGATCAGAATCACTTCGCAAGGCCTTGTTCGTAACTACATCAGCTACGCTTCCACGCTTCTTCAGGTTGATTTGTTCATCATCATCATCATCATTATCATTTCTTCGTTTATTTCATGAAATGCTATGAAATGTGTGTTGTTTTGTGGTTTCGTTGTGGTTTTTTCACCTTTTTTTTAGGTTTTGTTGTTTGATTTATGATCGTCGTTTCTGCGTTTGTTTCATGAAATGCTATGAAATGTGTGTTATTGTGTGGTTTCGTTGTGGTTTTTTCACCTTTTTTCTAGGTTTTGTTGTTTGATTTATGCGGTTTTGGAAATCTGTATATGATATTTTGGTAGGTGTTTGGTGTTACGTTGTTTTTGTGAGCTTTTTCGTTAAGCTTTGTGAGCTTTTTGTATGATTAGAGTATAATGCTTTGATTGTTGTCTATTTTTGTGTTCTATGAATTGAAATTTGTAGAGTTATAGTATAGCAACAGCTCAACAAGCGTTTTATTTGAATCTAGATGGTGTAGGCAAAAATAATTATTTGTGTTGAAGAATCTCTATCTGGTTTTTTGTTTTTTTGTATTTTTTGTTTGATTAGAGGCTAGTGCTTGGAATACAATGCAGATTGTTGTCTATTTTTGTGTTCTATGAATTGAAGTTTGGGGAGTTATGGTATAGCTACAAGAGTTTTATTTCAATGTAGATGGCGTAGGCAAAAGTAATTATTTGTGTTGAAGAATCTCTAGCTAATTTACTGGTAGATGGTTGGGATTAACATTGATTCTATGAGTTTTTCCATGGATTCATGCATCGTTTGTTTCTTCTTTTTATGTTTGATTTGGTTAGAGGGTAAAGTTAAGAATAGTAAAAATGCAAAACCGTTTGTTGTTTTTATTTTTCCTTGAATTTCACTTTGTATGATCTCCTAACAAGCATTTTATTCCGATTTTAACTTTTACTAGCTTCTGTTTTGGTTAATGTTTATCTCTTCTATCAAACATTGTATTGGTTCAGTCATGTCTTCTAATAGGTGTATTCAGAGGTCTTTTATGGAGGATCAAATTATGTCTATGTTAGTCCGACTTGTTCTTATTGGATGTCCACTCAATGTTGTTAGGCCACCCGCAGCGCAGGCGGTATCATGGCTGTGCAGCCGGCATACCGGCGGTAACACCGCCGCGGTATGCCGGTATGTGGACGGTGAGCTATGGCAACGGTGAATCCATGCCGTTCAACAAAAGTCTCAAACACACACACACACATATACATACAATCTATATATATATAAAGGTAATATTTTATTATTTAAATCATACAGGTGGTATGAGTGGTACGGGTGTGGGTGAATGGTATGGTAATGGTAAGGTAGTGGTAAAGCTGATGTGGCGCTGAGGTGGCAGCCTATGCAGGTGGTATGGGTGGTATGGCTGTGGATGGCCTTATGTATATCTTCATTTCTAACCCTTTTCCTCGATGTTTAGCCGTATGTTAATCTCTGAGTTTCCATTATTAGAAAATCATGTGTCCATGTTGCATAAACTACTTTTTTCAACTTGTACTTTATATACCGACCCAGCAGCACTTTCTCTTTCATTTCTCTCATTTGATTTTGTGTTCCCTCTAGGTTGCAATCTCGTCTTATCTAGTAAAGGAATCGTGTTGGTTCTTTTACATTTGTTTGTTTTGTATAACCATGGGTGGAGTGTTATCTACTACCTAAATTAGGGCCTGCAAGTTTGGGTCTTAATTATTTAACCTGAAATTGCTTCTGTTAATTGAAATCGTTATTGTTTAAACTATTGAATTTGTTTACCAGTCTCTAATAGATGCAAACCGAAGTACATAATAGTGCATGGAGAACTATGATTTGGTTGTTTTTGAAAGGTGATCATGATTCAATTATTAATATGATGTTTGGGAAGTTCTTTTTTTTTTTATATCAAACATGCTTCAGCATGGTTACTTTATTCTATTTGCATACACCAAGTTATTCATGTCAAGGAATGTTGTGGTAGTTGTACCAATTCAGACTTGGTTTGTCATCTTGTTGAATATTTATCTTTAGTTTGCATCACCTCCGACTTTGTGTCAATCTATTTTCATAGTTCGAAGTGTGTTTTTATACAACCACAGGTTGTGGTTGCTTGTCTTGTTTGCAAAATTGAGCGATATGTTCAACAATGGTTTTGCAAAGGCATATCTGCATTACTTTCAAATTATATTTTCTTGCTTGATTTATGCTATTTCTACTGTCTAGCTATGCAGCAAACTCTTTGTATTGGCTTTGTTAGTTGATCGTCTAATATGTTGCTGGATTTGATCTTTAGTGTGTGATAAATAGCAGGTGGGTCCTTGATTGTATGCCTGGTTATTTAAGATTGCATTTGGAATCTATGATCTTAATTTAGAGCTAGGTGGTGACTAGAAACCTATGTCTTGCTAAGGAAGACTTCTTAAGTAGTTAATATATCTGTCTAAAGCTGTGGCAGACCTGTGATTAAACCTTATGTATGCCAAACCAGTCTCGTAAAGACGCAAGTGGGGTGCTCACAGCCCCATTATTTATTTTGTTTCTTGAACCCATCTCTTGCATTTTGTTAATTATACTATGCCAGTGAAGGAACTTTATATTTATGTGTATTTGCTTGAATGTGCAGGACTACATCTCTCATTGTGTTGTTGATTATGAACATAATCTAACTGTGATTATTTCTATAGGAGAGACGTGTGAGAGAAATTGTCCTGAAAGCGATGGGACAGGCTATTAGCAAGACAGTAGCCATTACTGAGATTATCAAGGTTTGCTACTCAAATTACTTGCGCCTTTAATTTTATTCTTCCGTTTTAGTTTATCATGTGCAAAACTAGTAAGATGCACTAATTTTCAAACAGAGAAACATTCCTCGATTGCATCAAGATACTCAGATCAGCTCAATAAGCATAACTGATGTATGGGAACCTATCGAAGAGGGTCTTCTACCGTAAGTTTCAAAGAAATTTATTCCACATCATGCCACTGGTTATATTCATGTTTAAAGATTCAGGGGCCAGAAAAGATCCCGTGTTGTATGTCACCAGTAATGTAATGCCTTAAAAAGTACTTTTTAGATGTTTCACTTTTCGTTATATGCAGTGTGGAGATGACTCGCCAGGTCTCAATGATATCGATTACCTTGTCAACTAAGGAGCTAAACAAGAATTCACCTGGGTGAGTTCTATCATATCTTGTAAATGGCTTTTTTGTAAGCAGTTAAACAAATATGACAAAATTTAAGCCTCTTGGTCCTCTTCTTACTTTCTTTACTTATGGAATAAATGTCCACCTTCCAATCCTACCCTTTAATTATGAGATGGAGAAATTCATTACTCCCTGTATTATTAAGGTATAGTTGTCATTTAGTTAACTAAAACCTGTAATAGTTACAAATTTCTAAAACCGTGCGCCATTTTCATTTGTGGACATTTATTTTGGTAAGGTGGGAGTAATTCTTAAGCCGATCTGCGAACTTCAACATCTTTCCAATATTGTATATCTCTTCCGTTTTGACTTGAGCATTCTTCATGGTTCAGGTATCAAGCTCCGCTCTATGTGGAGCGACCAAGGCCACAAAACAACAATTATCAGCGACAGCAACAACCAAGAATGGCACCGCAAACATACAATGCGGTAAATGAAGGTGGGTTAGCATCAACATTTAGAAACCATCACTTTGTTGGTTTTTTAATCTTTTTGATCAAAAAACTATTGTTTGCATTTGTAGATGCATATGGCGGAAACTACCATGGAAATAGGGGGCGTGGTCAAGGTGGGGGCAGAGGCGGGAGAGGTCGTGGTTGGAACAGGGGCGGATATGGGAATCAAGGGGGAGGATATGGGAATTATCAAGGGGATGGTTACAGAAACTACCAAGGGGGAGGTGGATATGGCAACTACCAAGGAGGCAGGGGCGGATATGGGAACTATCGAGGAGGCAGGGGCGGATACGGAAACTATCAAGGTGGGGGAGAATATGGAAACTATCAAGGTGGTGGAGAATACGGAAACTATCAAGGTATTTTTAACATTTTCATTAACTTTTATCAACATTAGATTTGAGATTGTAAAAAAAGGGTATTCGCCACCCTATGGAGCATCCCCACCACACTGGACCCACGGTCATCATGACAGAGGTAAATAGTGCATGCATCCTATTTGCAGAGGGGTAGTGCCTGCCAGGCTACCCCTGCTTGAACCGAAG
The DNA here is from genome assembly GCA_030169165.1 of Centaurea solstitialis. Lineage (NCBI taxonomy): Eukaryota > Viridiplantae > Streptophyta > Magnoliopsida > Asterales > Asteraceae > Centaurea > Centaurea solstitialis. The sequence goes on from CM058044.1 coordinate 42,343,617, forward strand.
GTCTCACACATATGGACAGTGGTGGATGTACACTTTAGTTTTGGGGGTCATTTGACACCCATAAACTCTCACATTTTAGTTTCTTTGATATTAAAAGTTCGTTTTTTTTTTATTGATATATACTTCTTTGACCCCTAAAAAATATAAGGTTTGATCCTAATTTACCACAAGAAAGTTTATTTATTACATCTTATATTATGTTTTTTAAATCCCGACCCCCCCCCCCCCCCCCCCTTTCTAAAATTTCTAGATCTGCCACTGCATTTAGATTACACCCACACCTCTCGGTAGAATCACATTCATTTTCATTATTTATATGCACTGGATACAATGAATCACGTTAAATTTCGTTATTTTTGTTTTCGAATAGATAACAATGGTTACTCAAATCGCGGTAGAGGTGGTGGACGTGGGGGAAATGCAGGCTATCGTGGTTAGTATTTTGTTATTTATCTTCTGATTTTTCTTGTTTCTTACGTGTCGTTTGTTTATAAAAGGTTTGAAGTCTAAAGTCTGATTTCACATCTAAAAAATAAGAGGTGAATGGTGCACCTCTTAAAAATTCAGAGGCCGGTAAGAAGTCTTCAGACCTTTTCTTAAAAATAAAACAGTCTTAGGTCTGCAAATCTATTAATCTTCAAACTTAAGAGGTTTTAAGAAGTATTTTTTTTTAAACAAACAGCCCCTTGGGGGTATAAACGAGCTGAGTTGAGTCGTGTAGTAGGTTAATCAAGCCGAGCTTAAAAATTTAATACTAAGCTCGACCTCCATTAACTTTTTCAATCTACGGCTCGAGCTGGAATATTTTTTGGGTTATTGAGCTCGAGCTCCAGGCTCGTTTATGAGTTCGAACTCGCAATCGATTAACTCGTTTATGAAAATGAATATGGTTTTGCATTGGTGTTGATCACAAACAGGTGGGTTCGGGAGAGGTGGCAATGGCAGGGGCGGTGGTGGCGGCGGTGGCGGCAGATTCAACGGGCGAGGCAGGGGAAGGATGGGCGGGCGAGGGAGGGATGGTGGTGATCAACAGCAACAATAGAGGGAAGTTGGTCTATAATGGTGGGAGTTTGTTTAAAGATGAAGTTAGAAAAAAGGGTTTTTATTAAGCAGGAAGTAAGTAGTGATTCCAATATTTCTATATAACTTCTAATGTTTTCTTTTTTGGTTATTATTTGGGGTGTTTTGGTATCGTTATAGCAAGTCTAGTCTTAGGTAGAATGATTGGTGCAGTTCATTTTGGTATATTTTGGTGACGCTGCTATTTTCTTTGTATATCGTCGTAAAAAAAGCTTTTTTTCTTTCTTCTTATATTATTTATATCTCTTCGTTTGAATCTTTTCTGTTACCAAATATCGTATTTAAAAAAAAAAATAGTAAATTGCATGCGAAACGTTCTAGATTGCACGGTTTTGTGGGGACTTTTAAGGTTTGTATGGTAAAATGAGCATCCCTAGAAAACAAATAAACATACATAAAATAGTTTTTGTAAATCAAATCATATCTAACCCAGTTGGTCTTTCTCGGAGAACGGTAACATTCTGGAAGGACTGTGGATGGTATCCCAGTCTTTTGGGGTCCAGTCTTTGGGTTGGTCCAGTCATAGACTGGGCCGCCCTCTCAGTCAAAGATTGTGATTGAATTCTAGATCCAGTGTAAGCTGGGCTGGGACAACGGTGGATTAATGAGCTGTCATTTGATCCTCGACACCGCCGGGGAGGCATGCGTGTGTGTTCCTGGTAGTGTTTGTTGGTATGATACCACTATGCCTTAAAAAAGTTTTTGTAAAGTTTATGATGAGTGTAAATGATTTGTCTTCTAAATATGTAATCTGATCAACTAATTCACATATTTATTGAATAGGCTAATTGTTTTCTTGCTTAATATATAGATTTTAAAAGATATTTTAGTATCTATGTTGAAATAGAAAAGAAGAGAGACCATAGAATTGTTTAAATTTGGAAAAATCTTTTATATATTTTATTTTTTTCCAGTAAAAGATATTGAAAACATATCTATAAGTATATATTAATATTAAAATAAACTAATTATGAAAATCTAATATAATACTTTTAAGAGATTTTTATTTTTCATAAGAAAAAACTATAGAGTATTAGGCTATATATACCCGAGATGATCCAGTTTAAACGAAGTAATTGATGAATTGACTAAAACACCCTTTTTATTCATGCTACTAGTTTTTGTGTCATAAAGTTCTATTTGGTTTCATTTTGAAAAAAAATCGTGGCCGCTCCCCGTTGTAAGTTGTAACCATGTGGCTGTGTGTTGTGTTGTCTTTGTCAACAAAAATACCGCATAAATTTTTTTAATATATTTGTTATTAATATATTATTAAAAATGTTGCTATTCTATTATACCTTCTCTTCATTTGCATAAATGATTAAGGCTAGGTTTGATAAATTAACTGTTGGTTGATTAGTTAGTTAGTAGCTAATAAACTAGCTTATAAACAAATTGTGTAGCAAAAACGAGCTTATGAATGTATAAAATGACCAACAAATATATCTTTCAATCTAATAATTAATATTAGTAAAAGTATAATTGAAAAAAAAAAACTACAAAAAGCTTTCAAAGAAACTACTCAAAGTAGCATTTAAAAACACTAGCTTATAAGCTAATTTATGGTACATGTTTAAATAGATTTATAAGCTAATTTATTTTTATCAAACACTAAATTCATATCTTTTTATATTAGATTCCATTTTTACACCCCATTTTTTGTTCAAGTTTAAAAAAATGCCCGAAATAAAAAGTTACAGGAGATCAAACAAATTTTCTTTTTGGACTTTGACCAGTTTATTTAAAGTTGTACCTTACGCATCAAGAGTTGTACCTTTCTTTCATGGCGGTTTTCAACAAAATCCATATCCAATCGAATCACGCTACCCGCCATTTTTATTAACCAAATATAAACATTCCCATTCTAGCCTCCACCTTCATCTCCTCTAAGTTTTCCACCAACCCCTAAAACCCTAATTTTCCAAATTCTCATCTCAAAAATGGCGATTAGAGATCCAGAGATCATCAGAGACAAGCAACAGATGAGAAACTGGTCCAGATCCATGAGATCTCAAGGCAAAACCATCGGATTAGTACCTACCATGGGCTACCTTCACCAAGGCCATCTCTCTCTCATCGCAGAAGCTCGAAAACACGCTCAGCTCATCGTCGTTTCGATCTACGTGAATCCAGGTCAGTTTTCCGCAACTGAAGATCTCTCCACCTATCCGTCTGATTTCCATGGCGATATTGAGAAACTGAAGTCGATTAATGGAGGAGTTGATGTTGTTTTCAATCCGAAGGATCTGTATGATTATGGCGGAGATAGGGAGAGATCTGGTGGAAATGAGGTGGAGAGAGAGGGAGGAGTTGTTGTGTCGTGTTTGGAGGACGGTGGAGGAGGTCACGAGACGTGGATTAGGGTTGAGAGGTTGGAGAAGGGGATGTGTGGGAGGAGTAGGCCGGTGTTCTTCAGAGGAGTTGCTACGGTTGTGGCGAAGTTGTTTAATGTGGTTGAGCCTGATGTTGCTGTGTTTGGGAAGAAGGATTATCAGCAATGGCGGATTGTTCAACGGATGGTGAGTGAGTTCGTTTCTGATTTTATAACTTTTTCATCTGTTTCGATAGAATTATGTTGATAATCTGCTTCGAATTGTTGTAAAATTCTCTGTTTGAGCTTGAGCTTATGCTTTTGAAGTTCTAATTATTGAGAATTGTGTTCATAATCTGTTTCTGTTTGAGTTTGAGTTTCAGAGTGGTGACTCAGTGAGTCTGAATGATCATGATTGAGTTTGACTGTTTGAGTGTGGGTGACTCACTGTGGAATTGTGCCTTTGAGTTTGAGTGCGAGTGAGTGACTCAGTGAGTCACAATGAGCATGCTTTTGGAGTTCTAATAATTTAGAATTATTTTCATAGCCTGTTTGAGTTTTAGTTTCAGTTTCGGTGTGGTGACTCAGTGAGTCAGAATGATCTTGCTTGAGTTTCGAGTGTGATGAGTGGTGACTCAGTGAGTCAGAATGATCAAACTTGAATTTGAGTGTGAGTGGCTCAATGTAGAATTGTCTATTTGAGTTTGGGTGACTGACTCACTGAACCACAATGATCATGCTTTGGAGTTCCAATAATTAAGAATTATGTTCAGTCTGTTTCAGTTTGAGTTTTAGTGAGGTGACTCAGTGAGTCAGAATATCCTGCTTTTGAAGTTCTAATAATTAAGAACTATGTTCATGGTCTGTTTCAGTTTGAGTTTTAATGAGGTGACTCAGTGAGTCAGAATGCTCAATTTTGAGTGTGAAGGACTCATTCTAGAATTATTTATTCGAGTGAGAGTGAGTGACTCACTGAGTCACAATGATCATGCTTTTGAAGTTCTAATAACTCAGAATTATGTTCATAATCTGCTTCAACTTGTTCTGCAAGCTCCTTTCATAATCATAATGATTCATTTGTTTGAATATACAACTTTCCTTTTGGGTTCATTTTGCTGCAAATTGTGTTCATAATGTGTTTAAGATGTTTGAAGAAATAAGTGATCAAAACTCAGTTTTGGTTTACATGAAGATGATGATATTTATGATTGAAATTTTGATTTTTGTTTTTATACGAACAAATGCAGGTTCGAGATCTTGATTTTGGTGTTAAAGTGATTGGTGCTGAGATGATACGAGACGAAGATGGCCTAGCGATGAGCTCCCGTAATGTGCATCTTTCTCCTCAAGAAAGGGGGCAGGTTGGGTTTCTTTTGTTTTTTTCATTTTACTATTTTCATTATGTGGGTCCTATGAAAGAAGGGTGTATATATAGGGATTCTTTCATTGGAGAACCCATAAAAATGTGATAACCTTGAGAACCGGTGTATCATGTGCTATTTTATATTATTTTTTCCATCTGTGGATTGGATTTAGTGTGTTGATTAACATATATTAATCCTAGTCGTAGATGGAAGATATCATGTGAAACAATACCGCACGGCAATAGTTCTAGTTCTCACACTTATCACAGTTAATGTGGTTCTTAAATGATTAAGCCCTTGTGTATACGCTCACATTCAGGAACCATTTTGATTAAATTCATGACCGTAAAAATGAAACTATTTTTTCTTTTAATATGCCAGAAGATCATGAATTTAATTAAAATCTCATTTGGTGCCATACAAAGTCATCTAATTTGATGCCACAAAAGAAACAATATTGAAAGGAAATCCCCTTAAATGAATGCAATAATCCTAAATGAATTTTTGCAGGCATTGTCGATAAGCCGATCCCTATTTGAAGCCAAATCAGCTGCCAAAGGAGGGAAAACTGCATGCAGTGAATTGAGAAGATCAGTGATTGAAAGTATAGAAGCAGCAGGTGGAAAAATCGATTATGTTGAGGTGAGAATTTTTAGTGTCCGCTATGTTTTAGGGGGTGTTTGGGATTGCTTATCTAAAGGGCTTATTGGCTTATTTCGTTGTGGTAACAATAATAAGCACTTTTTAGTGTTTGGAAAAGAACTACTTATACCTTTTTGGCAAAGGAGATAAGGAGTTTCTGAAAAGTCCCTTCATTCTAAATTATTTGAAACAACTTATTAGCTTTTAGCTATTTTACATATTGAACGGAGAAGAAAGAGAAAAGAAAAACTCAAAGATGCTAAGTTTCATAATCAATTCCCACATTAAACATTACCTGTTTTAGAACATAAGGGATCTACATGTCTAAGGCCTTAACCAAGTCTTGAAAAAATTTGGTTTGCTTTTCTGAGCATCTCTAGTATAGAATTATAGATACAAATATTTTTTGTTTCTAAAATTGGTTTTTATGAGAATTGCAGATTGTGGATCAAGAGAGTCTAGAAGCAGTTGAGGAGATAAAGGGTGGTGGGGTTGTAGTGTGTGTTGCAGCATGGTTTGGGAAGGTCAGGTTGATCGACAACATGGAAATTCATTTATAATATAATATGCTTCTTTTGTGGTAAAATTATTTATACTATATTATATGCAAGTTGTTTACTATTTGATGATATCAAATTTAGGTCCCAACTTAAACATTTTCACAATACAATCAATTTTCAATTTTTATACATGAATGACAAATACAATTTTGATTAAAGTTGTAAAGTAAGTATCAAAGTTATTTGTTAGGAACATTTGATTTAGACATCTCATCTCATAACAAGTAATAGTTCATCATCATTGCTATCTCACCAAAACCGTAGCTTATATATTAATCACAAGGGTTGTGATGTAGTGGTTAAGGCTACATACGATGTGGTAGAACATCCCATTTGCCTAGGGTTCTATTCCAGACGTTGACTACTAAGTCTATCAGGGATTGATATCTTAGAGCTATAACTTGCCAGGATTAATCTGGATATAGCCCTGAACACCCTTCAAAAAGAAATTAAAAAATCGTAGCTTATATTGGTCACAATAGAATGAACTAAATAACAACGCTGCACCTGCTGCTCACCAGAATAATAATAATGATGATAATCAATAATAATAAATGATGATAGTAATAATAATGAGACAATGATCCAATCGAGTTTTCCTTGCTACTATATAAAATAATAGATCAAAAAGTACAAGCTATACAAACAATATATAAGCTGCTTTTATGTAGAGAATGCAACAAACACATCAAAAAAGAACAAAGAAATTCATGATAATCGAGCATATCATATCATTTGCCACAGTTGAAGCCGCCACAAACCGATAGAACTATGATGAGAATCAAGGCGATGATGATTCCAAGCACTATCAGCTTTACCTTCATATTTTGCAACCACATCTTCCTTCTCATCTGCGTACCTTGCGTCCTAAAATCTTGTGCCTGCAATTATATACATATATCCATCAAGCCCACAGATAACATACAAATTCACTCAACCAAACCAAAATGAATCCAGATGTCTTGTGTTTCACATATTTACCAACTTCTCTAAGGGTCGTTTACCAATTGCTTAAAGACCTAAGTTTTCTATTTAGTATTTACATTCTTAACAAAGTTTTGATGTTTGGTTGAACACAAAATCAAGCCCGCTTAAATTAGAACCCCTAAAAATAAGATGCAATACTCTTTGTTAAGCAACAATATTCGCCACGCCACAACTCTGATGAAATATCTCCTATCAACTAGAATTGAAATTGTGAGATACTTGTTAATTTACTAGTATTCGCCACGCCACAACTCTGATGAAAGAAGCGGTTCAAGCTCACAAATATAAAGATGATTGCATTCACTGACCTGAGAGCGAAGGTTCTCTGTTTTATCAACCAGAATCTCGATCTTCTCTCCACGATCAAGGACCTACATAACCAGATAAAATTTACACAATTGTATTTATATTTTATGCTAGGGATGTGCATTTTACATCATTTAACTAAAGCACCTATTAGCCCTTACCTTCTCAATGTTTTCCATCATCACTCCTTTGACTTCTGTAACCTGAGCCTTCACCTTTGAAAGCTTACTGATCTCTTCTGGATGGTCCACACAATACTGCATTTGTTCCTTCAGCTTGGGGCTGGTAATAAAAAGGTTTTCCCGCGTACACGTCAATTAACGAGCTACAACTTGGTAGACGTGAAAGAAGAAAGACAATCAAAATGGAGAGCTAGAAATACCCAAATTCTTTGTTCAGACTGTTAGCAACAGCTGTTGCAGCTTTCCCGCCACCGTATTTCTTGCTGAAGTCCTCCTTGATGCGCTCAAGAAAAGCGATTGGAACCTGTCGGCCAATGGATTCAACCGCAACAACACAGTATGCTTCACAGAGAAAGAGAGAGAAGATAGTGTTATTTAGCATGTGAGGGAAAACCCAAGTAGCATGCCGCATTCATCACATAAAGGTCGTTATAAAACAATGTAGACAGAGAGATGGTGTATGTCCAAAGAAATTAACAACGCATGATAATTCAGATGACATGTTTGTTTGTAAGAAACGCAGAAAACGTAAATAACATGTCATTTGAATAAACATGTCCATAACATAGCTTTCAAATATTCAAGCATAAAATTCTTGTATTAATTATTAGACAAGTGAATCCAGGCACTAAAATCCGTTACTTTTCACGGTTTAGTATAATATGCTCACTACTACATAAAGGTAAATGGTATCATTAAGTCGTGTATCAAATGCGACTGCATACCAAGAAAAACCAAAACAAAAATTGATCTTCCAACATTTTTTTATGCTTGCTGAAGCATGATTAAGCAATCTATTGTACAAAGCTCATTTCTGTATTAACTATCAGATTGACATTCCTTGATACCATGACCTAAGTGTCAAGCTATGCTCCATCCAGCTAATGGTAATATAGTAACCATAAAAATACCAAAGGTAAGTTAGAGACTGTAACATTTGTAATTAACTTAACTTGCAGATGTAAAATTTTGAAACAAAACTTGCATAACCTTTACAATTTGATGTAATTAACATTCAAAAACTACAACAAATGATCTCGTATATTTACTGGAGCTGTCTAATTAGTTCTACGTGATTAATTCAGATCCGAAGTTTGACAAACGCAACCCCAAGCCGAGCATCTCGGATCCACAATCAATCAACAACCAAACAGCAAAACACACAGCCACCAATTTCATCAACAATAAGCAAATCAAACTAGCAGAAATTCATACTCTACGAAACGAAATCACAAAAAGCAAGTTCAAAACAAGTAAAACATACACATCACACATAATGAATCAGAAGACGAAATATCATTTCTGAATAGCAAATCAGATCCGAAGTAGAAGAAAAACAAAACTAACAAATAGATCAGATCGGAGACTCACTGAATCCATCTTCAACAAGGTAGTTGAAGGTATGACCGTCGCAGTTGTAGGTGAACTTGTTGTTAGTCGCCGGTAGCTTCTGGAGACACTGAGCAGCGATTCCGGTGAAGTTTCCGGTGAACTCCGTGTATTCCGACAGAATCACCGTTCCTCTAGCCACAAAACTGTAGATCAACGATTGTTGTCCCATAGTAACCTACTTTCCTCTCTATCTCTAAACCACTAAAAAAACCTAGCAACCGCCGGCAATGGAGGAGAACAGAACGGAACAGATGGACGAAAACGGAGGAAGCGTGACGGCGAGGTCGCCGGGAAATTCTTAGAGAGAGAAAGATGGGGGATTCTAGAGAGAGAAAGTGGAAGGTGAAATGAAGAAGAAAAAATGAGATTTATGATTTATGGGGTTTTTTTGGTATATGGAAAGGGGGGTTTTTGTTGACGACGTCGTTTTGATGAAAATGACGAAAATGCCACGCGGTGTTCCGTTGAATTTGTACTTTTTGAATTTTTCAGATCCACGCTTGTGTCATGCTAATTAATCAGGTGTGAATTTATAAATCTGGTCCTTGTTGTTTAGTGGTTACGATACTTTTCGTCTCTAGAGTTTTGGAAATAAAAAATGACCGTCACAGACTCACAGTTTACAATTTAGGGGTGAGCATGGTCCGGTACCATTTTGAAAATTTTTGGTTTCGAAATTGGAGAAAACTCAATACTGTATATCTAACTAATTTTTGTATATGATAGTGGTAACGGTATTTCGGTACTAGTACCTCATCGGTCCTGATTTTACACTTTAAAAGTGAACATTATACTCACTCTAAAATATTAGCAAAAAATCAAAAAAAAAAAAAAAAAAAAAACATTTGTAAACATGAACTTATTCCATTCCAAAACAGCATATGAACTCTTGAACATGCGTAGAAGACCAAAAAACAATGTACGAACTCTTAAACAACGTAAACAAAAAGTTCTTACGCTTTATATGGGATTTTGGGGGGAAAAGTATGTTTTCGACTTTTGGTATTTTCGGTAATTAGAGGGACCCAATACCGAGATTATTGAATACTTAATATTGGAAATCATAGAACCGATTACCGTACCTCTAAGCAAAGGTTACCTAAAAGCTAGCTTCTTCTAACCACTCCCTAGTTCTCTTTCATCGATTTCTATGGGAATAGCAAGCAAGCCCTCCACGAAATATATAAAGCAGTCCGATACTTGTATAGTATCATTTTAGTATCGAAAATTAAGACTCGTTGCCCACCCTTAATTTGTACAAGTCTTTGGATTTCTTCTCTTCCTTTGACAATGATTGAATTTTAGCCTTTAAGTAAGGTCCATCAACGTCTTTTAAAAATCAAAATTATATATTTAACAATCATTAAAAGCAAGTGACGAAATCCAAATGTTTTTCGAAAACTATGAGGGCTATCTCTGTATTTTTAAAATCATGGGAGATAAAGTGTTATAACCGAGAAATTATGATGACCAAAGTTGCAAGCTTACTAATTAATTAGTTTTGAAAATTTTGAAACAATAAAGATGTATATTTCAAACGTAGAAAAAGACACACGCTTTATCGCTTATTTTCTATTAAAGGTATTAATTGTATTCATACAAGAATGGATTAGGAATGTTAATTTATTGGTAAAGTTAATAAAACATTGTAACATTTATATTTTTCAACAATATGTAAGTAAAGTTACCTAAAAAAAAAACAATATGCAAGTAAAGATTAATGACCATATACTTTATATATTTTGGTCTACAAGCTATGTGTTAAAATAGAAGTGCTAAAGAATTGTAAGTGGATAAATGATGATAACCCCTTGTTATGGTTAGGATCTTTAACTGATCAAAGATTGCGTCTTCGACTGGTTAAAATTCGTAGCTATTTCGAAAATAAAAAAAATAATTTCGTAACTGTTATAAATAGATCAAAAATGAGTTCATATATGAACTTGTGTCATTCACATATTAACTCAATTTAATTGATTTATATATGAATAAATCATTCGTTCATACATGAACTTATGTAATTCATATATTAATCACAAATTTACATACAAACTTGTTTGCCGTCTATTTGTGAATGCTACGAAACAACTCTCCTATCTTCTGCAGCTTATACAAGATATTATCCAGTAATTCATGATTAAACTCGTAATTTTTAACTAGATAAATAGCTAGAGATCGGTTTTCTACTTTATAATTTTTAGCACCTCTCATTTATAAAACTATGATTATATGAATGAAGTTTTAAATTCCAAAGTTGCAAAATAAAATTCAATTATTTGTGGGTATGAAAATGATGGTAGACAATATTTGGTGGCTGAATATACCAACATAACAAATAATATAGGTCGAGTTGACCAACCATTTTTATTTTTATTTTTTTGCCTTTTTTCTTTCTAGAATTTGGAAAAAATAGGCAGAGACATGGTCAAATATGTATACGAACATGAAATGCGACGCTTATGGAAGGTCGTATTTTTACAACGTCTTCTGATCCCTTTTATTAATTTTATGATTTTTTCAAAACAAAATTATTTCGGCAAAACAATTAAAACTAAATCCAACTAGAGATTTTTGAAAACCGTAAAATCAAGTCGAATCTTTTGATCCGAAACTTAGAAAACTAATACGCGTGAAAACAGGGTACTTATCGGTTGCTCGAATACTTCTGGTTCTAGGGTTTCCACGCTTGAAACAGAGAACATAGGGTGTCTCGGTTTTGAATTTCAGATATTTGCAGATATTCGAACCCAACAATTTACGAGAGAGAAATGTTCAAACAAGAACGTTAACAATTTACGAGAATGCAAAGAGTTTCGTCCATGTACAGAATCACATGTGATTTTACACTAACGGAGAAAATAGGACGCGTGCGACTTTGAATGTGACATAAAATCGCGGACAAAATCGCGTGAGTCATATGTAATTTTATACGTGAATCATATGTTATTTTATACGTGAATCATTTTGCACGTATATGATTTTGTACGTGAATCAAATGCGATTTTATACATAAAAAAAACTCTTTACGTTCTCATATAAACCCGCCTTAATATATATATATATATATATATATATAAATTTTAGTTTATATTATTGATCATATATTAATTAACCGGCAGCTAAATGAGAAAAGATTTACAGTTTCTGTCAAGCATTTAGGTGGATGAGCAAATTTGAAGGTATGAAGTCATGAAAGAGTCGTATTAATCAAAATTTATGTTTTTAATCACTTACACTTTTTTTAGTTTGTAGGGTTTTAATAATTTTTATTATATATTGTATAATTATTATAAATGTTATATGCCTATATCATTTTAAAGAAGTATATGATATTTTTTTATAAATTTGAATAACCAAGAACCCAACTGTAGGTAACCACCTTATTTCGGTTCGATCCGGATCCACCTGCAGTTCGGATTCGGATTCGGATTCGGATTAGGTCATCATGTATCAACCTCATACAGTTTGGTTCACATTTTTCCTACTAACCAAGCTGAAACGTAAACATCCCTAAATCTAACCAGTTTTTTCTCCAGCATACCTTTTGTTTATTCAACCCATTTATATCGTTTCGACCCAACCCGGTATGATTTCAACCCGTTTTCAGCCCAACCCACATGGCTCATTTATATCTTGAGACCATAAGCATCAGAAGTAATCAAATAAAACATCATTAGGCAAAATTGTTGGTTATATAACATAGAAAACAAAATTTAACTCTAATCAAAATAATAATAAAAACGAAAATTTAGCTCGTATGTATAACACTCCACCCGTAAGATGAGTAGAAATTCTACTCATCGAGCGCCAATGCCGTCTCCGGCAACGCAAATCGATTCTTCATGACATTATTGGCCGGCCCATCATCGTCGTCTGCCTCCATTGCGGATCCCGTCTTAACATCATCTACGACGTTATCACCTTCCATCGGCTGATCGTCTTCCATCGATGCTAGTTTGTTCGCCTTTTTCCTTCTCTTTTTCTCCGCTTTCCTTAACTTTGTGTTCAAAACGCCTTCGGCAGCATACAATTTTTCATTTTGTCTGCTAGTGGCACTCTTGATCTTCGTCTCTCCCAAATCGTCAGCATCATCTGCCATGGATTCGTCTTCGTCTTTGCCTTCGTTGCTGATAATTCCTACCGGGGTTTCGGGTTGTGATGGTTTATCGTTCTGTAGAAATAAGAGGTCGTGTGGATAAGTATACGCCAACAGTTATGGGGTAAATGCTTAGAGCATGAAAAGTTAAAATTTCAACTTTTCATGAAATAAGAGGCTAAAATATTAACTTTTCATGCTCTATTATAGAAAAAGTTAATTTCTATGGTGTTGCCGAACATTGTATTGTTAAAGCATCTCCAACAGATTCTCCAAAATGTCTCGAAAATGAAGAATCAAGACCAAAATCTCTGGACCAAAAAAACTACATGCAACTCCAACTCCAACAGATACTCTATTTTGGAGATAACATTTATTAAATATTTTATACATGTTATAAAATATTATCAATCTCTTATAAACATTTAACATCAGGGTTTCTTACTAGTGGGAATGTAATAAAAAATTATCCCTCTCATGGTGACCATAACCAAAATTGGAGGATGTCTCTCTCTTTCACACTTTCTCCATTTTGGAGTTTGGAGAATATTTGACCACAAAATTTACCCAAAACCTCCATTTTCGCCATTTCGAAGAATCTATTGAAAATGCTCTTTTAACTTTTTTAACCAAATGTGTCAAAATACCATGGTTTTGCATTTACACTTCTAGACCAAAATGCGTTGTTGTGTTCTTATGGCATTCCAACAAAAAGAAAATGATTACTTTGCAACGAAAAAGGACATTAATGTTAAAGAAAAAAGCCGATCACTCTTTATAGAATCATAGAAGAAAATAACACACCTCGATCATTTTCTCATCAAAGACAAGAGGATTATTTGGCGTGATCGTAACAGTGTTGAAATCATCGACAGATTTTAGGCTGCCAATAATCGAAGAGTCGGTGCCATATACTTCATCAACGTTGAACTCCTTTCCAAGCTCAGACACTATATTTGCCTCCATAACCTCTCCTTCGTTCCTAGTTGGAGGCATTGTGTAATACGGAATTTTACCTGCAAAAGAGATGGTGTTAAATAAGCACATCAATAAGCACCCCGAAAACTATTAAAAACAACATTGATCAACTATTTTTCCACTTGCACATTTTCCGTTAGAAGTTTCTCTTTTAAATGGTATCAATAAAACAAATTGCTGATACGAACCTTCGTTCCAGTCATGCAACACGATTCTTGCAGTAGCATTGATGTCCACGATACCTCCCTTTTTGAGCTTACCTCGGAGGGTAGCGACCTTAAAAAGAAAGTCGTCAACGTTATCAAAGCTAGGAAGTTTGTAGAGCGTAATCAACATTTGTGCAGGGCATAACTTGAGGATTTCCTTCACTGAAATCGAACAATAAACCATTCAGATTCAACAAGCAATTAAGAACAATGCAAAATAGAAAGAAAAATAACGGAACAATATATCAGGAACAAAGTCGATCAATAAACTGTGACAAATCGCTGTGAAATTGGTGCTGACCAAAATTTCAACAGTTACGCGGCCATGGTTTCAGGAGGAGAATTTCGGGAGGAAGAAAAAGGACATTCTAAATTTCGAACCTAACATATACACATCATAATATTAAGACTCTGTTTGGCAAACTAGCTGATAAGCTAGCTTATGAATAAATTATGTTTGGCAAAAACTAGCTTAGGAGTATGTAAAATGACCAAAAAGGGCATCTTGGGGATAATAATTAATATTAATAAGGGTATAATTGGAAAAAGCTACAAAAAGCTCCTGAAAAGCTACTCCAACTAGCGTTTCAATAAGCTAGCTTATGGTCCATCCAAACATGTACTAGCTAATAAGCTAGCTTATTTTTGCCAAACACAGCCTTAAAGCTAAATATCAGTTACCTGGGCCAACAGGATCCTCTAGCTTCTCAATCCTCTTGCAATTTCGGAGTGCAACGGCAGCATCGTTATCCCCAGATTTAAGCATCACGACACCAGGGCAATCCAAAAGTTTAACATTCTTATCTAACTGAACTTCTTGCATGGTTCTTGTCAATCCCGGCGTCGCCCCAACATTGACAACGTGACATCTCTTCAAACTATTGATAAGACTACTCTTACCAACATTCGGTAGGCCAACTACACCCACGGTGATTGATTTTTTAATCTGTACCAACAAAAACACACTATTAATCAAAACTTACAAAATAGTGTGATACAAGCACTCTCTAGTCTCTCCCATTTAAAGCAATCTACAGTACTAAATCCAACGTATAGAAGTTTACACAAGTTCTTACGTTTAACCTCAAATTCTCATTAGAACCCAACCTCTCTCTCTCTCTCTCTATATATATATATATATATATATATATATAATATAGGGGGCCATTTAAGAGAGAACTGTGTATTTTGTGGTAACCGTGAGATCCAATTCCATCCACTTGTTTCACCAAATAATGGCTTTCCAAAAATAAAAATTAATTTCAAAAACTCCCAAAAACCGTCAAAAATAACCGCCCCAAAAAACAATATAATAAAATGATTGACTGAAAGCCTGAAACTGGATCTCACAATTATTGCAAACTACCGTGTTCTCATTTGATTAGGACCCTATATATATAGAGAGAGAGAGAGAGAGATATTTAGTTACATATTAGCATACTATACGAAAGAAAACTGGATCACAGATTCTGTTTGATTTGCATAACCATATCCACGTTAGCAAGCTCTTATAGTTCCCATACCTCATGACTTCTTGAGTAATTTTTAAGCAACTTGATAAGAGTTTCTGCTCCAAGACAGTCACTTGTTTGCAAAAGATTGCTTGTTTTCTTTGCGGACTTGGAGGACTTCCACCCCAGATTAGACCTCTGCTCTTGGGTGCTACACTTGAAAGCAACGGCTGGCAACTCCTCTCTAAGATACTTGAGCCACTTTTCAGCAGCTTCACGAGGAACAAGATCTGATATCCAAGTTCCATTTAGTAATAGCCATAGGTGGAAATTCATCAAAATACAACTCCAATCATCCATATTTTGGTAATACTTATTTTCTGTTTTATGTTACATGTTTATAACATCACCCACTGTTTTGATTTCTATCATATAGTAAAATTATAACACAAGACTATTTTGTTTGACAAAAAACAAGTATCTAAGATTAAAATAGCAAAGGAGCAAAATTGTGTATTTTTGGATTTCAACAAATGTTCTCTCCAACCCGTTTTTTAAAACATAAAAATCCAAGTTAACTTTTTTTTTTAATTTCTAACTCATTTTGTGACTGCCTACGAAGTTTTATAGAAAATGTTTTGGTTTTCTAAACACATACTATCCAGCTTACACTCTTTTCAAAAACATAAACGAAAAACTAAAAACCAGAAGAGTTTTCAAATGAGACATGACATAACACGTTGGTTTAGTTAAGCATAGAATGACTACATCCAGATTGCATGCCATAAGAACTCCAACAGATGCATTTTCAACTTCCACATTTAAAAAAAGATTACCAATTTTGTTTAAGAGCAACACGAGATGCTTGTCAGGACCGGCTCTCAAAACCATTTTTTCCATATCACCACAACGAGTCCCAAGTGGGTCCCGAGCATCAAGCACTTCCAAGATGACATCTGATGCTTCAATAACTTTTGCCAACTCCTTGAAGAAAGATCTCTCTGAATTATCTGTGCAATCCACAAAAGTTGAGATGATAGCACAACCAGATTTACAAAAGAAAGGACAAAGGCAAAAGGGGGTAAATTCCAAGAAACGGTATATGGTCAATAAGTCACTTACCCCGTGTCTTACTCATCACTGTAAAATCATCATGAACGTTTCCCTCACCAAAAGCCTTTTTTCTAGCAGAAACCTGCTCAGGACGATTCATGATATCATCATCGTCATCCAATTGCCCCAACTTCCTCTTTTTAACCTGCAAAAACATCTAATTTAATACAATTTGCATATGTAGGTTAAAAAGTCTAAAGACCACATCGATTTACACTGGATACCTATACAAACTTGCTTCATTAGAGCACACATATTAAAGAGCAAATGTATGGCAACCACCAATGTCACCACTTATCACTAAAATCATATTTTTCCTATTCCAAATAGAGAAGTGTATATTTAGTGCATGTAATTTCCACTTAAAACAATTCTCATAAGTTTGATGGTAAAATCGATGGTCACTCTGAGTTTCTCCATTTTAAACTTTGAAACATCTAAAGCAAATAATGATATAAAATACCCTCTCTATACTAGCATCCTTTTTCTGCTCGATTTCCACGGGAGCCTTGGCCTGACGAGCCTCTAGAGCCTTAGCCCGACGAGCCTTGACATCCTGTAGCTCTTGTTCTGTCAAAGGTCTGTCATCATTATCTGGATTCTTCTCAACTTTAGGCTTCTTGTTCATACCCAACTTCTTTGCCTCTTTGGCCTTCTTTTTGTGATGCAATTTTACCTTCTTTAGCACTTTGCTCTTCTGCGAGAGTGTGATTCTCTTGTTCTTACTCTCTACAAAATCAAATGCAAAATCACACATGTGCATTTATCTTGGCAACAAAGTACCAAATCACAACGATACACCTTCAACATTCAATCGAATTTGCTAAATGCAAACACATATTGCATTGAATCGAATTTGTGCAGGAAGAAATGTCGAATACTGAAATTAACATACTCTGGTCCAATCAGATTCCTACTACAACATAAACTTCCATCGAATTTGCAGAAGAAAACTTATCACACACACATATTTAATCAAGCTTGTGACCGTGTCTTGACTATTATTCTGCTCAATTTCAACCGGATGTTTAGGTTGGTATGCGAACTCCAATTGAACGTGTATTCGTTTATTCGTTAGTCTGTGTGCCTGACATTTCTTCATGTTCAAATTCGATCGAATGTCCATCGGCTCGTTTTCGAGTTAACGGAATAGATGTGTCTGTTTGTCGCAAGTTTGACTGAATATGTGTGATAAAATTTCGAACTTTTGACACACGTGTACATGTATTCCGTTAACTCGAAAACAAGCAGATAAACATTCAATCGAATTTTGGACATGAAAAAACATCTAACACACAGACTAACGCGCATTCCAACCTAAACAACCAATTGAGATTGAGGCATATACATATCCAGTCGATTTTGTGAAACTAATATACACGCAAATCTGAACAAAAATATACGATATAACACACAAATAGAGTGTGTACTTACTTTTGCTTTGTTTCCCCATTGTTGATCGGTGGATGGAGGTTGCAGATGGTTTTAGGTTTAGGGTTTTTGAACAAGGAGGCGATTATAAGGGAGAAAGGGGAATAAAAACAAAAACCAAAAGGCAAGGGACTAGAAATAAAAAATAAGGAGGCGATTATGGGTATTTTTGGCAAACTAATAAGGTAGTTTATGGCTGATAACATAGTTGATGAATAAGTCATGTTTGGCAAAAACTAACTGCTAAGATATTATGAACGACAAAAAATGATGTGTTTGAAAATTAGTGGTATAAAACTTAGCAAGGATATATATAAAATAAAAAATAAAAAGTTCATAAGTCACCAAAAGATTAGTGAGAGTAGCTTTTCAAAACTTATAAGCTAGTTTATGGTTCGTTCAAACATGTACATGACTTATAAAATGATTTGTAAGATAACTTATAAGTTAACTTACTTTTACAAAACAATGCCTATAAGGTAGGGGTACACACGGGTTGAGTTGATCGGGTTGAAGACGTTTCGAGAATTCAACCCAATGTTGTCGTTTGAAACTTTTCAACCCAACCCAAACAAAAGTTCAACCCAACCCAACCCAACTCGTTCGGGTTGGTCGGGTTATGTTTAAAATTAGATAATAAACCTAAAACTGATTAATAATAAAGGAGTTAAAGGCGATTTATATATTCTTTCTGGGTTTTATAATAAACAAAACTATTTTTCTTAATTTCCATATGTATGTGTGTATATATGATCTAAACACACATATTTGTGGTGGGGATGGGGTTGGGTTCGCATGACACTAACCCAATATCAACTCAATACCTACGGTTTGAAAAAACCTCAACCCGATTAGACGTCGAGTTGGGTTACTTTGCATCGAGTTGGGTTGATCGGGTTCGTCGAGTTTTGAACACTCCTACTATAAGAAAGAAAGGGAAATAAAAACAAAAGGCAAGAGACTAGAAATAAAAAATAAGATGGGGGTGAGAGAGGTAAAAGCAAAAAATAAAAGGCAAAGGACCATAAATGAAAAAAAATAATGGGGTGAGAGAGGCTCGAACTCTCGACCTCAGGATCACTCGCTTAGCTATGAGACCTACGCGCTAGCCAACTGCGCCACCACCCCTAGATGTTTTCATTAAGCAAGTTTTACTCTTTATATTAGATGAGTTTATTCTTAAAACAATCTGAACGCCATCTACGAGATAACCGGATAATCACTTACTAAATTACATATCTTATCTATTGAGCATGAAAAAATAATCTTACCCAATAAAATTCATGATGATAGCCGGGGTTCTTACCTTGTAGGTAAAGGAGAAGATTCTTATCAAACAATATATTATGATGTCTAGTGATGTACGGTGTTGTCCAGTTCGTTTTCTATTTAGCCCTATATAAATAAAGTTGTATGTATGATAACATATGAGTTTTTGTTTGATTGTTATATTGAATATGTAGTACGAATAACAAAAATGATTGTGTTACATTCATAAAAATTAAATTAAAAAAATTAACTGTTGCATTGTTGATTATACTGAATCATTTAACAAAAAAACTTGAATTCCAAAGGTTGTCGTCAAATTGAAATTGAATCATTAACATGATTTTTTTGGGGGTTAGATTGAACCTTTTCTACAAATTTGAATTTTATAATTGGGAAAAATCTGATTCCTTAACTAGATCATGAACAAGAAGCAAATCTTGAAACCATATTGTGAACAAGAGAAAATTTATGTGGACCAATTCTTTTTACAGGGTTTGTAACCAAACCACTACCTAATGCAAGATATGTAACCCTTAGCTAGAAAGTCAAAGATCCAGATGATGACGGCAAAAAGTGAATAGGAAAACCACGACTAGAAGACCATCGTCGATTTTTCTCGACGGTTAACCAGGATACCACGTGAGAACCATGAGATTGTCGGATAATGAGGCTTTGAGACTAAACGGGAAATGATGCTAAGAAACTGTCAAATCTATGGATGTCGTTGGAGAGTAAATATTAGAAAACAAGATTTGAGGTATCTAAGCGAACACGGGATGAAAATATGTTGATGGGAAAAAAAGTCATTTGGTTTCTTTTTATTTTTTATTTTTTATTAAGGATATGTTTTACAGAGGGTAGAGAATGTATAAAAAAATTGGTTGACCGGATATGACTTCCCTTCTTAGGCTAAGCATGTAAGCCTCAATTTGGTCCATTAAGTCATTTTTAACATTTACATATGGCTTAGCAAATAAGTCGTACATGTTATACCAAACAACTCCTAAGTGTGGATGATGACTATTCATGCTAAAGCATTTGATAAAACGGGCCCTAACACGATATACTCACGCGACTATGCACCACCCTATGCAATCGTCAAATATATTGGGACAAAATATCCAAGAAAGGTCCCAAGAACCATTATCAATAACCAATCTTAGGGCCTGTTTGGTTGGTTTTCCATTAAGTTCTGTATGGATAAATTTGTCTGTCTAGATAAATCTGTCTGTCCGGATTCATATAGCTTGTTGTTTGTTTGTTGTGCTGAATAAACTGTCTGAATGTCAGAAATGACTATTTTAACCCTCATCATCAATTAAGATAACTCTTTGGTTATATTTCTGAATGTATGGTTGATTTTGAATAATAAACATAATCAATTTAAATAATTTCTAGAATAAGAAAACTAATCAAACACAAACATTTTAATACACAGGTTATTTTAAATTGTAAGATTAATTTTTAGATAATTTAATTATTTTGGATAATTCATTAAAATACAAGGGTGATATGTATAGATTTGCATCACCACATACTTTACCTTTTTCCTTTTACTTGGTTCCTAGCTTTCCACCGCCTGCAACTCTTAGGCCATCCATTGTGGGACATCGGGTAGGTACCCAGGTACCTCCTACCCATTGGGTAGTTTAGTGAACACCATTGTGGATGGCTTCGGGTACCTACCTATTAGCTTCCACAAACCGAAGCAAACAACCCCCACCCCACCCCTCTCTCTTTCTCTTCTTTCTCTCTATCTCTCTTTTCTTTCTCTCTCTTATTTATTTATTTTTTTATTTTACTTTTAATTAAATGATAGCGGGTTGATAATGGATGGATTGGGTAGTTTTGGGTAAAATAATGGAAAGCTGATGTGGCGCTGATGTGGCAGTTGAAACCATTGGGTAGTAGTGGGTCGACAGCGGATGGCCTTATATCCTAACTTTTTTCCTACCTTCCCCAACTCATCTATCCCTTATTTTCTTGAAAATTGTAATCTGCTATAACTGAAATTATTTTCAAATTATGAGGGGGAGCAGTTGCTCCCTCTCGTTCCCAAACTAATGATGCAGATTTTTATAAACGGATGCATATTTTCGTTCTGATTTTTGTAAAGATATTGCCTCACGTTGTGGATAAGAAGATGGAGAATTTCTCTTGCAAAACTCCAATCGTTGCTGCAACTCAAGAGGAAAAGCAAGGTTTTTTTTGGGTGAAAATGGTAGGGTTTACAAGAAAAGGCGTGTTTTTTCAAATGAGAGAGCCGAGCGAATTTTTTTGATGGGCTGAGGGACTAGATGGGTTGGCTGAGCGAGATGTATTGGGGAGGGGTATATGTGGAAAAATAATGGTTGTCTCTATATAAGGTTCTCTCTTAAAGCTTAGCCATTAAGTTATTAAATTTTTCAGTAAGCTGCTATCAAACACTGCTCTTGAGCTGTGCGAATCAGCTCAAGAGCCTGTTAAGTCAATTAAGACACTTTCAAACAGGCCCTTAGTCTAACATAGGCACATACCTTTATGTTGAACTCACCACATTTAGCTGTGATTCAACACGAAAGCGTCCATATACTATACTATATATGGGTTTTTTGGATTGCTTGTCTAAAGCGATTATCAAATTATTCCAATATTATGTTAATATAATAAGAAGTTTTTACTATATAGTTGGGGAAAAAACTATATCGATTTGACACCAATAATAAAAAGTTTTTATAATTTAGGGGTTGTTTAGCAGTTGTTGAATGTTTTTGGGTTTTTGATGATCAAGTGGTCAAAATGATTAAGAGGTTCTTATGATATAGTGCAAAATGAAATATGGTGGTTTGGTAACCGTTGACAATGAAATCAGGGCTCTTGATGGTTAAGGAAGATCTAGAATACAAAATCATTCAAAGAGTTTTGGAACCATTAAGAAGCAGTATATTTTTTTGCCAAACAATATTCACCTCCTAACGGTTCAAAGGCTACCTCTTATTGGAATTGTTAAGAGACAAACAAACAACCCGTACTCCCTTCTGATTTATTAACTTATAACAGTGTGTGTTGTGTTTAGAATTTGCTTATTTTAAAACGACTTATGTATTTGTTGTTATTATTTTTCAAGGGAGGTACCTGGGGTGGCTTTGAAAATGTATCCTTTTTACGTTCAAGGGTTTTGAGGGCCTTTGAGATTGCTTTTCAAAAATAAAAAATGAATAAGTCAATAAGCTTGTTTGAACAAGCCCAAAAGCATTTTTTTAGTCATTGTTTGGTAAAAATAAGGTGATTTATAAGTTAGCTTATAAGTCACTTTATAAGTCAGATACATGTTTGGATGACTATAAGTTATCTTATAACTTATAAGCTAGCTTTTTGAAAAGCTATTTTCTAACCTTTTGGTGACTTATGAGACTTTTTATTTTTCTTATTCCAAATATACCCTTGCTAAGTTTTACACCATTAATTTTCAAACATGTCTTTTTTTGTCCTTTTACAGTCATAAGCTACCTTATCAGCTAGTTTTTGCCAAACGTAACTTATTCATCAGTTATCAGTCATCAGCTACCATATTATTTATAAGCTATCGTCGGTTTTCTCGTACGACGTTATGGCAGCAATTTGACCGATGTCAACGAGTTTGCACCGTCACAAGAATCCGCCGATCTCGATATTGATTTTCTTTCTTCATCTGATGTTGTGATTTTGATGTGGTTGCTGTCAAGATCGACAGCGGTTGATGACGGTGGTTTGATGTGGCGTAGTGGTGCTTTGTGATGGCAATTGTGAGAGGCGATCGAGAGTATTGAAGCGGGGTCAGGTAGCTCACTGATGAGAGTTGATAAAGAAACGAGAGGACTTATCAGTCATAAATTAACTTATAAGCTGGTTTGCCAAATATAACCTAAATGTGTTTTTAACAAGACATAAAAAACTTTTTAGGAAGTTATACTAGAAAATTGCCGCAAACATTTGACTCTCTTGGGTTTAGGGGGATTTGGGGTTTACACTTTACACCATTTATGCAGCCGTAAACATATTTGCTATTTGATTGCAATTTCGAACTCACTTCGATTCTTTAATCAATCAAATTCTATAGAATTAAACCTTGCTTTCAATTTGGGGAAAACAAGAATTTGCACGCAGTAACACGAATGCAACTATGGTGGTGATTCGAGCAGCAGGTAATATATTCTCACATCTCAATCTTGTTAAAAAATCACATTTTATAGATTTCAAATTGGAAGGATAAACTCATAAAAGTATGGAATCAAAACGAGTGTGATGAAATTTCAGCAGGTTTACTACCATTAGGGTTTGAAAACTTATTTTGACTTGTAATCAAATACTAGATTAATTGGCTTCAGAGTATTAAACGCTAAGTGGAAATCTACTTCAGAATTCTCGATTTGAAGAGTATATGTATGTATGTTTTCACGAAAGGCAATTACGTCGTTTTTCCGTGCTTGTAAAGATGCCCCATCCGTAGGAAGGTTCCATGCCTTGCTGATAGTTTCTGGGTACATTGATGGTGGCAGTTGCAATACCCAACTCATAGGTTCATATTCTAGAAATGGGGATATTGAACATGCTCGCAAGGTGTTCGATAAAATGCCTAAGAGAGGTGTGGATGCTTGGAACGCGATGATAACGGCTTACTCTCGGAATGATAGTCCTCGTGAAGTAATCAACCTTTATCGGGAGTTGAATTTGGAAGGAGTTAGACCGGACAGCTCCACTTTTACGGTGGCGCTTAAGGCCTGCACGAGCATGATGGACCTGGAAATGGGCAAAGAGATTCGGAAGCAGGCGATCGAGTGTGGGTATGAAGATGATGTGTTTGTAGCTTCTTCGCTGTTGAATTTGTACGCAAAGTGTGGGAAAATGAATGAAGCAATGAGAGTGTTTGAGAAAATGCCGAGGAGAGATGTCGTTTCGTGGACCACGATGATAACGGGATTTGCTCAGAGTGGGAGAGGTGGTGAAGCCATAGATGTATACCGCCTGATGCAAAGGGAAGGCATGGAAGGAGATAGAATTGCGATTTTGGGTTTGATACAGGCTTGTGCCAATGTTAACGACACAAGAATAAGTCTTTCTGTTCATGGGTATTTGATTAGAAGACATCTTCTTCCCATGGATGTAGTAGTTCAAACCAGTCTAGTAGACATGCATGCCAAAAATGGAAACTTGGAGCTTGCTTTTCGAGTATTCAGATCAATGTACTACAAGAACGTAGTTGCTTGGAGTGCCTTGATTTCTGGTTGTGCTCAGAATGGATGTGCTGGTAACGCATTTGATTTATTAGTAGAGATGCAGAGCTTAGGATTCAAACCAGATGTAGCATCCATCGTTGGTGCACTCTTGGCTTGTTCGCAAATTGGGTCTCTGAAACTTGCTAGATCACTACATGGATATGTGATAAAAATGCTAGTCTTTAATCAAGTTCTAGGCACCACATTGATTGATGCGTACTCAAAATGTGGGTCCCTTTCTTATGCACGTAAGCTGTTTGATAAAATCCCTGTTAAAGATATAGTCTTGTGGAACACAGTGATTGCTAGCTATGGGAATCATGGGCATGGAAATGAAGCACTTTTGGTGTTCCACAAGATGTTAGAATCAAACTCAAAACCAGACCTTACGACTTTTGCTTCTCTGTTGTCAGCATTAAGCCATGCTGGTTTAGTAGAACAAGGTAGGGTATGGTTTAAGCTCATGGTTCAGGAATACAACATTGAGCCAACCAATAAGCATTATGCTTGCATGGCTGATCTTTTGGCTCGTGGTGGACATGTAGAGGAGGCTTACAATTTGATTGGTTCGATGAAAACTGAACCAGGGCTTGCCTTTTGGGTTGCCCTTCTTTCAGGATGTCATAACCATGGTAAGTTTTTGATCGGAGAAATGGTGACCGAGAAAATCTTGGAGTTGAACCCTGATGCTAACACAGGGATTTATGCTTTGATATCGAATTTTTACGCCAAAGCAAGGAAGTGGGATGAAGTAGCTGAAGTGAGAAATGCAATGAAAAGGAGCGGGACAAAGAAAGTTCCTGGTAATAGTGTTGTGGAAGTAAATGGGAAGCTTCATGCATTTCGTATGGAAGAAAAGAGCCACTTCCAGTATCAAGAAATCGTGACAATCTTGGATATGCTGGACCTTGAAATGACATCAACAGAGGACTAGATGTATAATCATGCTAAGAGGGCTGTTTTATATCAATTGTAAAACATTTCGTCATTTCCAAACTGACCTGCCTTGGTCATTTGTACACTGCAAGATGGCAGTTTTCAATCTACTAAATTCCAATGAGATGGGGAAAACAGGACATATGAAAAATTGAGCGTCCATTTTCTATAGACATTAAGATACACCAAACAAATAAGTTGGGTCAAAAGTAGTTGGCGGAAGACTAGTTGATAACATGTCAAAATAACTTTTCAAAATCCTATTGTAATAAACCATTGAACACCGATGAACTCAATTGAAGCTTTAATTATTTCCTATTGAGCTCGCCAAAAATGTGAGGGAAGGTATTCTATGCCATTGATTTTGTTGAGTTTCTAAACACTTCATCTTTAATGATTTTCAGGTAGATGTTATCAGATATTAAGAAACTATCAAACATCCAGATGGATCTTCAACTCTGTTGCCCTATATTCATGCCGAAAAGTCAATAATGGTGTTTTAATATACAGACAACATACTCATAGGTAAATCTATTTTCTTCCCATTGAAGGGTTGTGCTTCAATCTGTGCTTATATGCTTTATTTGGGTTCTACCTTGTAAATGTGCACGATGTGGCATTTAGTTTCGCTAGTATGGAGTTGCTCTGCTGCCCTAATTTACCAATGACAGTTTCTTTCAGGTATTCAACTGTACCAGAATCATGTAAACCGTTTCTTTCTGAGGTCGATTTGTTGTCGACCTTCATCAGATCTAGTCTTAATGAGCTTGAAGGTATAATATCCCATTCATTTTTCAGACTGATTATGCATGTGCAAGGGATTGTGTGGCTGATGGTCTTTCGTGACAATTATTTCATGCATTGCTATTTGTTTGAGATCCTATAACTAGTTGAATATCCAAATACAACCCTAGATTTAATAAATATATACTTCCTCTAGTATGATTCGACAGTTGATATTGCCTTCAGTTATTGCATTATGGCACATACTTCTTTCTATTTTGCGGGATATATGGAGATTAAATACCTAGGAGAACTATAAGTGGTTTGAAACATGAAGCTATAAGTAGGGTAAAACGTCAAAAGAAACTTTTTCTAGTACCTTGTGTATATTTTCCTCTGAACATCGCATGTGAGTTTCTACATTTATGTAACTTTGAATGACTAGTTATACGTGTGTGACTGTGTGTGTGTGTATATATATATATAGGGTTAGGTTCAGGGGAAAACCACAAAAAAAATGAAAAACTGAGGAACACGCTGGTAACTGTCCATCTGGACGATATGCACATGTGCATACAAGTTATTTGTAACATGCACACATGCATAACAACCAAAAAACAACTTCGTCACTAGTATCCACATGTGCATACCGTCTAGATGAAGGGATACCAGAGTGTTCCTCAGTTTTTCGTTTTTTGGGTTCCCCCCGGACCCCCCCCCCCCCCCAAAAAAAAAAAAAAAAGAAAGAAATAAAAAAATCTCTCTATATATAATTTACATGATGTCATTAGGGAACATGAATACCTTATTACCATCAATTGCCGGTTGCTAAGTTGTTTGGCATAAATATATAGGCCCCTCTCATTGTTGGTTGAATAGAAGCACTGCCACCAAGGACTTAAACGGTAGAGATGGCGTTTTCCTAGTTGTTGCTGGTGCATTCTCTGAGGACTTCCTTGGATCAGGCACGCACAATACATTTATATTTGAAAACATAAAATCACTTCAGCAAAGGTAAAAGATAGTTCATAAAGTTATCGTTATCTTCTTTGTTCAGTTATGTTGAATTTGAACTCGTTGATAGTTATGTGCCTATGTATTCACCACTGAAGGTATCCTTCGCTCAATGTTATGGGATTTCAGCTCTGCAAAGCTGTTAGCAGTGATGCCGTTCGTTCTCGCTTAGCGAAGATAATCATGCGTGAATATATTACATTTCCTATCTTATTGTCAAACAAGTCTCTTTCTGAGGTAATGTTTATATTGTCTGATGGGTTTTTAGTGTTGGTGAATTTAGTAGTTTAATTCTCTTTTTATTTTTAGTGTTATGCGCATTGTTTCATTTACTTTATTTTCCATCGAAGATGAATAGTCATAACTAATTGATTATATTGGTAGTTGCAAGAATTGTTTTTATTTACATCCGTGTTTGTTGTCTTTAGATGCCAGATAGAGTGGGCTATATTGTATTTAAAGGCATGGAAGGTCCTTTCCTCTTGCATGACAAGGATGTGGATTTTGAAAATTTGGAGACAGGTAGGCCCCACTCTTTTTAACATCGCCCTTTTGCTAGGAATCTTTTTATTCCAAATAGTGGTTCTGCATTCTTAAATTTGGATCATTCTTCAAGTACTTCACTATTTCTTTGGTGGCTAGTTATAAATGAAATAGTTGGAAATCTTATAGATTTGCAAGTCATATTGGGCTATTGGCGTATTTTTGGTATGGCTAGATTAACCAACATTGTTCTCATATTTGCTGGCACCTCGACATGTATTTGGTTCGATTATGTTTGCCACTTTTTTTATTAATTTTTTATTTTTATTTTATGTATTTGTTTTGTTGTGGTGCAACACCTGCAGTCATCAAGGATTTAATGGTTCAGCCGAAAGAAAAACCAGAATTGTTGCATAATCTGAGAGGCACTTGGGTAAAACCACTTGATGCTTTTAGGGAACCAGATCTTTGCTCCCCATTGCAGAATTTACTTCTTTATTTCCCAGGTAAGGTAAAATGTCGTTTACTTTTTTATACAATATTATAACACAATGGAACACCCTTGCAACCGTTCATCTGGACGGTATGCACATGTGCATACGCATCATTTAAGTCGTTTTTCGCTTTTATACACGTATGCATGTTAAGATTACTTGTATGCACATATGCATACCATCCATATGAACGGTTGCCAGTGTCCTTGTTCCTCGATTTTTCATATTTTTACGGTTTACCCTTGAAGTTGACCCTATATAAAATTTTTAATTAACAAGTAATTTTGATTTTTATGACAATTTTGACAGTGAATGTATTTATTGCAGCAAAACCCTAAAAAGAACTTTCAATGATGCTACTAAGATCATATTAAAGCAGTTTGGAGGACTGTTAGCTTACAATATAGTTATACAATTTGCAGGCTGCATTGAGGTTGACGAAGTTAATAACTGCTTGTTCCTTTCCGACATAAATCACCACCGTATAATCGTGTTTGATGGCAGCGGAAAGATCTTAGATTGTGTATGTAAGGAAATTCCATTTGCAACTCACATGTGAATTTGACACGGGGAGCTAAAAAATCTGTTGTTAATACGCATTTTTACAGATCGGATCTTCTCCTGGATTCGAGGATGGAGATTTTGAATCCACCAAAATAACGCGCCCTGCTGCTTTGTTTTATCATGAGGATGAGGATTGCTTGTATTTTGCTGACTCAGAGGTATGCACCCCCAAGGATACTGGACCTTTGCTTAAAATAGGAGCCTCACAGGAATCTTTTATTGTATTATTACGTTTTCTGATACTCCATCCGTTCCAAAATAAATGACCACAATGAAAAAGCCACACAGTATAAGAAATGCTTAATAATCTAAACTATTAATTAACTAAATGACAATTTTATCTCTAATAATAGAGGGGGGTAATGAATTTCTGCATCTTATAATTAAGGGTAGAATTGGAAAGTAGACACTCATTTTTGGGATTGAGGGAGCACACTCTTTGTGGTTTGGTGATGTGGGCATATGGCTTATCAGTTAACGCGGCTAGCAGAGCTTGTTTGGCTTGAAGCTCAGCTTGTGAAAAAATAGGTAGTTTTGGGCTCAATCATGGCCAATTCCGGGTCAAAGCTTGGTGTAGGCTTGAGGCTCGGCTTGGCTCATATGAACAAGTAAACCCAGATGACTTTTAGTTAGGACTTAGAACTTCCGAGCATTTCAAGATCAGTGGGTGAAAAATATATATATAAAACTACACTATGGCTCGTATAGACTCAATGGGTGGGTTTGACTCATTCATGCTCAGCGAATTGCTGAGCCAATCTATACTAGGCTTGCCAAGTTGTTTAGGGAAATCTTAAAAATATATATTTAAAATGCATAATTACAACTATATATATATATATATGGAAATCTTATTATGGTTTTTACACTACATATATAGGCGAAAGATTGTGTGAGAAGTTGGGTTAACGTGAGAAGCGAGAAGTAGATCTGAATTCTGAACCCTTGATCACTTTTAATCTCAAGCCCACCATGAACTGTGCTTCATACGGGAATTAATCTGGTGCATCTCATACCAATGTGCATCCAACGGTTGATAATCACTTCTCACGTTAACTCAACTTCTCACCAGAACCCAGTCCTATACACACACACACACATAATGGTCTTATTATGGTTTTTACGTTCTCTTATGCCGCATTCCCGTTTCATATCATGAAAGAATCATGCTATAAGGAGAGCTGATATGGAGAGCAGGACGGTGGAGACATTCTATCCCAAAGTCAATGGTAATATAACAAAAAGTAGTCCGTTCAGCTGGATCATTGATAAACTTTGGAGTAGAAAAGCTTCTTCAAATTCAGGGGAAGTTGATTCTAAATCACTTCTTTATCCTTGGCATCTGCTCAAATCATCGGAAAACGACCTCTTTATTCTCAATCGCAGGTAAAACTCGTTACTTTCTGCAACTTTACCATACCTGAATTTGCATACCGCATGTCTGCATCTGATTTCTTTTTTATAGTCTACTCTGTCCTAAAATAAGTGTTCACATTTCTATTACAGTTTGTCCCAAAATAAGTGTCTACTTTCAAAAGTAAGTACCTTTTTTCCAATTCTACCCTTAATTATGAGATGGAGAAATCCATTACTCACTCTGTTACTAAGAATAACAGAGTGTAAAATTGTCATTTAGTTAAATAAAGATAATTACACATTTCTAAAACCGAGTATTTTCATTGTGTACATTTATTTTGAGACGGAGGGATTTGTATTAAGCTTTTTTTAACTAGGGGCGTTTGCCGTCCGGTTTTGGTTTATGTATACCAAACCACAATGATACTTTAGGAAATTTGCCAAACCGAGCGGTTTGGCATCAAGTGACCAAACCGGTCAAATTAGACCACAAAAGGTGGTCTGGTCTGACCAGTTTTGACGGTTCGGGCCTGTTCTCGGCTTCTGGCCTTATGGGTTTTAAACTAAAAGGAACATAACATTTGTCTCCCAATCGAAATTCTATTGATATATGTTACGAATTGACCCAAGACCCATTAAGTAAAGGTGGAGGTTTTAGTTATTGGGCCCAATTTGTATTTCTTTTCTTTCACGTAAGTGTCTATTAAATAGGAAAAAGGTTTTTAGGAGAGGGGAGTTGAGTTTTGGGAAGTTCTTTCAGTCGATTAGGGCTCCAGCGAATTGCTTGGAGAGAGGGTTTCATCCCTGGTAGTTTATCTTTCTTCTTCGTTTCCAATCCTGTAATTTCCTTTACGATTGAATCAATTAAACCTTCAGCCTTATTCATCTCATTGTGAATTCCATAATTCTGTCTTAATCTGTATCATTGGTCCGACCTGCCACTCCGAACTATGGTTGCGCCGATGGAAACACGGGGCCAGCAAGCTCGTCTCGATCAACATGAGGAACAACTCCAGCAGCTTCAAGCCGATGTCTCTGAGATCAAATCTGTGCTGAAGACGTTGGAAGGAGACCGTGCGGAGGAAGAGGAATTTCGTAAGCTGGTTATGTCCTGGGCAAAACAACAAGGCAAACAACCGACCATTGAGACGGGAGGACCATCGATGGTTTCAGGTAACCCCCCTGTTATTCCCACTCCAAATTTTCCAACTCCTCTAATGGGCGGCGTTCAAACTCCTCTCGTTGGGAACGACGTTTCGATGCAATTTCCACAGCACCACAGTGGTGCGACACCACAACATGGTGGTCCCTTTGTTTTTGGACCGCCATTAGGAATATCCCATGGGTTTCCTTGGGCGGCTAAGAAGGTAAAACTTCCGGAATTCTCTGGTTTTGATCCGAGAGGATGGATAACAAAGGCAGAGTTATTTTTTGAAATTCATGGTACTCATCCTACGTTACGAATTGGTTTGGCTCAATTGAGCATGTCCGGAGTCGCTCAACACTGGTTTTCGGTGGTCAAGGGGATCTACGATCCGTTGAGTTGGGATCAATTGAAGCAGGAACTCCTACAACGTTTTAGTGGTCTCGAAATTCAAAATCCTTATGAACAATTATCCACAATTCAACAAGTTTCCTCGATTTACGATTATATCGATGATTTTGAGTATCTTCTCTCTCTGGTTCCTCGTCTTCCTGAATCACAAGCGTTCCTGAATCACAAGCGTTGGGTTACTTTCTAGCGGGTTTACGGCCAGAGGTTAAACAGTGGGTGAGACTTCATCGTCCACAGACGCGTCTGGATGCGATGTATCTCGCCAAGGATGTCGAAGAAATGCTTAATCCGTCTGATCATTCGGCTTTAACAGCACGCTATCGTTATCAATTCCCTTCTCATAATTCTGCTGCTTCTTTGCCTGGTTCTCTTATGCATCCGGGAGGTCAACATGTTAGTACTAACCACAATCCTTTTTCCAATGTCGATCGTCACCTACTTGTTTCAGGAAGTGGTCAGAACCGATTTGAAGGATTTACAGACCCTCCTGGCTCGATTTCTGTCGACAAAGGTACCTCACCTCGTTTGGAGTCTAGTCGCTCACCATCTATGTCTCGATCTCCTTCGCTCACGTCAGTTGAGTCATCATCGGTGGGAGGTCGCAATCGAGGTTTTCGATCTTTGACTCGTACGGAATGGGAGGAGCGACGCAAAAAGGGGCTATGCTTCCGATGCGGTCAGATCTTTGGACCCGCACATAAATGTCCAGAAGGTTCAATGAGAGTTCTATTATTGGCTGATGATGAACATCTCGATGCGGAAGGAGCAATTCGAGCAATGGATGCTTGGGAGGAGGCAGGGATGTCCAAGATTCGGGTTCCCGATACAAGTCTTGAGGACAAGACTTTAATCGCAGGGGGAAGTATTGTTACGAATTGACCCAAGGCCCATTAAGTAAAGGTGGAGGTTTTAGTTATTGGGCCCAATTTGTATTTCTTTTCTTTCACGTAAGTGTCTATTAAATAGGAAAAAGGTTTTTGGGAGAGGGGAGTTGAGTTTTGGGAAGTTCTTTCAGTCGATTAGGGCTCCAGCGAATTGCTTGGAGAGAGGGTTTCATCCCTGGTAGTTTATCTTTCTTCTTCGTTTCCAATCCTGTAATTTCCTTTACGATTGAATCAATTAAACCTTCAGCCTTATTCATCTCATTGTGAATTCCATAATTCTGTCTTAATCTGTATCAATATAACATTATTAAATAAGTGCTATACTGAAAATACTGAATTATAGAAGAAACATCTATCTCCAAAATTAGAAAAACATTGAGCAAGTTGAAAATAGTTAAAGAAGCCCTCCGACAATAGTTGGAATTTTGGACAAACATTGAGCAAATCAAAGGACAATTGAAATTTTGGATTTTTATTTTTGCTGGGTTTTGGAATTTTTTTGTTTTAAGGAACATGGACAATTGAGAAGTGAATACTAATGGACGATTTTTTTTAATTGGGTCATAAAAATTGAGCATACATGGAAACTAAATATAACTAATACATGTGTATATTGGCGTTCGGTTCGGTATAAACCGCTCAAAAAACATTCAAACCGCAGCTTAACCAGACCGAGTGATTTGACCGGACTGCCAGACCGCACAAATCGCCATAACCGGTCCGGTTTTTTCAGTTGGTTCAACTGGTTTGAGCAGTCCGACAACGGACTAACTGATGTTGCAAGTTTGCTCGGGTAAAATGACGTTTTTCAACTAACACGATCTACCATTGATTCCAATTGTGTTTCCGTACAGTTTTGAAACCTTATGGATCATGGATTTGTCCTCTGGTCTTATTAAAGAAAACCGTCGAAGGTTTGCATTTCATTTTCTTGACGTTCTTTCTGATTATTCTCGATTAATTTTATATTTGGTTAGTCATTAATTCTTTGCACAATGTAGGATCTGCAAATATTGTTGAGATTTGTGGACCATTGATCCTGAAGAAATCATCCCTTCTTAAGGATATACCGGCTAATAAGCTGCCAGAGCATATTGCCACTAATTTCTCGGTAAATGGAATTTCACACGCGGGTTTGTTGTCTTCGGTGGTGACTTTTGAGGACAATATCGTAATTTCTGATGCAGGTAAAATATTTGGTGGATGGTTGGATTGTACTTCAAATGTTTGTCTTCCGGTTTTTGGTTTTGGTTGAAGAACTAAGCATTTGATGTATTTTCTGAGAATTGGGTGTGTGCTTAGATGGTCAGGTGGTATTGAAATACGACAAAACTTCTGAGTCGATGGCAAGCTTTGAGTTCTCGGAGTTTGGAGTACTTGGATTACCGTACTGGTTGGTGTCACCTATGGAGTCAGCTTATGCTGCGTGAGTAGCCTTTCCGTGTGACATTTCTTTTTGTGTTTACCTGTAGTATTTCCCGTATATGTATATTATATACTTCATATATAGAGTGAGGTTCATGGGAAACCCCCAAAAATGAAAAACCCGAGGAACACCTTGATAACCATTCAGATCAGTCTATTAGCGTGTTAAAAAATTTGGTTTTGATTTTTGAAACATTTTGGGGACCCAATTTTTTGTTTTTGTTTTGAGGCATGGTTTATACGCTCGTGAACTTATCTCAATGAAGACCTATCTAATTTTTTTTTCATAACTAGAAGTGGTCATCCAATTTCATAATTTACCAATCAAAATCGAAAAAGGAATCCTTAATATTCTTCTTACTTTGTCATTTTAAACGTTTTTGTGTTTTAATTTGTAAGATTTTTAATGACATGATTTTTATTTTTTATTTTGTTTGTTACTTGGTTAAACGATGTATAGATTTAATATGGGTGTTACACAGTAATAGGGCCTTCAAAAAGATTGAGAGGGCTCTGAAACCATTCATCAGTGTGGTATGCACGTGTGTATAGAAACTAGGAAACATCTTCAATTACTTGTATGCACATGTGCGCAATGTATAGATGTGTGGTTATTAGGGTGTTCCTCGACTTCTCTTATTTTATTTTGACACACCCACCCACCCACACACACACATAATGTCTGGTTAAGGTGCTCATGCATTTTTTCTGCTGATGTCACAGTGGTTTTGGTATCCCGGGAGTTCACATCGATCATATTCAACATTTCAGCTTGTTACCAGGTAAGTTAACTCTTCACTCAGACTCCCCAAGTGATGAAATTGGGTAAGGCCTAACCATAGTTTTGTCATTATGAAACAGGTAGGATTAACATTCAGATGACAGTAGAAATCCCTCAAGATACCGAGCTTGTAGAACCGCTAGATGAAGGTTGTATATGGCGGCAGACAAGAGGCACCGCCACTGAAGTTCTAGCAGCCGAGAACAAAGCCGAATCCACCGAAAAGGTTGAATTTCAGACCTCATTTAAGCCTCCTTATCGTTGTTTTTCTTCTTCTCGAGTTCAAATCCAACAAGTTCGGCCTTACGGGTATTTACTTACAACTTAACGAGCTTAATGGTCCCGGAAACTTATCGGTCTTTTTACTTACAACTTAATGTGCTTAATGGTCCCGGAAACTTATCGGGCTATTTACTTACAACTTAATGAGCTTAATGGTCATGGAAGCCATACGGAGTGTTTCTTTACGGATTAATCGTTAAGCCATAAAGCCAAAATGGCTATATGGAATAAGTTAATGAGCTTAATGGTCCCGGAAACTTATCGGGCTATTTACTTGCAACTTAATGAGCTTAATGATGGAAACGTATTTTCTCAGCCATACAGGAGTGTTTCTTTACGTCTTAATCATTAAGCCATTAATCTAAAATGGCTGTATGGATTAAGCCACAACCCCTCACTTGTTGTCGTTAAGCCACATCGAACAAATTAATGCCAGAAATTCCCAGAAAAAATCTGACCATTTCTCTTTGCTTCACTCAAACCCGTTGGTCTGCCGTCCCTCAAAAAGTCATATTTATCCAAACAGACAACTTACCCTATACAGGGTTTAATGGAAAAAAAAAACCCCTTAATTGCCTCAAATGTATGCATGCAGGTTGGTGTTGCGCAACAATTTTACGATGATTTGGATGGGCTTGCATCTTTATTAACGCAAGAAGAAGTCGTTGATGAAGAGGATGATACGACTAGCGATGCACAAGTGCAAGATGGAAAAGTACGCATTGATTGTGTCGTCAATACTAGCCCTGGAACAAGTGAGGTATATATATAACGTTATTCATTTGAATCACCTAGATTCCTTCGAGCATTTTATATTTGACAGATAGTGAGAGGTTCAAATGAAAAGGCTAAATATCGTCAGAAAGTAAAAAAAAAGAAGGTTCATATGTGAATCATTTAAAAAATGGGGAAAATCTATCTAAAGATGGGTTTTCCACGGAAACTACCCCTTTACTTTACTCTTTAGGGTTGAGGTCACGTCTGCATAGTGGATATACCGGGCTCACGCTCATCTAGTTTATGTGGCAAATCAAAAGTTGCAAAATTTTTGTAGCTTTTATATTTAATTTGATTAGGTTAATGCAATATTTATTTATGTCGGAAAGATTGGGTAATTTTGTTCCAGGTTATCATCAATGCTGCATTGTACTTGAGAATTAAAAACGAGATCGATGAGTCTAAGAAGCAACAAGCGGGTAGATTGGTGGATGCTTTAAATCATAGCGGAAACGATAAAATGCAAATAGATGCGTGTGCTGAGATCGTATCGAGATCGGAGAAAAACCCGAAAGAGTTGATCTTTGTGAGGCCATTACATGTGAGGTTAAAGATTAATTCCCTTGATCACCCAAAAGCAGACAACTCCAAAGACATAATTTTGACAGAATCTTCTATACAAGTTCATGTTTCTCTCAACTGAAATTACCTTCTTGTCCCTTGGGGAGGGTCAATACATTTGTATTGTATTTGTAAGATTCTTCTTAGGTTTTGTTTCCTTCTTTCTTTTGAATTTTGAAGTTTTGGTTTTTAGAGATGACATGAGTTTTGAGGAGTTTTCGTTGGAAGGATGGTGGCGGTAAGCTGGAAAATCGTGTGCCGCTGCGGTGCGGTGGTTGGTTCTCATGGCGTAGGTGGATGGTTCTTGTTGTGGTGGCATTGGCACATTTTGTGTCTGATTTTTGATAAGAATGTGAAGGAGTTTTATTTATGTTTTTATATAATCATTACATGAAATAAGTAAAATTTGACCTTGATTTACTATTTGGGAAAAAGTTGGGAAAACCAACTAACTTTAATAGTTTGAGTAATCCAGTCTTTGTTTAAGGTAACATATGCTTAATCATATATAATATAGGATTTCACACTTGTCTTCTTGCAAAATGTTTAGCT
Organism: Centaurea solstitialis; assembly: GCA_030169165.1. Lineage (NCBI taxonomy): Eukaryota > Viridiplantae > Streptophyta > Magnoliopsida > Asterales > Asteraceae > Centaurea > Centaurea solstitialis. The sequence continues at coordinate 42,380,606 of CM058044.1, forward strand.
TCTTGTTTGAAGCTACCGTTATAATTAGATAAGACAAATACTTATGAACACTCCTCACCTCCGGCAACGTGCCATTATGCCAACTAAGGGCAATTTTGTACCTGGTAAGCACTTAAGACTTATTAACTATTAGGATAAGAATTTTAGTCCACTAAAATGGCTTCATGTGAAACATCTAATCTGATAAACAATCATGGGCAAGTCTCTCACTTATCAGATAAGAGGTAACACCCTTAGTACTTGTTATCACTCTTGTTAGGTAAAATTTCCAATTCTTGTCAAGTTCATTCAATAACATAAGATGACCTCCAATAAGCATTTACGGTAAGCAATTAGTAAACAACCCTGAAAATTCGAAATCATGCCAGACATACCTAAATCAATAAAGATCCAGCTTAAAAAGGGGAGGTCTTTTTATATCTCCAAAAAAAATGTTACAATTTATATGTAAAAACAAGTTTTGGCAAACAATCAAACCATATACTCTTAAGAAAACAAAAGCCCACATGAATTGAACGAAAACCATGCCAAAAACTAAAAATCAAATATCCAAACTTTTGGCAACCTTAGCCATTTTTAGGTGCTTCATCTTTAGGTGCTCCATCTGTAGGTGCTGGTGCTGGATTGAGGAAGCCATATCTCATCATCACATTTTTGGTTGCAAGAGCTGCAGCCTCACTGGGGCTGTAGGTGCCCTGCGCCCTTATCGCAGCAAACTCTTTGGCGATCTCGTCGTGCACCTGTCCCCTAGCGTTTCCCTGTGGATCGACCAACGGCTGCAGACAAACCTTTTGATCATCCGACCCTTCGCCTTTGCCGCCTTCCGATGACGTCGCACCCAGAGGTTGAGCAAACTGACAAACTGTCGGGACATCGCCTTCCCTTAATGTGGCCTCCATACTTTGTATCATTGGCACTGCATGCAAACATATATACATATACATGGTTAAAGTTAAACCACAAGGGTTGTAGCGTACTAGTTAAAGCTTGGGGAGATGTGGTGGAATATCCCATCTGCCCCGGTATCTATTCCGCTATTCCAGGCGTCCACAACAATTGTGGCCACAGGGTTATCAGGGGCTGATGTCTTATAGCTGTCATTTGTCGGGATTAATCTGGGCACAGGACACCCTTCCGAAAAAAGATAGATACATGGTTAGATATGTGGAACTAGTTCGGATAGGGATTCCTTGAATACTAAGGAGTGGTTCGTTCCTGCATATTAGAGCACTCGAGTGTGAAAATATGTCAAATCCCTGGATTTACTCTCAAAATAGCTAGCCCTTGAGCGAGAAACTATGTGAAACACTGTGAATAAGGGGTCGTTTACTTAAATATTTACCCGGTAAGAATAAGGGGCCGTTTGTTTTTTAAGAGGTGGTGCATACGTTAATAAGAGGTTCATAATAAGAGTTGGTGCATACGATTTGTTTACTTCGAAGTCTTATTTCCCTTCACTTCTGATTAATAAGAGGTGGGCATACATTACCAGTGTGTTCCTCAGTTTCTCATTTTTTGGGGTTTTGCATGAACCTCCCCCTCTCATTCTCTTTCTCTCTCTCTTTCTATATATAATGAGTATATGCATTGTTGCATAACTACTATGTATGCATAGATGCATATATTTGATAGTTTTCCCTAGCAGAGAAAAGGATTGATAACGTACTCATAAGAGGGGCCAGTGGACTGCTGCTGACTTCGTTAGGGAGGTCGAGAATGTACTGGGGGATGGTAGTGTTCACCAGAAACTGTGCAACTTCGTTGCTAAAGTTATTGCAATTATGGTGCAGTAAACTGTATGTTTCATGTGTGAAGCGCGGGCTTATTTTCTCTAAAAAAGACTCAAACTCATCCTTTGAAACCTTGGTATCACCAAGTTCAATCATTCGGACTGGAGTCCCATATGGTGCCGTTCCAACCGGAGCTCGATAAATGCCACCACCAAAATAATATTCGGTACCATACACCACTACTCCTGTGTGCCTGTGTTTTTGAGAAAATAACAGAATCATGTCAAACTTTTGGATGTAGATTTAACGTTCCAATTTATACACAAGCATCCACAAACCACGGCGCTTTTTGGCTACCTAAGCTTGTGGGTCCCACTTTTTCGGATTTTTTTGGACAAAGTAGCTTATGTTATGAGAAGATGAAAATATGATTGTGGGTCTTCACGCAAATAAAGATGGGACCCATAGAATTAAAGAAAGAAAATAGTATAAATTGGATGACATCTAAGAATCTTGCAATCATACTTTCAGGTTCACACCTGAGAAAGCCTAGTGCACCAAGGCTCCCCAAGCTTTTCAAAGATGGGGATAAAAGTCTATGCTTGCAGAATTTCCTATACATCTAGTTAAAGAGACTATTGGGAAATAAATGCTATTGGTGTCTCTATTAACATCATAATCAGGTAAATTTTAATATTGAAAATGTAAAAAGCAGGTTTTGATGTTGATGTGTGTGAGGAGATAATCATTTAATAGGAGTATAGTTAGTAATGTATAGGGATGTCATTCGCCTCCCCAGGCTCTTTCCATGGCTACTATCTCAATGACAGTCATTATTCCCTTCTAGGGCCCCACGCCAAAGGCTCAACCATCGGCTGCGGATCCAAGATTTTTTACTAGGGGTACGTAATAGTAATTTTGTATTCTTTTACATTACAAAGAAAAAAAAAATCAGGATATGCGGGTGCATACCTCATGGACCACATAGGAACTTTATTAAAAAGGAATTTGTATTCTATGTTGTTTTATCCATAGAGTGAATACCTATCTGTAGCATTCTTAAATACAATACAGCTTATTGGAAAGGAAATGGAAAAAGGGGGATCGATATTCACCATATGCCTTCAATCGCCTTCCCCAAAAGCGACAATGAGACCTGCTTTGCTAGCCCTTGGCTTAAGTCGTATACATGCAAGCACACTTTGTGGACTTCCTTGTTCTGGAATTCAAATTTTGCTTTGTTATAGATGGTTGCATCTAAGAGTAAACTATAACTAAACCATGACATATTAGTTTTCAAAAAGAATAGTTAGAACCTCATACCTCGGCCATCTTTCAACGAGCATATACAAACAAAAGTTAGAGGTGCTAAAATGCCTCGTCTATGATCTCTTTTCGACTAAGCTGAACAACTGCGAACCCTTTTCAAGGAAAACAAATTAACAAGAAAAGGATAGCACAGTGAGCGTCAAAACAATCCCACTTATACATATGATCAAGCCAACCAGCAAATAGGGAGTTTTGGGTGTTTGGATGAAAGGCATATAATGGAGCCAACCAACAAATAAAGAGGTTTTTAAAAAGTCATAGCCATTTAACTTTTCCAATAAGCAATAAAGCAAATAAGCATATAAACATAACTTATTTTAAATAAGCAATCCCAAACACCCTTGAATTACCTCATTCATATGAATCAGGCCAACAATGACTTCTTGAAATAGCAATTGTAAATAACCATTGTCAATTGTTCTACACCATTTCAACTTCTTAAACTTTTATGATTCGAAAGAAATTATGAAATCAAACTTCGCCAAATTCGTCAATTGACATTTGATGATCATATGAGTTGTCCTTTATCTTCCAAAAAGAAATCATAAATGTTTTTCCTTTACAATAAAGTATCCAGAATTGCAGGTATCCAAATCTAATCCCTTCTTCCATATCTAATAATAAGAACTTTAGAATCTCTGGATATCAAAAGCTAATCAACATATTACACAAATAACATGGAGTTATACCTTCGCACAAGAAGAAATGTAGCTTATCACATAAAAACATCTCGAAACGAATAATCACATTCATAATTGACATGAATTTTTACCTAATTTTTCCTCCTAAAACACAAATGGCATCAATTTAGATCACGAAAACAATCAAATACCGATCAAAAAACATAAGAATTGATAGCAGATTTGAATATAACTCAAAAATCTTGTGACGAATTTATGAACAAAATTACGAAAGTCAATCGATAAAATGATCCAAAAACACATCATACACGTATAATTAACAATGAAAACAGATAAATTAAGAAGATCATGAATATCTAACCTGAAATAATGCATCAAAAAGGAATTGAAGCTAGAGAAAAAATTTTCCTCCTGAACACAAATCGCATCAACTTAGATCACGAAAACAATCAAAAAACATAAGAATTGATTACAGATTTGAATATAACTCAACAATCAACCTCTTGTTAACAATTTAGGAACAAAATTACGAAACTCGATCCATAAAACGATGCAAAAACACATCAAACACGCATAATTAACGAATTGAAAACAGATAAATTAAGAAGATCAAATCTCTAACGTCCGAATGAAAAATTGAATATAACTCACCAATCAACCTCTTGCGAACAATTTAGAAACAAAATTACGAAAACTCGATCCATAAAACGATACAAAAACACATCAAACACGCATAATTAACGAATTGAAAGCAGATGCATTAAGAAGATCAAATCTCTAACTCAACAATCAACCTCTTATGCAGAATTTAGCAACAAAATTACGAAACTCGATCGATCGATCCAAAAACACATCAAACACGTATAATTAACGAATTGAAAACAGATTAAATGAAGAAATTAATGAAGAAGATGATGATGAAAATCTTACCTGAAATAATGGATCAAAAAGGAATTGAAGGTAGAGAGAATGAATAGAAAGGTTATGGAATGAATTTATATAGAGAATTAATGGTGAAGAAATTATTGTGTTCCATGAATGAATCTATTATGATCAACGTATGAAAAGCATGGATTAAATGTGGCCTCTTATTTGTTAATTACGTAATTAGTCCCTTCATTAATTAGCTTTTAACATGCAAGATGAACTATCAATGTATTACAATTTCCTTTGACACCTTTGTTAATTACAAAAACTATAGAATATTGCACCTCTATTGTTATCATATATGATTATATACGCTGAAAAATGTTATTTTTACGTTATCTATTTTTTTTAGCAAAACAGACAAGCAATCGCAAGACGATGCTGCAATTAGGGACGGACTTATAAAGTTTTTTATACGGCGATACCATACTTTTGTGTAGGGTTTAGTCGACGTGTTTTCATCTTTTTACCAATGTTCGATATCGCCTGATGTGTTTTTAGCCTAGTTCCATCATTTCGAGGGATTTTTAAAGGTTTTTTTGCTTGATTTTGAGGCGTTTTTAATTTTTTATATTGATTTCGAAGGACTTTTCGGTTGATTTCATGAGTTTTCGTTTTTTTTTTGTTGATTTTAAGAGTTCTTTTTGGTTGATTAAAAGATACGGTTGCACATTCTAAAATAAACGGTTGTACATTTTAAAACTGTAACATCCCAATTTCTAAAATACTCACTTACTAGAAAGCAACCAAAATCATCATTTAAAAGCGGAAGCTTGTCTCACATTACATCCGAACAAAATAAGTCAAAAACTGAAAACCATAACTCTGTTTGATAGAAAAGTTACATGAAACGGAAATACTTAGTTTTTCAAAACATCAAATTGTCTATTAACCATGACCTAGCACTTCTCCCAACCTAGTCGACTGAACCGCCATCCCAGAGCCTCATACGGTAGCTTTCTCCTTTCCCTTCCGGGAAGTACCTGACACTAAAAAGATAAACAACAACGGGGTAAGCATAAAGCTTAGTGAGCACACACATAACCACTTACCATCATGCAACACAATCATTTCACAAGCAATCAACATAACATACAAACTCCAACCTTCCCTACGGCTCAACGCCATAAAGGAAAGACATATGACACTGGTACCAGGCCTCTCCAAATTCCCTAGGGGTATTACTACCACCATAGGTACTCTCCCAAGTCCCCGAAGGAACACATCACATAATCACATGCAAACATAACCATGTACACATAACAACAAGGGTTAAGTGAGGTACTCACCTGTCGGTTGCTAGCAAACAAGACTCTCCACAAGTTAAAACGATCACTTGAAAACACCTAAGCAAGCATAGAAACATAACTCATCAACTTAGTCCAAAAAGGACCACTTGACACTCCATACCGAAAAGCTAGCCTTAGACATAGCTAGGCTAGTCCGTTTGACCTCAAACTCTAGGCCTCATCCTCTCATAACATCCCTAACATGGTCCCATAACCCAATTTCCAAAAAGAGAAAAATAAATTTTTGAAATTTGGCAGAGAGTTGCGCGGCCTGCTCCCGCGACCTTTTCCAGCCTGCACTCTCTCTCGCGACCTGCCTCGATTTCTGTGCCAAAACTCCAATTTTCATACCAAAAACATCAACACATGATTCTTTAACATCTAGGGTCGATATCTAACAAATACATACAAGTAATTCGACCCTAGAACCTCCCAATTACAACAATTTGATGATCCAAGGATCATCAATTCACACCCAACCCTAACCATCATAATACTTCAAATTAAACTACAAAAGACATCTTAACCAACATGAAGTTCTTACCTTAAACGCAAATGATGTGAATGCTAACACGCTCAAGCCAAAACTAGTCTCAATTTCACCCTTGCCTGCCTTACTCTAGCCGCTCTCTATCTCCCTCTCCCGTACGATCTTCTGAAAACTGCCCAGAGAACTGCAGGGTTCTCTTTTCTATACACTCCACTCCTTCACCCTTGCACTTACACAATTCACACTTAAGCCCTCCAACTCCTAAAACATGACAATTAACACTTAAACCATCTAAATCAAGTTATAAGGGAAAAGTAAAAACGGGTGTTACAAAAACGATACGTTTACATATTTTACAAACCTATAAATTTTTACCTTACATTAGAAGAATGATACGGTGCAAGTGCCACCGTGTGCACCTCTTACAGTCCGTTCATCACTGCAAAGCAATTTTTTTTGTAGTGCGGCAAATTACTACATGTTTGTGTGATGCTACAAGTTGCAATATGACCTTGCGGTGCTAGAAGTTGCGACTTTAGCTTGTTCTTTGTGTGTTGAGACATGTCCTGTGGTGTGCAAGTTGCGTTGACTTAAATTATTTTATTTTTGTGGTGGGCTTAGGCCCACTTTTCATTTCGGTATGTTTGAAAATGTCGGGAACCTTAAGTAAAAACATCTTTCGGGGTTGACTTATCGGTTCTCTGGTTATTTTGTGAAGGAAAAGTAAGAGTTGGAGTTGGCTAAAAAGTAAAACTTTTTTTCTCATATGTTTTCTTATTCTAATGAAATTATTTCATGTAAAATAAAAGGTTAGGAAATAAACACGTATGATCAATGCCCTATCCATTTTTATTATGAATATAGACAAGTGATGTGCTCTCGGTAGTTCGCTTGTTTTCAATGAAAATGAGGATCTTAATAAAACATCTAATGTATATTTAAAATTAACTCTGACAAGTATTACTTTATATTTTTATTCAACGTTTAAGCAAGTTTTATTACTTTAATTGATTGGTCCCAATTCCCAAGTCGGAACCAAAATAGATTAGGACATCTTGAACAATTTCTCTATAATTTATCTAAAATAAGAGTTAAAAAAATCAAAATCTATAAAAAGATTTATATTTAGCTCCACCGGATTTGTTAGATTTTGAATTACATTGTTTATCAAAATCTTTAAAATTTATGGAGATTTTTTAAATCTATAAGATTCTTTAAAATTTTGAATTTAAGAAACTTCTCTATACTTCACTATTTTTTTCTTCATATATCAACTTTAAGAAAATTCTCTATACTTAACGATTTTTTCTTCTAATTTCCCTATTTTAAAGCGCCATATAAAGTATTTGTTAGAGCAATTTAGAGAACAAAAGTCTCGTTTATCTATTTTAGATAATCTATTGGAGATACTCTCATCATAACCATACAGCTCATGGGAATGTTACAAATCTCATATATATTTTTGTTTAAATTCAGACATAAAAACTCATGTTGATTATGAACTTTTTATGATTGTCCATAGAGTTAGTCAATGCTCGATCATAAACTAATTCGAGAACCCATTGTTGCCTAAAAAAGAGATTATTATTTAACAGAGATTATTACCTTATTGAACATCAAATTATCAAGATTTAATTGTACATCAAAATATTAAAATTAATAAAAAGAAAAACCTCTAATCCCTAAATGATAAAGTGGGAGATTCAATTCATATGGTCTTGTAAACTAGTTTTAGGAACTGAAATTTAGACTAATGCAAGCATTTAAATATGGAAGTACTTAATTATTTACAAATTTCTATGTATAAATGCATCAACTTCCATTCGGTTTTATTGGTTCAAAAATCATATTTTCGAAAAATTAATTTTAAAATATGCTTATTTTATGTCTGATTATTTTCTCCTATAGATATAAAAAACCTTGGTTGACCACTATTAAGCACGATTATTTATTTATATGTGGCATAATTAGACGAAAACCTCGTTTGATTTTTCATTTTTCTTTCGTATGACTAGAATGTAAGATAATATATATTTAATTTTTAACTATATTTGTATCATGTGTATTGTTGTTTTCTTTGAACGGCATAACGGTATCGAACCAACAAACGACTACCACGAACACACGCACGTCTCCCCGACGGTATCGGGCATTCATGGGCAGTCCACTAATCCGCCGCTGTCTCGATCCAGCTTACTCTGGACCTAGAAACCAACCACAATCTTTGGCTGCCCAAAGACTAGGTACTCTGCCTTCAATTGACTCTCCTTGGATTCGAATCCGGGTAGAATGGGATGCCAACACAATCTCCACCAGGATGTTACTGCCCTTAGAAAAACCAACTAAGCTATACATGATTTGGTGTATCATGTGTATTTAACTCACAATTAAAATCTTTTTACATGTATTTTAAAATATTCATTTTGTGAACAAATATATATGTCAAATGATAGATAGATGTATTGTTCAAATTCTCAAAGTTCTCAAAAAATGAACCCCTGTTTATATATGTATTTTGGAAATAGTTATGTGTATATATTTTTTTAATTTTACAAGTTTAATTAAAATATGATAATGTTAAAAATGTATTATTATTTGAAAAATAAAGAAAATCCAACAAACTTTGGCCTAGGAAGTTATGGATGTGTACTATCCTTTTTTATCATACTTTTTTATGGGTTCTATTATTTACACCCTTGTTTAGGGTGTAAATGATACTGAAAAGGAAAAGAAAAGTTTTAAAAAAGCCAACTTTATCTATGTCTATTTATGTCAAGATTTTTTCTTTCTTCTTTTTTGTTAAGTTAAATAAAGAAGAATATTTATTATTTTATAACTTTCATTATACTAACTTATTTTTCTTTACAAATCTCGGTTTTATATATACTTCTCGTTTCTATACAAATCATGTTATTTTACAAATCTCGTATCCTTGCCTTCTTCTTTTGCTAAAGAACAACTTCGTTTAGTAAATCGCTTGCATTTTTATAACAATATATATATATATATATTAATTATTAACAACACTATTTCATATATATAAATTAATCTCTCTAATCTACTATCACACCACACATCAAATAATTTTATATCACTCTCTTTTCTTTTCTAAATTTTTCAATACTTGAAATGACAAAAATATTTAATTTCATGACTTGGTTTTTGAAAAAAAAAATTATACTATATTGCTAAAATAAATCTTTAAAAAAATCATTATTGCTAAAATTATTTTATAAGTGATATATTTAACAATAATATATTTATTGCATACATAAATATATTAGGTTAATTTATAGTTGTAGTTGTAGAAATAATAAAAAAAATATCAAATAATGATTGTTAAAAATAATAAAAGTGTAATATTAATGTTAAAAAGAATTAAAATGTTAATATTATAACTAATGTTAAAAATAATTTTGTAAAAGTGTATTGGATAATTAATGTTGTAAATAAAAAAAATTAAGGTTAAAAGGAAATAAAGTAATTAATGTTGGAGTAATTATAGGATAATGATTACATTGTAATTAATTGGATATCTAGTGGGAGTGAGATAGGAGGGTGGATGAGGTGTAAATAAGAATTCAAGGGTGAGAATAAGAAATCGTATTTAAGGTTGGTTTGGTTGACTCGGCTTCTATTTTCAGAAACCATCCTTTATATGCTAGTTTTAGCAACACATTTCAAATGTATGATTTTTTGACAAAAAGAAAAGACGTTTATAAAAAAGATACATCATGAAACAAAGTATTGCCTTTTAAAAAAATCAAACTTTATAAATATCAATTTATTTTTATATAGAAAAGAGAAGTTCAAGAGGGAAAAGGTTTTGCAACAAAAATTATTGTTTTTTTAATCATTTTATTAATTAAAAAGTATAACAACATATAGTTTTAAGAAAATTTAGAACATGTTAAAGCAGGTAATTTTAACCTGACGCATGTAATTTTAAAGTAATAACTTTTTTTAAGACATAGCAGTATCGAATCAACGAACGACTACTATGAATACACGCACACATACATGCATACCTCCCGGCCGTATCTAGCATTCACGAGCATCCACTAATCTGCCGCTTTTTGACTGGGCTCGAGGGGCAGCCCAGTCTATGACTGGACCAACCCAAATACTAGGGACTACTCATACCCTCAATTGACTCCTCTTGGGATCGAACTCGGCTAGACTGAGATCCCATCCACAACGTCTCCCAGTATGTTACTACCGTTAGGAAGGCTAACCGAGGTAGACATGATTTGTTTAAAGTAATGCAGTTTATGAGGCATAATCATATAAGAACTTAATATAATGTTATAAACGTCACAACTTTTATCTTAAGTTATTGTTTTGCATTGTATTTTCACATTTGAGGCTCACATTTGATGTATTAATAAATATACACTTGATTCACTTTGTAATTGTTTTGTTTGTATTCGGTTCACAATGTAAAAACTTTTTGTATATAACTTTTGTTTCACAAATAAGTTAAAAAATTTCATGTTATAAAACAAATATATGTTATTTAATATTGTAGATTTCAATCTTAGATAAAGAAAAACGATATAAAATGTTACATGATGCCTTGAATTTTAAGGTTGTTCCAATATACGAGTTTTAAGAAGAACTTGTGTTTTTAAATTCACTTATTTTTGTATGTTAATGTTTTTCTTTTGTATTTGATAAATATATAATGCTTGATAAAAAGCAATGAACTAAATTATCAATAATTTTTAGGTAAAAAAATTATAAGTATAAATAGATTTTTGAATAAATATTCACTAATTTTTTTTTGTAGACAAATTCTTTTACAGTTTTTTGTTTATTTTTTAAATTTATCTTGCATTAATAATTTTTGTTTATTAAATAAAAGCATGTAATCAAATTTGTGTAGAAGAAATGCTCTCTTATCATGTATATCTACATGATTATGGGGCTCTTTGTTATCGGCTTAATAAATTTAATGGAATCAATGGCATTTTTGTCAAGCTATATGTTCAATATTACTTAATGATATAGAAAGTGGTTAATGCAAATAAGCTTATAATAGAATAGTTTTAGCCTTTTAGGTACAAAACTTTTTTTTCCTTTTTAAATATGCATCGCTTGGTTAGAAAATAAGATCTATATTTATGAAAAATCCCTTTATACGACCTTTTCAATATATACAGACAGAATAATCCATACGAATGATTTCATTTATACAAAGTTAAATGAAAAAATAACTAAGTAGTCTGGATTTTTTTGTTCCAAAAATAATTTGTTCTTATAGACTTTATTTATTTATTAAAACGTTGTATTTTCTATCTCTAAAAACTCAAAATCGCACTTCAATCAATAATAATGTTGTATTTGGCAAACTAGTTGATAAGCTAGTTATTAACCAATAAGCTAGTTATTAGTTGATAAGCTACCTTATAAATAATTTATGTAAACTCGCTTATTAATATGTAACATGACCAAAAAGAGTATATTGAAATATAATAATTAATATTAATAATAATATGATTGTAAAAACGTATAAGAGGCTCCTAAAACGTTTTAATAAGCTACCTTATGATTTATCCAAACATGTACTAGCTTATAAACTAGCTTATTTTTATTAAATATAGCCGAAGGCGTACACTATATTTTTTTCTAAATTTTAATTTGTTTATTTTTGAGATATTCATTATTTAAAATCTCAAAATCAAAGTTTTGTTTTTTTATATAATATTTTAATAAAATGGGCCAATAATATGAGACTAAGTTTTTAGCGGGAAAAGTCTTGTAAAAAGATTCGCCTCTCCTGAATTTTGCATCGGTTTTAAGGAGATGCTCCTACCAATAAAAACCTTGGCGGCAACCACGAGTAATACCATCCTCAAATTACTAAATTGCCCTTTACAAATATAAATAAATATCAATATATATTTGGGTAAATTGGATTATGTTTTTAAACTAAATATAACAAATACTTGAATATCATTAAAAAGTAAGTGATTTTTTAAAAATGTACGTATATTCATTTTTTACTATTTTGTTGTTTTTAAGTTAAAATTAAGTACAATTGTTATCAATTTTTTTCTTTGAATTTTACGTTTGAGAGTTTCTTATACCGGAATCTTTTTCATTCATTTTAAATGTATTTTATAACAAGAAGTATCAGCTATGATCTTATGAATTGAATCAATATTATAATGAGATAGGCAAACTATGATGTTATGTCTGACAAATTAGTTTGTTCTTCATATGTATATGAAGGCATAATCAAATGCATTTCATATATGATATCAACTGAATTTTTTAATACAACATTATATCTTGTCGTTAGGTTAGATATATCGTTATTGTCTACGATAATATGGTAGAATTTTCATAACTTGATGGTTTTGTTATCACAATATGATTTAAAGTTATTCAATTGATAGATAACAAAATAAAAAGGACTAGAAATTACTAAATCTATTATATTTGTATTTGAATAAATCATAAATTGTATAATTTAATTTTGGGGGTTAAATTTTGAAAGGGAATAAATATAAATAAAACCATAGTTGTTTGTGCACATAATAAGGCCAAAGGGAATAATTAAGTACGGAAAAAGCCGGAATATAGGGAATCAAAAGAATGAATTAGAGCCACTAATATGCCATTTATCATACAACACTAGAGTCTATATGAAATATTTATATCAATATTATTGAAATTTAGAAAAAATTATTTGAAAAATATACATATGAATCAAAGTTGTAGAGTATTTGTATGAGTTTATATATACATCTTTAAATGAAAATTTTAAATAATTTCAAGTTTCAAATGACATAAGTAATAAATTGGTGTCGATGTTGATGTTAAGCAGCAAGCCTAGAGGCATAAACAATTTGAGTTTCTAACAACTACTCGAGCTTGTTGATCTTAAACACAAAATGAATGTCGTCTAACTTAACTAGTCAAGTTTCATGATACCAATGTTTTGAATTGACCAATGAGTCAAAAAAAAATCTTTTGAAGTATATACTATCTATATACATCAAATGCAACAAATAAACTACACATCCTTCTCGTTTGTGGTGAGGTTTGAACCCCCTGACCTCCTAGGAGGCTAAAGACTCTAATATCGCTAGGCCAAGGCTCTTTGGTAAGTTGATTAAATTTTACGAGTAAAATTGAGTTTACTCAATCATTCAAGCATGCATTTTTTTGAACCAAATACATTTATATGTTTATAAATTATGATAAAAATATATATAAATCTTTGAGCTTGATCAAATAAACGAGTTAATTGATTTCGAGTTCGAGCTCGTCAACAGACGTTGAATTCAAGCTTAAACGTTAAAAAAATATTTGCAACCAAGCTTGAGTCCCCAACTTTGCATAACTTATTCGAGTTTGAGTTTGAATAACCTACTAATTGACCGGTTTACACCCTTACTCAAGCCTTACGCTCTACGACGAGGACCCCACGATTTTGATTTTTCAAATAATGATATAAGGCAACAAAATTTTATGCCATATATAGAATTTTATATATACATATATGTTTTCAATATGTTATTTAATCAGACCACGATATCAAAAACATTCACATTCATATCGGGAAGAGAATTAGGGGTCTTATCATAATGACGAAGATGCATCTTACATAATTTCACCGCTTGCAATTTCAATAGTTTACACATGAACATTTTTTTCTTACGTTTTCAATTTCTCGTGATGTAAACTTTCTTATTTGAACCTACATTTATCTTATAAAATGCTTGGGGTGAAATTTCTTAGAATTTTAAAAGATAACATATATAAAACATCAAGTATAAACAAATAATGTGTAAATAAAAAAACATTAAATTTGGCTCCATAAAGGATGAAACTAAAAGATAAAGTGACTTATACATGATAAGAGAAGTCAAATACTTAGGTTTAGGCCAAAAAAGAACCCTAAAACTTTTAAATTTCCATTGTATAACATATATGAAGGATTAGGGGTTGTTTACTTTTTCCCATAGACCTCATATGGATTAAGATGTTTGTTTGAATAAACTTGTTTTTCATAGAGATGGGAGACAGATTGGTTTGATGGAGACAAAACGAGGGGTTGGATTATGACCATTTTTTGTATTCATTTATTTGAAGTGGTTTAACGGGGACAAGTGAAGAGTACTGACTTATTATACATAGCCATTTTGGCTTGCTTAATGACTAAGCCACAATGAAACAATTTTGTATGGCTAAGCAAGTAACCTAACAAACCACTAAGTTCACTAAGTTGTAAGTAAACAACCATTAAGCACATATCACCAATGCCAATGCTAAGGATTATGCAAACAATGTGTGCAAACTTCATCTCATCGTTAATCACTTTCATAAAAACCGACCTAGACAATCTATCATATTTATTCACTTATGTACATATATGTATGATTACAAAGACAGGTGTGGAATCAAACAAAAACCACACAATTTAGTCACTTGTGTACAAATTTTATATGATTACAAAGATAGATGTGGAATCAAACAAAAACCACATAGATGTTAGAACATCAACTGTTACAAACCTCTTTACAACTCTACCTTATTAGTTTTTTTATTTATGACACTAGTTTTTTATTTTTTGCACATTTTAAAAACCTTTCACCTCAATCGTGGATCGCCTCATAACTTATATAATAAAAAAAATTATAACAAAAAATTATAATAGTAAAAAAAATTATATGGGCGATTTGGCAGTGGCGAAACAAGATTATTCATGCTTCACAAGAGGAGACGGAAAGGATTTCGCAAGAGGACATCTTTCCTTTGATTCAGAGATTGGCAAACCTCTGGATTACTCATAGAAAACCGAGGGTTAAGGGAATTTGGCATTATTGGCATTCTTTTTCTTTAGTTCTTTAATGCTTTTATTTTCGGTGTTTGGGTTTCGACCACCTGCCTGTTTGGCTTTCCTTTGTACTCTCTTGGTTTTTTCTACCTCCTGGCTGGACTCTTTAATAAAGTTCTTGGTTGATTGGCGGGGTGATGGCCGAGCCGAAACTCCTTACCTTTCTTCCTTGTTTTGTTATTAAAAAAAAGTAAAAAATTTATTATTATAAATAAAAAATAAAAAATTACAATAAGAAAACATGATAACCTAAAAAATTACAAAAATAAAGACTACTAATAAACAATCATAGTAGTTAAAATAAAGTGTGTTATAAATAAAAGTTGCCATTTTTTAAAATATACAATATAAATAATAATTAAAACATACACCAAAATGGTAAATATCACAACCATAAATTTTTTACTGTATTGGCTCTAATGGTTGCTCGATTTGGTTTCCAATGTACTTAGAGTTTTTGATATTAAGGCCAAGCACTGTGGAAGGCGGGTTGCCTTCGGCTTGCCATCGGGCTCGTCCAAGCCGACGGGTTCAATGATGAACACCGCCGCGGCATGACTTCGGGTAGGAGGGCTTCGGTTCGTGGAAGCCGACGATCCTCCCCCCCCCCTCTCTCTTCTTTCTCTCTATCTCTCTCTTCTTTCTCTCTCTTATTTAATTTCTTTTTTGGTTTTTTGATGGAGTGGGTCGACAGTGGATGAATTGGGTAGTTTTGGGTTGTTTTGGGTAAAATAGTGGAAAGCTGATGTGGCGCTGATGTGGCAGTTTAAACAATTGGGTTGCAGTGGGTCGACAGTGGATGGCCTAATAAATGGCTTTGTTGTTAAAAAAAATATTAAACTTGTGGCTTTGTTGTTAAAAAAATATTGCAACAATAGACATATTGTTCTTATAGCTATATTATAAATATATATTTTATTTATTAGAAGTTATAAAATAATGAAAAGAAGAAACAACATATGATAAAATTTGAGATAGGTGATTTTTATTCATGTTTTATATGCTATGTTACAAGTTTTATTCAATAGAAAACTATATATATTGGAAAGTACTCCAATTCTGTTTAGAACAAATTGTTACTAATTAACAAATAGTTTTTGAAAACAAATTTTATTGTCAATTTATCATTAGATTTACAATGTCAACAAAAGAAAGAAATCATTAAAATATAGACAATCTACAAATTATGATATTTAAACTTTAATTAACTATCTTTATCATGTTCAGGAAAGTTTAAATGTTAATTAGAATTTAACCGACTAAATTCAGTTTGTCCAAATTCGGTTTAATTGGACATACATATTTCATACAAAAAATTCAAGTGATTTTCCACACCTATTAACTAAAATAAACTTGTGTTTTAGCTGATTTTTCAAAAATTAACAAGGAAGAAATCTTAATTATGATTACGTGGACTTAGTAACAAGTAGTAACCATTTGGAAAAAGTTTTAAATACAAATCATGTAAAATGTTAAAAACTACAAAAACTAATTTTAGTTGTCAATTTAATCTAATGAATATGTGGTGTTATAAATATACCGATTGTTTTCCATGTCTAGTTCAATGATCATGATAAATGAACTATAGTTTTTCAGAAATATATCGATCATAATGAATGAATTATTATCGTCTTTTAAAAATATTATAATTGTTATGTAATATAAAGTTTACGGGTTGAATACAATTACACAAAATTTTCACTTTAATTCAATTCTTTATTTTTTTTGGACGGCAGATAAAGAATATCACAACTACATATATCGGAAACACACAAACACGCCCTGACCGAAGTCGAAGAGGTATCTGGGATCCATCCAGGCACCCGACTAATCCTCTCGACCATGGAAACCGTTACCGGCCCATAGTCTCGCCTATGCCCGACCCGAAGGTCGACCCATGAACTGGGTCTCGTCTCCTGTTTCCCCTCCGAATCGAACCCAAGTAGATAGGGATACCATCCACTGCCGCCTCAGGATGTTACCGACCGTTGAGCTACAAAGGAATTGACAAATGTCCTTAGTTTGTGCATGTAGGATTCGAACTTGGGTGGGCACTATGTACCGTCCAAGCACTAACCACTCCACTACAACACCTTGGATGATTCAATTCTTTATTTAAAATAAAAAAATACACACAAGAAACAAGGTTGATGGTAAATTAAGAATGATTTAAAACATGATATAACGATATTTTCACTAAGAAACAAGAACTCAACTAGCACTAGAAAGTTTACGCCTACAAGGAATTAGCCAATATTGCTTTAAAATATAGAGAATTCTTCTAAAAGAGTAACCTTGCATGAGAAGAAAATTATGTCATTAAAGGCATGGAGACACTTGTTATTTGAGCGTAAGATGTTCAACATTGGTTCAGAAAGAGTGGGAAGTCCTTTTCATCGTACAAGATAGAAAGACTTGTCGTTGATGCATATCAGACGTTTATGAGGGGTCACATCAAGAATGCATGCATTTTATGCTTTTCATATGCCTTAGAAAATGTCTTTTTAGATATAAAGTTGGTGAGATTTGATCAAAAAGATCTTGTATGTGAATAAAAAATGATTTGCTAATAATTTTAGAGGACTATTAATTTGTCTTTTCAAGTCGTCCAAATATTTGAGTATAAACCAAGCTAATTGAAATAGCTAAAACTCATTAAGTACTAAATGCTAAGGATTTAAAGTAAAACATATAAAAGAGTCATCAACAAATCATCGATGACCCACCTAGGTTTGTATTAAAGCTCAATTTACTTTTATAACTTTCTTAAAAGGCAACAAAATATATTAAAAAGCAAAAAAGAAGATACACACAAGGGAGGACTAAAAGTTGTGAGATGCAGCAAACAAAGCAGATCCAATCCAAGTCCAAAGGAGAAAAAGAAAAGAAAAAGAACACGAAACAACAAACAACCTCTAACAATTGAACTAACGGATAAACGTAAAACCTGAGAACGAGGAGCTCAGATAGGATCACGAAATGGAGCTGACAACCAACCATCCAAGGGTGAAGTCTTTACGAGAACGTTTTGAGATCTAATCATACACGCGGATTTGGATATCAATAGCAAGACCTTCGCAAAGCTCGGTTTTTTTGGTAGACCAAGTTGTTATGGTGACCCCACATCAAGTAAGTAGTTGCCCAAATTGTTGCTTACCAAAACCTTGAAAAAGAACCTAATATCAAGTGCCACTAGTATGATTGAGAACAAGACCTGTTGTGAAACTCAACTTCCCATCATTTTTAATCTTATCCGAAACTTTTGATGCCCATTTACAACCCACAAAACAATGGTCCAAAGTTTCATGCAAATCATTACAAATTGGACAAAGAATCAAGTCCGAATCATCTGCGATCTCCCAAGGTGTAATACCTTATCCCATATCGCCGTGGACCTGAGTGATGCCGGGTTCATAAGAAATACTTTGGTCTTCCTAACAACAAGCGTTTTGGGGACACACGCATTGCAGGTTCTTGAAACGCTGCAGTAAAGCGTGCTTGGGTGAGACTAGTACCATGATGGGTAACCCCCTAAGAAGTCCTCACTAGGTTACCAGAAACAAATCCGTGAGCTACACGTTGGTTAAATCGAAGGACAAAACGGACAATATCGTGTTAAGGAGGGCGGGATGTTACACAAGGCCACGGGAACCATAAGCCTTCCATAAAGAGCCCTCCAAATTAACATGCTGATATTTGAAGGTAAAAGATTATTCTAACGGGTTTTCAAATGCTTGTTATATTTGATAACAGTTACATAACTCAATTAAAGCCTTTAATTTATTGACAAAGTACCGTCAATTATTGTCCAACGCCATCACCACCCGTTATATTTGACAATAGGTTGACACATAAATAATTCAAATCCTTAATTGGAACCCCTATAAAACAATATAAACCTTATGAACAAGTACTTGCACCTTGAAAATAACATTTTAGTTCTAGAATAGTAAAAACTGTGGTAATTTAAATGCCATTTAAAATATTGTATATTTTTATACATTTAATGAGACACATAAAATACAATAATTGTATGTACCTTTGATGAAAACAATTATATTTTAGTTTATAGTAACTACTATTCTATCAGAATTGTCATTTCAGTTCAAATATTAAAACCCCACAATTAATTCATGATATATTAAAAAAATTATTTATTAAATGGCATTAAATATCTATAAATATAAATTACACGGTTTACAACATCATTTTAATACCTTAATTTTAACCCATTGTATCGGGAAACTTTTTTTTTTTAAATTAATATAAGCCATGTAATTAAATACTTTTTGATAAATTAATTGAGCATTTGACTTTTGTCATTCTCCACTAACAACGGCCAATTACTTAAATACTCTTAGGATAAATCAATATAGAATATTAGAATTTGAGTTAATAAATAAGTTCATTTAACACCCCTTTTATTAATAACAAAGACTCATTTTATAAATACCATGTATTAAATATCATTTTATACTCCATCTACCTCCTTTTTTGTTTGTTTGATGGTTTATGGTTAGTTTTTTTTTAACCATAACAAAGACTCGTATACATTAAATCTACTCTTAAATCTACACCAACGTACTAACAAGACTCAAACCACAATTACAAAGAGGGAGTTGTCAAACACCAAATGCTACTGAACTACAAGTCTTTTAACTTTATGGTTAGTTAGGTCGTTTTTTTATGACCATTATCTTACGTTCGTGATGGTTTTATTGTATTTTGGTTTTGTATGGTAATAAAATCTTACCTTGTCGTTAAAAATATATATACACAGATTATAAGATTCACATTTCACAACACGATTTCAATATGGAATTTGACATAATAAGTACTTTAATTAAAAACCCATTTCCATTTGAAAAAGGTCATTTAATACATATCATGAAATAAGATATTATTATAAGAAAAATCATCTAAACATTTTAAATTTATTTTCATATTATCATTTTTAATACTTATTTGTATACAAGGGTATGGGTTGTTAATCATACCCGTAAACTACTAAAAATGAACTTATATATAGAGAGAGGAGATATTCAAAAGAGAACGCTAATTAATTAAATTAAACAGGAAAAATCGCGTTCATGTATTGTGATTTTACACTAATAAAAAAAAAACTGGACACGAACGATTTTGGACGCGACGTTAAGTCACGGATAAATTCGCGTCAATCATATGATTTTGTATATTAACAAATGAAGGAAGAAAGCATATAAAATGGGTCTACAGACCTAAGTAGCAATAACGCTTATCTTGTATTTGAACTTGTTTATCAAATTATTATGAATTAATTTTATAAAATTCTAAAATACTAACTTTAACCATATTAATCAACCACCATTTCTATACATATATTTTGCATGTTATTAGGACAAAAACCGAAACTAATATAGGCCATATCTAAGAAGTAGGATATAAAATAAATTATTTATTGAGAAATTATTCTTTTTGCCATTTAAAAATATTCTTAACGTCTCTTAAACATTTTCTTCCCAAAACATTTGAAATAATCTTCTCCGCTAAAAAGAGAACTCTCCTAAAGTTAACCTCGGCCATTGACGGAGAAGGGTTAAAAACGTAAAAGTCTATCATTAGGGCCTAAATGTATTTTGTTTAGGGACCAAAAGTCTAATTTTTCAAATCATCTCCGCTATTAGCAGAGTTGTTTTTAACGGAGTTCTCTTTTTAGCGAAGAAGTTGGCTATTTTAATGATTTTCAAAAAGAATAGCTAGCAGGTGTTACGGGTATTTTTCTTAAACAACAAGAAGAGCGTATTTTTAAATGGTTAAAAAAATTAATTTTCTATTCTTTTTTAAAGCCCAACTAAGCCCCGACAATTTTGGAGGCTAAACATGAACCCACTTAAATATCCCCAGCATGCATACAAGAAGACTCGAATTTCGGTTAGAACGCTATAAACCCCCCAAACGATAACCGATGCTCTGGAAGACATTTTCTATTATTTTATATATCCCTTGTTTTATTTAATATTACAAATATTGATAATATTAAACAAAAATTTATGCATATTTTCAATGCCATAAAAAAAAACAATACCCCATTATTTTAATAAAAAATTTACTTACCCAGGGGTATTTTAGGTATTTCACAATTTGACGAACCAATACAAATACAACCAAAACTGCCGTTCCTTTTTGACACCCACCAACCCTAATTTTTTCATACCAACAATCTTTCCCCCCTTTCTTTTCTTCTTTTCTTTTTACCCAAATTTTCTCTCTTTCTCTCTCTAAAAAAACCACCATCTTCGTTTTTCTTCCCCCCTTTTCTCTCTCTAGATTTCCTCAATAGAAAATTTATGAACCCTAATTTCCTGTAAAATTCGATCAATTTTCTTCAAATTAACGGCCATGGGAGGTACATGAGGAAGGCGAAGTTGACCGGCGACGTTGTGGCGGTTATGGAGGTCTCGCAGCCATCTCTCGGCGTTCGAACTCGAGCCAAAACCCTAGCGCTACAGAAGCTTCAGGCTTCGAAGACGGCCTCCGCCGCCGTACCGGCGTCGGAGCACGGCGGCGGTGAGTTGTCGTATCTCCAGCTGCGAAGCCGGAGGCTGGAGAAGCCGCCGCTGCAGCAGCAGTCGGCGTGCCAAAGGCGGCAAAACCCTAACCCTAACCCTAGAATTGAAGGAGATGGAGAGAAGGTTGAGTCCCAAATTGAAGCAGGTGGAGAAACAGAGGGGTATTGTTGTGATTTGGGGTCTGAAGAAACTTCTTTTGGAGAAAATAATGTTGATTTTGATGGCAGAAAGAGGTATAATTCTTCTTCTTTTTCTTCCTGATATATGTGTGATTAATTCAACTTATTTGGCATAGAAATGCTCTGTTTCTTGCTTCTATTGCTTTTTTATATTTAATTATTTGTCTGATCATATGAGGAAAAGGGGGTAATTTTACATGAATTTTTTTAGGGGTACTTTTTGGTGATTTGGTTTCTTTTAGTGACAAATTTTAACCTGTTTTGCATAAAAAATATATTTCTTAATCAACTTGCAATTATTTGATAAAAAATTGAAGAAAATGGTATTTGTATTGATAATTTGATAATCTATATCTTTTTATTTGTTTTGTAATTCTTAAAGGGCTCTTTCATGGCTGTTGTGAAGGTCATTCTTAAAAGTGTTGATTACCTCAAAATGGTTTCAAACAAACTATGAAAATGTGAAAACAACAGCTATTTGTAAGAGAAGAGACATTTGCTATTTTTTTGTGTACATGTTTATGCAGAATTAATTGATTCTTGCAGAAAATGGTTTTTTCCCAAATCTTCCAATTAACAATGGTTATTTGCAACAAAAAGCCAAATTCAATTAATAAATGTTAGTAGCTCTTTTTATATGTTTGTGTCTCCTCCATGGGCTCCGTTCTTGAGTGCTAATTTTTGTTAATCATGTGTGTTTATACGGAAATCAAAGTTTACCATTAGTCTAAAATTATTCTGGAGCTATATTTGTACTTTTCTGTTTTATCTTTCATTTACTTGTTTGCATGTTATGAGGACTCTGCTTTTTATGAGGTCCTTTTTATCCTGTCTAACTAGTTTACAGTAAAAGCCTTATTATTCTATTACTTTGTTTTAGGGGCTCATGCCTATGCTAGCCTTCACTATAGCATGTATTCATTTGCTAGCCTTCACTGTATAGCATGTATTCATTTGCTTGTACAAATACCCTTCATAACTAATGTCAAACCCATGGAGGTTTATCATTGTAACAAGAAAGTCCATGTTATTCTTTTAATAACTAGTGTCAAACCAAAAAAGGTGTCAAATGAATTTTCTTTTAATATTGTAACAAGAAAGTCCATGTTTTTCTCTGAAAGATTTTATCATAGTGGTTTAGGATCTTTAATGATGTACCATCATCGTCACCAAGGACCATTTTGACTGGCCAAATAATTGGTACCATGTTCGTACAATTTTAGTTGACACAATAACGAAGTTATTGATCTTAGCCTAGTATGCTTCCCATATAAGGATGGGATCGACTATTATGTCAATCTTTTATCTTTAGATGGGCACATTAGATGCTCGCATTGGGTATAAAATCACATAACTGTGTCGATTTGGGATATACCGAGTTAGTTTAGTTTGGTCTGGTTGGGCTTTTTTACTTCTATTTCTTTCTTACTAGAACTTATGAGACATGGGTAGTCAGTGGTTGCTTTAGTGGAAACCAGCATTGCAACTATTTTCCACATGGTCTCATTTATGATGAATTGGCATCTTTTCTATATCAAGACATTTTCTTACACTAGATGTTTGTTTTCTTTGGTTAAAATTGTGTTGTATCTTTAGTTTGAATTTAATGATGGACTTTTGTTAGAACAAAGATCCAAAACAAAATCTGTTTCCATCACATGTTGATCATTGCCACTTCCTAGTTTAGATATCAATCACCATGCATGGAAGAGGATAGGGCCCACAGAAGTTGTTTTTTACCATCTGTCAGTGAACAGTACACAAACAATTGAACAGGAAAAGGATTGGAAAGTTTCAGTTCCACTATCATTATTTTATAAAGTATACCCTTTTTTTGAGTCTGATGTTACTTGTTTTTATCCTCATAACTGCATCTTTTTTAGTAGGGCCTTGTGGTTTTTGGTAGTATGGTAACTTCACTTTACAAAGTTTCAAAGGAAAGAATCTTGTTTCAAATATTCATTTTTCTAATATTGTTGTTAATCATTTGTAAGATAAGTTATATCATTCACCTTTATTCTAAGAAACCTTTGAGCTTCTTGTGTTGATCATGGTTATTATATCCTACTTATGTTATGCAATTTGCTATTTTTTTTTTTGTTTTCTTCTGCTAAGTTTTTATGCTAATTACCATTATTTATTAATAAAGGAGTACCAGAGAAAGCACACCGTGTAGCTTTATAAGGGACTTGAATGCGAGTAGCACCCCCGGTTCTAGTACAAGGCCAAAAACGTCTAATTGGGTAACGCAGAGGAGTATGCCTGCGGCACAGGAGATCGAGGGGTTCTTTGCTCGTCATGCACAAGAGCAGCAGCGACGCTTTTCTGAGAAGTACAATAACCTTAACCCTCATTCACATGTGTACATTTCCTTTCTCCAATCGGTATCTCATTTGCTATAATGATGAATGCAGGTACA
Organism: Centaurea solstitialis; assembly: GCA_030169165.1. NCBI lineage: Eukaryota > Viridiplantae > Streptophyta > Magnoliopsida > Asterales > Asteraceae > Centaurea > Centaurea solstitialis. Next base: position 42,405,006 of record CM058044.1, read on the forward strand.
ACTTTGACATTGTGAATGAAAAGCCGCTTGAAGGGCGTTACGAATGGGTGAGAGTGCAACCGTAGAGGAGGGAGTCTTCGAATAACATGAAGATATGATAGTTTGAAGATAAGAAAGTAGTGGAATGTAAAGAGCAAAGAAATGATGAGTTGTGTAATCTAATGATCTCTTCAAAGGTGCACACTAACATATTTAGGGTTAGAATGGAAGGGAAAATATGTGTCTTAGCTTTATCTAGATTTGCAAGTTATAAATAATTGCTATGCCATGTTCATTTATATTTAATAGTTATAAGGAATGGTTTGCATGTTGGTTCAAAAAGTCATTATAGTTAATTGTCAGAATGGTCTTCATGGTTGATTGTGTAGAAATAACTACATTCTTTTATGTGGATAGATATGTTACTTCGCGAACCAAAATTATTGTCCACTTTTGATTTTCTAAAATCTTTATTTTTCGACTTTGACATTAAATATTTTGGTTTGTGTTATATAATATTTGATGAAAATTATACCAATGAAAATACATTTAAAGAAACAACCCATTTACATATTTTGCATCAGGTATTATATAACGTAAACCAAAAATATTTAAGATCAAAGTCGATAAAAAAAGACTTTAAAAATACAAAAGTGGACAATAATTTTGGGACATAAGGAGTATTTTATTAGGAAGAGATCAAGTTTGTCCGTATTATTCTGAAAGTTGGATACACTATTCTTGGTTGAGTTCCAATGAGAAAAGGAGTTATGATGAGAAAGGTAAGAAGAGATTTTCACCTTTGGATCAATCCCAATTGAGGATCAAAAGAGTTAAGGTTTTCTCACGATCCTTTACCTACTATCCTTTTGAGTACACTTATTTAAGGTCAAATAAGTGTACACTTATTTACGATCCTTCACCTACTATCCTTTTGAGTACACTTATTTACGATCCTTCACGATCCTTTACCCTTTTGCATGGCTAGAGGTCATGTTTGTCTACACGACTACAACTTATTTAAGGTCGAATATGTTATTTTTTTGGACTAAAATCAAGTTTGTAAACAATTTAGGGGTTGTTTGGTTGGTTTTCAGTTAACTCCTGTATGGACGAAGCTATTTGTATAGATTGAAAAGATTGTTTTTTTGAAAGGTTGTACCCGGGCTATGTCTAGACTAATCTCAACAAATTATAATCATATAAGACATTAGCCCGGATAAACTAAGTTGCCATAATAATTGTATATGCCAGGAATTGAACCCTAGCCAGATAGATATTCCACCACATCTTCTTAAACCTCAACCACTATGCCACAACCCTTACGAGGGAATGTGTTTCTTTAACAGAGAGGACAAGTTTGAAAAAAACTTGACTTCCGTTATAAAGCTTCCTCTAAAAGCTTATTAAATAAGCCACTTTCTAGATTGTTAAATCACTACCAAACAATCACACATATAGTTAATCCAATAAGCTCCTGGTACCATTAAGCTCTAAAAGCTAAATATACTATTCTTTTGGATTGAAGTTAAATGACTAGTGACCTTTGGTGGCAATAATTGAGGTGGTGAAAAGGTCATATGTGATTATTCCAATGGTCAAATCACACAGAAATAAAAGCTTTATTTTTTTAACTGGGATTCTTTGGGTGTTTGTTTGGAGCATCCATGAGCATGGTCAGGATGAGGTAAGAGAAGTGTCTATAGGTCCAGAATAATATCAAAAGTTTTTTTTAACTTTTCACATGCAACTGTGGGCACTCAGAGAGCAATTAATTCATGAACAGATTCGCTCAGCATGTCGTTTTTGAGATCTAAAGATGAGTGAGTGAGTGAGTGTGACATAGATATGGACCACAATTTTCAATTTTATTTTCACAAGAATTGATGTCCAATAAATAAGCTAAAAAGAAAAGTAAGAAAAAGTAACAAACAACCTGCAATTTATGTTCCCCTTTTCTGATGAAATCATACCCTAAAACTTATATTCTGCCAGATGAAACCAAACTAGACTTACACACCCCAACCACACCCAACACGTCAAGTCATTAACCACCACCCAACCAAATGTTGGAAAGGGAATTATAAATGGAACCCTTAGAGGGAAATTGGTAGGTTTACGAGTGTGTACAGGTGGGACTCAGTGTAGGGGGTATACTTTTATGTGAGTTGAATATTCATCGTGAATAACATATTAAGATTAAATATTCATCATGAACCATGTATTCATGATAAATAAGTGAGATTTCTAACCATATCCCACCCGTACCTTCCTCGGGTGTAGGGGTTGGGTTCCATTCGGGTGCCGCAGCACACCGCAATGCGTGTAGCGGGTGTGCCAGACGGGTAAGAGCCCTAGGTCTCCAAAGCCAAGGGTTACCCTCTCTCTCTCTCTCTCTACATATATTAAAATAACTAAAAAATGTGGGGTAAAGATTAGGATAGTTAGGGTAAACGGTACGGGTAAGGAGGGTATAAAAGAAAAAACTGATGTGGCGTCAAGGTAAGGAGGGCATACCCTAAGGTGCTACGTATGGCCTTATAGGGGGTATGGATAGGTGTATGTGAGTGCCCAGGTGGAACCCAGAGTAGAAGAGGTATGGATTTATGTGAGTGGTAAGAGGGTATGAGGGGTATAGATAGTAACACCCTAAATAAGACATCTATATTCTTGATGTATACACCACTCTCGCACTGCAGACGGTCCCTTAGCTCCAGGTCAATTTTAGATTCCTAACCGGAAAGCTGATGTAGCAGTGAAAGGTTGAAGGCTCAACCTCTTGTGCTACGGAAGGCCTAACCGGAAGCAAGCATGCAGAAAAAAAAGGAACCCGCTTTCGTCTCATATTTGCCAAGACATCGTCATCAAATAGGTTCACTAAATTTCTAGTTAAAACATCTAAGCTAACTCAAAATCCTTTTCTGAAAATTTTGTTTTGAGGCCTAAATAACACTAAACAGAATTTTGTTTGACATATTTTCTCATAAGTCTTATCTCTAAATTCCCAATTTGTTGCAGTGGTTCTTTATTCTAACTCTTTAAGTACAGCTTTGTGTCCTTACGTACAGAATAAAAGGCTATAATGACTCATAACTACATATTTCTGAAAAAACAATTATTGGCCTACCACCATTCTTGTTATCAAAGCAATATAATTCACAACTAAACCAAACCAAAAAAAAGGTTTCTTTGTTTTTTAAGAGGTCTGATTCCTGAAGTCTAATTTCACGTCTAAAGAATAAGAGGTGGATGGTGTACCTTTTAAAGTTTTAGAGGACGGTAGGAGGTTCTTAGACCTTTTCTTAAAGATAAAAACAAACGGTCTTAAGTCTGCAAACCTCTTAATTTTAAGACTTAAGATGTACTTTTTAAAAAACAAACGACCCCTAAGTATATTCCACTTGAAAGTGGGGTATGAGGATATGATGAACGTAGACTTACCTTTGACCTCTAAAGGTGGGGATAGAGTGTAAGAGTGGTTGTTTCCTTGAAGACCTACGTCTTGTGAAAGTAGTTGAAAGAGATAAAAAAAAAAAGGACTTGAGGGCTGCGGCATGTTTGTTAACAGCCTAATGGAACTCACAACTTATTCGTTTAGCTATACGAATTTTTAAGTGTAATGAAAAAAATCATGCTTATGGGAATTTAAATGGACTTTATGCAAGCAGATACGCTTGCGTACTAGCTTATCTACTTGTAAGCTACTACATGTTTGGATAGACCATAAGAGGGTGTTTGGGAAGGCTTATTTGGAGGTGCTTATAACTTATTTCATCCTGGAGAAGCAAATAAGTTAAAACAAAGTGTTTGGATGACTAATTTTAAAAGCTCCTTATTTCATCCCCTAAAAGCTAATAAGTCATTTTTGAAAAGTCACTCCTTACTAACTTATCAAAAACTCCTTATCAAAACTCCCTAAAAGCTAATAAGTTAATCCAAACACGTTTTAAAAAACTCCTTTTCAGGAGCTTTTTGTAGCTTTTTCCATATATACCTTTATTAATATTAATTATTATACGTCAAGACCCTTTTGATCATTTTATATACTCATAAACTAGTTTTTGTCAGACATAGTTTATTTATATGGTAGCTTATCACCTAGTTTGCCAAACACAACCTTATTGTTACTTAACCGAACATCTACTCCTGTTTACTGAAACAGGTGCACGTACAAGAAAGGGAATCACAACAAATGGTACTCCAATCCATTCAATCCATGACAAGTTGACAAACGTGGGATTAGGTGCCGTGGGGACCTACCAATCCATTCAATTTTGACAAGATGAAAAAGAGTACTTATCAAATTCAAGGTTAATCCAGCTAATTTTAACAATTGAATCCACATATATATAGAGAGGAAGGTTCATGCGAGAAGCATATCAATTTAAGAAAACGTGAGGAGCAATCTCAGCCACTCATCTTCGATTACAGTGGACGTGATCACGGAGGATTGACACGATTCATGAGAGGGCAGAGATTTTTAAGGGGGGACCGGTCAAAGCCGTCTTTATTGACCGGATGAGTGGTTGAGATTGCTTCTCACGTTTCTCTTAAAAAATTATATTTCTCATTTGTACCTTTCTATCTCTATATATAGCTCTTCATTAGAAGAAAATAGGTACACTACATTGAACATTTGAATCAAACACTTACACTGATGAGTGCTAAATCTAACAATGTTCACTTTCTAATTAGTACACTAGTAGGATATCTATTGCAAAAACTCTACCAAAATTTAACCAAATAAAACCCTAAAATAACCTTTAACCTCAAATTCAAAGGAGCTAAAATAGCATTAGCATGATTCTCGTCTCAATCAAACATATCCTTAATCCTTTTGCAGATTCACATTTCACAGTGGTTGATTTAGATCCATCGATGAATTACTTACTCATCGTTCAAATCGTAGATCCAATTTCCCAATTATGATTAAATAACATGTAAAACAACACAAAAAGCATGCAAATTAACGAAGAGAGTAGACGTACAGAATGATTTGAGAGTTTTTACAGAGAATATATAACGTGATGAGATGATAAAAGCTCTGTTCGTTGTTTCAATTCCTCATTTCCATGGCGGATTGCTTAGAAACCATTGGAATCGGATGAAGAATCGTATGAAAAGTTTGATAAAATGATTATGGAAGAGAAGGAGGTTAACTGTGAATAATGTGATTATTGTGATTTTTGTTAGGGGGGCTGAAAGAATGATAAACATTGGGCTAATAATATGCCAATAAAATGGGCCTATGTAAGGCCCAATCACAAATTCTAAGAATGTCTTGTTGATTGTTAATTGTTGTTATTTTAATAGATTAATTAAAATATGTGTGAAAATATAATTATGATTTCTACAAGGTTTTTTTAAAAAGGTTTACATGTAATTCTATTAAAATAAGAAAATGAAATAAAAAAATTTATTACAGTTGATGGACATTAAAGAGACGAGCTTAAGTCGACCGTACCATTACCGGGTAAGGGGCGGGGGTTCAATGGCCAGGACAGTGAGCATGAAAGATTGATGCTACGGGGTAAACGGGCAAGCCGTTGCGGATAGAGGGACAGGCTTCCAAGCCCGATCAACGTGCCTCTCTCTTCCCTTGTTCTCTCTTTCTCTCTCTTAAAATAATAAAAAAATGAGAGGGTATGAGGGTATGAAATGTTGGTGGTACTCCCTTTTACGATTCAAAAGGTAAGAGAGAAAAATTGATGTGGCACTGAGGTAACATAAGGATATGAAACATTGGTGGTATTCATGGTCTTAAAGATTAAAGATAGGCATTAGGCAATGCTCGTATTTGGGGCTTGGGATAGCCTATCTATTACTAGTATGTGGACCGCGCGTTGCGCGGTAGCAAAATATTCTTTAAAGAAATACTTGTTCTTCGAATACAACGTAATTCTATTAATTAAAATGAAGAATGTATTTTTATAAGTGATACATTTTCATATTTTTATGTTCGTTTTTTTGTTATGAATAATTTGAAATGCATCGTTAATAATTTTGTGGTTATACTTTTTAAAACACAAACATGTCATATAGCCATATCATTATTGTTGTTACGAAATATTCGACAAAAGGTAATCAACGTTATGACTTGCAAAAATTTTGTATCAACTCTATTGTCAATAAAAAATCATTCTTTCATTATAAAAATTCATCTTCTCAAAATAAACAAAAAATATGCTATAAACATGATAATCATCATGAAAAAATATGGTGAATGGATGATCTATCATAAGTTGTAGACTTGTAGTATAAATAATTTGGAGATAAATAGTAGGTGGGGAAAATGAAAATATGTTGTTAATTGCATACATAAATAACCATCAATTTTGATGGAAAATTATTGATTGGTTATATTAAAAATTGTAAGACACTCAAATTATATATGTGGATGTATTTATATTATGTAAAACGATAAAGAAAATGAAAGGTTAAACTCATTTAATGATATGTTTTTTACTTAAAAAAATTCAAAATTATGAGAAAATTAACCCCACTATTAACTACTTTATTTATGAAATTCATAGTAATAGAGATACATGTCCTACCAAGACTGCAAATTCTCTTGTTTTCATGTCAATCTTTCCAAGGATTCTCTCTAAAGAAAAGGCCACTTACAACATATATCACTGTCAAGAGGTAATTTCTTAGTATTTGGGTTATTTTTAGGTATCATAGAGGTGAATTGAGGCTTCTTATAATGTCACCTAAGCAAACTCTAAATACTCATAGTTATTTAAACTCTTAAATTTTAGAAAAATGACATTGTAAAATCTTAGAAAAATATAAAACAAAAGAAATTAAGATAAAGTCACATATCATTTGCTTTGGAAATTAAAACATAGGAGCAAAATATCGAAAATTAAGTTCGATTATTAATATTTAGTCAAACTACAATAATTAAATAACAACAAAATAAAGTTTTAAAAGTAATATTAAAAGACATCGATTATTCAAATGATTAAGAAAAAAAATCACCAGAAAAAATCAGATTTATATGACGTAAAAAAAATTAATGACGTAAAAAATTTTAACTACCTAAAAGCCTCTGTTTATAACATGCTTGTTTTTACATGATTTTTTAAAATATTGTCATATAAAATTTCTAATGTAACACGTTGTATTATAAATGTCTAAAAAACTTATTAGAACGCCAAAAAAATCTTGTAAGACTGATTACAACGTCTTTAGATAAGACGTTTTATCTTATGATCTTATTAAGTTTTATAACGTGACTTATTGAAATGTTTACTTTTTTTCATCACATAAACCTAAATTTGTTGTAATGCTAGCCTTTTTTTAACTGTTTGCAAAATTAGTGTTTATTTAATCTTAATTATTTATAATTTGAATATATATATATATAATCTGACGTTAACCGTCCTTAAATTTTGTTTTGCTTGCATATTGCAGGTCCCAAATCAAACGATATGTGATGTTATCTTTATTTTTTCAAACTTAAAATTTTTGAACATTTTATTCTTCTAAATTTAATAATATTTTAAATAAATAAATATATATACATATATTTTATATTTAATACGTATTTTACTTTAAGAATTAACTTGTCATTAGATGTATATAAAAATTTGATAAAAAAATTAGAAACACATAAATGACATAAATTTATTTTCGAAAGATTATATCTTTTGTTCTTATAATTTTTTCAATGAGATAATTAACCCTTCATGATGAATGCTTGTTAACTTTGTTAAGCGGAGAACCGTGGATGATATGAAAAAGAAAAATTAGAGGTCATATATGTAGATAGTTTGTTTTTTGAACCGAATTCAAAATTTGAACAAACCACATGACACATCCGTGTAATTCACTCGTATTATTTTAATTTTAGTGAAATATAATAGACACATGCTCAAATTTTGTAGTCAGTCCATAGCTAAATAATCTATGTTGAGGATCCATAATTTTTCCTTTATAAAACTACCATAGTCCCTACATTTTAACCATTATTAAGAACTAATTCGTCTATTAATCAACTATTTATTAATATTGAAACTATTTTAATAGTGATTGGTTATATGAAACAAAATAAACAAAAACATTAAAAAAATCATAAACCAACTAAATTTTAGAGCATATATATAAATTTGAATTTCCCTATGTGAACAATATGATAAAAATAAAGAATGAATTTACTCATGACACATCAATGACACATCAACGATTGTAATATATTTGAAATTCTATTGATGAATAGTTGTTGCAAGCAAAATTAGAAACAACTATAAAAAAGTATATCATTGATTTCATTGAAAATATATAAGAAATATAAAAAGACCTTAGTTAAATAGCTGGACTCTAAAAGCCTCAACAAAGTTTCTACAAAATGCATATATGATTAATGATATATGGTATATGGATTAGTTTTCTCAAAGTAATCGAAAGAAAAAAAATAACAGAGACGAAATAAACAAAAAAAAATTAATCTTAACAAAAGGTAAAAGCGATGCATACCCTGTCTCTCAAGGTTTATTTAATCACGATAAAGAGACTCTAAAATTTCCAACAAAATTCCTACAAAGTGCATATATGATATATGAATTAGTTTATCGAAGTAAACAAAAGAAAAAAGATAGAGATGAAATATGCACACAAAAAAAAACTATAAACATGATAATCAACATGAAAAAATATGGTGAATGGATGATCTATGTTGTAATATATATAGTTTGGAGATGAAGAGTATGTAGGAAAATGAAAAGATGTTTTTAATTGCAAACATAAATAACCATCAATGTTGATGGAAAATTATTTATTGATTATATTAAAAATTGTAAGACATTAAAATTATATATGTTATGTAAAATAATAAAGAAAATGAAAGGTTAAGCTCATTTAATGATATGTTTTTTTAATTAAAAAAACTCAAAATTATGAGAAAATTTCTAGAGGTGAATGGAAGCTTCTCATGGTGCCACCTAAACAACCTCTAGGATTTGCTTTTATATATATATAGATTTATTATCCTGATGGTTAGCGATATTTTAATAACTAGTGTGTTGCACCGCGCTCGCGCGGTGGCAAGAAAGTTGTATAAGCACCACAATTAAATAATATTAAATAAAATAAGGCAAATTGATCAACATTTACAGATAGGACGGATGACCTCATAGATGTTAAGGATTTTCATCATCAGAGATAAAACGATCATGATGTTGTACTTCAAGTTTTATTAATAATAGTTGACTCTCATTAAAGTTTTATTTTTTCCGTCTAAAAAAATGAAACTTCAACAATATATCTAAAACCTTCTTAAATATGTTGAACATACTTACATACACCATGTTGAATTTTTCATTAACATATCAAAAAGATACATCATCAAATAAACTCTATTACTTTAGATTCAATGAAGTAAAATAAAGAATTGATGATTGAAGTCATTCATAAGTGCAATATAACCACTTCTAATGTAGCTTTATATTAAAAAAATGTAGGAAAAATAAATAAGACCTTAGTTAAATAAGACACTTTAAAATCCCTAACAAAATTCCAATAAAATACATGGATTAGTTTTCTTGAAGTAAACTGGATAAATAAACATAACCATTCAAAAATAATATCTTGAAATTTGGTGAAGCTACATCAAAGATTGTTATACTTTCGGTATTAAATCTCAAAATTGTATGAACATTCATGTCATATCTTAAAATTTATACATCCAACTTTTCCTTTTGTCACCAATATAGGACAATGAAAATTTCACAAAATTTTACCATTTTGTTTGCAATACATCATATAAAATGAAAATGAAATGTTTAACTATTACATTAAATGTTTTGTTATGTGAATAAAAAAATAGCTATCTAAACCTAATAAATAGATCAAAATTTGGATGAACATTCAATAAACATCTTATTCTTTATATACTCACTTAACTTCTATGTTTTCACCTTTTTTACCGAGACAATAAAGAATTTATTACAGTTATCATTTGATAAATACTTTGTTTTCTTTGTGTCATGTTATATCATCTAAAGACTTTTCCTTATATATTGATATTTTAAATCTTTCATATAAATTTAGTTTTTATAAAGCTAAAATGAAATGTTTTACTATTACATGACGTGTTTTGTCATGCAAATAAAATATTACTATTTAATCCAAATCCAAAAATGGATTAGAGTTAAGATGAACATTCATTGGATCAACCTAAGAGGTTGGATAAACATTCAAACCATATCAAAGAATTTATATAATCATCTTTACTTCCAACTTTTTACTCTTGCCATCAATGTGGAACAAAAAAAATTTCACCACAATCCAATAATTAGTGAATGTTTGTTTCCATAGTGTCACCTCACTTCTCCTTGGTTGTTGCTTTTAAATATAATAAATGATAATAAAAAAGATATAATTTTAGTTTATATAAAACTAAAATTAAATATTCAAATATTACATTACATGTTTTGTCATGTAAATAAAATAGAACTATTTAATCCAAAAATGGATTAAATTTAGAATTAACATTCATTGAATATAACTACAAAACCCAAAAAAGGATCAAAAGTTGGATGATCATTCAACTATATCTTATCATTTATATAATCAGTTCTACTTCCAAATTTTTACTTTTGCTACCAATGTGGGACAAAGAAGATTTCACCACAAACCAACAATTGGTGAATGCTTGCTTCTCATGGTGCCACATCACTTCTTCTTGGTTGTTGCTTATAAAGATATGAAGATGTTCAAGTATTACATTACATGTTTGTCATGTAAATAAAATAGAGTTATTTAATCTAAAAATGAATTAAAATTAGAATTAACATTCATTGAATATAACTACGAAACCCCAAAAACGATCAAAACTTGGATGATCATTCAACCATATCTTATCATTTATATAATCACTTCTACTTCCAAATGTTTACTTTTGCAATCAATGTGGGACAAAGAAGATTTCACCACAAACCAACAATTGGTGAATGCTTGCTTCTCATGATGCCACATCACTTCTTCTTGGTTGTTGCTTATAAAGATACAAAAATGTTCAAGTATTACATTACATGTTTGTCATGTAAATAAAATAGAACTACTAATCCAAAAATGAATTAAAATTAGGATGAACATTCATTGAAAATAACTATTAAAACTCAAAAATGGTCATAGGTTGGATAATCATTCAATCATATTTTATTCTTTATATAATCACTTCTACTTTCAACTTTTTTCTTTTGCCACCAATGTGGGACTAAAAATATTTCACCATTATCAAACAATTGGTGAATGCTTGTTTCTCATGGTGTCACCTCATTTTTTCTTGGTTGTTGACTTGTTGCTTTTATATATATAATAAAGATAAAAGATATAAATTTATTTTATATAAAACTAAAATGATTTGTCATCTAAATAAAAAAAACTATTTAATCCAAAAATGGATTAAAATTATGATGAACATTTTTTTGAAAATAACTATCAAACCCAAAAATGGATCAAAGATTGGATATTCAACCATATCTTATCCTTTATATAATCATTTCTATTTCCAACTTTTACTTTTGTCATCAATGTGAGACAAAAAAGATATCACCACAATCTAACAATTGGTAAATACTTGCTTCTCATGGTGTCACTTTATTTCTCTTTGATTGTTGGTTATATATATACATAAAGATTGGTTGTTGTTTTTATAAAGATATAAAGATGTTCAAGTACTACATTACATGTTTTGTCATGTAAATAAAATAGAGCTACTTAATCCAAAAATGGATTAAAATTAGAATGAACATTCATTGAAAATAAACTATCAAATTCCATCAAATTTCTTCAAAATCAATTTTTTTCGATGAATTTTTAATTTTTATCAAATTTCATTCTGCAAAACGAACACACGTCAAAACTTAAAGCAAACGAAGTCAAAGCGCATTTGTGTATGGACCACCCTAAATCCAAACCTAACTTGGTTTCTTGTGCTTTGGAGATTTATCCATGCAAACCTAAAGGAATAATTTTAGATGCTCTATGGTTTGCTTAATCTATTTACTTTCACATTTGTGATTTGTCCTTAAAACGTTTCTCTTTAAATTTGCTTTCTTTTTCACACCCTCAACTTGTAGCATGCTTGAGTATTTCTTTTAATTTTTGTTTTGCATGCAACATATCTTCGTGGAAATAGCATCTCTATGGTTTAAATTAAAGAAGTTTATATACATCTTCCTTATATCTATCTGAGTGGATTTATTAAATTATTTTCCTTTTATTTGAGTTTGGTTAGTACAATATCATGAATTAATACATTTTTGTTCCCACATAAGACAACTTTTTTTGAACGGCAAATAACTCACACACACGTTCTGAAGGTATCCGGATTCAAATGGGCACCGACTAATCCCCTGTGCCCATGAACCAATCCTATGGACCGGCCCATGAACTCTCCCCTAAACTGGCCCTGTGAGGTTTGAACCTTGGCCAACTGAGAATACCATCCCCTGAAGGCACAAGGGTGTTACCTCCCGCATAAGACAATTTATGGTTAACTTGTAATTTTTTATATATTTTTCGTATATGGTATAGTTCTTTCACTACATGAAAAGCACCAAAGTATGAAACATTTTACAATTGAGTGAAATTATCAATTCATTTTTTGACTAATACTTTACGTTGGCTCCTCTACCATATTATATGAGAATCTCTCTCGAGCTTCTATGAAATGACAATTGTACCCCCAAATCCAATTTTTTGTTGTAAAATGAATGAAAAACATATAGATAGATTTTATCCAACAAACGCCTAATAGGCTTTTAAATCAAAAATCTTGATTTTCTAATAAAAATATGTTGGTTGCGACATCATCAGACACACTCCCACAACGATACACAACATGCATAGCATTTATATATCTATTTAACATGTTATATAACTATCATAACGTAATTAACAACACAGTAAAAAAGGGGTTGTTGTTAAAGATAACGATACTGTTCGGGAAATTCAAACGGTTGCATACAATTGGATAAGGTGTCGTTATAAAGGAGGTAAGCTCCTTAATTGGGAGAATTGGTTATGTAACCCAACTAATGCCGTAAACTTCTGTAATGCTCTAGCTTTTCGTTAGTCTTAATAAAATTGTTCCCCTTGCTTGCTGTTCAAAAAAAAAAAAAAACACAGTAAAAATATGTAATATCAGATATAACATTCTAGACATAATCCAAAACGAATATAATCAAAATGATTAGTGAATATTGACTAGTACCATAGGATGCTTTAATATTATTACACCCCTTCAAAAAGCATTGGCGTGCAAGTGCTCCAAAATCATATTTTTCTAATTACAAAAAGGATGAGTACATGGCTATCAAAAGGTCCCCTTGGAGGACGACATTTTTCAATAAAGCAAATCCACATGAACCATTTTTTTTTTCTTAATATCTAAAATTTTAAAACAATAATATTAATTTTGTCGTTTCTTTTTTAATTAATAAAAAAATCATATACATTTATATTTTCAACAATTGATGGCTAAATTTTCAATTTTCATATTCAAAAGTAACTTATTCAAAAAACTTTTATTGATAGATCTAGAATTTTGTCAACCAATGCACTTTTAAGTTGGATTAAATGTGTGTAAAATCATTAGATGACTTTAAACGAATTCCATTGTTTTAACGTATTTTTATAAGGGTCAATCCAACATTAAGAGGGTGTTTAAGACTGCCTTTTGAACTCCAAAAGTGTTTTTGACGAAAAAAATGTTTATTGACTTATGGTGTTGATAAAAGGAGTTTTTAGAAAAGTGTTTGTATTAGTTTTTTTAGTGGTAAAAGTCACTATGTTAAAAAGTGGGGTTAAATGAGAGAAAAATGACAAAATCAAAAAGTCACTTGTCCCTACTTTAAAAAAAAGTTTTTCTAATTGTATCAAAAACTATTTTAAAAAATGTTTTTCAAGTTTACAAACGCTATTTTTAACTTATTGATTTTTTTTAAAAAGTTAATAAGTCAATAAACATTTTTAGATAACACTCCCAAACACCGTCTAAATGAATCGTTTAAGAGTTCGGATCTTGATGTATGGGTCTTTAGGGTGCGTTTGGTATGTGGAACAGAACAGAACAGACAGGAACAAGGCCTTCTGTCCCATGTTTGGTGTGACTTAAGATGGAACAGAACAGAACTAACTAGTACAAACTTGGAACAAGTGTGTTCCATGAAAAAGGGTGGAACAAGGGAGAACAAGCCTATCATTTACCAAAATACCCTCTCTTTTTTGTTACCTAAACCTAATATTCTGATAACCACCATTGCAGCCTCCATCCTTCTTCAATCTCAAGCTTGACTATTTCATTATTTTTTTTTTCTTTTTTCCATGGCCTCCATCTTTCTTCAATCGCAAGCTTGATTGGATAAAAATCTCAATAGCAAGCTTGACTGGATATTATATACATATATATATATATCGATTATTTCATCTTTTTTTCTTTTTTTCCATCGCCTCCTCCTTTTGATTTGTATATAAATCTTAGGTTTTTTCTAGATGTTTTGTCAATAATGGAAGAAGTGGAGTCATCAAAGAGATCCATTTCAATAGAAGAAAGTGGAGTCTTGAACTCTGGATCTTGAATTTTGGATGGTGTATTTGGGTTTTTTAATGGGTTTCTGGGTTGCACATGAAACGGAAGAATTTGTTTTCCATTTTAATGCGTTTTTTTTAAATGTTATTTTATTTCAGCTTCTTTGAATTAGTTTTCTATCTTAACTCATTGTTATTATTCATTAAGATTAATTGTTTGGTAAAAAAATAATAAATTATTTATAAGGGGTAAATTGGTCATTTAATCAATTCTGTTCTGTTCTGTCCCGTTTAGTTATGTCTTACCAAACACTGAACAACTGTCCTGTCCTGTCCTGTTCTGTCATGTTCTGTCCTGTCTTGTCCTGTCCTGTCCTCCTACCAAACGCACCCTTATGGTGGCCTGTAATCTCTGTCTGTTTCTCTATTTGTGTGATGGATTCAAGTATAAAATTGAATTGGTTGTTGTATTATTTTGATGGGTTCCTATTGATTCTATGTTGTTTGAATGTATATTATACAAGAATCCTTTTTTGTGTTACAATTTCTTTAATTGCACATACACATAATTATTTATATAATTCACTAATCCTAATAACACCCATAAAAGTTTAGGTTGTGAACATTTTATACCTTCAAGAAAATCAACTTGTGAACATCACTTGGGACTTGGGAGGATGTACAACTGTTGGCGGTTGGGATCTTCATAGGTTTTTCCCAGTTTTTATCGATTTTAAAATAATCTATTAATCTATATAACATACTAATTAAAAGATCGGAAGAACATACATAATAGAGAAAAGTTGTTTAATCAGCCTATTTTCTTACCTACCATATTATCATTCGACATTTGCATATGAAGTGATGTTTTAACTTCGTTTAATGTCTAAATGATGCACTAACATAATCAAATTGCTACAATTGCAAGCATTAATAATATGAGTGAGACTTTTCTATGGTGGGGACGAACAATCATAATTCAATTTTTTAAAATCACATATGCTTGTATTCAATTCAGTAATGATTCAATGTTTTTAGGGTTAATCAATTATGCTAGTGTCTAACTTAACCTAAAAGACAACATGTAGGTCAAACTTCAAAGAGAGAAAACGTCAATGAACCCTACTATACATGTGTCCATATTTTATGAGGAAATGCCTTCGAATGATTTACTCAAACTTAATGGCAATGGATGATCATGTTCACAAATAATACAGATGTATTATACAGGATACAACATCAATATCACTTGTAAGAATAGTCGTATTAATACACCCGACGAATTGCACAAAGCAACGCATGAACATTCTTTCTTGTACTACCTCATGTGCATTTTAATCCTATATACAAGGATTGATATTGACAATCGATTTGATTAAATAGATATTGATTTAATATCTGTTATGTTTTGCAAATATAGCTTAGAAGACCGACAAACAAAAACCGTTGTCAACATTAGACATATTGACAAATTTGTCCTTTACCTAAAGTTGTTTGTGTATTTTTTTTCCTTGGTAAGCTTGATGTAATCTTTCTTTTGCTTAGTTACAACTAATAATTAAAATCACATGAATGATGTTGTTTCATACAAAATTAATCGTGGTATCATGAAATATGTATTGAATAGCTCATGATTTTATGATTATGATTTAATTTACAAGTAAAATTTGTTAATGATTTATTAAACCAAAGATGGTCTAGCTTAGCGGGTGGAGGTAACATCCTTGTGCTTTTAGGAGATGGTATCCTTAGTTGGCCAAGGTTCAAACCCTGCGGGTGACAACTTGCTGCGTTACCTAGCTCTTGGGCCGGTTCAGGGGCGAGTTTACGGACCGGTTCATGGGCGCATAGGATTTGTCGGTGCCCGTTTGGAGCCAAATACCCTCAAAATGTGTATATGAGTTATCTGCCTTTAAAAAAAATGATTTGTTAAACTTCATCAATATTGAAATTAATTTATTGACATAGTATTAACTATACAAAATAAGCCATCAAAATATATTTTCAAAATCTTGATGTAATGTCATGGAATTAATAGAATATAAACATAATCAATTAATTAATTAATTTTCCCCCCTAATATTTGACTTTTTTGTGAGAAGAACAAAAGTTCAATTATTCCTTTCTTTGCTCCCCTTTTACCTCCACAAATCAAGCACAAATATAACAATTTGATTTTAAAGGATCAAATAAATTTATTTCAATTGATTTTCTTAGAAAAATCATTAATTGAAATATGCTAAACTTAAAATTGAAACTAAATAAATCATTATTCTTAATTGTAAATAAATATAGCATTTCACCCCTTTACTTACTATATTACTTAGATAATAACTAGTTAATCACCCGTATATTATACGGGCATTTACATGACAATTGTCATTACCATTTAAATACTTATGTAAATTATATGTTATACGACAATTGCCATTATAATTGCTTATTACAATAGATATTTAGTTATCTAATAGCTGTTAAAATATTAAAAATTGAAAATTTATTATTCTTTTGTCAAAAGATTTGAATTTCGTGAATTAATTTAAAACTGGAGGGGTTCAGAAATAGAATATGTGTAGTGTTTTGATTTACAGAATTTTAAATAAAATAAAATATAATTATTTATAAATAATCTACAAAAATAGTTAAATTAAAAAGATAGAATCTTTAAATTTCAAGAATATTAGAAATTGAGTTTTAAATAAAATAATATTTCATTACTTATAAATAATATATAAAAATAATTAGGTTAAAAAGATGAAATCTTTAAGTTTCAAGAATATAAAGAATAGAATTATAATAAAATCTAAACAAATTAACTTATATCTATTTTTATAACTGGAGGGATTCAAAAATAAAATATGTAGTGTTTTTTATTTGTAGAATTTTTAATAAAAAATTAATTACTTATAAATAATCTACAAAAATGATAAGGATGTAAAGTGAAAGATGAGAAACTAATGGATAAAAAGTAATTTAATCAAATAATTTTAAGGATAAAAAATGTAAATTATAAAGATAATTATGGTATTAAAATAATAAGAATAATTGATGACATCATCATTTGATGATTATTTTTTAATTGGCCAATCAAATGGCTCAATTTCATAATCATGACATCAGCAAAAACCTTTCTTTAATGTATATATATAGATATAGATGTTGGTAGGATCTCACTGTATTGTCAAAAAAAGAAATAATTCTTGTTCCCCTTTAAGGCTTTACTTGAGGTTTACTTTTTTAGTGTAAATAAACTATTGTTTTGATAAAAAAATTATCATTGTTATAGAATTTAGAGTAAGTTATGATTTTAGTGTTTGTGGTTCGTTATAAACTATTCTTGTCCCAGTAATTTAGAAATTATTATTTTCGTCTTCACAATTTGTAGTTTATTTAAGATTTTGCTCGCTCCTATGCTACCTTTAAGTACAATGGATCAAAATAGTAAAAAAAATGTAAACTATAATGACCGAATCAACAACAAATTATAAATTATGAGAACGAAAACATCAATGAATTACAAATCGTAGGAATGCAAATCATAATTTTTAAACTATACAGACAAAAAGTTGCAATATTTAACAAACCACATGGAGGAAGATAGTAATTTACTCTGGAAATTATGTATATTCGTTTTTTAGACCATGACTGTTTTTTGTGGTTATAAATTCGAGTATTATCATGAACGTAGGTATAGATTTAGGAGTAGGTTTAATATATGTTATCGTTCATAGAAAAATTTTATTTAATTTTCTTTTCCCAAATTTAGAGCAAGCTCAATGTGTCAAATAAGAGCATCGACAATGGAAGTTCTTCATGAGGTTCTTCATGGGGTTCTTATAAGAACCTCCACTGTGAGACAGGGGTTCTTGTCCAGTCACATGTTCTTATTGGAACCCGGGTGCTTGAACAAGAACACAGGTTCTTGTAAAAGTTTCCTTATCTGTTATATAATAATTTGCATAAATAAAAATTATATTATAAATAAGAAGAGAGAAATGAGGTTTTTGTAAGAACCTCCATTGTAGAGTTTTAAGAAGGTTCTTGGTTTGTTGAGATGACAATGACATGGTAGAAAAAAAATATAGTAAGTGAGGTTCTTGAAGGTTCCACCACTATGGATACTCTAAGTCATGCACTTAAAAAAGATAAAAATAGAAAATCATTGCCTTTTTATTTCTATTTTTTCATATAATTTTTTCCGTATTATAAAAAGTATTTCTGTTTTTTTGAAAATTCCTCTCTCATTTACATAAATAAGATCACGTTTGATTTACATCTTTTTTTAATGACTACTAGAAAGGATTTTAAAATCTTAATATCTTGAAAATGACTTTATTTATTTTATTACCTGATTTTGGTAAGATATTCTTTTTTAATATTTGAAAAACCAATTACTATAATGACCCTACAAGATAAACAGAGACCCATTTGCAATTTTATGATGTTCCATAATTGACCAAAAATGACCAAAGAAGATCTTAAACATTTCCATTTTTCTAACACTCCTCCACACCACTCTTCTTGCTACTCAGCCTCTCTTCATGGACAACCACCACCAACACCACCAACACCACCACAACCACCACCCTCCTCAGCTCATCCCCGCCAAGAGCTCCCGCCAACGATACAACGAGTGGTTCGTCATTCTTTCATCTCTACTTCCGTTCTCCTTTTCTGTCTCTCCATAAAGACACAGATAAGTCAGAAAGAATGGGTGCATTCTGAGTCCAATGTTGACCCTCAGGGGTCAACATTGGACACACGTTTAGTTTCAAAACTGGTAAAGGATCATGGTCCTTTTACCAACATAAATGGGTATGCGCTAATCGTATAAGAACCCATCCCTTGACTTACTGGTTCAACATGTTGTTGAACCAGTAAAAGGGTATTGTGTAAATAGCAGCATCGGGTAAGCTAAGCAGGCCATAAACGGCCCGTTGGTTTAGTTATAGAGAAAGAACAAATGGTACTATACCTTAGAATATAACGCTAGTTCTTGGGTAAAATTTGCGTCCTTTTTGCAGGATATTCCGCGATGTTCCAAGTGATATAATGGTAGAAGTGAACGGTGTCGTATTTGCATTGCATAAGGTAAGGTGTTCTTTGGTTGGTTTTCCATTAAATTATGTAGGGATAAAGTTGTTTCTACGGATTAATCTATATAGATTATCTAGGTTTTTGTTTGGGATGACTTTTTACATAAATGGAAAGGGCTTGTTTTTGAATTGGTGGTAGGGGAAGGTTTGGAAAAAAAAAGTATTGGCTTTCTGCATAAAGTTCCCCGGTAAAAGCTTATTAAATAAGCCACTTTCTATAGCATTAAGTCACTCAAACAATGGGATTTTGGCCAGAATGCCCCAAGGGGCACCCCCCATTTGCTTTTTTACCCCTTCTCTCTCTCTCTCTCTTTGCAAGCTATACCCCCACAATGCATCTATAGGTGCGTTATAACGCACCTCCGCTAAAAGACAAAAAAATCCTTGCTTTGACGAGCAAAAGTCAACAAAAAACGCAGTTATAGTAGCGTTATAGAAGCGTTATGTGTCTGACGCCGTTATAACGGCGCCATAACGCACCGTTATGGGAGCGTTATAACGGCGTCAGACACATAACGCTACTATTACGCTCTTTTTTGTTGACTTTTGCTCGTCAAAGGCTTATTTTTTTGTCTTTTAGCGGGAGGTGCGTTATAACGCACCTATAGATGCATTGTGGGGGTATAGCTTGCAAAAAGAGAGAGAGAAGGGGTAAAAAAGCAAATGGGAGGTGCCCCTTGGGGCATTCTGGCCAAAATCCCACAAACAATGATGTACAATTGGCAGAATAACTTGCAAATCTCATTAAACTCGTTAAGCTGCTAACAAACCATAAGTTGATGATAACACTTCTTATATAAAGTCTACTTTCTCTAAATATTATATTGAAAAAGTTGGTTACAAAACCTTCAAGTGTCATAACAATAATCTCTGGCTATTTTGATCAATAACTTGAAAAGGTGGCTATAAAGCAAAGGAAGGAGTCAAAATGGCTATTATTCTTTTTATATGACATCATTTGATAAAACTAGTATCGGAACAATTGTTCGTAAACGTTTAACCAATTTGTTTTTGTAGTTCCCTCTCGTTTCTCGTTGCGGTCGGATCCGGAAACTGGTATCGGAACACCGAGAGAATGCGATATCAAAGATCGAACTTCTTAGCTTACCGGGAGGTATCGAGGCATTCGAACAGGCCGCTAAATTCTGCTACGGAATCAATTTTGAGATCACGTCGTCAAACGTCGCTCAGCTCTGTTGCATCTCAGATTACCTCGAGATGACAGAGGATTTCTCTGCCCGAAACCTCGGGTCCCGAGCCAACGAATATCTCGACACCGTGGTCACCAAGAACCTTGAGATGTCCGTCGAGGTCCTGAAACAATCCGAGAATCTTCTCCCGTTAGCCGACGAACTCAAAATCGTCTTGAGATGCATCGACGCGATCGCCTCGAAGGCCTGCGTCGAGCAGATCGCATCGAGTTTCTCGAGGCTCGAGTACAGTAGCTCGGGCCGGCTCCACATGAGCCGACCCGCGAAGGGCGAAACTGATTGGTGGATCAAAGACTTATCGGTTCTTCGGGTCGATTTTTATCAAAGGGTTATGAATGCGATGAAATGCCGAGGGGTGCGGCCGGAAAGCATCGGCGAATCTCTAATGTGTTATGCCGAAAAGGAGTTAACGAGCCTATACAGTTTGAATGGTAAGAAGACCGGGAGCCACGGTGGTCCAAGCCACGAGGGAACCGTGGTTCAGACCATCGTCGGTTTGCTCCCGGTCGAGAAACTCGCGGTGCCGTTGAGTTTTCTCTTCGGGCTTTTGCGGGCCACGGTGATGCTGGACTGCACCGCAGCCTGCCGGCTCGATCTGGAGAGACGGATCGGGTCGCAGTTGGACGTGGCCACGCTCGACGATCTCCTGATCCCGTCTTTTCGGCACGCGGACGATACGTTGTTCGATGTCGATGTGGTTCATCGGATTTTAGTTAGTTTTTCACAGCAAGATGATAGCGACGATGAAATGGACGATGGTGATGGAGATGGGGATGGGTCGGGGTTCGAGTCCGATGGGCCCGGTTCGCCATCGCAGACGGCTTTGGTCAAAGTCTCGAGGTTGGTTGACAATTATCTTGCCGAAATCGCACCGGAAACGAACCTTAAACTCTCTAAATTCATCGCGGTTGCGGAAAGTTTACCGGCACATGCTCGCACGGTTCACGATGGTCTGTATCGATCCATCGACGTTTATCTCAAAGTACGTCTCTCATATATATATTCTTTCGATGCTATTCAGTACAACAAAACAAGTTTTATAGGTCGTCAAAAATGTTTTACAGTAATAATATATTGTTTTATACAACGATAAGTGATCGTATTAAGAGTTAAGGTGAGAAGCATGAGGAAGGATATGTACTCTTCTTGATCACTTTTAATCTCACTCTCACCCATGCATTGTGCTTCTTGGGAGACGGGATTGGTCCGGTGTATCTCGGTGCACCTTAACTCTTCTGATCTTCAATAAAATTGATCCAGAGGTTCAGATCCCTTTTCTTCTTATATTAACTTCTTTTTCACCGGGACCAATCCTTTATATTTATAAATGTTTTATCTACAATAGACAAACAACTATGCTATTTTTTCTAAAATATGTTAAAGCATCTCCAACAAATGTGTTATAATAGAAATTTTTGATGGATCATGAATATTCATTCACACTGTAGACGGTTCTTGGGTACTTAATCAATTTTATTCTAACCTCATTTAATCTATCATATGGGTGACAATTTTCGACATTTCATGAACCCAACACGAAAATAAACGGATTTGGGTTGAATTTTCTGATCCACCAACTCATTTATTATACGGGTCGTGTTTAGATTGACATATGGGTTTGTGGTTAGACCCGCCAACCTGTTTACCATTTTTTAAATATTTGAATTTGGACGTTTGAACTTGGTTGTATTAGTATTTGACCCGCCAACCCAATTATGTCCTGTCAACTTGTTTATGACCCGTGAACCCGTATCGCTAAACGGGTTACGCAGGTCGTATACGGTTTAAGCGTATACAGATTAAGGTTGATCAATAGGACACGATTAATTATATGGATCACGTCCCGTTAAGCTTTCCTGACCCGCAAAGCCGAACACGACACGATTGTCACCCCTAATTTATCTGCTTACGATAACATTCTTACAAAAACTAAAATTTTCGCAGGCTCATCCGGCTCTATCGGAATTCGACAAAAAGAAGCTCTGCAAACTAATCGATTTCCACAAACTCTCTCCGGAAGCCGGCGCACACGCCGCCCAAAACGAGCGCCTTCCGCTCCAATCCATCGTCCAAGTCCTCTACATCGAACAACTAAGCCTACGAAACGCGTTAGGCTGCAGCTACTCCGACGACAACCACCTGAAGCCACCGATGCACCACCAGTCGTCGTGGCGGATCAACAGCGGCGGGGCCCTCAGCGCCGCCATGTCCCCAAAGATAACTACGCATCGCTGAGGCGCGAAAACCGCGAGCTGAAGCTCGAGCTGACTCGGTTGAGAATGCGACTGAACGATTTCGAGAAGGAACATGTGTCGATGAAACGGACGATGGAGAAGTCAAACTCGCGAAAGTTTATGAGTTCGTTTTCGAAGAAGATCGGTAGGTTTAATTTTTTCGGGCATAGTTATTCTTCAAGAGGATCAAGCTCTCCATCAAGGCATTCACAAAGAACAGATTCTAAGGTCACAGTGAGGACAGAATGAAGCAAGTTCTCAAAACGCGTACCGATAAAAGTCAACACTCTTATTTACGTTACTAAGTAAGATTTTAATCCGTTAAAACAGTATCTATACAAAAGTTTATCTGGTAAATACTCACCAGGTAAGAGTCTTCACATTGTTCTTACGGGTTGGAATCTTGGTTCTTGCCATGTTTATCTGGTAAGGTAAAAGTGGAGTGTTAAATGTTTACCAGGTAAGCATTTAGTAAACGGTGCTGAAATTCTTTTTAGAATTTTTTTTTTACTATCATTTGAGTTTTGCTGGGATAAATTTGATTCTTAAACTTGTAAATGATTTCTTTCTTCTTCTTATTTTCGTCAGATTTACTGGATCTATTTGGTTTGATTTTAAGTATGTGTTTTTGATCGATCAACTCTTGGTTTTTACTATCGCTCTTGAGAGGTAAGATTTTTGGTCATTGTCATGTTCATCGGTTCATCTCATAAGATAAGTGGCCCGATAAGCGCTTATTATCGCATAATTGTTTAGTAGATTGGGCATTACAATTTGCCAAATGTTTATAGGGTGTTACTTAAGGGTTTTTGGGATTGCTTATTTAAAGTGCTAATTAATTTATTTTGGGTGTGGTTTTGGTGACAAGGAGTTTTAGCGTTTGGATATGAAAAAAAAAAAAGAATTACTTATAGCAGTGCAAAACCGGTTATAAGAAGTTTTTGATAAGTTATAATTTCTAACTTATTAACTTATTCTTGTGTGGTACCGTCGTGAGCTAATTCAAACACTTTTTATAAATCTCTAATTTAACACCACATAAGTTGATAAACATTTTTATAGAAAAGCAAAAGCTGTTTTATTTGCTGAACATGACAATTAATTGAGAAGCTTAGCAAGGAGTCAAGGACCGATAAATTTACTCTGTAAACAAGGGAAAAGGCACTAATCAGGTAAAAATCGATTACCAACAATCTATTTTACCGATAATTTTACTCTTAAGAGAGGGAAAAGACCTTGGGGTTTCACACATTCCCAAAAGAGTCATGTTTTTTTTTTACCTCAAGTTCGACTTGTTATATGTTTCAATTAAAACCTCAAGTTCGACTTGTTATATGTTTCAATTAAAACTTAAACTCGCTTAGAGTTCATCTTGATCATACTCAACTACTCTTTAAAGGAACCATACAAGATATTCCTCGATTCAAGAATTGTTACTCGTTTGTTAGAATCAATGGAGCTTAATGGGACTCTAAATTTATTCGATCAGCCACCTAGACACGTGTATATGATCAAAAGTAACTTATTCAGTAAGCTTTTAAGAATATCTTTGTACAAAAACCAAGTTACCTCATCCATTAAAGAAAAACCTCCCAAACAAAAACCTTTCACAATCTATATAGACGGATTAATCCATACAAGACTTATTAATAGAAAACCAGCCAAACAAACAGGAAAATATCACCAAAAAACATAAGACAAAATGAAGTTAAAGTCACCATAACCAACCATACTCTTCAACAATAGACTTTGTTTCAAGATTACAAGAACTCAAATAACTCATAATGTTAACAGACTTAAAATGAAAGACATTCGAAACACCCGGAATCGGGATCTTAAGCTTCTGATCTAGTATAGACTCGGATCCCAACAGCGACACCCAAGATGAGCAACGGAACCAAGAATTGCAGGATCTTGATGATGAACTCAGTGGTCTTGTCTTGGTTGTAGTGAGCCTGCTTTGGAGGCGTGTACTCGACCTTTTTTGGGATGGTTGCTGTGTCGATATCTCCGACATAGAATTCATCCATCATCGACTTAGCAGTCGTGCTGTGCCCCACATCTTCAAAATCATCGGTTGCATCCTTTCCTGCAAAGTTCATCACATTCTTGCGATTACAACACATATAATGAACATGTACTTATAAACAGGAGACATTTCAACATGCATAAAAGAGAAATGGTCGAAATGGTCCATTAACTGATGCGGAACTCTAACATTTTTTATGTATCCATTACTTCAGAAGAGAAATAAGTTATTAGTTGTTGTCAAAATCGTGCTTTAAGATATGTATTTCACATGGTATAAACCATAAATGTATGTAATCACAATTTTGAAATTATTAATGGTCATCCAAATCGTGCTTTAAGATACGTATTCCATATGGTACCGAAACCATAAATGTACGTAACCACAATTCACAACTCAGAGAAATAGTATAAAGATTATGCATTCAACATTATGAAACAACAACTCTACTCTTCAGGATACACGTCAAGTCTACACAGTGGCAAATTCAATGTAGAACTAGAGGGGGGAAGGGACCCCCCTCCTTCAAGGGAAAAAAATCGGAAATTTCTTATGTTAAAAATATTTTTATAGTATCAAATAGATTAGGTAGCTCTAAGTAGTAACAAACTAAATGTTTCTCGTTCACCGTGGTCCTCAACTCTCGACTATCACTACAACAATCATGTAGCCATTGGTAAGTCTCAAGCATCTCTTAAGGTAGCGTTTGATATGCAAATTGGACTGGACCAGACAGGACTTCACTAAACAAAGATGACATGTTTGGATTAGACAAGTGTAACATTTCAAATCCCAAAGCAACAACCTGACTCAATAACTTCGAATCCAACTTACAACCATGGTGAAAGTTATCGGTAAAGAGCTAACAAATCTCACTTTATATCCATGTGGGACGAGTTGTTACAACAAGACTATACATGACAAGTTGTTTGTTGGCTATGCAAGTTACCTTAGGAGCTGTTTGGCTGGTTTTCTATTAAGTCATATGGATTAAGCTGACTATGTGGATTAACATATCCATATAGATTGAGAAGGTTTTTGTTTGGCAAAGTTTTTTCGTAGATGGAATGAGCGTGTTTTTTATTTGGGAAAGTTTTTTCGTAGATGGAATGAGTGTGTTTTTTATTTGGGATAGATATGTCTGGAAAAAACTTGGCTTTTTGCATAAACCTCTCTACTAAAAGCTTATTGAATAAGCCACTTTCTATATCATTAACCCACTACCAAACAATCATGTATAGCTGAACGAATAAGCTGTGAGTCCCATTAAGCTAATCAAGCTGCTAACAAACGTCCCTAAATGCTGTTTTATGATTCTATATGGTGGTTACCTGTAGCTGACAACAAAACATCATCTCCACCGGGATGATCCTCCAAGAACTTTGTCACATCAAACACCTGCACCAAAACATTGAAACCCTTATTATATCAAAAACAAGCCACTCCACGAAGAAATACAAAAACCTTAAAACTTTCATTTTGAACACTGTAACTACAATTCGTCGATATCCATGGTCATCACTCATCACTACAACTGTTATTTCTTATTATATGAAGAAAACCAATAAAAAATGGATAAATCTAAGAAAACTATCAATCTATCATCTTAATTGTCATAATCATCACCTTTTTTGCAAGATCCTTATGCAAATTTAATGATTTGTGTGAAAGTGATCATGGTTCAAGGTTGTGTTTCGCAAAGTAGCTGATAAGCTGGCTGGTAGCTAATAAGCTAGCTTATGAATAAATTATGTTTGGCAAAAACTAGCTTGTGAGTAAGTAAAATGACCAAAAAGGGTATCTTGAGGCATAATAATTAATATTAACAAGAGTGTAGATGGAAAAGGCTACAAAAAGCTCCTAAAACGCTACTCCAACTAGCGTTTCAGCTTTCAATAAGCTAGCTTATGTCCATCTCCATCCAAACATGTACTAGTTTTTAATGGAAATCCCAAATCAAACCCTAATTCCTAATTCAATCCTATCATTCTGACCTAATTAAGCCAGAGAATGCATGCTCCACCATCTGGATCAACTAAAACCCCCCAAATTATTATATGTCGCAACTACATTAAATTTACAAAAGTCATATATCGAAACCCTAATTAAATCACAGAATGCTTCACTATCTGGATCAACCAAAAAACCCCCAAATTAATCGATCTAACACTAAATAACTTAGAAAATTCAACAGCAAAAAAGCTTAAATCACTATCAAAACGATCAAATCCACATAAATTAGCAATCAATTCAAACAAATTTAAATTAAAATCAACTGAATTCACCTGCTACAACAACAAAAAACATGCAAAATCCATCGACGTCACTGGTCAAATTTCAAAATCTCAAATCAAAAAAGTCAAACAAAATTCTCAAATTATTCAAATCAGATCTCCACCAATCCCCAATCAATCTACACATAAAATTTAGCAACCTAAGTCATGAAATCACTTTCTCGATTTCAGCAGATATTTCAAACATCTATATATATATATATATATATACGCACCTTGCCGTGGATGATGAGCCAGCAATCTTTGGGGTCGTTGTGCTCAGCAACCTCTTTCAAAGTGAATACTTTTCCCATGGATGCAGATCTGTAATAATGGGTGCGATCTGTGAAGATTATTGGGGGGTTTGGATGGCTTTAATAAAGAGCAAAAAAAATGGAGGTGGATGGTCAAGTATTTAGGTGGGGGGTGTGGACTTATGGGGGTTGTTGAGAAAGAAAGGAAAAGAGTGGAGAGTGAATTGTATGTGATAAATTCTAGGTGCGGGGTTGGTGAGTCAAGTAAAAATCAAACAAGAATTTGAGTTGAAACCTTTTGATTTTAATTTTTGAGTAAATTATGGATCTAGCATATCTGGTTTGGTGGTTTTTACGGATTTCGTCTTTAGGTTTTAGTTAATTAAGGATTTGGTCCCTATGATGTACATTTTTTGTTGGATTTGGTGCTTGTTATGTGCGACTTTTTGTTGGGTTTGATCCCTGTGGTATACGTTTTCTGTTGGATTTAGTCCCCATTGTATGCACAGATTTATTGAATGGTGGTTAGGCTGAAGGATGAAATCCAGAAGAAAATGCATATCATAAAGACTGAATCCGTAATTAAAAAAGTATAAGAATGAGATCCGTAAAGTTCTTCAAATCATAGGGGCTAAACTCGTAATTTATTTTTAACTTTTTTGCCATTGGTGGTGGGTCAACGGCTGTTTCAATAATTCAATATGTGTTTCCTTAGAGGGTTATTATCGTAAATAACTATTGAGAATTTCTTTTTTGAGTTAATTGCAATTTTGGGTCCCTATCGTTTGTTGTTAAGTTTGGTTTTGGTTCTTATAAATTTTTTATTGTAATAAAAACATCGTTGATATATAAAAATGTTTGGTGTTGATCTTTCTACCAACAAAAGACAAGTTTCATCGGGTATGAGGTAACTCATACATGAACCTTATACATGAGGGTAAAATAGTTATTTTATGTCTGAGTATGAGATGATAATGATATATAGTTGAATGGTTTTTATTAATTAATTTATCCTCGTATTTTATAGATAGAATCATTATTTTACGGGATGTGCAAGTTATATACATTTAATTTATGGTAGTATGAATGAACGAAACCAAACATTTTTGTACACCTAAGGTTGTGTTTGGTTCACAAAATCTGATGGAACGGAATGTCTTAATTCCTTTGACCAGATTCCATTCACTTGTTTGGTTCAAGGTTTTCAAGGAATGGAATTGATGAATTCCATCAAAATCCATGTTTAAAGGATTTGATCATTCCTTCAAACTTTGCAAGGATTTGATAGGAATGGAATTTGATTCTTTTATTATCCCTAAAATACCCTTCACACTCTGCAAGGATTTTATCATTCCTTATTCGGTGAAGAAGAAGAGGGCAGGAAGAAGCGGCGGAGACCACTCACCGGAGAACACCAGTGGGCGGCGAAGAAGAAGAAGCGATGGTCGGTGACCAGAAGCGATGGTCGACGACGGCAAGGAAGCGACGGGGAGGTAGACTAGAAACGGTGGACGTGAGATGAGGTCGTGAGAGAGTGGAGAAGTTTTGAGATCTGCTAATGCTAAATATATATATATATATAACATATATGATATATGTATCGAATGACGAGAAGACCATCAAAAGTATCAATTGATATAATTATTGTTATTCTTAATAAATAATTTTTTTTTGAAAAAAATTAAAATTATTAAAAGGGTATTTTAGTCATTTACCAAAATTTCATTCCAATTCCAAAGCTACACTATGTGAACCAAACAGACAGATTTCATTTCCTTTAACAGATTTCATTCCAATTCTACCAACCAAACAGGTGGTCAAACCTGACAACATTCCATTCCAATTCCTTTAAAGTCAAATTCCTTTGACAGATTCTATTCCATTCAAAAACATTATGCGAACCAAACGCCACCTAAGAGTTTTCCTGCCATGAAAAATTATGAGGACCAAAAACAATAACACCAACAAATTACGAAGACCAAAATTGCAATTTACTCATTTTCTGTTTTAAAAGTTTTTAACAATAGAAAAATCAAAAATTAGAATATCTTATGAAAAAACTACATCCGATTACAATAGATTCTTCATTTTTTGAGATTACATGAATAATTATATAGAAAGTTGCAATTTTGGCCCATGTTGTTTGTTGTTTTTCTTGGTTTTGATCCTTAATATTATTAACCGAAAAACCCTCATGGTAAGCAAAAATATTTGGTTTTAATCCCTCCCGCTAACAAAATATAAATTTCATTGGATCACTGCCTCATGTACATTAAAACATGAAGGTAAAATATTCATTTTATCCTTAAAATATAAAGATAAAATAAAAAAATTAGTATATGGTTGTGTCATCTTATATTTTAAAAATAAAATGACTACTTTACTTTAATTTGTAAGGCGCATTGGGAAATTTAAGAATGAGATTTAACTTCTACTAATGATAGGGACCAAAATCAAACTTTTTTTGCACACCAATGGGGTTCTTGGAATAAAACATTTCTAAGGGCAAGAACCAAGAAATACAACAAACGAAGGGAACAAAAATTGCAATTTACTCTTACTTTTATTATTAAAATATTTTATACATTTAATAAAGATTATATACCTATCATAAATATTTGAGTAAATTACAGATTTGGTCCCTGTGGTTTAGGGATTTTTATGGATTTGATCCCTAAATTTCAATAATTATGGATTTGGTCCCTGTGGTTTGCAAATTTTATTGAGTTTGGTCCTTGTGGTTTGCAAATTTTATTGGATTTGGTCCTTATGGTTTGCAAATTCTATTGGTTTTGGTCCCTGCCTATTTGCACTACCAAGGACCAAATTCAAAAGAATTTACATACCACAGGGACCAAATCAATAATTATTGAAATTTAGGGACCAAATCCATAAAAATCCCTAAACTACAGGGACCAAATCCGTAATTTACTCTAAATATTTTATTCTAAGATTAACTATTAGTCGAATATAATAAACAGCTATTTATCTCTTGTGGTAATCACGTTTGTAGAGAACTCAAAGTTTGCTCTATTTTAGAGAAAGTATTGGATAGTATGTTGGAGCAAAATTTTGTCAAAAACCTCATTTCTTTGTTTTATAAAATCTACTTGAGGCGTTCTAATTTTTTTTTTTCACAAAACTGCCAAAAACAATAAGTAAATGAAAATACTTAGGGGGCGTTTGGTTCGCTGGAATCCTTGGGAATCTGAGGGAATTGGAATCCAATTTCCAGGGATTCCAATGTTTGGTTGGTTTTTTATGATGGAATTGAAATCTGCAAGAGGGAATGAATTCTATTAGATGAGGGATTTTAGAATCTTTCAGTGTATGGAAGGAATTCAAATTTCATTGACTTAGGAATTTGACAGATTACCTTATTACCCCTCAAATCATTGATACCTTCTAAGCACTCTTCCACTACGCCCAGAAATGCTATGCCCTCCGACTCTATAAAAGAATATTTAATATATATATATATATAGGGGAAGTATCCGTTGCAAACCACCTAGATTGTGCAAACTATACAAACCTAATCTTAACCATTGATTTTCTATTTATTTCCATTGATTTTGTGTATACCTAATTTTTAGGCAGTTTTTTTCAAATGTGGTTGAGAGAATTTAGGAACCTAATTAATCTAACCATTGATCATGTAAATGTATGGTTGAGATTGGTTTGTATAGTTTGCAAAATCTAGGTGGTTTGTAACGGATACGACCCCTATATATATTTAATATATATTAATCTTTAATATATATATATACATATATCAATATTTAATTTATGTATTTTATATATTTATATATTATAATATATATAATATTATATATATATATATTAAATATTAATATATATATATGTATATTATATATTAATTGGAATATATATATATATAATATACTTTCATATATAACCTGTAAAACAAACTAAAGTAAAACAAAAAACAAAAAAAAAGGGTAATTTTGTCATTTTGTATATCTGAATTCCAATTCCATTAAACATTTCTGTCAATCAAACAGATTATAGAATTGGATTCAAATTTCATTTCTTGCCAACCAAACATAATATGGAATTGGATTCCAATTCCCTCAGGATTTCAATTCCTTCAAAAACATTTCAACGAACCAAACGCCACCTTAGGGTTTAATCCTAACTCTAAATATTAAGGTTTTACAAAGTATTTTTTTAGAGTTTTATTTTTTTTATCTATCGAATATATGTGGTAATATGACTTTTGTTAATTAATTGTTTATCATGTAGTTGTTTTAAGTTATAGTTTGGTATTTTTCTTCAGCCTAATTCTACTATTTCAATGGCAACGAATTGCTTTGATTAACGTTTGTCAGAGTCAATCAGAAAGGAAGACATATCAGGGTATCATTGTATTAGGCGATATTAATCGAAGTCTGATCCCAGTAAAAAAATTATAAATCCATCGTTAGATTATAATACAATGCAACGAATAAAATGCACAAAACATTATTAAGGACCGAGCATTAAAATATGTCATTATTTTATATAAAGTGGTAAAACACATTGTCTAATCTGACAAGACCTGAGTATGTTGCGTTTCAAACAAATACATTACCTAAAATATTAATTGACTTAAAGTTTACTTTTTCCCATATTTATCTATCTTCTTTAAATCCTTTATTTTTTAAATTTGGTTATTTAAAATCTTATAATAATTGGTTATATGAAACTTCGGTCACTAAGTTCAATAGTTTCCATATGTGTAAGTGGTGAATGATGGAGATCATGATTACATAGAATACTTTATCAGTTGATCATGTATGATTTAAATCGTTTATCACCTTAGAAAAAAGGGAGTAGCATGTTCAATTTTCTTTAAAGTTATTAAATTTTATTGAGAATTCGCTTGATGTTACATTTACCACGTCATGGTAATAAAGTTTATTAACAAAATAGACAATATTTTGATTATACAAAAAACAACTACTAATAGCATATACGATGTCGTGGTAATAAAGCAACTTGTATTATCTTAGATGGAGATGTTAAACACATGTTAGAGTTTTGAAGTAGTTATATTGATCATTGGGAATGAAGGTGAATTTGAGCATTGCTTTTAAAGACTAGACTTCAACCTACGATAGACGAGTACTCCTAGATGAACCATAAATGACCTAACACGCAACATATAAATAATATGTATTTTTATATAGTGCAGTTTCTGATTATTTTTTATAGATTTGTAATGAATGACGATAATTAAAAAGTTAGTTAGACTTCAATAAAGAATTGATGCCTTTAAGGGTGTTCGTGGATCCAGGTTGGAACCACAAAACCTGACTACAAGGACAATCGAAAAATTTAGAGACCGGACAGTTTGGTGGAAGATAACCAAACAGGTCAAATCAAACCACAAAAAAGATATAGTTTTTTATAATCCAAAGAAAGGAAACCAAGGCGAAAAGTTTCGGCATGACCATCACCTCGCCAAAGAAACCCAAAAAAGGGTATGGTTTGATAGGTTTACGTGATTTATACCTGTTATTGAAATTTAAAATAAAAATAACATAACATCTATTTTAAAAATAAAATTTCAACCAAAATTACATTGTTAAAAAAACACCATTCAATTATAAAAGAAACATTCACCTAAAAATTATAAAAAATATTATACAATTTGAAAAGAAAAAGTTAAACAACTTCATGAATAATAATTGAAAGTTTGGAAAATCATGGACAAGTTGATGAACGATTTGCATGTTTGGAGTTTAATTTTGACATATTAAAAAAATTTCCAACCTATAAAATGCAGCCAATTGAGAATAACAACCAAAAACTTAAGGGTTTATGACTTGTAAGGGTAACTGACTATTCGATTTGTACAAATGTTACCATTAAACTATTTTTTGTACTCAATAGACCATTGAACTCTTTTTTTTGTACACATAATACCATTATGACCGGGAATAGCCGGTTTTGACGTGGATCTGTACACATTATACCATTGAACTATTATTTTTTGTACACATTATACCATTAACCTTTGATATGTTTACAAAAAAGGTGGTAATGACTAGGCATTCTCTTATTCTTCTTCAAGCCACAATCACCACCACCACCACCGCCGCCGCCACCACCTTCTTCCTCCAACCACCACTCTCCATTTCTCCTTCGCATACTAAAACCCATTTCTTCACCGGAGTTCCTTAACGACGAAGACATACTCATGGACTTCTTGCTCGAAAAGGAAAAACCCACCACCAACAACAACAAGGGCTCTTCCACTGGGTTTTACGGGTTCGGGTTGGATCTGAGTTCTCCGGTGGAGTCCGTCATGGGTCCCATCGAGACAGAGAGCAACGAAGAAGATTACCCGACCGGGTTGACTCCTATGTTTAAGGAATTGCCACCTTTTTTTGTAAACATATCAAAGGTTAATGGTATAATGTGTACAAAAAATAATAGTTCAATGGTATAATGTATACAAAAAAAATAGTTCAATGGTATAATGTGTACAGATCCACGTCAAAACCGGCTATTCCCGGTCATAATGGTATTATGTGTACAAAAAAAAAGAGTTCAATGGTCTATTGAGTACAAAAAATAGTTTAATGGTAACATTTGTACAAATCGAATAGTTAATTACCCTTACAAGTCATAAACCCAAAACTTAATGCCTTGTACAACTTTTGTATAAATATAATTCAGCCATCAATTTTGAAACCATGATAATAATAAATAAATATAATTGATATACGTATATTTTAATGATCGGTTCGATTCAAACTACAAGATAGTTCAAATCGCAAATCGCATCAGATCCTACACAAGGGTTTGACTATTTTTCAAATTGGACTCCATCATCATACTTCTAAAATTGCCGGTATATGATTTGAATGTTGTGAGTAGTCTAACAGTTTTATCCGAATTGAAAACACCCGTACACGCTCCAATATAATTATAAAAAAATAAATTGTTTATGTGTGTGTTTGGAATTACTTATTTAAACTACTTATTAACGTATTATGTTTTGTCACTGCTGATAAGCAACTTTTAGTGTTCGGATGGATGAAAAAAATATGCTTATAGTTTTGTCATCGTTGATAAGTCGCTCCATTTTAACTTATTAACTTAGTTGAAACAACTTATCAAATTTGGTTATTTTACATGCATAAACAGTCCCAGACACACCTTAAAAAACAACTCATCAACTTATTATGTTTTGATATCGTCATAAACTAATTCAAAAACTTTTCATAAAACTTTGATCCGACACCACATAAGTTGGTAGATATATTTACAGAAAAACATAAATTGTTCTAATCGGGTTTGAATGGGCCGGGGTCCAAAATGCAAAACTTTATCGGGTTTCAAGTGGGATATGTAAACCCCGAAATTCGTTTGTCGTTTTCGGATATCCAATTACTTTGGGGTTCTCGGGTTTCAGGTTGTTCAAGTTGGATATTCGGCCCCCGAAATCCCATTCTCACATGTCACAAAGGTAGGTTCAAAAAATGATTAAATGCAACAACTTAATGTAGATTAAAACAAGTGAACAACAAAAGCTTTATAGAATGTAGATTAGAACAAGTGAACAACAAGATTAAGACTTCACTAGGAAATAGAAATTACATCGTGGATTTAGAGATGAGAGATACATTGTGCATTGGTGAGCTGTGAATCGTCGGATAAAGACGAAGCGAGGGAAGCCAAAGGTGATCTACTGATCTTCAATCAAATATGATGTGATGAATAATGAATTTGGGTTTTTTAGGAGATGTTTAGTTTTACCTTATATGTAAAAAATAATAAATAATGTGTAAAAAATGTATATTAAAAATTTCGGATCGGTTGTGCATGGTGCATCTTCCTTCTCGGTGCGAATGCTCGTTCGGGATGATAGGGGAGTCTTTATACATGGACAGACTATGCAGTTCGGAGGGATGATATATGTGTTTGAAGCGGAAGCTATTGAGGTAAACAAAGCTCTCTCTTGGATTCATTCGCTACAACTTCAACGAGTTACTATTGAGATCGACTCTCTTCTCACGGTAAAGGCACTTGAAGGGATTTACCATAAATTTTTGGAAGTTGGGAATTGTATTGAAAGTTGTCGCTTGAAACTTCAAGACGGTGGTGATATCCGAAAGCATGCAAACAAGGCTAGGGATGGCAATGGGACGAGCATTGGTAATCCCAGTCCCATACCCTATTGTTGAAACATGTCTCATACCTAGCTCCAGTTTCGTCGGGTATCCCATTACCAAATAACCATCGGGGACGCGGGTATTCCCGCGGGTATCGGGTATCCCATTTATATTTTTAGTCGATTAAAATTTACTAAATAAAATTTTGTTTCCTATAACTATATACAAATCATGTCAAACGTTGAGTTAGATTATTTTTAAACTATCATTTTCTAGCAACATGAACATTCAACAAGTTTAACATTTAACAAAATGGAAACGACTCTTGTGACTCAATGCACATCACTCAAGTGTCAACAATTATATAAATATTTTATACTAATAAAATCAATTCGCCATTTCTATTATTCCATATATTAATAAAATTGTAATGTGTATTATATTAATAATAAAATAAAAGTTATATTAAAATATATATGGTTAACCCTGATGGGATAGCCTACCGGTTAAGGCTTGGTGTTGGGGAAAAACTCACTCAGGTTCGAATCTGGGGATGAGCAACCAGGGTTACTGAGTATTAATCCCAGGGGAGCATGCTTTAGCTCTCGGTAAAAATTACCAAGGATGTAGTCTGGGCAAACCCAAGGTGAACCTTATAATATATATATATATATATATATATATATATAGGGTTGGGTTCCGTTGTTAACCACAAATAGTGTGTTAACCGTGTTAACCCATCACAACCCTTAATAATTTAAATCTAGGGCCAAGATTAAATCCCTATAATTAGGGAATTTTTAATAACTAAAAATTAAAAAATACATCAAACACAAGTGCACAGGGGGATTTTGGGAAAACCACATCCATCCTCCTCCTCCACCCGGTGAACACATGTGCACGGCCGCCTCCTTCCTCCTCCCCCACCCGGTGAACACATGTGCACAACCACCATCATCACAACTACCACCACCATCATCACCACACCCACCACCCGGTGAACACATGTGCACAGTCACCACCATCATAGCTACCACCACCACCATCACCACACCCATCACCCAGTGAACACATGTGCACGGCCACCACCATCACAACTACCACCACCACTACACCCACCACCACTAGTCCACCACCACAACCACTACCTCCACCACCACTCCCACCACCATTATAACCACCCCACCACCATCATACCCACCACCATTAGTCCACCACCACCACACCCACCATCTATAAAACACCACCACACACTTCACCACCACCTTGTGCAGATCTACATTTTCAAAATAGAAAGAGAAGTAGGTCTGACCGGAAATTGAATACACCATCGAAAAGCAGATCTGGCCGTCGTCCTTGTGCACAACTCCGAGAAGCACCGGAAATTGAATACACCATCGAGGGCGCCGATGACGGGCTCGAGACAGAACCATAGGGGGAGGGAAGGTCGATGCCGATCGGAGATGGTGAAGGTCGACGGTGGTGGCGCCGGTGACGGGCTAGAGCAGATCTGGACGGTGGTGGTCGTGGTGGCGTCGGCGACGTGCTAGGACAGATCTGGTGGGTGGTGGTCGTGGTGGCACCGGCGACGGGCTATAGCAGATATGGACGGTGGTGGTGGTGGTGGAAGGCGATTGTGGTGGACGGCGGCTGCTGTGGTTGTGGTGGTGGGCGGCGGTTGCTGTGGTTGTGGTGGTGGACGGTGTCTGCTGTGGTGGTGGTGGAAGGCAGCGGTTGTAGTGGTGGTGGTGGTAGACGGCAGCTCTTTGGAGGTGGTGGTGGAAGGCGGCGGCGGCGGCGGTGGTGGTGGAGAGATGAAGATGGTGAGAGAGAGAGAGAAGATGGAGGAGAGAGAGACATAAAAAGGGGATATGGTGAAAAAAGGAGCTGATTCATATTTTTCCAATTTGATTTTTGACTATTTTACCCCTAGTTGAATTTGGTTAACACGGTTAACACAATATTTGTGGTTAACAACGGAACTCTCCTCTCTCTCTCTCTCTCTCTATATATATATATATATATATATATGGTTTGGGGTCAGTTAAACGAGGATCAGGTAAAATCATAATCGTCACAAACCCACTTTTTTTTTTTTTGAAAAAATCTCATACCCAGTCCCATAACCATTACCCAGCCTAATACTCGTCTCAAAAGTTTTGGGTTCAGGGATTCCCATTGGGTTTGGGTGTTTCTCCCATCCCTAAACAAGGTTGCTCATTTGATGGCTATAATCCCTTGTTTAGTTAATTGGTACAGTGTTATATTATCTCCTCCTCCTCACCTATTGGAGACTCCGTTACTTAATAAATTCGTGTTTTTCTCCCACAAAAAAGTTCCGGGTATTCAGGTCAGCCAGGTTGACATTTTTTATACCCGATCCAAACCTATACGAAGGTCAAGTTTCAGATCAAAAATTAAAATTGTTCTGAGTTTTGCTCCCCTCTAAATTATTAAAAATGTTAACAAAGAAGTCACCAAAAACTCCTTTAGTCACCACAAGCCCAAACTAAATCTATAATTGGGCTTTCAATCCAGGCCCATATAATCAAACACAAAAACTAAACCAACCAACCAACTACTAAAACCCTAAAATCCCTAACCCTAATTCCATATCCACATCCATCATTTCCAGAGATCGGAGGCGAAGAGAAGAGTTGAGCAAAAATGGTGAATGGATCGGGAATCTGTGCACGGGAGGTGGTGGTGGACGCCCGCCACCACATGCTCGGCCGTCTATCGTCGATTCTGGCCAAGGAGCTGCTCAACGGCCAGCGAGTCACCGTCGTCCGGTGCGAAGAGATCTGCCTCTCCGGCGGCCTCGTTCGCCAGAAGATGAAGTACCTTCGGTTTCTTCGTAAGCGTATGAACACCAAGCCGTCTCACGGTCCCATTCATTTCCGAGCTCCTTCCAAGATCCTGTGGCGTACCATCCGAGGGTAAATCGTTTACATCTGTATGTATATATATGTATATGTGTGTGTAATTACACGTTCTTTGTGTGTGCTTAGAAACTGGTTTGAAGTTGTAGTTTATGTGTATATTTCATTCAGTTTGATAAATACAGTGTTTAGACCGAATATTATGCATCATACTTAGACTGCATTATTTAATTTGATTAATACAGTATTTAGACTGAATATTATGCATTATTTAATGTGAATAATAATGTTTTCAGCTGAAATACTGTATTATATTCACCTTGAATAATGCATAATATTTAGTTCGAATAATCGCGTATTACCAAGATTGGCGTAATCTTGGTGTGTCCCCACACTTGCAATCATATTTGAGTTTTCATTTGAACATGACCCTACATGCATGTATGTATGTATTGGGGTTGTATTATGGAGTTTAAAATATGGTAATGGTATAAAATTTGGACTAGATGCTTTATCTATTTGATCAAATTTGATATTAAGTGGCACAATATTTGCATGTGTTTTGATTGAGACATTTACTATTCGCAGCCATTTGGTGTTTGTAGATTGAGCTGGATTCGGTATTCTGCTTTTGATTAAAATGGACATTTTAACACTTGTCAAGGTCAATGGATTTATTGTTAGGACTTAGGATTAGATAGAGCTACTTTAGTTGTAGTTGTCGGCCAAATAGCATTTTTGCGGGTCTTTAAACCCCAATTGGCAGGCAAAGAGAACCTAATATTGCTAAAAAATACGTTTTTTGAAGATGCGATCTTTTGATGTCCATGGCCCCATAAATTTGCAGTTCATTTTGGTGCTAGATTGGAGTTGCTTTTATTGGCCAAATTCATAGTGATTGCCTGATTGGCACCCAAGTAGCATTGTTTGTTGTTACCAAATAGTTGTTTGATCTGTTTGCTACTTAACTTCATAGAATTCATATCAGTAATTTGATCTGTTTGTTATCTCTTGTTAAGAAATCTAATTGCATCCACATTTTTGTATCTATTTATCACTTCAATTTCTTGGATTGTTTCTGTTTTTGTAGGATGATCCCACACAAGACCAAGCGTGGGGCTGCTGCACTTGCAAAGTTGAAGGTTTTTGAAGGTGTTCCAACTCCTTACAACAGGAAGAAGAGGATGGTTATCCCTGATGCTCTCAAGTTAGTCAATTCCTTTTTTTCCCATCACTTTCATGCTAGTTTGAGTTTTTTTAATGGAAGTCTATAATTGGATTATATAGTATTGTTAGCTTGTTGGATATGATGTGTAATTGCAATACTTTTGCTGATAAAAATGTAGGGTTTTGAGGCTTACAGCTGGACATAAGTATTGCCTACTCGGCCGATTATCATCCGAGGTTGGGTGGAACCATTATGAAACCATCAAGGTAAACATATGTGCTTTCTTTATTGCTACCCTTGTTATGCATTTGCTGATTGCCATGGTTTTTCAACCTTATTCAAGTTTTTCTTCATATTTCGATAATGTATAGAGTAAGACACTCTTATAAAGGGCGTATGTAACTTGTTAATATTGTTCTGATTGGCCATAAAATGAAGTTTGTTTGAATGCGATTAGTTATTAAGTTTTTGCATAACTGATTAAAAGGCTAACAAGTATTGATCATTTATCTTTTTTTTTCTGTGTTCTCCTTCATGGTATGAATGTTAGTTTTTTGAAACAAAAATAAAATATTTTAGTATTTTTATAACCCAAGGACCAAAAAGATTTGTATGATTTCTGTCCCATAATGGACAGAAAAGTAGATTTGTGAGCTTCTTATACAGAAGTTATTGCTACCAGTATGGTGAGAAGTTGAATTCAAAGTTTTTGTTATTTTGTTCTTTTTTGCTTCATGGTAACGGTTCTTGTTCCCATTTCTTTGTGGTTTACTTGTATTATTTATCAAATTTAATGAAATATATATGTTGCAAATGAATTACAAAAACAGGATCTTGAGAAGAAGAGGAAAGAAAAAGCACAAATTGTGTATGAAAGGAAGAAGCAACTTAACAAATTGCAAGCAAAGGCAGAGAAGGTTGCAGAGGAGAAACTTGGGGCACAACTGGAAATTCTTGCTCCTGTTACCTACTAAACTTGTTAGTTTCTTGGTAGGAATTTTGTGTTGGATTTTGAGTTCAAATATCAACAGTTTTCATTATCTTGAGTTTAATATTAACGATCAGTTTGTTCAAATCTGTGCTCCTACTGGAATTTTATTTTTATTTACATGAATCTTATGTGCTTTTAAATAATTTTGAAGTAATTAGGTCTGTGGGTTTGTTCATGAACTGAATAGAATTCAAATGGTTCGGGGTCCAAAATGCAAAATCTTATCGGGTTTCAAGTGGGATCTGTAAACCCTGAAATTCGTCTGTCGTTCTCGGATATCCGATTACTTTCGGGTTTTCGAGTTTTCGAGTTTCTGATTGTTCAGGTCGGATATCCGGGCCTTGAAATCCCTATTCTCACAAGTCATGAACCGGTAGGTTCTAAAAATGATCAAATGTAACAAACTTTAAAAATATCTTTTTACGTCATATATATTTGGATGGCTTGATTTTTAATGTAGATTAGAACAAGTGAACAACAAGATTAAGGGGTTGTTTACCAAATTTTCTATTAAGTCCTGTATGGATAAAATTGTGTTTGGATAAAAATGTGTTGCTGTTTACTTCTTTTTCTGAATCGACTGTCTGAATGACATAATTGACTATTTTACCCTTAGTATATCTTAATCGTTATTTCACTTCTTCGATAAATCGTTGTTTTGTTTTTTAAGTTAAAATTATATTTTAGGAACACAAAAACTATTTTAACATCAAAACAAGATATTATAAAAAGTATTATATCTTATTTACGTTGTATGTATAAAAAATATGTATGTATAAACACACAAAAATACAAATACATAATACTTTATTGTATTATATTATATGAGAAATTCAATAATAAAAGAAAAGCTACCTACCACCCATCTAATCTCATCTTCTATCTTCTTCCTTCTTCCAAGAATACCACCATCTCACAACTACAGTCTACGGTCTACACAGACCTCCATTTTCCTTTCTTCTCCATAATTCTTTTCTTTTTTTCTTCTTCTATCACCTTCCTTTTTTTTCTCTAATTTCTTTTCCTAATCTCCCTTTTCTTCCTTTCTTGTTCGGTTTATTTTCTATTTTTCTGTCCCCTTTTTGTACCTTTTTGTCAACAAGAGTTGAGGTAAAGAAAGATATGGTAAAGAAATATATGCAGGTCAGATCTGAGGTTTCCATCATCTTTTCTTCTTCGTGAATGATTTATTATGGGGGATCGGGTAGAGAAAGATACACAAGTTATTTTTTCAAGGGGTAGGAGAGGTCATTTGTATGTCTGAACCTGGACAACAATACTATTCCAGCTGCGCGAATAAGACAACAACTTTCTCATTAAGCTGCAAGTAAACACTCCAAAACGTCTGTGCAAATAAGCCCATTCAGCCATTAAGCTCATTAAGTCATAAGTAAACAGCCCCTAAGACTTCACTATAAAAATAGAAATTACATTGTGGAATGAGAGATGAGTTACATTTAGTTTTTTAAAATTTAATTGAAATATTAAATAATATATGTAAAAAAGATATTTTTAAAGAATTTTGGATACTTTGGATATTTATAGTGTGTTTTGAGGGTTAAAATGCAAAAAAAAAAAAAAAAAAAAACAAAACAAAACAGTCATACATGGAAAAGGAAAACAACCAAAAAACGATCATATTTAAAGGCTATAAAACTACTAACTTTTTTGAAAAATACCAGTTACGGCTATAACTGTTTATGAGTTGGTTATAACCAATTATGCAACAAACGCAAAAAAAATACCCAATTAAGATCTTTATTTAAATAACCGATTAAAGAACAAACTGGTTATAAACATAAACGAATCAGACCCATTTAACCATCTCTACATCTCTAACCCCCCCTCATAAAAATGCTGACAAGAAGTCACCAAAAACTCTTGTAGTCACCGGCCCATTAAATCAAGAATTGGGCTTCAAACCAGGCCCATATAATCAAATACTAAGAGCATCTCCAATAGCTTCCCTATAATAGGGAAAAAGAAGAAAAATGGAGATTTATGCCTAAATTAAGCTCCAACAGATTCCCCAAATGTGGAAATAACCCTATTAATGATTACCATATGAAAGAACCAATAGGAATTCTTGAAAATAATAACATAAAGAAAAAAATATTTTTTAATGAGTAAATAGAATATTTTATTATTATAATCAATGTTGATTTCTCCAAAATGGAAAAGCTGTTGGAGATGGATGTACATTTTTTTTAGAGATTTTCAGTTTTGGTTCTCCATTTTGGAGAAATTATAGGGAAGCTGTTGGAGATGCTCTAAAACCCTAACATCTTAAACCTAATTCCATATCCACATCCACTCCAGAGATCGGCCACCACATGCTTGGTCGGTTATCGTCGAGCTGCGAAGAGATCTGCCTCTCCGGCGGCCTGGTTCGCCGGAAGAGAAATGAGTTTTTCTCCAAATATGGAGATAACCCTATTAATGATTACCATATGAAAGAACCAATAGGAATTCTTGAAAATGATAACATAAAGAAAAAAATAATTTTTAATGAGTAAATAGAATATTTTATTATTATAATAAATGTTGATTTCTCCAAAATGGAAAAGCTGTTGGAGATGGATGTACATTTTTTTTAGAGATTTTCAGTTTTGGTTCTCCATTTTGGAGAAATTATAGGGAAGCTGTTGGAGATGCTCTAAAACCCTAACATCTTAAACCTAATTCCATATCCACATCCACTCCAGAGATCGGCCACCACATGCTTGGTCGGTTATCGTCGAGCTGCGAAGAGATCTGCCTCTCCGGCGGCCTGGTTCGCTGGAAGATGAAGTACTTTCATTTTCTTCGTAAACGTACGAATTTTCTTTTGCATAAGATCCATGAGGATGAACTTTATTGTTGGAATCGGTGGTCTCGGAAATATAGCTTCAATATGGCTTCCAATTACATGTAAGTTTTAATTCCTTCAAATTACTCTACATTGGTTCTTACGGC
Source organism: Centaurea solstitialis (assembly GCA_030169165.1). Taxonomy (NCBI): domain Eukaryota; kingdom Viridiplantae; phylum Streptophyta; class Magnoliopsida; order Asterales; family Asteraceae; genus Centaurea; species Centaurea solstitialis. The sequence continues at coordinate 42,448,739 of CM058044.1, forward strand.
CACTTAACATTTTCTTTACAAGTTAGGCTGTGTTTTACATTATCTTTTTCCCATTTAAGGCTAGGGTTTGAAAATACCAAAACACCCCCTGTCATATGTGATAATACTCATAAGGCACTTGGTGATGTGTGTGAGTTGGCACTTGATCTAGGGCTCTCTGAAGGGCACCTCTGTTTTTTATTTTGTATCACATATGATTGATTAAAAAAGTATTTTCGTGTTTTCATAAAATAAAGGTGGCCTCATTTAAATTTTTTGTTATACATAGAAAGAGAGTCAGGAATAATAACTAAATAAGAGAAGTGGTTACTTATCAATCGTAAGATGAGAAATGGACAAATATTACTAAACCCTAATATTTACAATCACCTGCATCAATAACTCAAAGAATACAAAACTTAAAAATAAAAAGAATCGTTGTAACATCTCGACTTGAACAACCATTATGGACTAAGAATTACAATTCAAAATTCCTAAAAAGATATGTTCATATCTTACATCTTCTCATTTTAGAGATTATATAATATTTGTTAGATTATCACAATATTTCTATATTCACTGATTTTGAAACCAATAAAAGCCATATTCTCTTTCCTAAACACACATTTTTGGAGGGTTCTCCAAAGAATTTGACCTTCTTTCTTCTATAAATTTTGAAAAATTTGTTCCTAAAAATCTTTGTTTTAGAAATTTATTAAAAATTCTCTTAATTAAAGGTAACGGTAACACATAGTATATGAGATTACATTTGCATGTTAGGTGGTTGGGTGTGTTAATGATTCCAACTTCTTTCTCAAAAGCAATATTATGGGGCAAAAGTGAAACAATAATCATATATAAAGAAATCAAGCATCCTATGCATCCCTAGTCAAAATGTTTACTTTAACAAAGATCTTATCCATTCTCTTTATTAGAGCCAACTTGAAAAATTACTAGTTTGTTTTATAGTATTTGGAATATAGCATTTTTTTTAACGGCAAAGAGAACCACTCAGGGAGGGAGCTTTGGCATGGCCATCACCCCTACCAAGAGCAACCAACATTTATTAAAAAACCAAAAGAAGTACAGAACCATCTCAAAGATTGAGACAAGAAGATCAAAACAAGAACCAGGCTCCCCAAAAACTAAGCAGGTATAGGGGAAGTAAGCCAAGTATCCCAGTTAACAGACAACGTGATTTTCCTATTACTAATCCAGAGTTTCGACAGATTTTGAATGTCGGGAAAAACGTCCTTCGATTTCAACTTGGAAACCTCTTCTCCTTCAACAAAAAGAATAGAATTTTTCCACTTCCATATTTGCCGGATGGCCACCGCACAAACTGTAAGAAAAACGTTTCCCCACTATCGATTGTTACCCATCCGCTGAACCAGAATTTTAAGCCTGGCGTGAGATGACAACCGCGGGTATTTGGAATATAGCATAAATTCTAAAATTTTCTTATAGACAATTTATAGAATAAAATATAAATAACTATAATTAAGAACAAATTATATTACATTTTTATTAACTCCTTATCATAAAACAAATATATATTTAACATATTTAAAAAAACATTATTACATACAAGATCTCAAGAAATGGCAACAATACATTGGGTTTTTGAATCCCATGTCTGTGGAAATTTAAATGAAATCCCACAAAATCAATCTAAGCAATTTTTCAAGTCAGATATTAGATTGAAATGAAATTGAATCCTATATGCTTCCAAATTCTATATAATCCTATAAACTAAACTAGACCTTACTTCCAATTTAATAACTTTATTCTATAAAGATATAAATAAACATGTTATATTAGAAAAATTGAACACTTTGTCTCAATGCAATTTTTCTATTTTACATTGCAATTTAAATCATGCAAATTAGTTATACCTACGAAATATCCAAAACAAAATTTATTAATACAGTCCATTTTCTTTTCCTGAGATTTTATAAAGATTACATGTAATTTAATAGAATTCTAAAAATAGGCAGTTTTCTTGTCATCATAAAAGTTGGGTGTTGATGATTGCAATACTAAAATTTCCCAGCACGCTTTCATTATTACTTTCCTTCCTTTACTCATCAACAATAAAAAACAAAATTTATAACCACAAATATATTTGCTAAAAATCTCAAATAATGCAAAATATTTATATGAATATTTTAATCTAAAATTAACATATCCAATCTCTAAAATCAATGGTTAAGTACTTAATTTATCTACGATTTATATGCATGCTGTTTGAATTGAACAAAAAATTCATCTTTAACGAGACTAACAATTAAATACATAGTTAATTCATCAGCAAAAAGCATAAATAAGAATTATGAATATTTTTAAAATTGTGAACATTATATACATTTGGTGAGAGTATTTACAAACCATATAACTCAATCTTAATATTGTATAATCTAATATATATTTGATTCCATTTTGGTTCATAATCTAGAGTCATTATCATAATTAACAAACCTTATCAACACTTTCTATGGTTTACTAAAATTATATTGTTTGTATATGAAACGTTCTTATACATTTTTTGATAACTAAAGAATGGTCATCATGATGTTCCTCATAAAATTTTTTTTTGAATGGCACATATAATTTTGAATGACCATTCTTTAGTTATCAAAAGAATGTTTACGAAAGTGTTCCTTAGTTTTCTAACTTTTACGGTTTTCCATTAAACCTAACCAAAAAACATGCATTATATCATATAGCACATTCATCCCTGCTTATATACTATACATACAAATATACATGTATTGCTCCATATGAGTCGAAACACAAGAATGACCAAATCTCATAAGATTACGTGTAACCTAGGTCACAACCAAGTAATTGTATGTGATTTTAATGCAAAGTCACCGTAAGTTAATAAAATATTTTTTTGAATGGCATAAATCATAAGTAATAAATATTATTCATAACCATAAAATCATAAGTAATCGTATGTGATTTCAAATACTTTTTTAAAATTTATAAAATATAAATATTTATAGCTTTCATTTCATCTTTTCCCTATTTCATCATTCCTTAACATTCTTGTCTCCATAGTCCATAACCATAAATTTAATTTTTAAAAGGTAAAGAATATATATAAATTCAGTATTTCCCTTCACCATAATTAAATATATACTAGAGTAAAAAGAAAAACCCCATATGGAAAATAGACTAATCCCATATCTTAATTCCAAACTTGTGGGTTGTCTGTCTTCATTCTCTAGAAATCTGAACCAAAAACCTTAGAAATCTCATGGACCTCCATTGGTGTTTCTTCTTACTTTTCCTGTTTATGATCTACCCCAACTTCACTTTATCTGATCAAAATGGTACATTTTTACCACCTTCATTTCAAATATAACTTATATAAACTGTAACCTTCTTCTATTTGTCCATATGATCATGCAACTTTTCAACAGGTTTTTGGAGTTTATCTTGTGGAGGAGCTACGAATTTCGTCGATTCCTCCAACATCTCATGGGTTTCCGACTACGATATATCGCCAAAGGCAACACGACGACGGTCGATTTCAACACCTCCATTCGGTATTTCCCGGACCCGGAAACCGAAAGTGTTATAAGCTACCGATGAACTACACAATGTTCTCGTCGTTGATCCTTATTCGAGCCAGTTTCGTGTATAAAAACTACGATGGGCTTCAACAACCACCGTTATTCTCGGTTTCTCTAGGGACGGCGGTTGCTGCTAACGTCAACCTATCGGTTAAAGATCCATGGGTCGAAGAGTTCATATGGCAAATGGACAACAAAGAAACTATTCCGTTGTGCCTTAACTCGATTCCGAATGGTGGGTTTCCAGTCATTTCTTCGATAGAAATCCGACCGATCCCGCAAGGAGGTTACTACAGTGGGATGGATCATTTCACTAGCAAGTTGCTTAAAAAATGCTACCGCATCAACTGTGGGTACACTAACGGCTCTATTCGGTATGATCTGTTTCGTGCTGGGTTATTTAGCTAAATGACCTTATAAGTGTTTTCTAAATTCATGATCTGTAACAAGGAGTGTTCATCCAAACTGCACCGCACCGCAAATTGTGGTTTATAACTTTCGCGGTGCGGTTTGTGCTGCAATTTTACCAAATCGCACTATGTTGCACGTTTGCGATTTTGAGTTTTCAAATCGCAGTTCAAACCGCACCGCATATTTTGTATATTTAATATTTTTAACTTTTAAATATTAAACATATATATAGTATAATTTTTTATTTTCAACTAGTTTTTATAGTTTCATGTAATATTTTTGGTTTTGGTAATGTATTTCAAATTTTGGACTTATTTTAAAATGGGGTGTTAAAGTATTTTATTTTTGGATTGCGGCCACTTTATCGTTGCTTTTATAACGTATTTTTAAAATTGTAACTTTTGGATTTAACGCATAGTGTGATCTGCACCGCAGAAGTGCGGTTTGAGGCTTATGTGGTGCGATTTGCGGTTTGGGAAAATGCTCAAACTGCATATGCGGTACGGTTTGCGGTTTTACCCCAAACCGCACCGCAAGCACCCCTATCCGTGACATGTTTTTAGACATCCTTGTGTATGGAAGTGACATTCTCAAACCCGTTAGAAGGTCGTGGATTTAAGAAAAAGTTGTTAGATAGTCAAACCAAAGGACTCGATATGTGCGCTATGCTTATTCGTGGGTCTGCGTGCATCTACCTCTGGGTGGAATTTACTGGGTTCGTTTGGTTTCGCTGATCTATGCACTAGCTTATGAATGATCTTAGTTTTGAGTCTTGAGTTGGTTACTAAAATGTGTCTGTTAATTCTAGGTACCCTTTGGATCAATATGATAGGATATGGGATCCTGATCAAGATTTTTCGCCTTTTCATACGTCAACCGGATTCACGACCCTCGGTACTTTTAACACCTGGGCTCTCAAAGAAACTCCTCCTATGCCGGTTCTTCAAACGGGTAGAGTTTTGGCTAGGAGGGAAGGGTTGAGTTATAATTTTTCCCTCGAGAATCTTGGAGATTACTATCTTGTTCTATATTTTGCTGGGATTCTTCCAGTTTCGCCTACATTCGATGTCTTGATTAACGGGGAAATTGTGGAATCAAACTATAGTGTAAAAAGCTGGGAAGTTGGGAGCTTATATTTCTTACAGAAAGGAATTAAGAGCTTAAATATTACTTTTAAAGATATTAGCTTCTACCCTGTTGTAAATGCAATCGAGGTGTATGAGATCATTAACATACCTCCGGAATCCTCCACGACAGTAGGTTAGCCTCAACTCGTAGTAGGATGTATTGTACAACGTTCCAACGCACTTCGTGTGTGTAATCTATCTTCACATATGTCGTTTTGCAGTTTCAGCTCTTCAAGTTATTCAGCAGTCTACGGGGTTGGATCTTGAATGGGAGGATGACCCGTGCTCTCCAATGCCCTGGGAACATGTACAATGTGAAGGAAGTTCAATCACCTCATTGTATGCAAGAAAATGTGTCAAAAGTTTTCAAAATTTCAACTTCGTTCAAATGTTTTTCCGCTGCTTTTACCTAACTTCTTTTTTGTCACTTGTTTGTAGGGAATTATTTGACATCAACTTGAGGTCGATCAGTCCTACATTCGGCGACTTATTCGATTTAAAAACATTGTGAGGAACTTAGAAAACAGTATACATGTAATGCAATTTTGGGTTTGAGTTTAACTTTGTTATTTTCATCATACTGGCAGAGATCTGCATAATACATCACTTGCAGGAGAAATAGAAAACCTGGCTAGCTTAAGGAATCTTGAAAATCTGTAATGCTCACCTATAAAACTCAAGTTCTGATTCTTTCGTGTTTCCTGAATCTAAGGGGCTGTTTGGTTTGTGGAATCCAAAGGAATTTGATGGAATTGGAACGACAAATTCCTTTCCAAATTCCTTGGTGATGTTTGGTTCACGGAATTAACTTGATCGAATCCTTTGAATTCCATTGAATTCCACAATTTAAGGAATTCTTAAGTGAAGGAATTGAATTCCTACAAACCAAACTCGTGGTCAAATTCCATTCTGCAAACCAAACGCCCCCTAAAGACTATTACTCAAGAAAGTTTTGGCTTAAAATTGCAGGAACTTGAGTTTCAATAAGCTAACATCATTTGGCACTGATCTGGACGGCTTAATCAACCTTCGTGTTCTGTAAGTGTAAATTCATAGTCAAAGGATCACTTTGAAGTGTTCTTATATGATTGTTTATCTAAAGCAGCATTCTCGTTTTTTTTCCTCTAGGGATCTGAGAAATAACAGTTTAGAAGGTTTGGTTCCTGAAAGCTTTGGAGCCATGATGAATCTTCACCTATTGTAAGTTAATTATCAGTGTTTTCTTCGTAAATCGACTAATCAGAAATCTCCATTCTGCTAACTTCCTTGGTTTACTAGGAATCTGGAAAACAATCAATTACAAGGCACACTCCCAAAGGTATTGAACAAAGATGGCCTTGAAATTAGGTATGAAGATCTTGGTAATTCTTTCTGCAATGATTCCCAAATCCTTCCAAATCCAAATCCTCTAATTCTAGCAACTATACCTAACACAAATGTTTTTGTGCAGAACCTCAGGGAATCTGTGTCTTAGCTTCTCCATGTCAAAATGCCATGATGCTACAGCCAATGCTACAATTGATGCACCACAAGTCACAGTCTTTAACAAGAAGAAGCAAACACTTCATAGTCATTTAGCAGTTGTCCTTGGTGCAGTTGGAGGAATACTTCTTGTTCTTATTGTTGTATCTATATTAGTTTTCATATACATAAGGCGAAAAAAACCAGAGTTTAAACACAGAGAAAGCATGAAAGCTGACCTGCAGATGAGGAACTGGAATGCCAAAGCCTTCTCTTACAAAGAAATCAAAGCAGCCACTCGCAACTTTAAGCAGGTTCTAGGCCGTGGTAGCTTTGGATCAGTCTACCTTGGGAAGCTTCCTGATGGAAAACTAGCAGCTGTTAAAGTACGATTTGATAAAACGCAGCTTGGGGCTGATTCTTTCATCAATGAGGTTTGTTCATCATCTTCTAAACTTCTTAAACTAGGCACAAGGCCGATTCTGACACATTGAAGGACTGATTTCCAGGTATCTCTTCTGTCTTCGATTCATCACCCAAATCTTGTATCATTAGAAGGATATTGTCATGAATCAAAACAGCAAATATTGGTTTATGAATATTTACCTGGTGGATCATTGGCTGAGAATCTTTACGGTAATGCCGATCACCTGTCAAGTTCATCCCCATGGATCCTATATTTGTGTCATTTAAGTTGCACCTCTTTCAGGAACAAACATCAAACGAATAACATTAAGTTGGGTCCGCAGACTCAAGATCGCCATTGATGCTGCAAAAGGTACAAACTTATCATCCATTAGCGCAATACTGGTCTGTTGTGAACTCTATAAGCTCAAGGAGAATTGACTTGCAAAACTCATTCTATTGACTCTTATCAAAAGGTTTGGACTACCTTCACAATCGAAGCGAACCACGGGTCATCCACCGTGACGTGAAGTCCAGCAATATCCTGTTGGATGGAGATTTGAACGCTAAGGTTTGCGACTTTGGCCTATCGAAGCAAGTACCTCAGGCAGACGTGAGTCATGTGACCACGATGGTGAAGGGCACTGCTGGCTATCTCGATCCCGAGTAAGTTTTTGTTTTGTTGGAACTTGTAAGTCCTCTCAATCAAGTGAATGCAAATATGTAATAACGACAATGTGACATTCTGTGCAGATATTATGCCACTCAACAATTGACTGAGAAGAGTGATGTTTATAGTTTTGGGGTTGTTCTTTTAGAGCTCATTTGTGGCAGAGAGCCATTAAGGCGAACTGGATCACCGGATTCCTTCAACCTGGTTTTATGGGTACCCAAAATTCTTCTTCAGATTTTCTATTATTCTTACATGTGTGTTTGGATGGTTTTGACTTTTGACATCACTATTGGGACTTTTGGCAGGCGAAGCCTTATCTACAGGCTGGTGCATTCGAGATAGTGGATGAGAGTTTAAAGGGTACATATGATGAGGAGAGCATGAGTAAAGCAGCTTCAATTGCTTCCAGGTCTGTAGATAGAGATGCATCACAGAGACCTAATATTGCTGAAGTACTTGCTGCACTTAAAGAAGCCTACAGCATCCAGCTATCGTATCTTGCAACTGCTGGTGCTGGACTTTCCACTTGATATACAAGAACAGAGTAAACAGAAAGATGAATCTTGTAGAGTTGAATGTAATAAATACATTGGACATGGACAAATGGAGAATTTTGTGTACTATTTATTGGATATATATCTTATAAGCAATGACAACTTTCTTTAAATTATACTTTAGATACAGGAATGGTTATTTTGAGCAGGAGATTGTATGGGGTCTATCACCATTTAGAGAAGATCATCCTGAAAGTCTTATAGGAAAGATAGCAATATAACTCAAGTTCATAACTCTGTGTGCAAACTGCAAATGGCCATTGGCCCAAGAGTACAGCAAAAAACCTACCTTTAAGTGACATTTTAGACATTTTTGAGTAAAATATATAAAAAAAGGAGAGGACCTAATAAGCAATATGTAACTAATAGAAGATAAAACTGAGTATAGAATTGCAAAAAATAGACAGCTCTTGTAGTTTCAAAAAAATGAGCTGTCTAAGCTATACCCCAAAACGTTACCTTTTTCTTCTACGTTTTTATCTAGATCTATACTAGATTCCTAAACAGAATGAACCAACCAATTCAAGTAATTGATTATTTGTCACTCTGACAAAAGTATGATGTTTTAAAAGGGTTAATTAGAAGCGCCGTCGCAGGTAAAGGTAAAAGCATAACGCGGCTACAGCATACGGGATCATGGTCCATATTCCCTGTTCAAATGCAGAAATTATTAGATTACGTTGTATGCAAAAAGATACCGTGACCCGGGGTAGCAGATAGACTCTTACCAATACAGGGATTTCTCTCAGTAAGAATCCAATTCCGAGCTGAGTTATGAGGAAAAGGGAGGCATCAGATAAACAGCTATAAAAATTGGGATTAACATAATAGGAGCATGATGCCTTTATTTGGCTCAAGTACTAGAAAATAACAGAAAATCTCAGGTTCCTATACATGACTTTCAAGTCCACAGAATTATAACGGTAATTTGTTGCTGTTAACTATCTCAGCAGATCTTACTAGACATTGCACCTGTGCATGTAAAATCTACTAACTGAGGGTGGCTCTATGTTGTACTCACAAATTTAGTGACTGTAAAGTTCACGATTCTGCCCCATCTTTCCTCCTCAGAGTAAGCTAATTAAAGTTTCAGCTACTGATTACCATTCTATGCAGTGGAAAACTCTAGTGGAATATCTAGAAACCAGTCAAGAAAGACTTAAGTAAATATTGCTGACAAAATCTGGTATACCTAGATACTAGTTAAGAATAACTTGTGTAATATTGCAGGAAAAAAGTGGTGACATGTATAGAGACTAGTCAAGAAACTAGTGTGTAACTGTTGCTAACTCGTTCATAGCTTAGTGAAATTCAAGTAGGGGTGACGGTGTTCATGATATGTGAAAATAAAAGTTCAAGAACCTGAATCGGAAGAGTAATCAATCCGCCACAACAAACAGCGGCAAAGAAACACTCGGGAGATATACCCTGCAATAAATGAGAAGCAAGTTACTACAGATGCTTGTTGTAATTCAAGAGAAGGGAGCTAGGAAACAAAAATCCAGTTTACATAGAAACATGTATCATGATGTCTATTTAAACTCTCTCATAGGAAAAATGGTTACTAATATCATATTCAATTTGTAAATAAAAGTAGGACCCGAATAATTTGCCTTCAGTGGGTTATAAAATCACACTGAAAAGCATCAATGCTGAATATTTGAAAGCAGTATACTAGTAGCACCGTATAAAACAGATTTCACTAACCAGTGCCCCAGCGAGGAAAGCTGTTGGCTGCCTCATTCCGAGAGAAAATCGAGCAACTGCAAATCATAATATGAAGAGTCACAAATCAATGATGATACTGCAATTTGAGTAGAACATGGCCAGACATTGTAGTGGCATAGAGCTTTGTTGCCTAAGTGACAGGGTGAATATCATGCCTACATTATATGGACCTGGGTACCTCAGTGCTTTTGCAAGGGGTGTCACAAAATGCATCATATATTAAAAGAACTAGGAACAAAGGATCCCACTGGTGCTACCTTTGGTAGTTTGGGCCCCATAGATGAGATGTGCCAAAGGCGCCACCTTGCCAGATACCATAGTATTCAAAAATAAAAACAGGACAGGCTATGGAGGTTAAGAGTTTTGCTACTCAAGAATAATTTTATTTATTTGATTCGAATATATTTGAAGTGCAATAAAGTTCCATAGTTCCATGATTCCATCAACTGAATCAGGATCTATTGCATTTGAATTGTATGTTGCAGATGTTAGAACAAGAAAGAGGCCAAAAGTGTAGCCGTATATTGATTGAGAATGAAAAGGATTACAGTACATAGAAAAGTAAACCTAATCTATTTATACATAGGTTACAAGAGAAGGCCTAAAGCCCTAAAGCCCATGGGCCTATATACAAAATACACTTAACACCCCCCCCCCCCCCCTCAAACTTAATCAGGGGAAGAATGACCCAGATTGAGTTTGGAAACAAGCTCCCGAAAACGTCCTGGAAGGTGAGCTTTGGTGAAGATATCAGCTGGTTGATCATCTGTGGAGATAGATTGGACTCCAATCTATAGGATTATATAGGATTACAAAATTAAAAGTAATTAATGGTGTTTCATGTATTCATGTGTGAAAACGTGTATAGGATTTGAAAATTAAAAGTAATTAAGTATTACAGAAGTCGAAGAGCCATGCTAATGGATTCGACCGTTAATAAAAAAAATCGGCGACTTAATTATTATATTGAAATTCTCACTGGTGAATCGAATTCGTCCCTGATACAAATCGAATTCGCCTGGAATCGCTTATTGAAACGCCACAAATCGAATTCGAAGTCGTGTTAAATGGAATTCGAATTCGCCTGGAATCGCTTATTGAAACGCCACAAATCGAATTCGAAGTCGTGTTAAATGGAATTCGAATTCGCCTGGAATCGCTGATTGGGATCGAAGAGAAACGGCGATCCAATTCGCAATCGATCCCGATTGGGATCGAAATCGAACAATTCGCAATTCGCCAACTTTCTAGCGAATCCTGTTACTATGGATTGGAGTTGAATTGTCTTGCGCACAACATGTTGACGAACAAAGTGGCAGTCAATCTCAATATGCTTAGTGCGCTCATGAAAAACATCATTGTGAGCGATTTGAATAGCACTCGTGTTGTCATACCAGAGCAAAGTTGGTGAAAGTTGAGGTGCACCCGTGTCGGAAAGAAGCCAGCGGAGCCAGATGAGCTCCTGAGAGGTGTCAGCTAGAGCACGATACTCAGCTTCAGTACTAGAACGGGCAGTAAGGGACTGCTTCTTGCTACGCCAGGAAATGAGAGAGTCACCAAGGAAGAAGCAGAAGCCCGTAGTGGAACGGCGATCAGTCATATCGCTGTCCCAATCCGCATCAGAAAATCCTCGTAGAATTAAGGAAGACGTGGAGGAGAAATATAAGCCATGAAACATAGTCCTTTCAGGTACCTTAAAATGCATAGAACAGCAGCATAGTGATCTGAGCACGGTGCAGACATAAATTGGCTGACAATGTGAACAGCATAGGCAATATCAGGTCTAGTAACTGTGAGATAAACAAGAGACCCGACCAACTGGCGATATAACGTAGGATCCTTCAGCGGAGGACCTGCCTTTGGTGTCAAGTGAAGATTCGGCTCCAAAGGTGTAGAGACCACCTTTTGATCAGTAATACCGGCGCGAGAAAGAAGATCAGATGTGTATTTGGCCTGACAAAGATAGGTACCTCTGGAGTCAGATAAGACTTCAAGACCAAGAAGATAATGTAGTTTACCAAGATCCTTCATCTCAAAACTGGCACTGAGAGATTGTTTGAGAAGCGTGAGGCCTGTAGAGTCACTACCAGTAATGATCATATCATCCACATAAAGAAGAAGTAGAATTGTGCCAGCATCAGTGGTACGAGTAAACAACCCAGAATCATAGTTACTTGCAGAGAAACCCAAGGAGAGGACCGTGGTGCTGAATTTTTCAAACCAAGCTCGATGGGCTTGTTTAAGACCATAAAGAGCTTTTCGAAGCCGACAAACGTGCCCTGTAGGAAGAGAGACACCAGGAGGAGGATTCATATAGACTTCTTCAGATAGATCACCATTCAGAAAGGCATTCTTAACGTCCATCTGAAAAAGCGGCCAGCGTTTAGTGGCAGCAATGGCAAGAAGACTGCGAACAGACGTTATGCGAGCAACTGGAGCGAATGTCTCCTCATAATCGATGCCATACTCCTTATTGAAGCCCTTTTGCCACAAGACGGGCTTTGTATCGATCAATAGAACCATCAGACTTTGTCTTGATCTTGAAGACCCATTTAGAGCCAATGGGTCTCTTGCCAGGGGGTAGAGGAACAGAATCCCAAGTTTGTGCTTTATCCAGTGCCTGAAGTTCCTCCTTCATAGCTGCCTGCCAATGTGAACTTGAAGAGGCTTCCTTGTAGGAAGTGGGCTCATGATTGGATAGCAAAGTTGCATAACAATGATAGTCACGAAGGTGAGAAGGAACTTGTCTTACCCGGTCTGAACGACGTACATTCTCTGATGATGATGGTCCAGGATTCCCAGACTCGACAGATGGCTCAGAAGTAGACCTTGAAGTCGGTACGGATGATTGAGTCGGAGGAGGAATGGGAACATGTACAGGAGCTTCTGGAGTTGGAGAAGCAATAGGTACAGGTGGAGGAATAGATGGAGCAAGAGAGGCAACAGGTGCATGAGCCTCTAGATTTGGAGTAAAGGTAGAAGATGGTAGGTCTAGTGAGATAGATGAGTCTGTAAAGAAGGGAACGATAGAGGTAGGTGTTTCAATGTGTGAGTTTGGCTTGGTATAGAAAGGAACATGTTCCCAGAATGTGACATTACGAGAAATGCATGGACGCTTGGAGATAGGATCCCAACAAGGATATCCTTTGTGTTCAATACCATAACCAAGGAAAAGACAAAAACGGGAACGAGGTTGAAGCTTGGTATGTTCGTGAGGTTGTAACTGAACAAAGCATGCACAACCCCACACTTTTAAAAGTTCATATGCAGGGGTGATGCCATGAAGAGTCTCATAACGAGACTTGTTTTGAAGAGTGGGAGTTGGATGTCGATTAATGGTGTAGACAGCAGTAAAGGCAGCTTCACCCCAAAAATGGTCCGGGCATTTGGCAGAAATTAACAAGGTACGGATAGTATCAAGAATATGCCTGTGTTTACGTTCAGCACGACCATTTTGGGGAGAAGTTCCCGGACAAGAGTACTGAGAGATAGTACCTTGAGATCGAAGAAAGGCGATGAGAGAAGATTCTTTGTATTCCATAGCGTTATCAGCTCGAAGAATCTTTATGGGTTTTGAGAATTGAGGTAGTTCTGATCGATGTTTCATAAGATAAATCCATGTGAAACGTGTGTGATCATCAACGAAGATAACGAAGTACCTGCAACCACCCATAGATGGATGTGGTGCTGGTCCCCATACATCGGAATGAATAAGATCGAAAGCAGAAGCAGATTTATAGTCATTGAGTTCAAAAGGTAGAGCATGATGTTTGCCAAGTTTACAAGACAAACAAGAAACTTCATTGGAAGTGATATTACCTAGAAGACCAGAGTTGGCTAATAGCTGTACTCTGGCTGATGACAAGTATCCTAGGCGAGCATGCCATAGGTCTAAGGAAGGGCTTTTGGAGACTGACGCAGTAAGGTTCGTATACGACGAAGATAAAGGTAAGCGAAGATAGACGACCTCAAGTACCCGTCCAACTCTACGGCTTTTTCCAAGAATCTGCTTTGTCTTTGGGTCCTGTATAACACAACCAGAGAAATCAAAAGATATTAGTAGACCCATTTCCTGAAGCTGGGTAAGAGAGACTAGCCCTATCGCTAGTCCTGGTACATGCAGTACATCAGGTAACTGAATCATGTCATTAGAGAAATTCCCACTGAATAGTACAGGCTTGGGAGTAAGATCCGCCGTGCGAACGGTTGGATGCTGAGATGGTTGCTTAGTGATGAAACCGGCAGGATATGGTGACATGTGGTTAAAGCAGCTAGAATCAAAAATCCAGAAGTTCCCTGTCGTGGATGATTGCGGAGAGTGTATGCCCATAGTCCAAGACATTGGTTGTTGCATGACTTGTCGACGCAACAAAAGTTGCATGAGATGTTGATTCTGACGCATGAGTTGCATCAGTTCAGCCTTACGTGATGGAACTAGTGACATAGATCCATTTGAAGTAGTGGATTTGGGTTTAAAATGATTGATGTTGGACGCCATAGATAAAGGTTGCGGGGTTTGGAAACCCGAAGTCTGGTGTTGGAAAACCCGGTGTTGGAAACCCGGTGTTGGAAACCCGGTGTTGATGGTGAAACCCTGGTGTTTGAGGACTTGGGTTTGAAACCCGGTGTTTGAAGACTTGGGTTTGAAGCCCGGTGTAAGCTGGGTTTGAGAGAAACCAAAAGGTGGTTTTTTTTTTTTGGAAACTAGACTTGGGAAACCGACTTGGGAAACTAGACTTGGGAAACCGACTTGGGAAACTAGACTTGGGAAACTAGACTTGGGAAACTGACTTGGGAAACAGGAAACTAGACTTGGGAAACCGACTTGGGAAACTAGACTTGGGAAACTGAGACTTGGGAAAGTAGACTTGGGAAATTAGACTTGGGAAACTGAGACTTGGACTTGGGAAACTGGACTTGGGAAACTAACTTGGACTTGGGAAATTCGACTTGAACTCGACTTGGAATTGGGAATTGGGCTTGGGAAATTTGACTTGGGAAACTTGACTTGGGAAACTTGACTTGGACTTGGGAAACTCGACTTGGACTTGGGAAATTGGACTTGGGAAACTTGACTTGGGAAACTTGACTTGGACTTGGGGAAATTGGACTTGGGAAACTGGATTTGGGTAAGGATAGATCTGATGTTCGATCTGGGTTTCATATCGACTTGGGAAACCGACTTGGAAAACGAGATTTGGGTAAGGATAGATCCGATGTTCGATCTAGGGTTTTGTAAGGCAGCAAGTATGGTAGAAAGAACTAAGACGGCAAGTGGCGGTGATGCGATCGGCGGTAACACGATCGATGGTAGCGACGGTGATGGTGGCGGAAACAACACAATCAGCGGTGATGATTGTGATGACGACGAAGGAAGCGACGATGACGACGATACGACGGAAGCGACGACGGCGGCGGCGATATGATGGCGGACGGCGATGATGACGATACGGAAGCGACTGAATGGATAGAGAGCAACCTAATGCTCTGATACCATGTTAGAACAAGAGAGAGGCCAAAAGTGTAGCCGTATATTGATTGAGAATGAAAAGGATTACAGTACAGAGAAAAGTAAACCTAATCTATTTATACATAGGTTACAAGAGGAGGCCTAAAGCCCTAAAGCCCATGGGCCTATATACAAAATACACTTAACAGCAGACTTCTGTTCAAATCCTACTAAACGATATAAAGCTGGAAAAAAGCCAAGTTAATCAGACGCATGGAAACATGGACATCAATAACCTGAATTACCTTTGTAAAATTTGATGGAAAACATGAATGAAAGAAACTTACAAAACATTAGGTATTGGCTAAATAACATGATGGTCATATTTATGAGATTTCAAGCAAGAACTAAAATGTGAGCATGTTACTAGGAAGTGAAGCAAGTATACTTAAAAATTTACAAGCCAAGAACAAGATCATATGAAAAGAATAAATGTGTGCCTTGAACTTACCAAACCCAATGAGATTCCCATATTTTTGAACGATTTGGGTAAGACCAAGTGCTTTCTGTTTGCTAATCCCTACCTATAAACATTGTTAAAGTTCAATAATTTTATTTCCGTTGTACATATCAAGCAACATGCATACGGAAGTACAAAAGGTATCTAGGAAGAAACAAACCTTTGAATAAACATCATCAGATGCACCAGATTTCTTAAATAGCTTCCCGCGGTAAAATGGTACCATATCGCCAATACAAACTCCCCTGAGGTTTATATTATAATTATCATGCAAGTTTTGCAAATGAGCATGTGGAACTTTTCACTAAGAATATGAATTCAACATGTATAATCTGCATAGTAACACCGATGATTGTCGTGCCCGTTGTGTGAGAAGGTTTAACATCGTAACTTCTACAAAAGATTGAGAACTCTACAAACTAGTTTTATTAAAGATATATGCACTAACCAGTATAGCCACAAAACAGTGGATAATATATGTGGAGCATTTCTAGATAATGATTTAACAAATGACTGCCTTGTCCCATCCAATGACAACATCCGTGATAGGGAGATACCAACCTATAATATTCGATATTACACATTTATATACAACAGAACAGACCAAGCTGAAACTTTTAAATATAGGAGGAAATCACACACCCATATATTCAGAGCCAGTTCACTTAAATGTCCACGTCCTGCATTCATCAACAGCCCAAAGTAGATCCATCTGACATGCACAATTTAAGAGAAGCTTTAATGTATTTGTAGCTCAGGTCTTCCAAGGAATATATTCAATAGCATATAGTCTCCTTGACTGAATTAATCACTCTTTACATAGGTGGAATTCAATTATTTAAAAGCAATATCTGATTTAGTCCCATAAAGATCAAAATTAAGTCAAAAGTTGATATTTCAAAGTGTAAAGGGTAAGTAGACTTATACCCTGGATATTCTGGAAGTACACTGGATATAGAAGAGGCACCCCATCCAATATTTGAACTCCAGTAAAAGACCCCTAATAGGAGCGTACTAGTGTAATTGTCGCAGCTATACCCAGTAGTATCGGCGCAACTATATCCAGTAGTATTGGCGCAGCTATATCCACTAGCATTGCTAGTTTTACCATCAATGAACTGTTTGTACTAGTGGTTTTATTTTCTTGACTCCCAAGCATGCCATCATCAGTCGCTTCCTCTCGCTGAAAGCTTCTATCACTAAAGATAATAAATGAAATGTTAATCTGTATACATGAATACTCAATTAACTAAGTTGCGTCTTGTGAGAAGTAAAAATCATCCTGTAATAGAATTCTATTTTGCTAAAACTAATGGCTGCATTAGAACACTTGTGAAATATAAATACCTACCAATACTAAATGTGAAAGATTATAGGGAATTTTCTTTTCAAGATTTTGATGCTCTTATTTGGAAAGAAATTCAGATCACATAGAGATGGAAACATGAAAACTAGGCATGGGAGCGAAGATCCCTTACTATCAACATTCTTTGAACTTAACTTTGTTGTTAGCTTGTGAAAGTGTATTGAGAGTGTATTACTTGATGATTAAAACAAGGAGGGTGAACCCTCTATATATACAAGATACAAAACCCTAAAAGACACTAAAGGAGGCCTATGGGCCGAGGCCCAATATACACAATATACACAATTAACACCCCTCCTCAAGTTGGAGCATAAATGTTAATCATGCCCAACTTGTTACAAATAAAATCTATTTGAGTTTTTCGAAGAGGTTTAGTGAGGATGTCCGCAAGCTGATGTTCTGTCTTAACATGAACTGGTTGAATGGATGGAGGATCTGCTTGTGTGCCTACTACTCGATCTCTGATAAGATGACAGTCAACCTCAATGTGTTTGTCCTCTCATGAAAAACTTGATTCTTTGCTATATGAATCGCCGATTGGCTATCGCAGTATAAGCGCATCAAGTTATTAAAAACAACTCCGAGCTCCATGAGAAGACGACGAACCCATATAATTTTTGATGTAACATCTGCCATGGCTCTATATTCTGATTCAGCACTGGATCTAGATACCGTATGTTGTTTTTTACTCTTCCATGACACAAGATTTCCTCCAACAAATACACAATATCCGGTAGTAGATCGTCGAGAGATCGGACAACCTGCCCAATCTGCATCTGAAAAACCAGATATCCGACCATCTCCCTCTTCTGTAAAAGCACCTACACGACAATGCCCCTGATCAGAATACAAGATGCCAAGACCTGGCGTGGTCTTGAGATATCTCAAAACACGAAGAGCAGCATCCCAATGTCCAGTGTATGGAGCAGCCATGAATTGGCTCAGGACACTGACAGTGAAAGAAGTATCAGGTCGTGTGACTGTTAAACAATTAAGCTTCCCGACTAATCGTCTGTAGCGCTCGGGATCCTTCATCGGATCTCCATCCTCGGGAAGGAGCTTCCTTGTAGGAAGCATTGGAGTATCAACAAGTTTGCAACCCAACAAGCCACATTCGGTCAACATATCAAGGACATACTTCCGTTGTGAGAGAAGTATTCCTTGTGGAGAGCGAGATACCTCTATGCCGAGGAAGTATCGAAGTCGACCTAAGTCACTTATCTGAAACTGTGACTGAAGAAACTGTTTGAGTTCGGTAATCCCGACCTCGTCATCCCCTGTAATTATGATGTCATCAACATAAACCACCACAATAATCCTTTTGCCTTGCTTATGTCTAAAGAACACAGAATAATCAGATGCACTGCGAACCATCCCAAATTCTCCCATAACACTAGAAAATCGACCAAACCATGCTCTGGGAGACTGCTTAAGACCATATAAAAGAACGTCGTAACCGGCAAACTTTCGAGGCCTCCTCCTCGACAATAAATCCAGGTGGCTGCTCCATATATACCTCCTCCTCAAGAACACCATTAAGAAAGGCGTTCTTGACATCAAGTTGATGGAGCGGCCAATGATGAATTGCAGCAAGGGCAATGCAAATACGGACAGACGGCATTTTAGCAACCGGGGAGAAAGTTTCATCATAATCAATGCCGTATGCCTGCGAATACCCTTTAGCAACTAACCGAGCTTTCAGGCGATGTAAGGAGCCATCCGGGTGTAGTTTAACAGTAAATACCCAACGACAGCCAACAACACGTTTTTCCCGGAGGAAGTGTTTCAAGATCCCATGTATGATTACCCCGGAGAGCTCCTAACTCATCTTCCATAGCCTGTCGCCATCCTGGATGAGTTAGAGCACTACGCACATCTCTGGGAATCGGGTAGGAATCAAGGGTACTGGTATAGGCTTTAGATTCGGAGGAGAGGTGAGAGTAGGCAACATAATTTTGGATAGGATAACGGGTGTAGTGTCGAGGTTCTTTGCAAAGGGAAATAGGTATGTCAGGGAATGGTGCTCCAGGAGGATCATAGATAGGAACATCAGGTGTAGGCAGATGGTAGTAGGTATGGTTGTTTCTGGTAAGGGTGTAGCTGGCATTGGTGTGTTAGGCTCATTCATGGGAAGCGGAACTGAGGATGGATCAGACTCATAGTTTGGTTGTGAATCAAGTGGCTCTGTTGTTTGATCCTTACCTCGTCGAGCATATGTGAAAAGTAGGGGGAAATGAGGTCGGAAACGGGATGAGAATGTTCAAGGAAGTAAGGGCATGACTCATGGAAAGTGACATCGGCACTAGTAAAGTAGCGATGAAGAGAAGGACTATAACATCGATACCCTTTTGGACTTGTGAGTAACCAAGGAAGACACAACGAATGGCCCGTGGATCAAGTTTAGTAAGTTGTGGACGATGATCATGAACATAGGCTACGCATCCAAAGATTCTGGTGTAAGAGGAAAGGGAGTTCCTTTAGGAAAGAGCAGAGAAAAGGGGGATTTATTATGAAGGACAGGTGTAGGCATGCGGTTTATCAGGTATGCGGCAGTAAGAATCGCGTCCCCCCAAAATCGTTTAGGGACATGGGATTGAAACATAAGTGTTCGAGCAACATCCAACAAGTGGCGATTCTTGCATTCAGCAACACCATTTTGTTGGGATGTGTATACACATGAAGATTCTTGAACAATGCCGTGTTTTTTTAAATACGAAGAAAAGTCAGTAGAGAAGTATTCCTTTGCATTATCGGATCGTAAGGTTTTGATTGATGAGTTAAAATGGTTCTGAACATATGAATGAAACTCCCGAAAAATGGTAAATACTTCACTACGAGATTTTAATAAATAAACCCAAGTAGCACGCGAATAATCATCAATAAAAGTAATGAAATACTCAAAACCCAAAGTAGACTTTGTAGGACAAGGTCCCCATACATCAGAATGCACAAGTTCAAAAGAAAAACTGACTCTACTAGAGACTCTAGGGGGATAGGGACGCCTAGTGTGTTTACCAAGCTGACATGACTCACAATGAAAATTAATAGACGAAAGTGGAATATCCGGTCTCATTTGTCTCAGAACTGTTGCAGAGGGGTGGCCTAGCCGGCAGTGAGCCTCCCTTATACTGGAATCACACATGTTTGCAGTAGGACAGGAAGGTAAGGATAAATGGTAGAGACCTCTTGATTCAATACCCGTGCCAATCAGTCGGTTCGTCCCCAATTCCTAAAAAAGACAGTGAGTAGGAAAGAAGATTGCACAACAGTTATTTTGTTTTGTAATTTGACTCACTGAACAAAGATTATTAGGAAATTTAGGAACAAACAAAATAGAGGAGAGCGTAGGTTTGTTGAATTGTTAATGGATCCAAAGCCCTGAACTGGGCATGAAGATCCATCAGCAAGACTAACGGGTGGATGGAAAGATTTATGCAGGCTAGATAGGATACTTCGATTCCCAGTCATGTGGTGAGTAGCTCCAGAATCAACAACCCAAGATGAATCAAGACTAGAAGATGTACCTGATTTAGCTGAGTTGGCGCGTGGAGTGGGGGAGATCGACTGGGAGGCTAGGAGTTGCTGGAGTCGGTGATAGTCTTCCTCACTAAGTGTGTAGGTGGAGGTTGATCAGCAGGCTCACCACTAGCGGCAATTCGAGCTTTCGGACGAGGAGGTGGCTGAGATCCAGGAGGACGATTCGGACAATTCCACTTCGTATGTCCGAATTCTTTGCAGTAGTTACATTGAATACCACTTCCACTTCCACTTCCACTATCCTTCTTTTGGAATCACACGAGAGTTTCGGCCAGTACCTTTACCGGCAGAGGTATGCATGGCAGATATGTCAGTAGTGGTTGTATCCGGACCATACATTTCCCGTAACAGATGGTATGTGGACACAACAGAGGATGTAGCGGTAGGGTTACTTAACAACAAGGGGCGAGCATTGGAGTATTTAGATGATAGGCCAGCAATAAACATCATTACATCCATCTTGTTGTTCCGCTCCTCCTGAACCTTTATATCAGTAGTGGGTGGAAACATCGTCCGTAGTTCATCCCTAAGTTTTGAGAACCGAGTAAAGTAGTTTGTAAATGAAGACTCACCTTGCTCGGCTCTGCTATAGGCTTGGACCACAGAATATGCATGAGATAGAGATTCCTTCGCCAAAAAGGATGAGGAAAGGTGATCCCACATTTCTTTCACGGTGGGAAAGTTCTGAGCAATAGTGAGTATCTGTGGTTCCATAGCATTCCATAGGGCCATCTGAATCCCACTGTCATCAATAGACCATTCCCGCGAAATCGGATCAGGAGGTTGTTTCGTCAGATGATGAGCTTTGTCTACGCTCGCAAGGCCTTTCTTAGCGAACATACTCCATTGAGCCCAATTAGAGGAACTCAGTTTAACGGGAATCTTCAGGATAGCAAGATAGTTGATTATACCTGGAGTTGCAAGGTCACTTGACTTTTCTTTGTTAACATCACTTGTCTTTTCTTCTATATCAGGCATTGTGTCAGTCAACGATGGCAGGCAGCGGTGGCGGTGACGGAACAGCAGCGGCAGTCAACAGTGGCAAGCGGCTGCAGCGACAATGGCGCTGGCGGCTGCAGGCGCAGGCAGCAGCGGCGGCTGGCAGGGCTGGCACGATGGCGGCTGCGGTGGCAGGCGACGGTTAGGGTTCCGGCAGATCGGCGAAGTCGGCTAGGTTTCCGGCAAGTCGGCTAGGGTCCAGCAGGTCCGGGCGGTTCAGGCGCAGGTCCGGCGGCGATTTCAGGCGGCAGGTCCGGCGGCGGTTTCAGGCGGCAGGTCCGGCAGGTCCGGCGAGGGTTTCCGACGGCAGGTCCGGCGAGGGTTTCCGGAGCAGGTCCGGCGAAGTTTCCGGCAACAGATCCGGCGAGGGTTTTTGGCGGCAGCGGTCCGACGATGTCGGCGAGGATGGAGATATCAGAGTGGCTCTGATACCATGAAAGTGTATTGAGAGTGTATTACTTGATGATTAAAACAAGGAGGGTGAACCCTCTATATATACAAGATACAAAACCCTAAAAGACACTAAAGGAGGCCTATGGGCCGAGGCCCAATATACACAAAATATACACAATTAACAGCTTGGACACCCAATGCATGCATAATTCTTGGAAAGAAGACATGGAAGTTTACGGTCTCTAAAGAAAAAACTGGGAAATGAAATGTTGTTCAGATGAACAAAAAAAGAAGTGTAAAAGCATTCACATATCCCAAGCAGTAAAAATCAACAAAAAAATTATGAGGTCAAAAATTGGATATTGCACCAAAGTATGCTGAAACTTGCTACGAGGAAGAGTAAGAAACAACCATGGCTCGAAGTTGTGCTGAAGCTGAACTTTGAGGGCATAATGAGGAGTATGCAAATTAATATGGATCAAACAGCTACTTGCAAAACTAAAACCTCAGAGAAGTCCATTGAAGCTGTACAATGATAACAAATAATCAACAATACATAGCCCATAATCCTTTTCACTATGATAATACCAAACACGCGGGAAATGGATCCCACTTTATCAAAGAGAAGATTAAGGAAAGGAATTACTTGTTATGTATGTGTACCAAGTGAACAACAAAGGACTATCACAGTTAAAGAACTAATATGCAAGCTAGGAAACTAGTTAATCTATACAATTATTCTATTTCCTAATATATTTATATACCTAAAAGAATTAGGAAACTAGTTAATCTATACAATTTTTGAGATTTCTTGTAACATGTATAGCTAATAGCAAATTGAATTTTGAAGTTGTAATCTGCCTATTTGTATGTCTCTTCTCATCAAGTCTAAATAAGATTATATTACATATACATTATAAGATAATAACATTGACACTAGATATTGCTTGCACTAATTTTTCATGCTAGTATGCTACATCATGATTTCAGAAAAAAAAATGATGCTATTATTAAAGATTTAACAAATTATTCCTCACCTAGTTTTCACCATTATACTCTGACTAAAACTGAATAAGATTCTTCTCTTTTAGACTTCATTTTCCCCCAATTAATGACATGTATGACTTTTAAACTTCAGTAATCTACTAAACAACTTTATCTAATCATCATGTCTTCGTTATTTGCCATTGCCACTGTGCTTAACACAAACTCAACAATAAATCTACACTACAATTCAGTTTTCGAGAAATAGATAGATAGATATTCATGATCCTCAGTTGAAGCAGATTTGATCGAATATCGCCAAAATACGTGTGTAAATCAAGTATTACACAATATAAACTCATGTTTCCTATCAGTTATATCCAAACTAATTTCCAAATGTGACTTTAAACCGTTTAGAGAATAATTTATCAGTGTTTTACAGGAAACTAGGTTATTAACTTTGAGATGAATTAACATAGCAAGTGCTCAAACGCTACTGCAAATTTTGTTCTCAGTTCATTTGTTAAGCACATACAAAAGCTAACTCCATGCAAATTAACACTAACAAACATCCTTCAAATTTCACCCAAACAACACGATAAACAACAAATAAACATAAAATTAAACTATAATCAATGTGAATGCTTAATCTAACGAAACAAATAGTTACCGAAAATCCGAACTGTTGATCAACGAACTTGGAGCTAAACTGAGTTTTCCGCCATTGGAGAACAAGCTACTACCACAAGCTAAACTGAGATTACTGGTTGGAAGCTTATTGAAGCAGACGCTAGGCGACTGTAGTAGAGTACTACGGTTGCGATGGTGACGTAAAATGGAGTTTCCAACTGAAAGAACCACCGCCATTGAAAAGTTCTTCTTCTTATTCACCAAATTCTCTTAATACGAAAGAGAATGTATAGCAAGGAAAAAAGGAATATCTGCATCTGTTGTAGCTTTTCTGTACGTACGAACTGTACCTTTTTCCTATACCACCAATAATATCTTGACACCTGTACTACTTTCCCGCCAAAAGAGAAACATATATATAAATGTGAACCACTTTTTGGGTTGTGAACGTGAGGATAACTGATAGCGCGACACGTGGCGGCTTTGAGTGTGGTCCCCTCTTTAATTCAATGCCCTCCCATGAATCGCGCCTAGTCATCCGCCATGGAGTTGACGTGGCGCTTAGTTATCCACCACGTGTCGTGCTTTCGGTTGTCCTCACGTTCACGAATGATTGTTCACTAATTACGTGGAGTTGACGTGGCGCTTAGTTATCCGCCACGTGTCGTGACATCAATAATACCCCCGTAATTATTTTAGACAAAATCTTTCGGTAGCATCCGCGACGAGTTCTCGAAGAAGCGGCCCATTAGCTGTTTGTGTACGCTGCACGAATGAAAAAGAAAAAAATAAACACCGGTACTTAACCCCCGAAACGAAAAGAAAAAAAAACACCAAGGATTTCGCACCGGATCTTGGAGTCGACCGATTCTTCTGATTGGATCACGGCGTACGGGAAATTCCATATTACGCGATCGAATTTCTCCGACCGGAGCATTGGATGGTCCGCCAACTTTGTGGCATCGACGCCGGGGATTACCCGAGCCTCACAAGCAAGGAGCTGCTTCACGTTTAAGCTCCCGAACTGGTATTTTTTTCGCCACAACATCTACGTAAATTAACAAAACGAAAATCGATAATATTTAAGTACGGTATTTTTTGTGTACGAGGTGTGATGGCTTAAACATTGTGTATTAATTGCTGCTGATCAATATATAACTTAAACATTTGAAATAATTACTATATATAAGAGTGCTTTGCCATTATGCCCATAACAGTGCTCCCTTTTGCACATATACCCACACCGTTACGCCGTTATAACGGCGCTATAACGGCCCAAAACGCCGTTAAAACGGCCCAAAACCCCGTTATTTGACTGAAATGTGCATAACGGCCCTTATAACGGCCTTTTAGGGGTATTTGTGCAAAGTAGGGGTGGGGCTTTGTGCATACACATCAATTACCGTATATATAAACCAAAGATCAAAGACATAAACATTCATAGAATCATGACACGATAATTAATACAAAAACTAGCTAGAGATTCATGTATATATACAGAATAGATCAAAGCAATTAGCTAGACCTAAAACTAGCTAGAGATTCATGTATATATACAGAATAGATCAAAGCAATTAGCTAGACCTAGCTACATATGAAATAACTACTATATACAAACCAAAGATCGAAGACATAAACATTCATAGATAAATCATGACACAATAACTAATACAAACTAAAACTAGCTAGAGATTCATGTATATATACATACACAATTAATAGATTAAAGCAATTAGACCTATCTACATATGAAATATAAACCAAAGAAGACCTCAACTGATCACAGAATCATGACACAATTAACACAAAAACTAGCTAGAGATTCATGTATATATACACAATAGATCAAAGCAATTAGCTACATATGAAATATAAACCAAAGAAGACCTCAAGTGATCACAGAATCATGACACAATTAACACAAAAACTAGCTAGAGATTCATGTATATATAAACAATAGATCAAAGCAATTAGCTACATATGAAATAATTACTGTATATAAACAAAAGAAGATTAATCATTGAAACTGAAAATTCCTAAACAGAAGACAACAACTTAATATTATACCAATGGAGTCATTGGTTGTAGCTATGATCCTTCTGGCAACCTTGAATTCCTTTGCGAGGCAAAGTGCAAAAGAGAAGTCACCTTCCCCGACGAGAAGGATCTGGTGAAGCTGGGAGTAGAGCTTGATAAACTTCCCCATGAAATAATGGAAGAGAAGTTGATGATCGAATAATGAAGAAGATATCTGAAAATGGAGAATGAGACTGTGATGATCGAACAATGAAGAAGAAGATATTTGATTGAAAATGGAGGATTTTCAGAGAGAGAAATAGGGCTATGTTATGAAGATAGAGAGAGAAACATACCGTAGAGAGAGAGAAACAAACCTCTGCCCCCAACGTCTTACCACAATGTGCACCACCACCACTACCAATTTTTTCACCCTATTGTGGACCACAATAACTAATTAAACCATATAAACTTTTGAGAAAATAATTAAATTAGACAAAAATAATACCCCCGTAATTAATTTAGACAAATTCTTCCGCCGGTGACAAAAATAGACACCGGCCCACTACCGCCGGCCGCTACCACCCCATTTTGGCCCGCTCTCCGGCGAGAACCACCTTTTCCGGCGTTTTTTTTTTTGGTCCGCTACCCACCACCCGCCATCCGCGGCCCGCCTGTGATTGGTCCACGACACCGCCACCTCAGCGCCTCGTCACCGCCACCTCAGCCGCACCGCCACGTGGTCCGCTACCCACCTGGCCGCGAAGAGCGGCCCGAGCCCAAATGGCTTCACCCCATTGGTCCATGAGTCATTCGGTAATAGTAAAACCTAACCCTAATTCACCCCTTATTATATACTATCAGCCGACAAACATGAACCCCACCTCCTTCATCTCTTAAAAAATTACCTACCTATTTCTCTCTTCTTTTTTACCCACACCTCTTTCATTATCCAAATATTCTACCCACTTCCATTTAGGTCTTTGTTTAATCAACTAGTGGGGACCAAATCAAGATAGATCTTTGTTTAATCAACTAGTGGGGACCAAATCAAGATAGATCTTTGTTTAATCAACTAGTGGGGACCAAATCAAGATAGATCTTTGTTTAATCAACACGTGTGTTTGTCGGCCGGCTCAAATTGGTGGTGATTTTTCCTTCTCATCAACTCGTTTTTCCATTGTTGTTCTTCATGGCAAATCAAGTAAGATTTTGTAAGTTTTTGGACATATTAGTGTGTATGATTATAAGTTAATCAAATGTATGTATGATTGTAAAAGTATGTTTGATTATAAATTGTTTTTGTTCTTGGACATATCCTTATAAGTAAGTTTTTGTTTACATAACTTTTCTAAGTTTTTATTCCCACGATTTTATAAGCATTTTTTGGAGAGTAGTTTAAAATATTTTTTATAGAGATATACGCACGTTTTTAAAAGTTTTATACCCACGTTTTTATAAGTATTTTTTAGCGACGGGTGTAAAATTTTTATAACGTTTTATACCCACGTTTTTATAAGTATTTTTTAGCGACGGGTGTAAAATTTTTATAACGTTTTATACCCACGTTTTTTATAAGTAAGTTTTGTTTACTAGTTGTAAATTTTAAAAAAAAATTATATCTACTTTTTTATATATAAGTGTATATCTAGTTGTTTAAAAAGTAGATGATTTTTATACCCATTTTTATATATAAGTCTATATAAGTGTATATCTAGTTGTTTAAAAATTATACCCATTTTTAAAAAATTAGATGATTTTTATTATTGTGTATATCTAGTTGTTTATATTTTGGATGGTTTGGATCTAATTGTTTATCTAGTTGTTTATACCATGTTGTTATATTATCTAGTTGTTTATCTAGTTGTATATTTAAAAAAAAATTATACCCATGGATTTATATATAAGTTATTTTTAAAAACTATATGATTTTTATTAGTTTATATCTAGTTTAAGGCATTCACTGTTGGCCCTTGTACTTTAGAAAATGCACTATTGGCCCCTGAACTTTAGAACATGCAATATTGGCCCCTGAACTTTAGAAAAATGCACTATTGTCCCCTGAACTTTAGAACATGCAATATTGGCCCCTGAACTTTAGAAAAATGCACTATTGGCCCCTGAACTTTAGAAAATGCACTATTGGCCCCTGAACTTTAGAAAATGCACTATTGGCCCCTGAACTTTAGAAAATGCACTATTGGCCCCTGAACTTAATGAATTTACGATTTTGGCCCCAATACTTTAGAAAAGTACAATATTGATAAAAAATATATAAGTGAACTAATATGTAGATAAAGTATGTAGATAATATATAATTGAACCAACATAAATACTTTAGAAAAGACACATGTAGATAAAATATATTATTGAAGTAACATAAATAAGCAAAATTATTTGAATTAAGTTGACATATTCATTAGCATGTGTCTTCACATGTCCATCCAATTAGATATATATATATATATATAAAGTTGTAAATTATATTAGTATAAATGCATTGATAGTCAAATCCAGGGGCGTAATTACTATAAGCACTCTAAGGGGGTTTAAGGAGGTTGCCTATAAACGTCCTCACATGTATATATATATATATAGTATTAGGATAGAATTATGAAACAAAATCCCGTTTAACAACGTTAATATTTTTTTGACATAGGTATTAAGGATTGACCTGACGGTTAGGAGCAAGTACTCGTTATGTTCAGACATTAGGGAAATGTTAGACGAGGGGCCGATGATTATTTTTAGGCTTACTCCATACTGTTCTCGAAAATCTTCGGCCATGTCTTTTGGCGTTAGTACTCTGCGGGAATTTCTAAATTTAGTTTTAAAAAAGTTACCCAGCAACCTTTGGTTGGCTTGACGGTGGTTAGGGTTCAACTGGGTCCTTGAACACTTGTGTACATCAACCAAATCTGTTACCATAAACATACCACCACCTCCAGCGGCTTTCGCTTTCATGCTCCACTTACAATGATCGCGGGCACATGCAATCTCGTACCTTTTGGTGCAAGACTTTTTCGTCTTATACTCAAATTGTTCTTCTATAAATTTCATTCCGACCTCTAAAATCAATTTCTCTTTCGTATCAAAAACTTTACCAATACTTAGCCTTTGACTACGTCTATAAGGTACGCCTTCATTGTCTTCCGTCGAGAAATCTAGGGTTGGAATGAGAGGAGGTATTCCAAAATAGTCATCTAACCCTGGTCGTAACCTTGACGGTTCCACACCTTCTTCGTTTTCTTCATCTTCTTCGTTTTCTTCATCTTCTTCGTCTGACAAACCCGTGTTCAAAACATGGATTCATCTTCTGCACATCCGAAGAACTTTCTACGCTCGTCTTCGTCTTCGTCTTCGCCTTCGTCTTCGTCTTCCTCTTCTTGCACCTCTTGTTGTTGATCTTGCTGCGTCTCTGGGACAACTTCTGGATAACTGTCACTAAGACCATATCCAAAGTCTACACGATATGAGGTTTCGTGTGACTGTTGGATTTGGGACTCAGTATCCAAATAAATTGGTTCTTCGTTTATAGTATTTGAAGTACCTGCGCCATCACCCTCGCCAGAAACGTATACATCAACGTAAACTTCAAGAGGATCCTCTAACCCGTTTGCATATTGCAAAAATACGCTAAAATCTTCATCGTCGGTTATCTGAAATAATTGGCCCTCATGCTTGTAGCAGATATGCAGTTGGCCACTTGATCGGTCGATTTCACATTTCCAGCTACAGTAATTAACCAGATGTTTAAATGTACTGTTTAATTTCACTCTAACGCCTTTTCTCACGGTTGCTTCAACGTAATCCAATCCGTCGACGCCTGCAGCCCATTTCCCACCGGAACAAAGGTATAACCTCGGTTTATCGTCACTGGAACTCATTTTCAGAAACAAAGGAATTTTTGTATTCACGAAATTTAAGAAGAAAGAAGGTGCTCAATTTACACACTATTTTTGAAAGCTATTGTGTTTTAGAATTATGCATCTCCAAGTATTACAACTATCCAATTTAAACAAAATTTTGAAAAAAGTTTACAGACACAAACGGTACAAATCGTACACACATCACATGAATTTTCAGCTCCTTTACTCATACATTAAAGACAAAAATCATACAACCAAAAGCTGATGTGTCTAGGGCTGAATTAGGGTTAGGGTTTATTTTTGTGGACACGTGGCCCAATGGGGTGAAGCCATTTGGGCTTGGTCCGCTATTCGCGGCCAGGTGGGTAGCGGACCACGTGGCGGGTGCGGCTGAGGTGGCGGTGACGAGGCGCTGAGGTGGCGGTGTCGTGGACCAATCACAGGCGGGCCGCGGATGGCGGGTGGGTGGGTAGCGAAAAAAAAACGCCGGAAAAGGTGGTTCTCGCCGGAGAGCGGGCCAAATTGTGGTGGTATCGGCCGGCGGTAGCGGGCCGGTGTCTATTTTTGTCACCGGCGGAAGATTTTGTCTAAAATAATTACGGGGGTATTATTGATGTCTAATTTAATTATTTTCTCATTTTTAGGTCATCCACTGTCGACCCACTGCAACTCAATGGTTTCAGCTGCCACATCAGCTTTCCACAAAACTACCCAAAACTACCCATTTCATCCACTGTCGACCCACTGCAACCTACTCCATCAAAATTCATTTTAATTATTTAAAATATTAATAATAAAAATTAAAAAATTACATTAAAATTGAAAATAAAAATAATACTAACATTAAAAATTAAAAATAAAAACGCTACAATCAAATTAAAATTAAAATTGCGATACTTAAAATTAAAAACTAAAAATTGCGTTAAATCTAAAAAATTAAAAACTAAAAATCAATCGAGAGGCGCCCATCCGTATTTTTTTCGTAGCTCCTCTTTCATTTGCAACGTTGTATGTAACGCACCGCCCGAAAGATGCGCATGCGGCAATATGTAAAACCTATACTCTCGCCGTTGCTTCTTATCCTCCGCCTCCGATTCACGAAACCTCAAATCTCTTTCGCGCAAGTCCAAATCCCTTCGTTTTTGATCGAGTATTTCTTGAGATGTCGTGTTGAGCGTCGTTAACTGGCGAAACAACCCGGAGACGTATTCGCTCGAGGCGCCTCCCGTAGAAGCCGATGCCGAAGCTCTCGCCGCGTTTCTTCCGATGGGTCGTGGACGCTCCTCTTCTTCTTCGTTTTCGTCCTCCTCATCGACATCGACATCGAAAGGACCGTGTGCGTCGGAAGCGTCGGTGGTGGGCGTCGCAGATTCGGAAGTCTTTGATCGTTTGGGACGAGAGGTGGCACCTATGAGAGGTGTGCGCATGTATTTCTCGGCCCCCTTGAGCACATCCCAAACATGTTCGTGATGAAAAGCCTTCTTGTGCTCTTCTTTGTAACGGAAGCGAGCCTTTGTTAACCAGTCGTTGTCACCCTCGCCGCTTTTACGTTGCGATTTTACGTTGTTGTAGATGTTGGAAAATTGTAGGACAACTTTGCCCAACGCTACACATTTGCTCCTTATTTGATGCATGGTGAAGTATTTTGGTGGGCATCCGTGCGATGCTCGAAAGATAGTCGAACCGTATCCCAAAAATCATCTACATGAAAAAAATTAAAAGTTCGTAAGTTGCGTTATATTGACAAAATGACACAACCTATATATAAAATACCTTGCGTACGATTGTTACCTACTACGGAATCCTCCGACGTCGCCACCCATGCCTTCGCCAACTCAACCTCCTCCACGGGTGTCTACGCTTTCGGTGCCGCCCAGTCGGGGAACTTTCTTTTCCCGTCTTTCGGGGAATTGGCTTTGCCTTTGCCTTTGCCTTTTTTGTTCGTGCCCGATGGTGGTGGTGGGGATGGCGGTGGCGTTGGTTGCGTTTCGGGTACCTCATCAAATTCGGGCGAGCTTTCTTCTCTATCTCGGGGCTCGTTTATATTTGGCATCGGTGTCGGAGTTGGAGTTGGAGTTGATTGAGACGCCATGGGACTCGATTGAGTGAGCATTCCCGTAAAGGATTGAGCCATCATCGGTAAAAGATTACCATGGCTCATTCCGTATTGCGGAACGTTTGTGTTAAAAAAATTCGGATCGTATATGGCGGCGGATGGCGGGATGACCCAATCCGTATTGCGGGCGAGATATGTGGGACTCGACATTTGTGGTATATATGAACCGGCGGAACTCAAAGTTTGGTTTGGGTTTGTCGGCATCGGTTGGTTTGGGTTTGTCGGCATCGGTTGGGTTTGGGTTTGTCGGCTTGAACTTTTTATTTGTTTCAGAGTCTTTTGTGAATCCATTTGGATGTGTAGAGAGTTGTGTGTAGAGAGTTGTGTGTAGAGAGTTGTGTGTAGAGAGTTGTGTGTAGAGAGTTGTGTAGAGAGTAGTGTAGTATATATAATATTGAAATTTGAAAAAGAAAAAAAGAAAAAAAAACAAAAAGTAGCCGTTGGAGGGTGGGGGGTGGGGGTAACGGTCGAAACACAACGGCTTGGAGAAACTGTTTCTCCTCAAGCCGAACACACACGCGGCGGTGTGTATCAAACAAGCCGTCGGCTTGCATCCACCCGAAGGCAACCCGAAGGCAACCCGAAGGCAACCCGAAGGCACCCCGAAGGCAACCCGAAGGCTACCCGAAGGCTACCCGGCTTCGACAAAGGATGGCCTTAGAGCTTGTTTTAATAATTTTAATATTACCCATATTAAGAAGGAAGTTTATAGTTTTATCCATACTAAAAGTGTATTCACGGAATACATCATTTCACATATTGATTCTATATTTTCTTTAAGTCAATCTTATAATATGATGTGGTTTATTAAGGTGATACTGTTTTTATGTATAAATAAAATATAAATTTGAAAAACCTTAAAACAATTTGAAAGTAGTGTATATATTGATAGCAATATCAAATTAACAATTAACAAATTCTTGATTTATTGTATAATTTGCTTACTTCAAATCATCATAGTTTAACTTAGATTTAATAACTAAGTGATTTATTTTAGGTGTAATGGTGTTTTTTTATTTTATAAAAGTTAGTTTTAAATATTCTTTAAATGTTTTATAATATAGTATAGATTATAAAGGATTTGAATAAAAAATGTAACAACCCAAAACTTGGAGCCCAATAATTTAGAACCCATTTTCAGGGCCCAACAAGTAGCTTAAGCCCAAAAAGAAGCCTAGGGCTTCAAGACCCAAAATCTAGGAGTTTAGTGTTAATCAAGTGAGGAAGGAATTGAAAGAAACGAATTGGAAAGCTTGGGAGAGAAGTTCATTGAGAGTCATTGGGATCAAAGAGGATTTCTTCAAAAGGTAATCATCTTCTTCCTAACTCATTTAGTTTTATGATAGTTTGATTTACCATCATTTCTATTGATAGAAGTTTTGGATGTTCTAATTAAAGGTATTAAACCTTGAGGGTTGAACCATCTAGATATTTGGGGGTTTAATTCATTTCATCCATAAATTCTTGGAGTCAAGAGTTTTAGTGATTAAATTGTTGATGGAAGTCAAATTGAATAAAGTTTCTATGAAAACCCCAATTGGATGGTCCATTGATCATTGTGGGTTGTTTGGTGCTTTGGGAAATGAATTAGAAAGTGTTAAAAACCAAGTAGGAATGGTAAAAATTAAGCATATCAACTATCTCGGATCTTTGGGAACTTATGGAATTGAGAACTAGGTAAATTGGGGCTGATTTCGGAGCTGTGGTGCAGCAAGCGTGACCTGCAGGCATCCGCGGGTCAAGCCGTGGGTCAAGCCGCGGGTCACGACCCGCCGTTTGTGCTGTTTGGATTTTTGTCGATTTTCCAAATTTCTCCGTTTCGCATAGGATTCGAGGCCAAGCTTAGAGGTTTATCTTAAGGTGTTAATAGATGAATGATAGGAATGTTTAAGGGAGTTTTTAACACCTCATTCATATGTTAATTCAGATTTCGGTTTGAGTCAAATAGGCGACTTAAGGAGTAAGCTTGTGGTCGCACGCGAGGTGAGTTCTCTATCACTATTTACTGATTTTGGAAATGCTTACATGAATGAAACTTGCTTTTGAATTATGAAATGATGCTATGTCATTACGAATATGTTGTGAAATCCTTGAAATGATGTTTAAGTGTTTAAATGTTTAAAGTACTTGAGTGAGCCTTCAAGGTAGAGTACCTTGAGGTAGTGTGACCTCTTGGGAAGGTAAACGAATGTCTAGATCATGGAGGAGTGTATATGATCTAGGGGTGCTCCATTGAAGTGGGTAACGTTTCATCGCGAAGGGGGGCGATGGGGGAATTGTGAGCTCATACGTTGTCTATTGAAATGTTTTATAAATGTAAATGTAACATCCACTTTCATAATTAGTTGTAATTATCTTCTTTACTCTTGTTTATGTGACCAAAACGTGATAGAATAGGGTTAAAGCTGAATTGAGTGTTAGTTGATGACTACAATGTCATAAAATGAAAGTTCGGGGTCTAAAACCGAAATTTTTAGGGAGGTATTATCTGGATTATTTTTATACTAAGTTGTAGCTTATCTCGTTACGAGCGCGTGAGCGAAAACCGCGTCAAAAACGGAGATCCGAGCGAAAAGTTATGTACGTTTTAGTGATTAAATGTCAAATTGAGTTATGTAGCCGAGTCAACTCGGGTCTAACTCGTACAAAACGGGATTTTGACCCTTTTTCCCCAAATCAGCCTCCAAAAAAACTCATACGTTACTTCCTGGGGCGACTTTGGACTTCTTAGGATTGAATCAAGAGTGATACAAAGGATCTTTGCTTGATTATTTCACCAAAGTCATCTCCAATCAAAGGTATAACTATGTTCTTGGTAAATTTCTTGACTTATAGCTGGTTAGGGATGAAATTGGTGATACTAGGGTTTGTGTTTATGAACCCTAAACTGAGTTATAGTAGTAATACGTCGTAATTAGCTTGGTTATAGCCTAATTAAGTTGTTATCAGGCTTAATTGAAGGTTTAGAGCTTTTGAAATTGAAGTATTAGAACCCTAAACTTGGATTTTCTTCATTAATGGCTAATTTGGTGAAATTCTTGAGTATTGATCTTGTAAACACTAATATAAACATGGTTAGATGATACTTTGATTGTTGGAATAAAGATTTAAATCCAAAAGATGGATTTTAGCCTATTTTGTTGCTGAATTTGACAGCATCAAATTCATCTCAGAGGCTGTTTTGAGAGCACCATATCTTGATCAGCGTAGCTCCGATTGCTATGATTCTGGACATTTCGGAAAGCTTATATGTAGCTCTAAATCTGTCCTTTAGAAACTTTTTAGAAATAAGGCTTGTAGGTTGGTTAAAAATGCCTCTCAAAACTGACAAAAAGTTGATTTTGAGCTGAAAATTAAAGTGACTAAAATGGTTTTAAATTATGTTTGGTTAAGCTATGATTGTCGGATCTTTATAAGGCTTTGCGTACATATCACAGGTATTAAATAAACTCACTTGGTTCTTTCGGAGTGATCGTTGGACGACGTCTATGCTTATATGGACTTGGAGCCTATTTTGACTCGTTTTTGATTATCGAAAAGCACTGTGAGTTTATGGGGTTACTTAACTAGCTAAATGCTATACATGTGTTATCTATTTACTATTTACTTCTTTGCTTATCTTTATTATATTTCCTTATCAATTTTAAATGATTATTGGCTATTGTACTCCGTTCTTCCATACGTGTTACCCGGGTGGTTACTTCGTGTTTCACTCGGGGAAACACGCTTAAGCTCATAGCGGCTGAGATTACTCGGGTATGGTGTGTATTTGACCGTGTTAGAGTCCGGTCGTTTTACCCCACCGTCCGGGATAGCTCGGGTGGGAAGATCATTCCACTGGCCGGGATAGCTCGGGTGGGCATGATATCTATGATATATTGTTGTACTTGTCACGTCCGGGATAGCTCGGTGACATTACATAACCATTGTTGACTTCTACATGATATAGTTGTTGCATATTTCGATACTCGGATGTTTGATTCTCGGAAAATGGTTACATGTTACATGATTTGTATTCTTCGTGAACATTGGCTCTCATGGATTTTATTTGTGAAGCTTTAGTAGTTAGTAGTTCCCCGTTTACTCACTAAGCATTATGTGCTTACCCATTAGTTTACATTTTTTTTTACAGGCGGTGTGGATAAGGCGAAGAACAAGTTCGAGTAGATAGAGATCTTAGCTTTTGGTGCTTTCGGTAGCACACCTCTTTTGATATTATATAGTTAGTTAAATATAACTATGGTTTGTAAGTTATAAGTTGTCTTTTGGTTGTAAATATAAGTACCTAGTTAACGGGTAGCTATGTCCCTTGTTTTGTATGTAGTTTACGCTTTCGCAAAGTTAGTATGTTTGATTTGTCCGTTTTAGTTATTTTTGGGGAAAACAGGTGTTTAAGGAAACGTATGTAACCAAGCGGACATTTCGAAATTGAACTTTATAAATATTGTATCCCGTTTGTTTTCTAATGATTTAGAAAGATAGTTTTTGAGAGATTGTTTATGGTTTGTTTTCCATATAATGCGGTATTACAAACCTAATATCAATTATGTAAATTGGGTCTTACAGTTTGGTATCAGAGCCTTGGTTTAAGAGAACTGGATATCAGCGACGGTATCCGGACTTAAACCTTGTGTCGTTATGCATAGTAAGTAAGTTTTGATTTCAACGGGATATGGACTTAGGAGGGACCTAGGTTAGGGATTGGGAATTTGTTATAGGACTTTATTTAATGTTATGTATACATTGCAACTTTCAGAAAGATGGCCGACGGTGACGAAGCTAGTCACACCCCGGCTAATGACAATGTGGGAGATAATAATCCACATCTGGAGATTAATGATGACGAGGCACCGATGTCTCCTCGAAGTGAACGTTTGATGCAACGTATGACTTTATTACTTCAACAAACGTTAGCCCAGCAACGACATGACGATAGAAAGGTCGGAGATGATAAAAGCAAAGGCAAGGAGAAAGAAACGGGTGACACCTCGAAACTCAAAACCGATCGTGTCTCCTTCAAAAACTTTCGTAGTAGTGGTGTTACCGAGTTCTTTGGCAAGGTTGATCCGTTGGAGGCACTTGAGTGGATACGAAATACAGAGAAAGTCTTTCGCATCACCCGAGTGCTAGATGATGATAAAGTGAACTATGCCACGGCCTTGTTTAAAAGTAGGGCCTTGACATGGTGGAATGCTACTTTTGCAGCCTTAGGTGAAACTGAGAAAGAAAGTATGTCTTGGGAGTCTTTCAAGACTCGTTTTAACAAGCAATACTGTCCACCTGATCTACAAAAACGATTGGAGAAGGAGTTTCTTGAACTCAATCAAGGAAGTAGGTCTGTGGTAGACTACGAGACCGAGTTCAATCATAAAGCACAGTTTGCTACACGTTTCTTGACTACGGAACAGGAACGTATAGACCACTTTATAGATGGATTGCGACCGGAGATTCGAGATGTTGTCGCTAATCGTGAAATTTCAGAGTTTGAGAAAGCCGTTGAGTCAGCGCGACGACGCGAACATGATTTGAACCGCTCGGATCGTAATTTAGCACCGCCAGCCAAGCGACCTCGTGTTGAAGGTGTGACATCTGCACCCACACAACAATTTACCCGGAATTTCAATCCAAGATACACTCAATCCCAAGCTAGATCGCGACCTCAATCTCAGTCTCAGGCTTATAGCCTGCAGTCGAATGCTCCTCCACACTGTTCTTGTTGTGGTAAGGCTCATCGAGGCCGATGCAACCTTGTTCGCCCTGAAGTTAGATGTCATGGTTGTGGTGAAATTGGACATGTGAAACCGAACTGCCCGAGGAAGGATATGACATGTTACTCATGTGGTGCTTTAGGCCATCGTCAGAGAGAGTGCCCTCAATCTAAACCTGCGGAAAGTAAGGCTTCTGTTCGTCGACCTTCTACTAGTGGTGCTCCACGTCAAAAGGAGGAGGTACCGCGCGCTCATGCTAGAGCTTTTCAAATCACTGCTGAGGAAGCCAGAGATAAGCCGGAATTGGTTACGGGTATATTTCTCGTTAATTCTCATCCTGCTCGTATCTTATTCGATTCAGGTGCTACGGATTCATTCGTTTCCCATGCATTTGCTCGATGTTTAAACTCTGTGCCATGTGTGCTTGCTAAGCCGTTTTACGTTGACACTGTTGATGGCACACCTATGCTAGCCGATAAGGTTTTACAAAGATTGTATGCTGCAATTAGACGAGCATGACTTTTCTGTGGATCTTGTACCTGTGTATATCCATGGCTTTGATATAGTTATTGGCATTGATTGGATGGCTCAGAATCGGGCTAATATTATGTGTTATGAACGAATAGTTCGTATACCAAATGACGACGGCGATGGTTATTTTTATGTTTACGGTGAAAAGCGTAAAGGGGACGTAAGGTTGATTTCTATGCTAAAAGCTCGAAGACACCTATCTAAAGGTTGTTCTTCCTATTTAGCTTATATTCTTGATGCGTCGAAGGATGTGAAGAAAACAGTTTGTCATGTACCGGTTGTTTGCGAATTCCCCGATGTATTTCCCGAGGACTTACCTGGTTTACCTCCTAACAGACAAGTTGAATTTCGAATTGATTTAATTCCTGGTGCAGCACCGATTGCTAGGACGCCGTATCGTCTGGCTCCATCTGAAATGAAAGAAATGATGAATCAGTTGCAAGAACTTCTCGATAAAGGTTTTATTCGACCGAGCATTTCTCCTTGGGGTGCTCCGGTATTATTTGTCAAAAAGAAAGAAGGTTCGATGCGTATGTGCATCGATTATCGTGAGTTGAACAAAGTGACAATTAAGAATAAATACCCACTTCCGCGTATCGACGATTTGTTCGATCAGTTGCAAGGTGCGAGCTACTTCTCTAAAATCGATCTGAGGTCAGGTTATCACCAATTGAAGGTATGTGAAGAAGATGTTCCAAAAACGGCTTTTCGAACGAGATACGGTCATTATGAATTTCTAGTGATGCCGTTCGGTTTAACCAATGCACCCGCAGCATTCATGGATATGATGAATCGGGTGTGCCGATCGATGTTGGATAAGTTTGTGATTGTCTTCATTGACGACATTCGTATATTCCAAATCTGAAGCAGATCACAAGAAACATTTACGTGAGATGCTTGAAACACTTCGAAAGGAACGTCTATATGCTAAATTCTCGAAGTGTGAGTTCTGGCTACGTCAGGTCCAATTTCTAGGCCACACAATTTCTTATGACGGTGTGTCGGTCGACCCGTCCAAAGTTGAAGCTGTAAAGAATTGGGAGCAACCCAAGAATGCATCGGAGATCCGTAGTTTTCTTGGACTTGCGGGTTACTATAGACGATTCATACGGGATTTCTCTAAAGTCGCTGTGCCTTTAACTTCGTTGACCCGAAAAGATGTCAAGTTTGAATGGGGTGAAGCTCAAGAAAATGCTTTTCAGGCGTTAAAGAGTTGTCTGACCAATGCTCCTGTGCTAGCTTTACCAGAGGGTAGTGACGACTTGGTAGTTTATAGCGATGCTTCTAAACTGGGTCTCGGTTGTGTTCTTATGCAGCGAGGCAAAGTAATTGCATACGCATCGAGACAGTTGAAAGATTGTGAAAAGAACTACCCAACTCATGATCTTGAGTTGGCAGCAGTCGTTTTTGCACTGAAATTATGGCGTCACTACTTATATGGTACCAAATGTCAATTATTCACGGATCATAGGAGTTTGAAGTACATCTTCACTCAACAGACTTTGAACATGAGGCAACAACGGGCCATGGAACTGATTAAAGATTATGATTGTGAAATTATGTATCATCCAGGCAAAGCTAATGTTGTTGCGGATGCTTTAAGCCGAAAGACGTATGCAAACTCCATGTGTTATGCTATTACACATACATCGGTGACATCCACGCTAGTTGATGACATACGAAAATGGCAACTAGAGGCTTTGAAATCTGATCGTGTGAAAGCAGAACGTATGGTTGGTTATGCTCAGTATTTGACAGAGGATAATCAAG
This sequence comes from Centaurea solstitialis, assembly GCA_030169165.1. NCBI lineage: Eukaryota > Viridiplantae > Streptophyta > Magnoliopsida > Asterales > Asteraceae > Centaurea > Centaurea solstitialis. Next base: position 42,488,546 of record CM058044.1, read on the forward strand.
GACTTAAAGTCTTCAAAGATCGTGTTTGGATTCCGAAACTCGGTAGTATTCGAGAATTGGTATTATCCGAAGCCCACAAGTCGCGGATGTCTGTGCATCCAGGTAGTACAAAGATGTATTATGATTTGAAATCTGACTATTGGTGGCCGGGAATGAAACGTGATATTGCCCGATATGTGGAACAATGTGTTACGTGTTCGCAAGTTAAAGCTGAACATCAGAAACCTTATGGTAGCCTTCAACCTCTTGATATACCGATGTGGAAATGGGAGGAACTTACAATGGATTTGGTAACAAAGCTACCGAAGACGGCTCGTCAACACGACAGCATCTGGGTTGTCGTGGATCGTTTAACGAAAAGTGCTCACTTTCTGCCTGTTAGGGAATCCTATTCTATGGATAAATGGGCACAAACTTATATTGACGAGATTATTAAACGACATGGTGTTCCGCTGAAGGTAATTTCCGATCGAGATTCTCGATTTACATCGAAATTTTGGGCTGGTTTACAACGAGAACTTGGGACGTGCGTAGCATTGAGCACGGCATATCATCCCCAAACTGATGGTCAGTCCGAACGCACGATACAAACGTTAGAAGATATGTTGCGTGCGTGTATACTTGAGTTTGGTGGTAGTTGGGATATGCATCTACCATTGGTTGAATTTTCATACAACAACAGCTATCACTCGACTATCGGTATGGCGCCTTTTGAGGCTTTATATGGTCGTAAATGTCGTACTCCGCTATGTTGGCGTGAGATAGGTGAGAAAGTGCTTGCTGCACCCGAAATTATTCAAATTACGCACGATAAGATTCAAGTTATTCGGGAAAGGATGAAAGCAGCTCAGGATAGACAAAAGTCTTATGCCGATAAGCGAAGAAGACCGATTGAATTCACTGTGGGTGATATGGTTATGTTGAAAGTTTCTCCTTGGAAGGGTATTCTACGATTTGGTAAGCAAGGTAAGCTTAGTCCACGTTTTGTTGGACCATTCAAAATTATTGAACGTATTGGCAAACAAGCATATCGACTTGAACTTCCAGAAGAGTTATCTGGTATTCACGATGTATTTCATGTTGGATATCTTCGGAAGTGCTTGGGTAAGTACGATGAAACAGTTCCCTTAGCTGAGGTGAAGATTGACGAACGACTGAGATATATCGAGGAACCTGAAGAAATTCTAAACGAAAGAACGGTGAATCTCCGGAATAAGACAGTTAATTTGGTATTGGTGAAATGGAAGCATCATCGCGGTCCGAATTGGACGTGGGAGAACAAAGAAGAAATGCTTGCCAAATATCCCGAGCTATTCAAGAAATAAAGATTCCGAGGTCAGAATCCTCAAAAAGGAGGAGGTAATTGTAACATCCACTTTCATAATTTAGTTGTAATTATCTTCTTTACTCGTGTTTATGTGACCAAAACGTGATAGAATAGGGTTAAAGCTGAATTGAGTGTTAGTTGATGACTACAATGTCATAAAATGAAAGTTCGGGGTCTAAAACCGAAATTTTTAGGGAGGTATTATCTGGATTATTTTTATACTAAGTTGTAGCTTATCTCGTTACGAGCGCGTGAGCGAAAACCGCGTCAAAAACGGAGATCCGAGCGAAAAGTTATGTACGTTTTAGTGATTAAATGTCAAATTGAGTTATGTAGCCGAGTCAACTCGGGTCTAACTCGTACAAAACGGGATTTTGACCCTTTTTCCCCAAATCAGCCTCCAAAAAACTCATACGTTACTTCCTGGGGCGACTTTGGACTTCTTAGGATTGAATCAAGAGTGATACAAAGGATCTTTGCTTGATTATTTCACCAAAGTCATCTCCAATCAAAGGTATAACTATGTTCTTGGTAAATTTCTTGACTTATAGCTGGTTAGGGATGAAATTGGTGATACTAGGGTTTGTGTTTATGAACCCTAAACTGAGTTATAGTAGTAATACGTCGTAATTAGCTTGGTTATAGCCTAATTAAGTTGTTATCAGGCTTAATTGAAGGTTTAGAGCTTTTGAAATTGAAGTATTAGAACCCTAAACTTGGATTTTCTTCATTAATGGCTAATTTGGTGAAATTCTTGAGTATTGATCTTGTAAACACTAATATAAACATGGTTAGATGATACTTTGATTGTTGGAATAAAGATTTAAATCCAAAAGATGGATTTTAGCCTATTTTGTTGCTGAATTTGACAGCATCAAATTCATCTCAGAGGCTGTTTTGAGAGCACCATATCTTGATCAGCGTAGCTCCGATTGCTATGATTCTGGACATTTCGGAAAGCTTATATGTAGCTCTAAATCTGTCCTTTAGAAACTTTTTAGAAATAAGGCTTGTAGGTTGGTTAAAAATGCCTCTCAAAACTGACAAAAAGTTGATTTTGAGCTGAAAATTAAAGTGACTAAAATGGTTTTAAATTATGTTTGGTTAAGCTATGATTGTCGGATCTTTATAAGGCTTTGCGTACATATCACAGGTATTAAATAAACTCACTTGGTTCTTTCGGAGTGATCGTTGGACGACGTCTATGCTTATATGGACTTGGAGCCTATTTTGACTCGTTTTTGATTATCGAAAAGCACTGTGAGTTTATGGGGTTACTTAACTAGCTAAATGCTATACATGTGTTATCTATTTACTATTTACTTCTTTGCTTATCTTTATTATATTTCCTTATCAATTTTAAATGATTATTGGCTATTGTACTCCGTTCTTCCATACGTGTTACCCGGGTGGTTACTTCGTGTTTCACTCGGGGAAACACGCTTAAGCTCATAGCGGCTGAGATTACTCGGGTATGGTGTGTATTTGACCGTGTTAGAGTCCGGTCGTTTTACCCCACCGTCCGGGATAGCTCGGGTGGGAAGATCATTCCACTGGCCGGGATAGCTCGGGTGGGCATGATATCTATGATATATTGTTGTACTTGTCACGTCCGGGATAGCTCGGTGACATTACATAACCATTGTTGACTTCTACATGATATAGTTGTTGCATATTTCGATACTCGGATGTTTGATTCTCGGAAAATGGTTACATGTTACATGATTTGTATTCTTCGTGAACATTGGCTCTCATGGATTTTATTTGTGAAGCTTTAGTAGTTAGTAGTTCCCCGTTTACTCACTAAGCATTATGTGCTTACCCATTAGTTTACATTTTTTTTTACAGGCGGTGTGGATAAGGCGAAGAACAAGTTCGAGTAGATAGAGATCTTAGCTTTTGGTGCTTTCGGTAGCACACCTCTTTTGATATTATATAGTTAGTTAAATATAACTATGGTTTGTAAATTATAAGTTGTCTTTTGGTTGTAAATATAAGTACCTAGTTAACGGGTAGCTATGTCCCTTGTTTTGTATGTAGTTTACGCTTTCGCAAAGTTAGTATGTTTGATTTGTCCGTTTTAGTTATTTTTGGGGAAAACAGGTGTTTAAGGAAACGTATGTAACCAAGCGGACATTTCGAAATTGAACTTTATAAATATTGTATCCCGTTTGTTTTCTAATGATTTAGAAAGATAGTTTTTGAGAGATTGTTTATGGTTTGTTTTCCATATAATGCGGTATTACAAACCTAATATCAATTATGTAAATTGGGTCTTACAGTAAATTTGTTTATCAATTGTTTAATGGGAACTCACTAGACCTTTAGGTCTAACCCAATCTCTTTTCAGCTCAAACATTTCAGGTAAGCAAGCTTTAGCTAGAAATGATAAGGGCAAAGGAAAGGCGAGCGAGTAGCTAGAGGGATTGCCTAGCTAGTTAAAGTCTTCCAATAATTCTCAGCTGTAGAGTTTATCCGCAGTAAAACATTGAGATATTCATGCTTGACACTTAGTTTTATTTTTGGGTCGGATTGGAACCCTTGTTAGCCGGTTTGGCTTGTTGAGATTTGTTATGATTATGGATTGAACTTGCGAAAATTTATTATCTTGAATGTTTCTAGTATTTTGGCATTTTGGGCCTTTTACAAATGGTATCAGAGCCATTGTTTAAGGGATTTAGGTGTCTCTAAGAGCCTAGACTTAAACTGTAGGCATAGGGACAGCTGAGAATTTGGAAATAGGATCCGGACCACTAGGAAATGGAGATAAGGTAGTAAGGGCTTGTATGCACGGTAAGGACTAAGTTACACCTGGCCAGTGTAACTGTGGAACTTACTGATGTGTGCATGAACTTGTACGGCCTTAACTCGTAGGATTGGTAGCTAATATCTATCTTTGTGTTTATTTTGTATCTATCAGACTCTTGTCATGACAGAACGCTCCTTGAGGAGTAGATCGAGGTCCGAACCGGTGGATGACACCATTCGGATGGAACCACCCCCGGAGGAGACTTTGAGACAAACGATTGTGAGACTAACGGCATCTCGAGGTAGAACCGGATCGAGAGGCCGAGGTCGGGGGTGTGGAAAAGCTCCCCGAAAGACCGCGGAACCGGCTAGGACTAAGACCCGTGGGCGGCCGAAGGGTCAAACTAGCCGGAGAGTGGAAGTGGAGGAAGAACCAATTGAAATAGAGGCATCTCAACATGAAAGCACGGCTAGTGCACCCTTGAATACCGCGGCCTTCGTTACTAAAGAAGCATTTGATGCTAAGATGGATGAGTTGCAACAAGCATTGAAGGCTCTATTGGAGAATCAACAAAAGTCTAACTCGGAAGGTTCGGGAAAGAAAACTATTGCCGAGGACTCCAACTGCCCACAACGGAAGTGGATGGTCACTCTTGTGAGGCACCGGTGGTACCTACCATGCAGAAGTCATCTAAGGGGTGTAGCTTCAAAACATTCACGACGTGTAAGCCTCCGACCTATAATGGGGAACGGGACCCAATCTTGGCAATGAAGTGGATTCAAGAAATGGAGTTAGCCTTCGATACTTGCAATTGTGCGGAGGAAGATAAAGTGGTATTTGCAATTTCAATGTTGAAGTCGAACGTGATATTTTGGTGGGATGGTGAAGCGGGCCCTAGAGGCTCAAGGGCGGCTAGGGAAACTACTTGGGAAAGGTTTGTGGAAAGGTTCAAGATGAAATTTTGCCCTCTTGCGGCAACAAAAAGTTGGAGGAAGACTTCATGAAACTTGAGCAAGGATCTAAAACCGTGCAAGAGTATACTTCGAGTTTCATTGAGAATGCTCGTTTTGCGGAAATCTACATACCCACCGAAGCGCGTCGGATTGAGAGATATATTTGGGGATTGAGGGCTAATATCCGGGAGTTGGTATTGAATATGCACCATGGTACTTTTCAATCGGTGGTTGATGCGGCGGAGAATACCGAAAGGGAGAAGATGCGGCAAATGGGAGATAGGAGTGGCGAAAAGAGGAAATGGGAGGGATCGAGCTTTGATTCCAAGAAACCTCGAGCATTGAGGTTTGAGCCTAGAGGAACCCCGGCGGGAAGTGGGAGAGCTTGTCCTAAATGTCACAAGACACATCGTGGTGAGTGTTTGGCGGATTCGAGAGCTTGCTACCATTGTGGATCTTTGAGCCACTACTCCAAGGATTGTCCGGGAACCCGGAAGTGCTATGTTTGAGGATCGTTGGACCACCTCAAACCCGATTGTCCACAATGGAAGAAAGAAGGATTTAATGCTTCAAGTGGCCGGCAAGGAGAGAAGGGAGGTGAAAGGAAGAACGAGCCCGTGAGGGTGAAAGGAAGAGCATATCAAATGGTCACCGCGGAGGCCGAGGAGACACCCGAAGTTGTAACAGGTACATTTTTAGTAAACTCATTTTGTGCCAATGTTTTGTTTGATACGGGTGCCACCTATTCTTATGTGTCACCTTTATGCGCGGGAAAATTGGGGATAAAGCCAAAGAAGTTAAATGTTATTTTAGAGGTAGAAACCGCGGATTTTGGGCTTACCGAAATTGAAGAAGTATTTGAAGGTTGTACAATAGAAATCGAGGGATGTACCTTACCATTGCGATTGTATCCTATAGCTTTAGGAGAATTTGATGTTGTAGTGGGAATGGATTTGTTGGAAGTGTGTGATGCTAGGCTTTTATGCAAGGAAAAGATAGTACACTTGACTTTACCGGGAAAGGGTTTAGTGGTTATTTACGGAAAGCGTCGAAGTAAGCGGACTAGTTTGGTTACAATGCTTAAGGCGAAGAAATGTTTGAGGAAGGGTTGTCAAGGTTTCTTAGCTTATGTCTTAGAAGCCAAAAAGGAGAAAAAAAGGTTTGTGATGTGCCTATAGTGAAAGATTTTCCCGAGGTTTTTCCCGAGGATCTAACGGGTTTACCTCCGGATCGGCAAATCGAGTTCCAAATAGAATTCACCCCGGGAGCTTCACCGATAGCTAGAGCCCCGTACCGTTTGGCTCCTTCCGAAATGAAGGAGATGATGTCTCAATTGCGAGAACTTTTGGATAAAGGTTTCATCCGTCCGAGCTCGTCACCGTGGGGAGCATCGGTCCTATTTGTCAAGAAGAAAGATGGATCAATGAGGATGTGTATTGATTATCGGGAGTTGAACAAGGTCACAATTAAGAATAAGTACCATTTACCGAGGATAGACGACTTGTTTGATCAATTGCAAGGGGCGACGTACTTCTCTAAGATTGACTTGCGTTCGGGTTATCATCAACTGAAGGTTCGCGAAGAAGATATTGATAACTATATATTTTTGTTCAAAATAATAAGTTTGAAGCCTCACTTTTGTCTTTAGTTTGTGGCTAAATCATTGGGTTAACACTTGTTTAATTATCTTAGGCCCAAAGTAAAGAAGTGGAAAGAAAAGCCCAAAAGGATAGATTTAATATGAGCAGAAGCATATATTTCAAAATCCTTATGAAGTGGGGGCATAGTTTCTGAGATAATATGAGGCTGAGGATATTTTCAAATGTTCTGGTGCAGGCATACGAGTACAATAGCGTGAAAAAGAGGCATATTTCTCAAATGATGCTGATAAAAAGGGGAATACGGAATTTTTCAAGGAAATTGGGGTTTTTCGGGACGCGAGGGTTCAACCCTCGTCCCAAGTCCCGTTGGCTACTGTTTTGTTTCAAAGAATTCAATTTCAAGTGGGTTCAACCCACATACCAACCCCGAGAGCCAAAATTGAGGACCGAAGTTTGTGCAAACACGAAATTGAGCGGTTTCTTCATGAGGGGGTACAAATTGAGTTCGTTAACTACCAAATTGGGTGGTGAATTTCTGGATTCAAGAGAGGACGCATAGAGAGAAGAACGACTTGGAGAAGAATTCAAGTTTCATCAATCTCAATTTCAAGTTTCAATTTCATCTTTTTCTTAAGTAATTTTTAGTTTAATTTTGCAATTGTAGTGTGAGATTAAGCCATGTGTGGCTAATCTTTCAATTTCCAATATTGGTTTGATTTTGGTTTAGATGATTGTTGCTTTGAGATTCCATTGTAAGTGTGTTGGGACAAGCTTGTTGCTTGATTTCAATTTTTCAATGTTATTCACATGTGAATGTTCAATTAGTTTGGCCAATTAGTTGGTAATTCTTTATGAAATAGTTATTCAATGTACTAGATACGTAATCGTCTAGTTTCTTTGATAAAGTAACAAAAGAATTTGTTTGGTTTCGATAAGGTTTCCGAATTAGGTTCTTGAACTCTCGCAACGAAAGCCTTAATAAGCTGAGCTTATGAGCTTATGGCTTTGAATTGGTATTTTCTAGTCCCTAAAGCTAATTGCACCTAAGAAATTGAGAGCTTATTCAACTTCTTATTTGTGATTAAGATCCGGTTAAAGAGCTTATTTTAACCGGTGTTTCGTAAGGAAAAATAGAGATTGTTAGAGCTTGTTAACGATTATAACCAATTCGGGCTTGAACTTCATATTTACATCTTTGGAATCGATGATAGGTACAAACATCTTAGCCGAGATTGAACTGATGTTGGGTTTTTAATTACTTGCATTTTTATAAACCGTAATTGTTATGCTTAGTTTAGTTAATCAATCAATCCAAACCCCCCCCCCCCCCCTCGTTTTTATTTTCAATAATTAGTTGTTCGTGTACTTGATTTGTCTAGTCGTAAAAAGTAACCGAGTCTCTGTGGATTCGACCCGACTTACCGCTGCTACAATCTTGGTTGTAGATAGCTAGTAGTTGGATTTTATTATTTGGTGGACTCGGCATCCGTCAAATTTTTGGCGCCGTTGCCGGGGACTCGGTAATTCTAACAGTTTATGCCTAGATCGTCACGTACAGGTTCACCAACACCTATAAATTTAGAAATCGAAAGAACCTGTTGATCCAGCTCTCCTAAGACCTGATGAAATGATAATGATCCTGAATCTTTACTTAGTGAATAGGTTTTTACTTCTGTTATAGCTTGAGGAATTATCACTGAGTCTGTTCAGTGTTATTCCATGTTACTTATGTTGTAACTTATTTTTATAGTAATCAGGATCAGGATCAGGAGACGAACGAGTCTGTTCTGCAGTCTACTGATCCTGTCCACTGAAGTGAAGACCTCCTGAAGACATCAAGATCATACTCAAAGAACCATCAGCGACGTCGAAGAATTAGCTGATGACAGGAACAGCATGCTCGTGATCTGAAGACGGAACTCAGTGATAGCAGGCTGCTCAATATCGTATGACATCCTGAAGATTCATCAGGATACAAGTGACCCTGAACAGCACCAGTTTCAGGACTCTAGTCACTGATCAGTATCCTGATCCTGAAGGATTAGTGTAATGTCTTAGTCTAATGCACAAAAGGATTATCCGCCTTTACTGACACAAAAGTACATAAGGACAGTCTCTTTACTGTTCCCTCCGTACTTATCAGACCTCAAGGCAACTGTTTACACACTTCCTCTTTTGCACACCATGCAAAGAGTATTTGTTTATAGTAAATAGTACATAGGACCACTTACATTGTGACACGTACACAAAAGTGAGTCTGCATGCATTTAATGCATTGGGTATAAATAGGACTTGAAGAGATGTTCTCCATACTTCTTCTTCAACCTAAAAAATACCTTAATCCTTTCTTTCTTTATCCCCTCTATCTTCTTTCTTTTCTCCATCTTCTCACTTAAGTGCATAGTGAAAGAAAGCTTAGATTGTTTAGTTTAGACTAATTTTCTTTTCTATTTCCGCAACAATCTGTAAATTCATATTGTTAATACAACAAGAATTTAAAAGTGAAATTTTGTGTGATTATATTCAACCCCCCCCCCCCCCTTTCTATAATCCCAAACACTATCCTTGCTTGAAGGTCACCTCTTTGGGACCAACAGAACCACAAAGCGATTAAGGAAACAAGCCAAGCTTCGGAAGAGGTTAGGTGAGGGACCATCGTCACCAGGGGTAAATATCTGGCAAGATATTAACCTTTCAAGCGATTCGGACGAAGAAAACAAAGAAAAACCAAAAAAAGAAGAGGAGGAGAAGCTAAGCGAGATGGGTGACGGAAACGAGCGGACTCTACGAGAGTTAGCAACTCACGACGTTGCTCAAGTTCCAATTTGCATCAGGTATCCACAAGGTAACGACAACTTTATTTTAAAGACTGGGTTGGTCCATCTTTTACCCTCCTACCACGGTTTGGAGAATGAGGACCCGAACAAACATCTTAAGGAATTCCATGTAGTTTGCTTAAGCATGAAACCACATGAGGTTACGGAGGATCTTATAAAGTTAAAGGCATTTCCTTTTTCTTTAAAAGATCGAGCTAAAGATTGGCTTTACTCGTTACCGTCCGGTTCGGTAACAACTTGGAACCAAATGGCGCGATTATTTTTAGATAAATTCTTTCCCGCCTCTAAAGCCGCCTCACTCCGTAAGGAAATTTGTAGCATCAAACAGAGGGATGTCGAAACTCTCCATGAATATTGGGAGAGATTTAAACATCTTTCTGTTAGTTGCCCGCAACATGGAATTTCCGAACAGTTGTTACTTCAATACTTTTATGAGGGTCTCCTCCCGATGGAGAGGAAAATGATAGATGCCGCTAGTGGAGGGGCAATTTTCAATAAAACCCCGACCCAAGTGAGGGCCCTTATCACCACCATGGCTGAGAACTCTCAACACTTTAGTAGGCGTAGTGACATGAGAAGAGAGCCCCAAAAAGTTCATGAGGTTAACACGGGTAGTATCGAGAGTAAATTGTTTGATTTGACTAACCTTGTTAAGCAGTTAGTGGTTGGAAAGGAACAGGTTAAAGCATGTGGAATTTGCACCGGGGTGGACCATCCAACAGATGCGTGTCCGCAATTGCAAGAGGATGTTGTGGTATCACACGAGGATGTCAATGCCATTGGAGGTTTTCCGGCCCAACAACCTCAACAAAGATTTTACAACTCAACTTTGGTGCCCAAAGACCTCCACAACAGTTCCAACAAAGACAATTCCAACAGCCTTTCCAACAAAAACCTCAGTTTCAACCGAACAACCAAGCCTCAAGTAGCTCAGGTATGTCATTGGAAGATATCGTCAAGTCTCTTGCCACTAATACTCAACAACTTCAGCAAGAGACTCGCACGAATATCCAGAACTTGGTGGCCCAAAATCAAAGTCTAGCGGCTCAACAAAAGAATTTGGAGGCCCAAATCGGTCAAATGGCGGTCTCACTCAACCGTATTGAGAATCAAGGTAAGTTACCGTCCCAAACTGAAGCTAACCCGAAAGCTAATGTTAGTGCTATTACTTTGCAAAACAGGACGGTACCGGATCCCGAGCCTAAAGCAAAGAAGGTTGAAAGGAACGAAGAGAAGGAAGCCGAGATCGTAGGAGCCAAACCAAGTGAAGAGAAGGTTGACGAGAAAGCAAGTGAAGATAAGGGGAAGTCGCCTAAAGTGGTCATCCGACCACCATTCCCAAAAAGATTTGAGCAATCCAAGAAGGAGAAAGAAGATAAGGAGATCATGGATATTTTCCGAAAGGTTGAGGTAAATATTCCGCTTTTGGATGCTATCAAACAAGTACCCCGATATGCCAAGTTTTTGAAGGAGTTGTGCACGAACAAGAAGAAGTTAACCGGAAACGAGAAGGTAAGTATGGGTGAGAACGTGTCCGCCGTACTTCAAGGACAGAAGATGCCACTTAAGTGCAAGGACCCAGGTATGTTTACGATTCCTTGTAAGTTAGGAAATGTTTCAATTGATAGAGCCATGGTAGACTTAGGCGCGTCTATCAATGTCATGCCTTACTCGATCTATTCTTTATTGAATGTGGGACCTCTTGAGAGGACGGGAGTTGTCATACAACTCGCCGATAGGTCCATTGTGTATCCTAAGGGAGTCCTTGAGGATGTGTTAGTTCAAGTCAATGAGTTAGTCTTCCCGGCCGATTTTTATGTCATAGATATGGAGGAGCATAATAACTCCAAATCACCTTTGATATTGTTGGGAAGACCATTTTTGAAAACGTCAAGGACAAAAATTGATGTTCATGAAGGTATGCTGAAACTTTACGAGGAGAGTAAAAAACAACCATGGCTCGAAGTTGTGCAGAAGCTGAACTTTGAGGGCATAATGAGGAGTATGCAAGTTAATATGGATCAAACAACTACTTGCAAAACTAAAACCTCATAGAAGTCCATTGAAGTTGTACAATGATAATAATCAACAATACATTGCCCATAATCCTTTGCACTATGATAATACCAAACACGTGGGAAATGGACCCCACTTTATCAAAGAGAAGATTGAGGGAAAGGAATTACTTATTATGTATGTGTACAACAGGCTTTTTTTACTAACAAAAGGACTTGCACAGGAGACCTTTGAAGAATTAATATGCAAGCTAGGCATGTGGAACCTGTATGCTCCAGCAGCGGGTGTAGAATATTTTGTATTTAATCGTATTATTCTCATAAGAAACTAAATTATGCTATTTCATAACATATTTATATACCTAAAAGACTTAGGAAACTAGTTAATCTGTACAATTTGGAGATTGATTGTAACATGTATAACTAACAGCAAATTGAATTTTGAAGTTGTAATCTGCCTATTTGTATGCCTCTTCTCATCAAGTCTAAATAAGATCATATTATTCTACATATATTGTAAGATAAAACATTGATGCTAGATATTGCTTGCACTAATTTTTCATGCTACACCATGAGATCAGAAAAGAAAAGATGCTATTATTACAGATTTAACAAATAGGGATTCCTCACCTATAGTTTTTCCCAATTTAGGCTATGTTTGGCTAAATAGCTGATAAGGTAGCTGATGAAACTAGTTGATAAGGTAGCTTATGATTGTAAAATGACAAAAAAAAAGACATGTTTAAAATTGGTAATGTAAAAAGTAGAAGGGTATATTTGGTATAAAAAAATAAAAAGTCTCGAAAGCCCCACAAGTCACTAAAATGCTAGTGAGAGTAGCTTTTCAAAAAGTTAGCTTATTTTTACCAAACAATGCCTTAACGAACAATACATATGTCACTTCGTTCAATCTTATACTCTGACCAAAACTGAATGGGATTCTTCTCTTTAGACTTCAGTTTTCCCCCAATCAATGATATGTATGACTTTTAAACTTCAGTAATCCTAGTAAACAACTTTATCTATATATCATGTCAACAATAAATCTACACTATTTAGTTTTCCAGAAATAGATAGATCATGATCCTCAGACCACGGTTAAAGCAAATTTGAATGAATATGGCTAAAGATGTGTTTTAATCAAGTATTACACAAGATAAACTGATGCCTTCTATCAATTGTATCCAATGCAATTTTCAAATATGACTTTAAAATCGTTTAGAGAATAACTTAGCAGTGTTTTACAGAAAACTAGGTTTTGAGCAGATATAAACTTAATTTTGAGATGAATTAACGTATCAATTGCACAATGCTAATGCAAACTTTCTTCCCTTCATTTACTAAGCGCATACAGAAGCTAACTACATGCAAATTAAACCTAACATGCTTCAATTTCAGTATTCCAACCCCAAACAACACGATAAACTAGGTTTTTAGCAATCTAAACTTAATTTTGTGATGAATTAATGTAGCAAGTGCACAACGCTAGGTGCAAATTTTGTAATCGTTCATTTGTTAACCACATACAGAAGCTAACTCCATGCCAAACATAAACATCAGTGCAAAAAAAACCGTAAGAACTACAATAAAAAACTATAGCAATGAACAAAATAGCAAATCACATATCATCAAAATTCTTCTAAGGTCAAATAACCTAACGATCAACTACGAATGACGATAGAAGTTCCAAAAATAAACATCAGAACAGAAAAACCGAAGAACTGCATTAAAAAAAATTAGAAACAAACAAAAATCCAAATCAAATATCATCAAAAAAGGCAAAATCACAAACAACATGCTTCGATTTCAGTATTTCACTATAAACAACATGAATGCTATGAATATAACAGAAATATAATCATATGTGAATATACATAATCTCAGGAACAGAGAGTTACCGAAAATCCAAACGGTTGTTGTTGAGGCTGAGCTTTCCGCCATTAGAGAGCAAGCTACTACCAGAAGCTAAACTGAGATTACTGCGTGGAAGCTTACTGAAGCAGACGACGGTAGGCGGCGAGTATAGTAGAGTAGTACGACGGTTGCGGTGGTGGTGACGTAGAATGGAGTTTCCAAGTGAAAGAGAAATCGCCATTGAAGAAGGTTAAATTTCTCAAAAATTCTCTTCAGAACGAAATACCTTCCTCCTTACGAAAGAGAAATCATGTATATATATGTATCATGTATGTATTAATGTATAGTAGCAGGAGAAATATTATGGTGTCCTTTTCTTCACTGTACCTTTCCTGTGCTGCTGTACGTACTGTACCTTTCCAATAATATCTTGACACCTGGCAACACCCTACGAAACCGTAATAAGCCTAATACTTTCCCGCCAAAGGGAAACCATATATGACAAATCCTGGGAAATTGGCCAAAATACATTGCGGATTTCATCTTTTAGTCATTTCTTTTTTAAAATTGCAAAAATTATCAGCACCTCTGTAATTTAAGACCGTAATTACATTGATTTTGTAAAAGAAATAGAAAATGAAAAGTTGGGTCCGTAAGTGGCTTCTCAATTACGGTCTTGGCTTCTCAATTACGGGTCCGACTCCTCAATTAAGTCCCGTAATTAAGAAGTCACGTCCGTAATTGAGGAATCAGGTCCAACCAAGTCCGTAATTACAAGTTGATGGTTGTTTTTGTAATTTTGGAAGAGAAATGGGTAGGATATTTTGGCCAATTTCCCACAAACTCCTTTCCAAATAAGAATAAGACACCCTACAATCCTATAATAAAAAGAAAAAGAAAATAATTTATTGTTAGCTAACTAAAACGACATCGTGTCATTGACAAATGAAATGTGTATGGCAGGCTGAGTGAAACACTTCTGGGCTGGTGTGAGTCCATTGGGTCCAACACATTGGGCTTTATTTATATAACTTACGGCATCTCCATAATATGCCATAATTTAAACAAAAATATACTACACTTTTGGTTCTTAAGTTATGGGTTATATGTTACTCCACAAATGGTCATTAAACTTTTAATAATTATAGTTATTGTCTCTATTGTAGTACGTTTTACATTTTTATTTTAAAATGGTCTTTGATCACTAGCTTCGTTAGGGGGTATTTATGTTTTTTCTATCATTCTTTGTCTTTACCCAAATGATCAAATTTGTAGTTTACAAGATTTCTTTACTCAAATGACCAAAAACAATAAGAAGAAAAGGAATAAAAAGACATAATGTTCTTTACTTGATAGTGATATTTAACGAATTTATTGATCAAGGACCATTTTTAAAATAAAATATATATAATAGAAAGGATGACTTTAATTCTAGAGATTACTTTAAATATTTTATATAAGTTATATGAACAAAAGTTAGTTGTAGTTTACTCTTTAAACAATCACATCAAATTTTAAGAGCTTGTTTTAATAATGTTAATATTACCCATTTTAAAAAGGGAATTTATATCCATACTAAAAGTGTATTCACGGAATACATCGTTTTAAAAAAGGGAATTTATGATTTGTTTGATCCTTTATTTAAGTCAATCTTATAATATGATGTGGTTTTAATAAAGTAGTGCATTGATATGATAGCAATATCAAATTAACAATTAACAAATTCTTGGATTTATTATATAATTTGCTTACTTCAAATTTATCATAGTTTAACTTAGGTGTAATAAGGAAGTGATTTATTTTAGGTGTAATGGTGTTTTTATTTTATTTCATAAAAGTTAGTTTTAAAAATTCTTACAATGCTTTATAATATAGTATAGATTATAAAGCACTTACGAAAAAAAAAACTTAAAAACATTTTTTATATAAATCAAATATTGTTTACGCTAGACTTAGAGCCCAACCACAGTCTTTACTGAGCTGGGAGGCAAGCTCAATTTATGATTGGACCAATACAAGGACTGGGTACTCCTCATACTTCTCTGCAGAAATGAGTCATGTGACCACAATGGTGAAGGGAACTGCTGGATATCTTGAGCATGAGTAAGCGTTTGTTTGTTGGAAGTCCTCTCAATAAAGCGAATGTAAATATGTAATAACAAGAATGTGACATTCTAATATTCTATGCAGATATTATGCCACTCAACAAATGACTAAGAAGGGTGATGTTTATAGTTTTGGGGTTGTTCTTTTAGAGCTCATTTGTGGCAGAGAGCCATTAAGGCGAATTGGATCACCGGATTCCTTCAACCTGGTTTTATGGGTACCCATAATTCTTATCCTTCAGCTTCTATTATTCTTACATGAGTGTTTCGATGGTTTTGAAAAAAACAACTGGGACTTTTGGCAGGCGAAGCCTTATCTACAGGCCGGTGCATTTGAGATAGTGGATGAGAGCTTAAAGGGAACATATGAAGAGGAGAGCATGAGAAACGCAGCTTCGATTGCTTCCAAGTCCGTATCACAGAGACCCAAAAAAAGCTTACAGCATCCGGCTATCGTATGCAACTGTTGTGCTAGACTTTCCACTTGAGAGACAAGAACAGACTAAAACAGAAAAGATGAATCTTGTAGAGTTGTATGTAATAAACGCATTGAATATGGACAAGTGGAGAATCATGTGTATTTATTGGAAATATATCTTATAAGCAATGACAACTTTCTTTAAATTATTCTATAGATACAGCCATACATGCATTGTTATTTTGAGCAGGAGTATGTATGGGGGTATAAGGGGCTATTCTGTTGATTTTCCATTAAGTCCTGTATGGATAAAGTTGTCTCTGTGGATTAATCTGTCTACATAGATTGAGAAGATTTTTGTTTGGGTGAGGTTTTTCCTAGATGGAAAGGAACAAGTTTGGAAAAAGAAAAACTTGGCTTTCTGCATAAAACTCCCCATAAAAGCTTATTATATAAGACACTTTATATATCATGTTTGCACAATCATGTATAGCTGACTGAATTCTATAAGTCTCATTAAGCTCGTTAAGCCGCTAACAAACAAGTCCTAAGTCTATCATCATTTGGAAAAGATCATCCTGAAAGTCTTATAGTAAAGGTAGCAAATAGTTCAAAGTTCATAACTCTGATGTGCAAACCAGTCTGCTTCTCCCTCTGTGCTCATGGAGAGAGAGAACCATATGGCCATTGGCGCAACAGTACAGCAAAAAACCAACCTTTAAGAGGAACCCTCATGTCAGGTGTTCAAGTTTCACAGGTGACATAATAGATATTTTTGAGCAAAATATAAAAACGAATCAACAATATATAACTCATAGAAGATAAAACTGAGTATAGAATTACAAAGAATAGATTAGAAAGCTCTTGTAATTTCGCAAAATGAGCTATCTAGCTATACACCACTTTTTAACATTTTCTCTTTCTCTCTTATCTACGGTCTAATCTATACTACATTCCTAAACAGAGATGAACCAACCAATTCAAATAAATTGATAATTCGTCACTCTGAAAATAATATGATGTCTTAAATAATTTATATGTAATCTCTATCTAATCCTCGATACCTCATGAATTGGGCTGCAATGGTAAAAGGGTTAATTAGAGAAGCGCCGTCGCAGGTAGAAGAATAATGCTGTTGCGGCGGCTACAGCATACGGGAACATGGTCCATATTCCCTGTTCAATTGCAAAATTATTAGCTTATGTAATATGGAAAAAAGGTACCATGACCTGGGGGTAGCAGATGCATTCTTACCACTACTGTAGCAACAGTGGCGAGGGCAAATACAGGTCGTTCTCTCAGTAAGAATCCAATTCCGAGCTGAGTTAGAAGAAAAAATGGAGGCATCAGATATACAGCTATAAAAATTGGGATTTACATAATAGGAGATCATGTACGCTAGCATATTAAAGTTTCGGCCACAAATTATAAAGTAAAAGCTAGTGGAATATGTAGAAACCAGTCAATAAAGACTTAAGATATTATTGCTGAAAAAATGTGGCATAAACTAGTTAAGAAAAGCTTAATATCTAGAAACTAGTTAAGAAAAACTAGTGTAATTATTGCAAGAAAAGTTGGCAACATGTATAGAGACTAGTCAAGAAACTAGTTCATAGCTTAATGAAATTCAAGTAGGGGTGACGGTTTTTATGATGTTACTTGTAAACACATGCCAACTATGTGAAAATAGAAGTTCAAGAACCTGATCGGGAGAGTAATCAAGCCACCACAACAAACACCAGCAAAAAAACACTCAGGAGATATATCCTGCAATCAACGAGAAGCAAGGTGTTAAAAGCCTACAGACGTTTGTTGTAACTCAAGAGAAGCGAGCTAGCAAACGAAAATCCAGTTTACATGGTAACATGTATCATGATGTCTATTTCAACTCTATCGTAGGAAAAGTGGTTACTAATATGATATTCAAATTGTAAATAATAGGACCCGAATAATTTGCCTTTGGTGGCTTGTAAAATCACACTGAAAAAACATCAACGCTGAATATTTGAAAACAGTATACTAACATGATATAAAACAGATGTTCACTTACCAGTGCCCCAGCGAGGAAAGCTGTTGGATTTCTCACTCCTAGAGAAAATCGTTCAACTGCAAATCATAATATGAAGAGTCACCAATTAACGATACTGCAATTCATCAACCTCTCGTACAAAGAATTATTTTTTCATAAGAAGAAAACAACAGCTAATTTACACAACAGTTAAAAGTTAACTATCATCTAACTGCTTAGAAATACAGATATATGAATGGCTTAATAAGCTCTTTGGAAAGCTATGTTACATGATCAAGAACCAACATGTGCTATTAGGTTTTCCACTTCAGGACCACCATTGGAATAGCATCAGTAAGTTCTATCCTAGTAACGGCTGTTCAAATCACATAACTATTTGCTGGATAAAATTATAGCAAATACAAGCACAATAATGCATCCCATGGATACACTGTGTAGAGTTTCTTAAAGATTAGCCTATGTCAACTCGTCTTAGGGGCCATTTACCAAATGCTTACGAGATAAGCGGCTCAGCGCTTACTAACTAGAGTCACCACTCACCACCCTCACTTACCTTGTCAGGTAAAATTCTTGGCCATCAAAATGGATTGTTGGTAAACAATGTCTTACCTAGTAAGGTTGTCAGTCCCTTGCTATGCTTCTTACTGAGATATATTCTTGGTCCTTGTTATGCTTCTTACCCGGAAAAATTCTCGGTCACCTGGTAAGGAAGTGACACCCGGTAAGTGTTTGGTAAATCGCCCCCTTAGTTTATGTACACAAGGCAAACACCAGCTGACATCTGATGATACGTGAAAAAAACCACAAGCTTGAATCAAATTTCTCCACAAACATGACTACTTCTCAAGTACAATTCTGAGTAGAATATGGCAGCCTTTGGTACTGGAATAGAGCTTTGTTGCCTAAGTGGCAGGGTGAATATCATGCTTCATGCCTACGCTATATGGACCTGGGTACCAAAGTGCTTTTGCAAAGCGTATCACGAAAAGCATCGTATATTAACAGCATTAGGAACACAGGATCCCACTGGTGCTACCTTTAAGCCCCAATAAAAAGTTGTGCCAAAGGTGCCAGCTACCATAGTATTAAAAAAAACAAGAAAAGCTATCAAGGTTAAGAGCTTTGCTACTCAAGAATTTTTTTTTTTTTTTAATATATTTGAAGTGCACTAAAGTTCCATGGTTCCATCAACAGTATCAAGATCCATTGCATTCAAATTGTATGTTGTAGATTTTTGTTAAAATCCTACTGAAAGATATAAAGCTGGTAAAAGTCAAGTTAATGGGACACTTGAAAACGTCAACGTCTATGACTTGAAATACCTTTGTCAAATTTGATGGAAAACATGAATGGAAGAAACTTACAAAACACTAGTTATTGTCTAAATAATATGATCGTCAGTTATATGAGATTTCAAGCAAGATATGAACTGTGAGCATGTTAATAGGAAGTGAAAGTATACCTAAAATTAACAAGCCAAGAACAAGGTCTTATGAAAAGAATAAATGTGTGCCTTGAACTTACCAAACCCAATAGATTCCCATATTTTTGAACAATCTGGGTAAGACCAAGTGCTTTCTCTTTGCTAATCCCTACCTACAAACATTGTTAAAGTTCAGTCATTTTATTTTCGTTGTACATATCAAGCAACATGCATACAGAAGTACAAAAGGTATCTAGGAAGAAACAAACCTTTGAATAAACATCATCAGATGCACCAGATTTCTTAAAGAGCTTCCCGAGGTAAAATGGTACCATATCACTTATACAAACTCCCCTGAGGTTTATTTTATAATTATCATGCAAGTTTCGCAAATGAGGGTGTGAAACTTTTCACTAAGAATATGAACTACGACAGGTATAATCATTGCAGACTGCAGAGTAACACCGATAATTACCATGCCCATACTGTGGGAAGGTTTACCGTTGTAACTTCTATAAAAGATTGAGAACTCTACAAACTAGTGTTTTTCAAAGATATAAGCACTAACCAGTATACCCACAAAACAGTGGATAATATTTGTGGAGCATTTCTAGATAATGATTCAACGAAAGACTGCCTCGTCCCATCCAATGACAACATCCGTGATAGGAGAATACCAACCTATAATATTCGATATTACATATTTATATACAGCAGGACAGATGAAACTGGAACTTTTAAATATGTTCGTATAAATATATAGGAGGAATCACGCACCCATATATTCAGAGCCTCTTCACTTATAAAAAGTCCACATCCTGCAGCCATCAGCAGCCAAAAATAGATCCATCTGGCATACACAATTTAAGAAAAGCTTTAGTTATACCCTAGATAAGGAAGTCAAGGGTCTATGTTGGTAGACAGATGGGTTTTAGTGTTCAAACGGGTTAGTTGGTTCCGTGTGGTACTTGAACCGGAAAGCGTCATGGGAGTTATCACCTTGAGGACAAGGTGAAAGTTGAGGGGTGGTATTGTTGTACCCTGAGTTTTGTGGTCAACAGGTCAGAGTCGGTAGGAGGGTTAGGAGAGCGGTTCTTAGTAGTGAGTAGTATAAATTAAGAAGGTAGGGCTGTTAGTTGTTTACATTCTGTTTAGTCAATTTGTTGAGTGAGTAATCACTTTGGGAGAGAACAAGCCTCTCGAAAGCTTGTAACCGTTTTTTCAGTCCGTTTCAATACATTCAGCCATCTGATTTGATTCAGTTCACATCAGCTTTATTGTATTTGTAGTTCAGGTCTTCCAAGGAATATCATCAACAGCATAAAGTTTGTCTCCTTGACTGAATTAATCACCCTTACATGGAAAAAGGTGGACCAATTATTTAAGAGCAATAAGACAGTTATCTGAGTGAGTCCCATAAAGATCATAATTAAGTCAAAACTTGATATTTCCAAGTGTAGAGGGTAACTAGACTTGTACCCTGGAGTGTATTCTGGAAGTATGACTCTGTATCCAAAAGCATTGAAAGAAAAACCAACGCTTGGTACGGCAGAGGTAGAAGATGATGCACCTCCAGCCAGTATTTGAATTCCAGTAAAAGATTCCTGATTGGGCTGCTTGAGACATATAGACAATAGTGTAATTGTCGCAGCTATACCCAGTAGTATTGCTAGTTGTGCCATCAATGAACTGCTTGTACCAGTGGTTTTATTTTCTTGACTCCCAAGTATGGCATCAGTGGCTTCATCTCGTCTCTCAGAGTTGTCTATGTATCTTGAAGCATCAGTATATTCCGCATCATCTCGTTGAAAGCTTCTAATACTAAAGATAATAAATGAAATGTTAATGTGTATACATGAATACTCAGTTAACTAAGTTGCCGCTTGTGAGAAGTAAAAAGCATCCTGTAATAGAATTATATTTTGCTAAGACTAATGGCTGCCTTAGAGCACTTGTAAAATATAAATACCTACCGTTACTGAATGTGAAAGATTATAGGGAATTTTCTATTTAAGATTTCACGCACTTATTTGGAAAGCAATTCAGATCACATAGAGATGAAAACATGAAAACTAAGTATGGGAGCAAAGACCCCATTTGCAATACATTTATCATCAACATTCTTTGAAGTTAACTTTATTTTCAAGATTTATTACTCTCATTGAAATTCTTTCATCTTCTTCCTGTTGGAAGAGAGTCAAAAGTTGTACAAGTCGTCATGCAAGCTAGGCATGTGGAATCTGTATGCTCCAGCTGCAGAGCAGGTGTAGAATATTTTGTATTTACTCGTATTATTCTAATAAGGGGACTAGATTCTTCTATTTCCTGATAGTTTTTATATACCTAAAAGAATTAAAAAACTAGTTAGTCTATACAACTTGGAGATTGCTTGTGACATGTATAAGTAATAGCAAATTGTATTTTGAAGTTGTCATCTGCCTATTTGTATGCCTCAAGCCCTCATCTCATAAAGTCCAATTAAGATTATTCTACATATACATTGTAAGATAAAAATATTGACACTAAAAATAGCTTGCAGTAATTTTTCATGCTACACAAGTCCGGAAAAAATATTATGCTATCATTACAAATTTAACACACAACACATGTGTCACTCTATTTCATCTTATACTCCTTCTGACCAAAACTAAAAGGGACTCCCCACATTTAGTTTTCCCTAATTTAAACAAACAACACATCACACATGTGTCACTTTGTTCAATTTTATACTCTAACCAAAACTAAATGAGATTCTTCCCCTTTAGACTCTAGTTTTCCCCAAATAATAATATGTATGACTTCTAAACTTCAGTAATCTAGATATTACGAAACAACTTTATTCGTTTATCATGTTATCATCATTTGCCACCATGCTTAACATAAACTCAACAATAAATATACACAATTTAGTTTTCCAGAAATAAATAGATCGTGATCATCAGTTGAACCAAACTTGAATGAATATGGCTAAACATGTATTTTAATCAAGTATTACACAAAATAGACTGATGTCTTCTATCAATTATATCCAATCCAATTTTCAACTATCACTTTAAAGAACAATTCAGCAATGTCTTACAGAAACTAGGTTTTGAGCAGATGTAAAACTAATTTCGAGCTGAATTAACGTAACAATTGCACAATGCTAATGCAAACTTTGTTCTCGTTCATTTACAAAGCACATACAGAAGCTAACTCCAAGCAAATTAAACCTAACATGCTTCAATTTCAGTATTTCACTCCAAACAATATGATAAAAACAAATAACATAGCATAAAACCATAAACAACATGGATGCTATAAACAACACGATAAACAAATACATCATGATCATCACATGTAACTTTCATGTACGACTTTAAACCGTTTAGA
This sequence comes from Centaurea solstitialis, assembly GCA_030169165.1. NCBI lineage: Eukaryota > Viridiplantae > Streptophyta > Magnoliopsida > Asterales > Asteraceae > Centaurea > Centaurea solstitialis. The sequence continues at coordinate 42,511,229 of CM058044.1, forward strand.
GAACAATTCTGCAAATCTCTTACAGAAAACTAGGTTTTCACTTTTCAGCAAATATAAACTTAATTTTGAGACGAATTAACGTATCAATTGCACAATGCTAATGCAAACTTCGTTCTCCTTCATTTATTAAGCACATATAGAACCTAACTCCATGAAAACCAAAACTAACATGCTTCAATTTCAGTATTTCACCACAAACAACACGACAAACAACAAATAACGTAACATAAAACCATAAAATAACATGAATGCTATAACTATAACGTCATGAAGAACTATAATCATGTGGATACAGATAGTTACCAGAAATCCGAACGGTTGAACGAACTTCTCACATTGTTAATTCTGAGTTTTCCGCCATTAGAGAACAACCTACCACAACTCAAACCGAGATCACTGCTTGTACGATTACCGAAGCAAAAGTTAGGCGAGTGTAAGGTACGATTCCGGTGACGGAAAAAGGAGTTTCCAACTGAAAGAACCACCGCCATTGATGAAGGTGGAGCTCCGGTTGGTGGTGGACACCGTGAAAGAAGACTTGTGTAGAATTGAGAACTGAGATTTTGGAGGGATTTTTCCGAAATTTTTGAAGCGTGTGGTTGAGCACTGAGGAGGAGTCTTTTGGAAGGTTCTGGGCCGTTGGGTCTAAAATACACTGGGCTTTATGTTATTGGTTGGTTTCGTGTTATCTTTAAAGCATCTTTCAAAATATGCTATGGATTTTTAATAATTAAGCAATATCACAACAAACTTCAACAACTTGTTTTAATAATTTTAATATTAACTGTATTAAAAATAATATTGTAGGATAAATGTCTTATCGTCTAAAGAATATGACGATAGAGGTTAGACCATCTGCAGTGGGTGGCATCAAGGGAGTGGCAAGGTGTTGGTACCAGTGGCAACACCACCGATGTTGATTGGTACCAATTGTCAAGCAACAAAATCGGTACAATCATGCCGGTTGTGTAGACGACCACCCCACCCTCTCCCTCTCTCTCTCTCTCCTCCTCTCTCTCTCTCTCTCTCCTCTCCCCTCTCACTCTCCTCCCTCTTCTCTCTCTCTCTCTCCCTCTCTCTCTCTCCTCCTCCCTCTCTCTCTCTCTCTCCTCTCTCCCTCTCTCTCCTCTCCTCTCTCTCTCTCTCTCTCTCTCTCCTCTCTCTCCTCTCTCCTCCTCTCTCTCTCTCTCTCTCTCCTCCCCTCTCTCCTCATCTCCTCTCTCTCTCTCCTCCCCTCCTCTCCTCTCCTCTCCTCTCTCCTCTCTCTCTCTCTCTCTCTCCTCTCCTCTCCCTCTCCTCTCTCTCTCTCTCTCTCTCTCTCTCTCTCTCTCTCTTCTCTCTCTCTCTCTCTCTCCTCTCTCTCTCTCTCCTCTTCTCTCTCCTCTCTCTCTCTCTCTCTCTCTCTCTCTCTCTCTCTCTCTCTCTCTCTCTCTCATCTCTCTCTCTTCCTCTCTCTCCTCTCTTCTCTCTCTCTCTCTCACCTCTCTCTCTCTCTCTCTCTCTCCTCTCTTCTCCTCTCTCTCTCTCTCTCTCCTCCTCTCTCTCTCTCTCTCCTCTCTCTCTCCTCCCTCTCCTTTTTTTATTAATTATTTAGATTTATATGAGAGTCTCTCTCTCTCTCTCTCCATTCTTTTCTTTTTTTCCTTTTTTTATTAATTACTAGTGTTCGGCACCGCGCGTTGCGCGGTGTTAAATTTTTTATAGAAAATATTGTAGTTAAATGAGTCGATGATGACATATCATATATGAAGTCAATGAAAAACTGATATTACACTTGATATGAAGTTGTCTCATTATTTTTAGTTGTTTTATTTGAGTTCTAATATATAATAAAGTAATAACTAATGAGTTTTATATCATCGTACATTGTAACCGGCTCAAATAATAAAAGAAATGTGTGAGAGTACTGTTTATAACAATGAGGTGTATAATGAATATTTTTTGTCATAACTCATAATATATCGATTTATCCCAACATAATATTCCCATAAAATATTTATATTCACCATGCAAGTAGAGTAGTGCTTCTTAGTTGTGTATAATTGTAGGACATTTTGGTAATTTAGTTGCAATTATTGTAATGTATTTGTTTGACCTTGGCTAAAACACTTATCCAAGCCCCTTTTCCCAACCCACGGTCAATCGAAGAGTAACAACAATCTCTGGTATTGTGATCACTTTGACTATATGCGACTCAAATTGAGATGTTAATGTTTTCGTGTTAGAGTTTTTTCTATTTGCTTGAGGTTGTTTCTTCATAGTTTATTTTTTGTGTTAAAAATCTTTAAAAAAAGAGATTTTATATCAGTTCTAATTCCATTTTTTACATACTTTAATTTCAATTTCAATTAAAAAATAAAATTGAAATATTTATTTATTATTAATTGTAGTAAGTTATTGTTTCGAGATGTAACTAAAAAAAAACTATATATTAATGATAGTAGCAAGTTATTTTTTCTAATTTTATATATTGTTTATTTTAATTTTTATATATGAACGAACGAAAGTTCGGTTGCGAACACATGAAATAGCTATATTATTCATTATAAACAATGAATGAACATTTACCATTGTTATTCATATTGAATGTGACACATGTTGCTCTTTCGACCGTCCTCACGTTCAAAGTAAAAGATAAATTTTCATTTGAACTCACCCTTGTATGGCTATATATGTTTCTATCTCTTTCTTTTACATATTAGTAGTTGAGGTTGGCGTTTTTCAAATTTGATTATAATTTTAATTGTATGTATTGATTCTAGTAATTTTTTTAACTATATGTATTTATTTAATTAATGATATTAATACAATAAGTATTTACAAATGAGGGAGTTAGTAACGGGTACTTAATTATATATTAATTTTAATTATATATATATATTTGTTATTGATCTCAATAAGAAACTAAATAATAATAATATTCTAAATTTTATATATTGCTTTAGACTTTAAACTTTAATTGAAATTTAGATATTTAATTTTATTGAAAAATGATACATATCAATATATGTGTTATAGTTAAAAATTAATTAAAACTCGTATGATTGGTCATTTAAAAATATATTGTTTTTTAATTATATTTAATAATAAATAATAATAGTATTTTAAATTTTATATTTTGGTTCAGACTTTATATGTTATAGTAAAAATTGATTAAATCTCGTGTGGTTAGTCATTTAAATATATATTGTTTTTCAAATGATATATAAAAGAATGTTAAGTAAATAATATGACTAACACTTATAATAAGATAATATTAAAGTGATTGATCATCATATTAAATTGTGTCTAATTTATAATCTTTTTATTGTAAAAAATACTAACATTTTAATGTATTCAAGTGGATGTCCTATTGTCATGTAAATAGAAGTATACTTATTGATCGTAATGTCATATATATATATATATATATATATAATGAGTTTTAAATGCTATTTGAATAAAAATAATAGAATGATGTAAAATCAAGAAAATAAAAAAATTTAGGTATAATCATAGAAGACGAATAATTTAAATAATTAAAGATTTTGTTAATAACTACATAAAAAATAGCAAAACTTGATGTAAAGGAAAAAAAGATTAGGATTGAAATGTTTACAGAATGTAATCTCATTGTGGTGGTTTTCTTAGGAAAAAGAAAACAAAATGGATGACTATGAAAATATAAAATAATGAGAAGAGAATTCCAACAAAACAAAACGTAAGAAAACCACACATATAAGTAAAACAAACCGAGAAAAACAACTACATAAACACTCGTAGAACATAAATAATATCAAGTGGAAAACATGAAGGATAAAATATTTCTTGAATTTTGATGGAAGAAAAATGTTATAGTATTAAATATCAATTAGGAAGTATCAAGAAGAAAAATAAAAGTAACAATTGCAAATTGTTTCAAAAATAGAAAATAAATCAAAACTTTTATAATAACGATACGGAATATACACATAAACGTATAACAATTATATGAAAATTTTGTATAAAAAAACAATAATATTGATTGACACATATATACACATAAACAACATATAACTCGCAGAAATCATAAACTTAATCATAAAAGTATTAGCCTACCTGAAAGTTTTATGAAAGATGAGCAACAACGTTGATGAGAAATGTATTTTGAAAAATAGAAACAACAAACAAATATAGGAACCCGATAACATAACATAGAACTAAAGTTGTACATTACATTTTGGTGGAACATTGGGTGAGTTTATATATGCTTATGTTGTAAGTTTCTTTTAATTAATAAATGAGAATGTGAAGAGGTAAAATAAATGTCTTTAAGAATGTAAATAAATTTAAAATTAAAGCTAATTAAATTGTAAGTTAAGGCTAAGTAAATTGTAAGTAAAATTACCAAAAAATCCTTCTAATAATAAAACATATAACTTTTATTTAAGGGTAGAATAGTCTTTAACTTATTTGATTTTTAAAAAACTCAAAATAATGAGAAAAATTCTAGAGCCTAATCCTACTCATAGAGAGTGCCACATCATTGTTGTAGTATCTTCCTTTTATATATATATAGATTTAGATTTATATGAGAGTCTCTCTCTCTCCATTCTTTTCTTTTTTTTCCTTTTTTATTAATTATTTAGATTTATATGAGAGTCTCTCTCTCTCCATTCTTTTCTTTTTTTCCTTTTTTTTATTAATTATTTAGATTTATATGAGAGTCAAGACTACTGTGGTTGATTGGTAAGGTGTTGGTAAGATAGTGAAAAGCTGATGTAACGCTGAGATAGCAGCTGATACCATTGGCAACCGGCATGACCATTGTGGATGGTCTTATAGAGATAGACACTGTGGATGGTCTTTTCAAAAAACTGCTTATTATTTTTTCATAAAGCTTTAAACCACCTATTTCTTTTTTAGAAAACTAATAAGTAATAAGCACATTCAAATTGCAATTTATAACAAACAATAGGGACGAAAATCGTAATTTACTAAAAGTATAATAGTATGATACAACGTTGTACAATATAATTTTTTTTTTTGTGTATGTCAAATTTATAATATAACTAGTTATTAAAAGTTTAGGCTTTGCACTGGGTTATAAAGTATAATAGATTTTATTATAAGTAGTAAGATAGATTTACATAAAATATAAGTTTGTACATATGTTTTCATACGAAATGTTAGTATGACGGACTTAATGCATTGTGTTGGGTGTTTACTTATATGCTTACAATAAAAAAGAGGTATACAGTGCAAATGATGTATATTTTACGTCGTTGTTATATTCAAGTAAGAAAGTATACTGATTTCAAAGGGTGTAATGGTCATTTTCCCTCTCGTTTAAGGGATTAATGGATGGCCGTTAACATGAGGGACAAAATCCATAAGAACTGCATATCTGGAGGTTTATTTTTGTAATAAATGAACTTTAAAGACAAAATCTATAACATTTGGCAAACCTAAGGTGCCAAAGCTTGAGAAAAACGATCATGTGTTTATGATTAGTTTAATTAAATTATTTGATTATTTTCTTGTTTAAAATTATAATAGTTTATAATTAACCAATAAAACAAAATGTGTTGATAAAATAAAGAAAATAAAGTAAAAAGTAACAAAATATGAATTCTGTAATTTGAGAATAAAACATATAAAGAATGATCTAGTATAAGTAGACATATGTAATTTAATCAACTATTTTTTGCATGAGTTAACCACAAATTTAACAAAGTTGGATAGGCGGATAAAAATTGAATGAAGGTAAAAATTATAGGGATGAAATAAGAAGTTTTTAAAATCATAAATAAAAAGCATTATAAAGATCAAACAATAGGGACCAAAATCGTAATTTAGTCCATTATTTTATTAATTGTTTTCCATTGAAAAAAACAAGAATGGCATAGTGTGTAATTTAAGCAACTTTGAGGGTCAATTTCATTTTTTTCCTCACAATTGTATAGTATTATATAATTTCACAGTTTTGAAAAGGATAACGTTTTTATGTTTAATTAAAATATAAATTTGAATGCCTTATAAAAATTTGAAAATAATATATTGTATCAAATTAACAATTTACAAATTCCTGGTTTTTTGTATAATTTGGTCGCTTAGAAACTCGCCCATACCAATTCAAAATTCAACCGTAGTGTTTAGGGAGGTTTTTGCCGCGAATTTGGCCGCCACAAAGTCATATGGGAATCTGATTCCATCAACCACAGTGTTTTCGACGAGTTATGCAACAGCACTTGGATGGTCGTACACATGCTTTTCCGACTCCCGATTTGAGCAATCTAATGGAGATACATCTGTGGGATGATGGTTTCTATCTACGTGAGTTCCACGTTCTTGGCCTTTTCTTTAACTTGGGCTTGCATTTACGAAACAAAACAAAATGATGGACTTTAGATCCATTTTAAGATTAAATGTGATGTAATAGTTGGATTTTTAATTCTAAAGTAAATGCATAAAAATATAACTATCGTAACTTTAGTAAAAATTTTGGAATAACCAAAGTTCATGCACGAAACAGCATTATGAACCTTAAACAATAGTTGTTGTCTTACCTATGAACTTTCTGGTCACACATGAACTTCTGGTAAAAGAACTAGAACATTCAAAGTCTATAGATAAAAGAAGACCGTGAACCTTAAACCAAAGTTATAAATAACGTGAGCCGTAATGTATTGGCAGGGTCAAACCTTATGAGTTACGTTTTTTTAGGAAAAAAGAACCGTTTATATCGCAAAACCATGATTAAATCTTTTAAGCCTCTACTTATTACTTTCTTCAATTTTCAAACATGTTCGATTATGTGTGTACACTAGTGAGATAACATTTTACCTACTAAAATATTCATATATTTATTTCTCTTAGTCAAAATGAAATATTTATAGGTTTCTCTTTCATAATTCGAGTTTACAATTTTACATGGACCAAAATGTTCTCAAAATATCATGGATAGACCTAATGTAGAGCATACGATGGCTTGTGCCATCTTTTCGTTCATTCATCGTAGTGTAAAAGTTTATAGGGTCATGAAAAGTGTTCCAAATCAATTTATTGTATATCCCGTATACATTTTGAAACTATAACAAGAACATAAATTTCCATTGGTAGAGTTGGGTTTGGCAGCCTTTTCTTCCACCTCACACCCAAGTTTGAATCTAGCAGTGTCAGTTTCTTAGTTTTTGGTTTTTAATATTAAATGTATCATAATTTTGAATCCTCTTTTGCAATAAAATACTTTAATACATATATGAAAAACAATTAACTAACCAACAGACCAATAATAACATTATACAAAAATTTCTTTATATTTATTTGTTATAGTCAAATGATGCAACCACAATATACATCAGCGATATCCCACCCCCATATTCACTTTCTAATAATTTTTCTTTCTTATTTTACTCAAATGACCACTAACTTCTAAGAAGGGATTCGTTAAAAACGGATCCAGTTAAAAGACAAAACCAAGTCCTTTAATTATTTTTATTTTACGAATTTGCATCTTTTTATGTTTTTTTAGCTAATCGACCAATAGTTATTTTCGTAAAAACAGAGAGTAAATGGCTACGAAATTAATTTTGAGATGGACTTTGGTTAATACAACCAATTTCCTGAACGGTAATAAGGGAGAACACTAATTCCACCGCGATAATTGCTAATTGCATCCCTACTTTTCTTACACACACATTGACATCATATGCCTTTTACATTCCTAATGTACAGAATGATCTAATCATGACATTCATAGGATGCAAATAGCAATCCCCGTAATAAAATGGTATTATAAATCATTGGGGTGTGTGGGATGAAAGCCACACTACCAAGTTTGATTCCCACAGACAACATTTTTCTAAGATATCCAGACTTTGAATCTGGTCCTTCGGGGCCGAGGGGTTCGGGTTGATCCATAGGACCCCTAAAACCTGCTGGTTGGGTTTAGCCTAGGTTGGGTCAGATCATAGCAGAATAATGGGACGTGGGATTGCCCGTCAGAAGCCCGATAACTCCTACCACTTAAAAAATGGTATTATAAATGCGGGTCGGATCCATTTGACCTAAGAATTAGGAATGGCGTTGGCACCTACTTCTACTCCTCCTACTTCTACTAGGCGCACTTTAGAACTAGCCACCACTCACCAATCAGTTTATTATCTCCTTTTTAATTAGTTGTCACCTCCAACCACCACCTCCAACCACCAACCACCACCGCCTCCGGCCGCCGTACCAAACCTCAATTCACACAATTCGCCTCCACGAATCCCTAATTTTCTCACCTCTCCACCTATGGCGACCACCGTCACCTCTCCGCCTCCATCGCCACCGCCTGGATACGCAGAGAACGACAACCTGCAACAACTGATCTCCGGTTCTTCACAGCCTCCGCCGTCGCCGCCGGTTGAAGACGTCGACCACCACCACCCACAACCACCAGCAGCAACTTGCAGACTCGAATTCGCCTTACTCGCCGCCTCAAACGTCCGTCTCGGAACCGCCGGAAAACGCGGCCGACCGCAAACAACCACCGCCTGACGACGGTGAAGACCGACAGGAACCGCCGGTGATTCCTTCACCTCCATCGGAAGAAAATTCGATCGACCGCCGGCAGACTTCGCCACCGCCACCGCCACCGCCACCGCCACAACCACCGACACCGACGGGCGACGAACATCCACCGGAAAACCTTCACCCAACCCTAGCCCTAACCATGAACCTCCAATTTTGAAGCAATCGCCATCTACGCCGGAAACACGACCAGAAGATCACGTAGAAAACCCTAATTATGGCAATAACCGTAACCCTAACCCTAATCAGGATCAAAAATCTCCATCTCCATCTTTACCGCCACCAGGACCACAAGATCATGTGGAAAGCCCTAATTTTGGTGATAACCCTAACCCTAACCAGGATCATAATCATAAACCTCCGTCGCAAAATTCGTCTTCACCAGGACCACCAGATCCCGTGGAAAGCCCTAATTACCATAACAAACCTAACCAAAATCACGAATCTTTATCTCCATCTCCATCTCAATCGCCATTAGCAGCAACACTCCAAGCAAGCCCTAGCCCCAAATCACAAGAATCACCTAAAGACCAAAGTCCCCATCGCCGCCACCAACCGCCGATTCGCCGCCGTCGTCTCCCCAGGAAACCCTAGAACCCAACACCGACCTAACACCGGCACCGGCACCGCCAATTGGAGTACCGTTCCTCCTCCACACGGTGGCCGCCTCCTCCCCAGGTAGACCGCAGGCCTCACCGTGGACCCACCCTGAAACCGCCAACCTGATCCAAGCCTACCAAGAGAAATGGTACTCCGTCAAGAAAGGGCCCCTCAAGGCGAGCCAGTGGGAGGAAATAGCCATCACGGTGGCAGTCCGCTGTGGCTACGACGAGCCCACCAAGACCGCCAAGCAATGCCGCCACAAGATCGAGAAGCTCCGCAAGCGTTACCGTTCGGAGCGCGGCAAACCCCGGTCGAAAGCCGCCGCTTGGAACTTCTTCAAGCTCATGGACGACCTCGAGAAAGGGCCGTTGCCCATCTCGTCATCACAGCCCGTCATGGAACTAATCGAAGTACCAGAATCCGAGCTGTTCGAATGGCAAAAAGAGGAAAAACGACGATAATGACACCGAGTTTCTTGTAAACAAGAGAAGCAGCAGAGCTAATAAAGCTAATAAGAGCTCCAACCATCACATCACCAATGGGGGTTTAACGGAAACCTCCGGTTTTCAGACGTGGAAGCGAGAGGGTTATCCGAGGCTTGAGGACTCCGGTTGTTCACAAACATAAAGGGTTTTATCAGGAATACAATGGGGATGGAATAGAAGAAGAAGAAGAAGAAGTAGACGGTAGTGATGATGATAATGATGATGATAATGAGGAAGAAGAAGAAGATGTAGGGGTACAATTGGCAGCAGAAATAAAGGGCTTTGCTGAAAAATTTGTAAAAATGGAGAACAAGAAGATTGAGATGATAAGAGATACAGAGAGGTATAGGTTGGAGATGGAGAATAAGAGGATGGAAATGATACTTGAATCAAGAAAGATGCTTTTAGAGATAGTAAACAAAGCTTTCAGTAGTAGTAAGAAGCTATCTGCAAGCTGACAACAATTCAAGATTCAAGTTTGAAAAGGTTCAAGATTTCTTTCCTTGTGAAGTCTACAAACTATTTCTTTTCAGCCATCTTTTTAATAATTAGATTGTAGGTTTAAACAACTTTTCAGGTCATATTGCTATTTACATGTGAAAGAATCAAGATGGGATGGTAATAGAGGCAAAAGGGTACAAACAAGTATAACTTTCATGCTTAAATAGAGTCAAGATTAGAAAAAGTTCGGTTGCAAACCGATCGTAGTTATCAACTGGTGGACGAATGAGAACATGACACGTGTCCCCACATGTACGATTTGTTCCCGTACGCGAGTATTTTACATCGTTTGTGACTAATGATTCACCATTTGTGATGAATGATACACCTTTTATGATGGGATGCATGGTGTGCTCTCCTTTATCTACGATTGACAACAAATTTTAGACTGCACATGGGAAAATCAAAAAAAAATGAAAAACTGAGGAACGCTTTGGTAACTCTTCATGTGATGGTATGCATATGTGCATACGAGTAACTTGTAACATTCACAAGTGCATATGCATACATGCATAAAAACCAAAAAACAATTTCAGTTACTTATGTATACATGTGCATGTCGTCTAACATCTAAATGAATGATTAACCGGGCCGTTCCTCAGTTTTTTTTTTTTCCATGAATCTTCCTCTTATCTCTCTATAAAAGTTTTAAAGATGTGTCACATCCTGCAAAAAGTTAGTCTATAGCTTCAAGATGATGGGCCTTGAATAGATATCAAGAAGCCTCTTTCTAGAATTACTTCCCCATATCATTCTTTGTAAATATGTAGGTATAATGTTTTTAAATTTATAAACAAGGGTATAAATATAGAGGTTAGAGTAATATAAGCATTGAGTTCTCTTCGGTCTCTCCTTGTTTGTTATGCTTGCGAGTTGTGAGCTCGTAGCTACAACTTCGTGACAACTTGCTTTGTTTCGAGGTTCAATCTTGGATCCTTTTTGCGATCCTTCGGATGATGTCAAACAATATCTTCTGTAATCTTCAAGGGCATCTCAACAATCATGTTAAGATTTTGAATTTTTTTTTTTTTTTTAATAGTTAAAAGTGAATGTTAAAAAAAGGAAAATGGTGCATTATACCAAATCTTCGAAAAAATCACTACATCTGTAGGTAACCATTTTTCAAGTTGCGAGGGTTAAAAAGTAAAAACAAAGTTTTATGAAACATGGCCCATAAGCACAACAATCAACATGCATCGATTATTAACTAAAAAGTTCATTTTTTTAACGGCAAATAACGAACGCACCTAACTAATCTACTCCTAAAATCTACCTTAAATCCACACCACAGTCCACGATGGAACTCGAACCCAAAACCACAACAAAATGGGACGCCTTAACAACACTCCAAATGTCGCTAGGCTACAAGCCCATTGGCATCTAAAAAGTTTGTGATGTAATTTTTTTCTATATGACACTTTCTAATTTAAAAATAATACAATTTGATGGTATTCATAAAATGTTGTATCGGGTTTTTTTTCCCTGAATTTCAGGAAAGCAAACAAAAAATACTGATACTAAACACTTATTGGTAAATGTTTATCGGTTTAATTACCTTATTGAATATAAACCACTTTACTGAATGAACACAAAAGGGGTCAAAAATCTTATTTGATAATAAAAAGACAATAATCAAGAACCACTTGGGTTGTGGCACACTGATAACAGGGATGTAGTGGAAAATCTTATTATCCCTAGGTTCAAATCCAGGTGTTGTCAAAGCCCTTGTGACCATGGAGTTTCACCTCCAATCACTACAAGCCTCTGTGATCGCCCAACACATTAGTCAATGCCCATAAGATGAATCAGAAATAGTCCATTCTCATTGGTTTGCTTTCAAACTTCAACATCACTACTTATCATTGTAAAACGAGACAACTTCCACCTTCAACACTAACACTTCCACTCTTCTTAAAGATGAACAACGTGATGATGTCCCTTGTTTGGTACAACAATCAGACTGAAACAAGACATAACTGAGAGGAGGGGTGTTCATGGATCGTTAACTGACAACCGGTTAACCGATAAATTCGTTTGATGATATAATGAACCTAAACCTAAACCGAAAACGTCAGTTAACCGGTAATCGGTTAATCGGTTTTGACGGTTCGGTTATGCGGTTAACCAATTAACCTATTTTCAATAACATGCATTCTAGTAATCTATGAATAATATGTAAATTAGTTTTTCAACATCACATGTACATTAAGTTTTCATAATTAATGGGTTTTAATTCAAATTCAAGTTAAACAACTAGTGATATAAACAAATAATGTTTACACAACTTATTTTTCTACAGTTATATATAAGTATATATATATATATATAGAATATATATAGTGTGGGGTAGGTTCAAATGTGAACCACTTTTTGATTGTGAACGTGAGGACAACCGAGAGCGCGACACATGGCGAGATGACTAGGCGCCATGTCAGATCCACGGCGGAATGACTAGGCGCGATTCATGGGAGGGCATTGAATTAAAGAGGGGGACCACACTCAAAGTCGCCACGTGTCGCGCTCTCGGCTGTCCTCAAGTTCACAACCAAAAAGTGGTTCACATTTGAACTTTCCTCTATATAGTGTAATTATATATATATATATATTCGGTTTTCGGTTAACCTTCCGTCACTAAAATAAAGAACCGTAACCGAACCGAAAAACCAAAAAAATTATCGGTTCGGTTAACCAATCCGAAATTTTTGAAAAAACCGGTTCGGTTAACATAAAAATCGGTACGGTTCGCCGGTTTTTAGGTTCGTTTGTTTCGGATATTTTGAACACCCCTAACTGGGAGAGATAAAACTACAATAATAAAATAGGGGGAAACAAATATCAATGAAAAGGGACAAAAGTAGATCGATTACTAAACTACCCCCGTCGAATTAAAACATTCCATAACTATCTCACTTATCTACCTCACTCTCATCAATCAGGTTCTTCACATCGTGTTTGCATACCAAATGAACCAACAACAAACTTATGGACTATTTGTTAGCGGCTTAATAAGCTTAATGGAATTTAGTTTAAAAATCTTAACATGAATCAAAGCTTATTCAGTTTGTTATACTTGACGAATTAATAGTGACTTATGATATAAAGAATGACTTATTCAATAAACTTCTACTCTTCTAGGAAGAAACTTTATGTAGAAAGTCAAGTTCTTTCAAAACCAACCATTCCAGTTAAAAAACTAAGCTACTTCCATAAATGGGTCGTTACACTACATGATGCTACCATCACTTATGGACATGGTAAGCACTAGAATTTTACCCACTAAGAGAGTGATGGCAAGGACCAAGTTTCTTCCCCCAGTAAGTGAAAATGGTTGAATCTTACACAATAAGCGTTTGCTAGGTAAACTATTACATACGATGTCATTTTGATAAACTAAAATATTATCCAATAAGGGAAGTAGTGATAGTATTTAATCTCACTTGCAAGTGCTTACCGGGGTGAGGAAAAAGCTCTCCCAAAGAAAACACTTCACAATTTATGCGGATATTAATCAAAACAGACAACTGTATCCATACAGGACTTAATAAAAAACCAACCAAACAACCCCTTGAAAAAGCCCAAAAAGTTGCAAGAACTAGTGAACTACACAGGTAATCATTGAAAGTGATGCAATGGTGATTTTAACAACATTGATCTAAGTATACACTAGTACTAGTAGTATTCACAAAATTTCCCCCAATGATAACACTACCAACCCAACTATTACAAAAAGGGTGTTAATACATAGGGCTAATGAATCTAAAAATGGAAGAAAAATTAAACAAAAAAATGTTTAAAAAAGGAAAAGAAGGGATGGATGGATGGATTGGAATCCTCTGTACACATACCTCTTTTTATCCTTTCCTCCATCTCCAACTCATGATTTTATACAAGAATTAGCCCTACTACTTCACTTCAGTTAACCTATCTTAGAAACACAATTAGCTGCCATCCCATAATTTGCATTCATCAGCCTCATCTGCAAGATAATATCAAAACCAACAATTACCACCAGTGCGCCAAATCAAACGTAATTTTACAAACAAAATCGCTTTCTATCTAATGCAAAACGGTTGCAAATTTTATCTGCAACATTGTAAGATAGACTCGTTTCTTTTCAAAACTTTTGTTATAACTTATAACCCATGGTTTTCAGATGTGTTTCCTGGGCAGCCAACGAGTACCGGCTAATCCTCTGGGAGACTACAAATGTCTTTGGATTTTGCAAAATAGCAAACTCCGTTTTTGAACTGAAAGGAATAGTTTTTAAGACCAAAAGGAAGTTACACAAACCAAGTGAAGAAAACAAGGCCGATGTATCTCCCAAACCTTATAAAGTTCTTTTTCCTAGCTTTACGGGATAGAGTCTTTAGCAGAGCCGAATGTTAGATTAGTACATGGTCTTAGGTGTCCATTGCTATCTCGGTGGACCTCAATTTTGGAAGACCCAATTTACTGAATGCAAGTGAATATTTTGTCTACTTTCCAATTCTACCCTAAACTAGAAGACAGGAATTATTAGCCCCTCTAATATTAAGGTTAAAATTGTCATTTGAATAATTAAAAATTGTAACAATTGTCGACATCTATTATTTTTTGGGACAGGAGTACATGATATGAATTAAAATACTCCATACATGCAAAAATTAGTTAGAGAATAATAGAGAGCAAAGAGAATATTAGATAGAAATCTAAAGTCGGTGAGCATTTGAGGTTGACGTGAGAAGCGTGAGAGGTGATTATCGACCGCAAAATTTGATGGGAATGTGGAATGACAAATTCCTTTGACCAAATTCCTTATAAATGTTTGGTTCGCAGAATTAACTTGATTGAATCCTTTGAATTCCACAATCGAAGGAACTCATCATTCCTTGGCTTAAAGTGAAGGGATTGAATTCCTACCAACCAAACGGTTAGTCAAATTCCATTCCAATTCCTTCGATGGATTCCAATTCCATCAAATTCCATTCTGCGAACCAAACGGCCCCTAAGTAGCAGCAACGATCTATAGTGGTTGCAGAAAATGGAAAGAAAAAAAAAAGAACTAACCTGTAGATTGCGCTTAAATGGGAATGACAGCCCAGCCCAAACGGTCCGGCCCAGAACCACTCAAAGAAAAACCGTTAATCGAGTGCTCTATTCCGGTCTAAAATTAGCAGCCAAGCAGGCGGCACTAGTTACGAAGGGGCTGCTGCTGCTGCTGCTGTTGCCACTGTACACCCACAACATTCCGAACAGGATTCGGCAAGCTTTCCGATGAAGACTGTCTACGAACCGCCGCAACTTGGTTAACCGCTGGTCCAGATTGTTTATCACTCTCCGCCCCTGCACCACCCGTCTTACCAAGCTGTGTTCCCGCATTTTCCGTCAACCCATCGGAAGAATCGTTAACCATCTCGGACGTCTTCGGATGAGGAGCTGCTGCAGACGAAGGAACACCGAGCGTTTCACTACCTTTGCATCGTTAGGCGGCGTGCTTGAGGTTGGCTGAGCAGAGTTGCTGATCGACATCGGTGGCTCGGCTTGAGCTTGCGGCTTGCTTGTCGGCGGCTGATCGGAGGGGTTTACTTTCCGATTGTTCAACACCTTTTGAGGAGCCGTGGCTTGTTTTTGATTAGCCGACTTCTGGTTGTGATGGTTGGACGAGACGATTACCGCCGGTGGGCTCGAGCCCACCGTTGATGGTGACGGAGAATGGTTGTTATCTGCTGAATGAGACGGTTTCGACTGCTGAATTTCCTTCGACGAACCCGCTTGTGTTTGGCCGGAATACGTCTTCTGTAGTAGGTGCGGTTGACTCATGGAAGAATTCGGTAACGATTGCTTACCGGAATACAAATTCGATTGATGCACGGCCGGCTGCTCAGCTTTATCAGCGGTAGATTGGCCTCCGGAAAATCCGTTCATTTGCGAGGTGGTCTCGGTCGGATGATTCTGATTCTGATTCATCATCGCGGTTCCCCTTCCGCCTTTCATAACCTTAACCTGTTGCTGTGCCAGTTGTTGCCGTTGCTGAAACTGCTGTGGTTGCCGCTGCCGCTTCACCAAACTGCCGCTAGTTTGCGGGCTCCGCACAAGCCCGTGTGGCGGCGGAGCCACCGGATGCTTCTGCGGGAGTTGCGGCATCGTCGGAGTCATCATCGGCGGCATCGTCACCGGCGGGGAAGACGATCGCGTGCTATTTTGCGGGGACGAAACGGGAAGTTGCGAATCTTGCGGTTGTTGTGCGTTCAGCATCATCGCGTTGGATGATGTCGAGAATTGCTGTTGCAGTAAGCGCTGTTGCTGAAGCTGTCTCTCTTTCACGAGTCTTATTCCGTAAGCCGGATTCGAAGGTCCTTGGAAATGGTGCGGATGATGGGAGTTACCGCTAAGCAGATGCGGCGACTGTTGAGGGGAAATCGGACGTGCCTGCTGCTGGTGGTGAAGCGGGTACGGCTGAACAGGTGGTTGCGGGATCTGATTAGGGAAAGACGGACTCGGTCCGGTAGTAAACGGGGGAACTCCTTGACTGACCCCGCCGCCTTGTGATGCTTGCTGCATCTGAAGGTCGGATGCCGCAACCTTTTGATGGTCAGAATTCTGATTTGGCTGTAGCAAATAAGTCAAAAGACAATGTTAACGTAAAGAAGGTATGCAAGAGCTTAGAGAATTGCAGGACGAATCAATAAGTTGTTTAAATGATGGTGAAGGATCGCCCGGTTATGGGTCCAGCCCATTTTTAATTTTTTATTTAAAATTTATTTTTAAATGTATTTGATTGAATACCAAAAGGTATTTTTAAGTGTATTATAATAAAAAACGTACTTTTAGCGTATTAGATTGACCAATGAAATATTTTAAAAGTATATTTGATTGAACAAATTCTTTGTAACAAAAACCTATTCTTTTTTGGTGTATTTGAATGACCAAATTCTTTAAAAAAAATGTGTCAAAAATCAATAAAAGAAACAAGTGGGACCGATTTGACCAGGACCCGTTCTCATAACCGGGCCTAAGTATTTTGGCCGGGCCCGGCTCGGACCGGTTTTTGGCCACCTCTACCGGAACCCAGCCCGTTCAATAAAAAGAAGCTTTCCATACTAAGATTCTTAAAACTTGCAGCAAATCAAAACGCTAAAGAACTCACCCGAACCATATGCATACCATCACGTGGCCTCAACAACGAGTTTCCTTGACCAGGACCAGGACCCGGCCCCGGCCCAGAGTGCATACCGCTGGGATTCGGTGTTGCCGTACCTGAAGGAGGCAGGACGTTTCCGGAACTCAACATAGACGTTGACGGAATCCCTTGATAATTCGGTCTCGCCATCTTCACACTTCTATTCATCCCGCCGCACATAACACCCATACCACCATTTCCCGCGGGTAACATCCGCACACCTCGATCGGTTACCGAATGAGACCCGGGAGGCAAACCCGACTGCGGTGCGTTCCTTGCCGACAACATTTGATTGTACTGTTGGATCCGTTGCTGTTCGTCAACCGATAAGGATCCCGTTCTAGGGATCCCGTATCTTCCCTCCCTGTACACAGACAAACACAAAATATCAGAATCTGATATCTTAATAGTTAACCAAACACGGGATTGGACAGGATTGGAATGGATTTGAAGTCCAAATCCCCCCAAATCTGTTCCATTCCTGCAAACCAAACGGGCCTTTAGGGGGCGTTTGGTTCGCAGAATGGAATTTAATGGAAATGGAATCTATCTAAGGAATTTGAACATGCGTTTGGTTGGTAGAAATTCAATGGAATTTAAAGGATTCCATCAATTCCATTCCGCAAACCAAACGTCACTAAAGAATTTGTCATTCCGATTCCACAAAAATCCATTGAATTCCATGAACCAAGCAGACCCTTAAAGTCCTCTCAGGCTATTTACATGATTACCTAGCAGATGGATTAAGTGGAGCAGATGCAGACGGAAGGTTACTTCCATGAACCGAATTGGACGAACCAGGTGCTGACGAACTCGAACCGGAACCAGGAAGCATCGGTGCCACCGGACCGTGATTCAGACCCGGTAACCCGCCACTATGCGGACCTTGATAACCGACAGGAAGAACATCCGAGCTGGACGAGATTGCTTCGGATAGTTCAAGAGGCCTTAACGGGAAAAATTACACAGAGAACATCTTATTAGCGTTTCGCTAACTAGAGAAAATATCGGCAAGAAGAAAAATCAGAATAAAATAGAAAAACTCACGTAAGGACGGGTCCACCGTTAAGGTTATTTGGGCAGACTTGAGAAAGAGCAAAGGCATGAGAGCTATGAGGCTGCTGCAGCTGTTTTGGATCCTGATTATCATTCTTTGCAGAAAAAAGATAAGAAAAGAAACAGGTTATGTGAGTACAATACTTGAGTCACCATAAAACTAGGAAACATACATTTGTAAGCCTTAGAAGTTAGAGATGTATAATGGTAAAAAGTTCAAAAGCGACTGAAAAAGTTTGAAACTTATACCAACTAGATAGGAACTATTTACCCTATATTCCTATTCATAGACAATTGCAAAAACTTCTACAATGCTTTATTTTTAGTCAGCAAAATGAAACCAAAAATGCTACATTTATTAATGTGATGACTTTAAATGGAAGAACAAATATGTCGTATACATATCTTTAGTAACCCAAGTACCAGATCCCTAAAAAAACCAAAAGTGAAAACCTCACCATGCAGTCCCTTCTGAAAGAGCTTATTAGTTAAGTACAAACTATGCCACTAACCAGTGGCGGATCCAGAAACTTTGTAGATCCAGAAATTTTGGGGGGTCAAACCTAAACTTTTGAAGGGTCAAAACATAGGGATAGATAGTCACCTGTGTCCTCCTATAATGCTAGATTTATATTTATATTTTATATTTTATAAAAAAGTTAAATTTTATAATATAAATATCATTTTTTAAACTTTATGGGTGTCCGCCCCTGCCACTAACCACAGCAAATCACAGGGATAGATAGTCACCTGTATCCTTCTATAATGTTGTTTTTGTCCAATCACAATAATTTTCTCGAAATGAGATTTGAGTGTATCCTCTTCCATTGGTCCCTGCAACCGTTGAAATAATTGTCTCGCACTTCCCTGTATGAGAGATGTGTCAACACACGGCAGCATAAATTTAGCTCAACGATGGGAAGTATTGGTAATGCACGCAGCTTCAAATACGACAATTAGCATGTAAACCACATAAACATAAAATGAGTACATTACCTCCGGAATGCCAGGTAAAGTAGACGGATAAGGTTGAGACGACCCTGAATCGTCAGCGCTATCAGCCCCATCGCCAGTATTCCTATCCATTAACATTTTGTGGCGGTCTTTGCATTCCATGGACTTTCGGAAGATGCACTGCACATGTTGCACAGGGTAAAACATTCATCTATGACTACATTAGATAACAATTAATCGAATAGAGAAAAGATAAACACATCCCCGATGAGATGTGTCAATTAATCAACACAACTCTGACTTCCCAATCAAACAAGTTACTATAAAAGTTCCTTTGCCTTTCAAAAATAAAACAAATATATAAAATCACAGTAAGAAAGGATTGATGTATTTGATGTAATAAATCAAGCTCTCAACAATAAATCACAAAACAGATAAAAACTTAGCATATGGTAGTTACCTTGAACTGTAAAGTGCTGTTGATGGCATCACTTATAAGCTCCCAGTTTGGACCCATATCATGAACCAGCACAACAAGGGCCTGAGGAGACGGGAGAGATCAATACGATATCTTACAAAAGACACTCATTTCTCAAAAATTTGTATATAAAGAGGGGAAGATTCATATAAAAAATGCAGAAGTGGTAAGAACATACGAATAAAGGATTCATAAAATGAATAATTGGTAAAAGGAAATGTGGGTTCACATATGCATCTTCATATGTGAATAATTGTGAAAAGGGTAAGTAAGCAAACAAGGGTTCACATATGCATCTTAAAATGCAATTTTTCCGGATTTACCAATGATTCACATATGAATCATTTATTCGTGTGTGTGCATTATAGATTTATGAGACAAACATAAAAGGGAGATATTAACCTGATCTTCAAATAATGACCATGGACTTCCTGAACCTGGCTGCCCAACAGGGGTCTGCGGAGATGTTTTGTTAATCAATCCATTATCCAAGAGGAATCAAGAGAACAACTAGAAGTATGAAAAGGTTTTAAAAAGGCCTATCACTTCATAATACCTTAAGTGCTTTGGCTTTCCTACCGCGATCACGAACAAGTAACTTCATGAACTTATTTGGGTTGGACATATTACTCATCTGAGAAGCCACTGGATAGAGAGAATTGAACCAGACAAGAGAGTAAGATTGTCAAATGAATGTCTAATCATCTTTGACTTTTTGTAATGATGTGTTGAACAAAGAAAATATTCATACGTAATTGGGAAAACCGTATGAAGGAATTAGATAGCTTTTCCAAATTACCAAAGACACACAAAAGAGAAGAGAAAGAGTTATACCACTGCTTCCATTTGATTCAAATTGATGTGTATCCAATCTTCTTCTTGAGTGATCCTTCTGCACGTATTTTATTAGAGAATCAATGGGGCACCAATATGTCAGATATTGACATCGTGACCGATATGAATGTAATTAATTACTTTTGTGCTTCAAGTAAAGGGTTAGAGAGAGAGTCTTGGAAATTACATTTAATGTGACAAATAACCCATGAATGCAATTTTTAGGTTTAAAGGCATTTTAGATCATGTGCTATAAAAAAAAAAATCATTTTCACATGCAGAGTCGAGTGACAAACTTTTTGACATCTGGAGCTCCTTAAATTATCATATGATATACAATCACAAACTGCTAACACGGTCTCAATCAATTCAAGTATCACCCTCGTCACAAACGTTCCCAGTATATCAAACCAAACCCCCCCCCCCCCCCACGCACCCCCCCCCCCCCGCGCGGGGAAGCCGTGTTGGGGTGTAAGTGACTCGAGCTTTTAACAAGCAAATGAAGCTCGAGCTTAATAATTCTCGAGCTCGAGTCGATCCCGAACACAAAATAGTACTTGTTTTAACTTGACTTAATGAGCCGAGCTCGAGCTCAAACAGGCTATACGGTTACAGCAAATCGCAACTTTTACTTAACAGAAGAAATTTACCTGCTCATTCTGAAAATTAGAATCAAGGGGCCACCGATGCTCAAATGTTGATCCCTACAACACCATAAGACAAAATTAGAAGCCAAAGAGCAAGTCACAACAACTAAAAGACAAGAACTCTAGTAAATCTTTACATACAGGATGCTTGGCTTTCTTTTTCTTTTTAGGTCTATTCGAAACTTCCATGGAGTCAAACTGTAACTGCTTCTCATAGTCTCCCACAGATTCAGCTTCCATATTGTTCGGTATTTGGGACCCACCATGTAGAGTACTTTGCTCATCCTGAAATGAATTCGTATCGCCACTCGAAGCATCCGTCCTATTTGGTGGCTGTATGCACCCAGAAGTTCCAGCATTGAACGGACTTATTATCCTCTGCCTGGAAGCAGTCCGCACACGTTTTGTTGGTATTGAAACATTTAGACTGTTGCCAGGTCTTTTCCCACTTAGCACAGAGGGTTGTGCTCCAACAGCTCTTTCGGTGGACTGCATTAGTGGCAAATCACCTCCCATTTCATATGATCTTGCACCATAAATTTTAAAGTGTTTCCTTCTCTTCTGAGCATTTTTCGTAGATTTGCTACCTGGCAGATAATACGTGCTTGTTTCTCCCTCATCCTCTTCAAAGGCATTATCTTGAGTTTTGATCCACAAATGGTTAGAATTTTTACTGATATACTGACTAACTGAACAATTAAGACGAACTCTTATAATACCTGCAACAGCATCATAGCCGGATGTATTCACTTCATCTTGCATGCTACTGCCAGTTCTCTAAGAGCATCAAAAAATACCATTAGTCTACAATCAAAGGAAAAAGCATGGAAGAACAAAGAAAGATGCTATTTGGTATCTTTAAGTTGGCTAGTAATGAAAAAAATTGCAAACATTTCTTCGATGATCAATATATACTGCAGTCCTCAAATTTATTTACACGAATTTCCCAACATTTTGTAACATCTAAATTTCTTGGATTCCATAGACAGGGGCATACAGATTCTTTAGAGAAGCCAGACTTCGTTTTAATAGCAATATAATATATTTAACATTTTAAAATTATGAATTTTGCATTTGATGAGGATTTGCACCATGTATCAGACCTGTGATCAAATTGCCCACCCTAAATTGTAAGCTACTCTAAATAAATCCAAACCACATAAACATTGGTGAAAAACCGAGTGCTTCATAAAGTTCGTCAAAAAGTTCAGATTTCACCCCATAAACATTGCTTTAATGTTATACTAGTTAATGACCCGTATATTATACGGGTATTTGAAACATGTTATTTTAATTTTTAATAAGAATAGACATTTACATGACAATTGTCATTACCATTTAAATACTTATGTAAATTATATGTTATACGACAATTGCCATTATAATTGCTTATTACAATAGATATTTTAGTTATCTAATAGCTGTTAAAATTTTAAAAATTGAAAATTTATTATTCTTTTGTCAAAAGATTTGAATTTCGTGAATGATTTTAAAATTGGAGGGATTCAGAAATAAAATATGTGTAGTGTTTTGATTTGTAGGATTTTAAATAAAATAAAATATAATTATTAATAAATAATCTACAAAAATAGTTAGATTAAAAAGATGGAATCTTTAAATTTCAAGAATATTAGCAATTGAGTTTTAAATGAAATAATATTTCATTACTTATAAATAATATATAAAAATAATTAGGTTAAAAAGATGAAATATTTAAGTTTCAACAATATGAAGAATAGAATTGTAATAAAATCTAAACAAATTAATTTATATCTATTTTTATAACGGGAGAGATTAAAAAATAAAATATGTAGTGTTTTTTATTTGTATAATTTTAAATAAAAAATTAATTACTTATAAATAATCTATAAAAATAGTTAGATTAAAAAGATATAATCTTTAAATTTCAAGAATATCAACAATGGAGTTTTAAATAAAATAAATTTTAATTACTTATAAATAATCTATAAAAATGCGTAGGTTAAAAAGATAAAATTTTTAAATTTCAAGAATATCAAGAATAGAATTGTAATAAAATATAGACAAATTAATTTATATCTAATTTTAATAATGTAGTTAAATTAAAAAAATATTCAATATTAAACTCATTTTGAAGGTATTGTCGAGACGATTATAATGGTATAATTTATTAAAAAGAAAAATCAAAAATTTTAATACATTTTAATTAATATATATTGAAATGATAAGGATGTAAAGTGAAAGATGAGAAACTAATGGATAAAAAGTAATTTAATCAAATAATTCTAAGGATAAAAAATGTAAATTATAAAGATAATTATGGTATTAAAATAATAAGAATAATTGATGCATCATCATTTAATGATTCTTTTTTAATTGGCCAATCAAATGGCTCAATTTCATAATCATGACATATAGATGTCCTGATAAAAAATTGATGTTTTTCCTTTATGTCGTAGGCTACATTAATGGAAATTTGATCACCAACAAAAGAGTCTCTTAGTCGTCCAAATTAGATGTTAAAAAGCAAACAAAGATTTTCAAATATTCTCCTATTTCCCTCCCTGAGAAAACAAACTAATAGAAAAACTGGTTGTATGGTCCTTAAAAATTACGATACTAGGTATTAATTGACTGGTCAACTCTCGTTCTGTCATATAACTAAAACATTTAGTTATCCTCTCCTGTTGTCCCATATCTAAGTCCCATATACAGTTTTACTCTAATTTCCCTTTAGGCCAGCTCACATTTCATGTCTACTTTCTTGTAATTGAAAAACTGTATTTGCAAACCGGTTTAAAAAGATTAGAACCCCACGATGCTCGATAATTCTCCTCTAGATTTCAACTTCATTCTTATCCTATTGTCATGAGTTAGTAAGGGCAAGTGATGAACAGGCACATCTTCAAGTAAGCAAAAGAGATGAAGATAACTTCTTTATTTCTTCTTCTAAAATACCACTGCTAACAAGAGCTTCAATCCCAGAGGATTGAAGACTTCAAGACACACTAAGGATGCATATCTATGTTAACATATCTTCAATACACATACAAAGCAAAGCTGAAAAGGCCTGAAAGGAAGAGAAATCAGCTCAAAATTGGTAGCAAGAATAACATACTATCATTTGTTCATATGCTTTTACCTCAAATTGTAGCAAATGAGATTCGATTGCTTTTCTGTAGGCCTCAATTGCACCAGGTGGAACTGTATAAAAGAGGTTCTCCTGCATTACATGAAACCAAAGTTCATATAGAACCAATTAAAAATATATAAGTACATAGATCGCAAAGCAAGTAAAAATGCAACCATTATTATTTCTATTAATTAAGATCCTCCAAATATATAGCTCGATGTTGGAACTTAGAAGTACCAAAGTGAGTATAGCTTGCCTCTGGTGGTGCCATTGAGTTTGTGTAGCAGTAATTTTATTAAAAGACAAAAGACAGCTAAATGTGGTGTAATGGTGGTTCAACTTAATGTGTGAAGATACCAAGTGTTAGTCCATACTTCTGTTAAATTATCCTCCCATGCAAGGTCCATGATGCTATCAGGAGTTGCAGGAGCTTGAGTTGTGTTGTACTGAACTTGAGAGCTATTATACTCCAAGAACCTCATTGCATATCCCTGAATCCCAATTCCATTATCTCTTTTAAGGCAGTGTGACTCAGACTCCTTGCATTTCACCTGTCAAATGCAACAATATAAGATCTGGTCTTTCTTACGGTCAACAAAAACATAAGTTTTCAAACTAACACATCGAATCTATACAATATATAACTATCCACAAAATAAGAGGCAGAATACTTATGCATGGTCTTAGCAATTTACTCATCTGCACGGAACTCAAACTTAATAGCAAGCTCTTAAAGCATGTAAATATATAAGCACAACCCTATCAACTAGCAAGGCCATTCATGCTTCCTAGTTTGCCCATAATAAACTGTTACACCAACTGCCCAGTGCCCAAGGATGAGATACAATTTTATCAGATACTGATATTTAGAAGATAAAAAAGGAAATGCAGAGAATAAATAAATATCTAAAAATGCACATTTATGAAGCTCATGAGAGTTACTTATGGAAAGTTTTCAAGCAAGTATCTATATCCTGCTTTAAAAGCATTACATTTACATGATAAACATTGAAAATAGCAAGTCTCCTTTTTGGAGTAGGAGTTCAGTAACAATAGCATACAGCAGAGATTAATTAAACAATTGTGAGTTACGATTTCAACACAACCTTTCAATAGGATAGCTACTAGTTAACTCTAAGCCGAGAACAATATGAATGGCTAATAAGTATAACAGCAAAAAGTGCATCCAACGAAGAGCACGCAGCCTTCCAAATGTACTTTCAATAACCAATGCTACAGCACAAAATATAGACAATCTTGTTGTAAAAAAAGGAGCAGTCATGATGCGTGGATCATTCCTTCATCATTCATGTGCATCGATTATGATCTTACAGATCCATAAAAGATTGTGTAGCAATAAATAGTAAAGCACTACAGATCAGCCTAGCTTAACATGATAAGACATTATTAAGAAACAATAGAATAATTGCGAGTAGAACATATGAATATATAATGCCCCAACCACAAGGGTTGTGGCATAGTGGTTGAGGCTCGGAGGGGTGTGGTAGAATATCCCATCTGCCCAGGGTTCAATTCCAGGCATCCACAACAATTATGGCCACTGAGTTCATCCTGGGCTGATGTCTTACACCTATAATTTGTTGGGATTAGTCTCGCCATCGCCCAGAAAACTCTTCCAAAAAAAACATATAATGTCCCAGCCAACTAACAGATCATATTTAGAGCATACATAGTACATGTTTATTACATTCACATAACAGTTCAAAACTTATTGAAGGACCTGTATCATGTGCCAGAACTTCATGACAGCTCCTGCCACGCTGTGAGCCACTTCCTTCTGCTTCTGCAGTGAACATTGTTCTTGGAATCTTACTCGAGAAGCAAAAGCAGCTCGCCGACAGATTTGAGCCGAAGCAGTTATCTTCCAAAGGCGCTCCTGTTTGTAAGCAAGATACTGAGAATCATAATCGCTAAACCAAATGGCCACATTAACTCAAAGAGTTACAAACACAAAAAAGCTAGGATAGAGGAGCTAGCACTTACTAATCAAATAATACATTTTAAATAGTAAGGAAGAACGATAGATGACTAGGTTGACTTTGATTTTTATCAGCAAAAACAAACCTGCGCAAAATCATTAGCCAACCATGACATTTCCTCGAGAACAAAATCCATTGCGATTTTAGGCGTCTCTCCGGTGGCAAGGTTCTAACAGATAATTCAGCTATCCTCTTACGTTTTGCCTGTTTATAATACAATCTCAAATCAGCTATTTAGAACACTTTTATGGGGATATAATCAAATGCCTTAAGTTTAAAACACAGGAAATAGTGGAACAACCTCTATAATTCGAGCCTCTTCCATAATTGAGTCTTCACGTTCTTTGGCTGCAAGTTTCAAGTTGTTCTGAGGGCAGGCATTTCGCTCTGCAACATCAGTTGAACACCTAACAGACAATGTAGGCTGCTGTATGGAGATGCCATTTGAACCCTGAGGTCTAGTACTGCAAGCATTTCCATCTTGAGAACTTGAACTGGATCCCAAAATAACGGTGGCCTTTCTTTCCATTTTTGAAGTGGTGCAGCCATCTGAGTCAACTCTTTTAGTAGAGACAAAATCCTTCAACTCATTTTGCAACGCAGATTCAGACACTTTCAGGCCTACCTCTTCCTTAATAGCAGGGTCATCTTCATTGTGACTCAGATGACATATATCAGAATTAGCTTTGACAACATTCAGTATCTTATCATCCTTTTCTGCAACTAAATCATTACGTTCCACCTCTAGTGCCTCTTTTGATACCAAATTTTGTTCCATTGGCCCAGTATATTTACCCAGCCTAGCACTTGTAGGTAAACCATTCCCATTACATCCATCAAAGTGTTGACTGATTTGGGTGCATGGTGACTCTGTGTCCAAGCTCTTTGTGGGAATTGCTACTCCGTTATTACTATCATCAGGTATGGTTTTTATCTCTTCTGTACTTCCATTGGTTGGAACAGGAAAAGCTGTGTTTTCAGATATCTGTGTATCTGCATGGGGGGTACATAGGGAATCTGTCAAATGTACCCGATTCGTAACCCCTACAGGTTCAGGTTCAGTAGTGAGCGGAGCTTCCCGACTATTAGAATTTGTTGGCTGATCATCACGAGTGTCTTGAGTGTTTTGTAAAGCATTAGTATCTAAAACAGCAGAATATGGACCATGTGCAGGGCCAAGGGTTGATTGTACAGCCTGCACACCGTCTAATTCATTTTCTATCTGAGGGATGGAATTTCTTTGAGCCACACTAGCCTTAGGACTTTTAGGCTTGGAGTTGGAATTCAACAAACAGTTGCGCTCCTGATGGTCTGTGTCATGTGTTGATCCTTTAAAATCCCTGGGAGCATGTCGAAAAGGAAGAAAATGACCACCACGAGAAGGAACTGCATCAGTAGAACTAGACCTAGCCCCATCACGATTTGGCCGAGATCTAATCCTACGCTTATATGATTTTTTGGGCAGTTCTAAGACAGCAGAGTCGCCTGTGGTGACGTGACCAGCATCCAACTTGGAGTGATGTTTAGATGGAGTAGTCTTGTCCTCATGTAAAGGTTTCCTTTCAATTTCCTGGAACTTATTTTCACCATCAAATAGCATGAGATTATCAGCACTGTTGGGTTCACAGGCTGAAGGAGCCCCTAGTCTACCGCTACTTTCAACAGAATCTCCATGAGGAGAAGCAGTAATTGCAAAACTACCTTTTGCTTCACTACAGCACCACAAGACAACCATAATAACAACAACAAAAAAAAAGACATCAGCTAATGGTGATATGTGGGCTGGAAAAATAACGGATGCATTCATTATACATTAGATGCATACCTCGTCACAAACTGCTCAGGATGTCGATCTGTCAGTGATGTGGACTGGAAGCTAACTGACGCAGCATTACCAGGTTTCAAGTCTAATGGATCTCCACCCTGCAAGTAGCAAGCAATTGATCACCTATCTATGTTCAAAATGTTTGTAACATAAAGATAGAAATAATCCCATCAGCCTACTTTCTGTAGAAATTCTAATTCTCTTCTAAATTTCTCAGCGGCGGTGAATGTTTGCCTGCAATAAAAAAATAATCCACTGTTACATTGGGCTTGATTTGAGAAAAACAGGAAGTGGCAATCACCGTTACCTGAGTTCTGCTCGAGTTTTCTCAAGATCTGATGATTGCTGCAGAGACGGTGTTGAAGAAACTCCAACTCCACTGTCATCAACTCCTCCCATGGAATCAAGCTCAGCATTGACTACAAGTGCATATCCTGAAGTACATTCATGCATGCCAACTTTAAGTGCCTACAGGTATGTTCCTGCCATTGATTCAAACAAATTACTCATAGATATATGGATACACACACATTACCATGATACACGAGAAATATGCTAATAGCGTGGACAATAAAATGAATCTTCAAACACATGAAAAGAAAGGGGCAACCGCTGATCTAGTAAAAGTTGTTCATGCTCATGCAGCACCAATGGAACTACATAAAAACTTAATTTAAACATTTCTTTAGAGCAAAAAAAAAAGATGATATTAAAATAGCATTGCGAGTATCATAACCATGTTCTTCACTACTAATAGACATTCAAAATTTCCTAGCATATAACTAAGACTCATCTTTTAATAATTGTACAAGTGATTAATCTTTGTTATCACATGATCCTAGCTTTAATGTATGTTATAACTCTGCAGGGCTAACATCAATACAAATCAACTTACTGTGTCCTTGGATAATGCTAATTTTGTGATGTTTGAACTGAAGCTTTGAAAACTTGGTGATGACTGTCAACCACTGCCGGCCTGCTCCTTTTATAGAAACACAACCGACAACAGCGGGTTGTCATTTCAACCAGTTAAGAAATGCGTAGAATGCCATTAATCCCACATGTGCCTAATATGTTCTGCTAAATTGATACTTGCTACAAAAACCTACCAATCCTCTCCATGTTTCCAAATTAATCACTAAATTTTTTTTGTTAACGGTGGGTGTATGGGCAAGCTTGTGTGCACCTGACTAATCCCAGGGGCCAAAAGAAAATCCCCAGTGGCCTTGCAGGGATCCAACCGATGACCTCTGAAAAGAATCCCCAAAATCCCAAACCTTATTGGCAGTTGACTCCCCACAAATCTTTCCGAGCAGTGGAGGTGTGGGTGTAATCCATGTGTGTGAGATCCTGG
Source organism: Centaurea solstitialis (assembly GCA_030169165.1). Lineage (NCBI taxonomy): Eukaryota > Viridiplantae > Streptophyta > Magnoliopsida > Asterales > Asteraceae > Centaurea > Centaurea solstitialis. Next base: position 42,540,772 of record CM058044.1, read on the forward strand.
GTTCGAGCCTAGGTCTGCCAACGGAATGCAGGCGCTAATTTACCTCCCCCATAATGATTGTGGAACCGGTGCGGTGGGGGAGCCTCAAAAGGTGGCATCTACCCTTTTATCGGTTGTTCAGCAAACTAATCACTTAAATGAGTGCTTCTTTTGTCATCACCACCGGCTTTATAGATTCTCGTATGATAAGGTTTGATGTGTGCATGGAATAACTTAAGTACTAGAGAATGGTTGTCTGAGATCTCATGGCAATGAATTAGCATTTCAGAAAAGCTGCCAAAGAAAAAACTGATTGTTTTGACATAACTGTAAAGGGAAGCAGGCAAGCATCACACATTTGACCAACATATAGCACAAGAAACTAAAAGGCATACTTGATGCTAAGAAAACATAAGCAACGTATGTGCTATTCTTCGTATAATGAGTTTGCTCGACAATATAAGTGTGCCTTGTGAGTTGTGAGTGTGCAAGGGGCTATGTATATATGAGATAGAGGAATATATCAAAATTATTTCATTCCTAGTAGTTATGCATCACGAGACAATCAGTTGTCATAGATGGTATGCCATGGAAACCTTTAGAATTACAATATACATCCGTACTCCGTAAGTAATGGAAAGATTATAAAACTGGACCAACATGGAAATTACCTACAGTCCGACAATCATTGCTTACCATAACTGTAACACAATTATCATTCAATTCATGAAAATCCAATCAACACTATATGATGATTAACCCAAACCAATCTACGAGTTCTACTACAGTTAGCCGATCACAATGCACAAAAGAGCAAACCAATCCAATTGGCACCATTCCACATTAATGATTAAACTGCATACTCCACCCCATTGCCTATCACACTCCATTCGCACGTGCAACCATCCTTACAACGGTTCACAATCGCAAGAAAAACGCCCCAACAATAAATAGTTAAATACCATTACAAACACACTATCTTTGAAAATTTGAAAAACACCCCTGGTTCCAATTACTTCCCACTTGGTTAGGTTTCAGGCATGCATTCAATCAAAATGCACCAATACAACCCTAGAATCACTAATTACACATTCAACAACCTACAACCAACTCCCCTGAACCAAATTCCAGTTCTAGGGTTTACAGAACACACAACATGTCGTCCAATTCTAGGGTTTCTGCGAGAAATACCTGAATTCCGAAGAGCAGTGCAACAATATCCAGCTTAGAAACCTTTCCCCTCTCCCCTTCGTGCCCTATCTGATGTAAAAATGGATCAATTTGCCAAATCAAAAAACGAATTGTGCCCTAGAAAAAATAGGACATGAAAGAATTCGACTCCCCTTTGGAAATTATTTAACCCTAATAATCAATCACTCACGAATTATAGATATAACATGATATATGTATATATATATATATATGGTGTGAAGATTTGTGTGTATATAATGTTGTTGTTCGTTCTGGTTCGTCTTCAAGCTCGAATTTCTTTCTCTCTCTTAAAGCTTTCTCTCTCTAAAGATTTGGAAAAACTATTTCGTCGTCTCTGTGAGAGGGTAGTGGGCTGGGCATGCAGAAAGAAGAGGGCTTTTTGGGGGCTTATTTTGGGCTTTTTGGTTACCTTTTTGTTCCTTGATGAAAAGGTGTTTTAAGTTTAAATAGTGTTTTTCCTTTTTCGGTTTAGAAAAAGTTCAGAAAAAACTCAACAAACTATCTGAATAAAAAGTGGTTTTACCGTTACGAGATGGTGTGTAATGTTTTGTATAATGCATGGCTCTCGTTGTGGCTTGCGTTTTCTTAATGAATATTATCAGATGTTTCTATGGTCTATGTTATATTATAAAGTATTTGAGAAAAGACCAATAACACGTAGCTCGGATAGTAATAGATGGGGGTAGCGTTTGTTCAAAATCGAATGGTCTTGAGTTCGAGCCTAGGGCGCTCCCATAGTCACAACCGTTGAATGAGTCAGGTATGTCGGCTACGTTATGGGATTGACGGACAATTGTGGACCGATCGGGGTTGTCGATATCAACTTTTTTGTCTAAAAAACGTATTTGAGAAAAAAAAGAACTCTTAAAAATCGTTTTTATGCATAAAGTATTGTTTATTGACGCGAGTAAATAATACATTAGTGTAACATTTAAGGTTGAATGTTTTAATTCATATAACCATAGGTATGAACATAAATAAATACATAATACACGTCTCGTTGTAAATATATGAAGTTTAAAATATAATTAACATGATCATTGAATTTTAACATAATATACTTTCTTTTACCGAATAAATTATACAAAAACCAAAAACTTCTAAGAGCATCTCCAACAGCTTCTCCAAAATGGAGAAAAATGGAGAATTTGGAGATTTTGGACTAAAATGTGCTCCAACAGCTTCTCCATATCTATCCCCATTTTGGAGAAAGTAAGAGAGAGAAAGGTTTTTTCTCCAAATATGGAGATAACCCCAAAAATGATTACCATTTGAATGAACCAATAGGATACCATAAAAATAAGAAATTAAAGAAAGAAATAATATTTTAATAGAAAAGTGGAATATTTTAATATTATATTTGATATAGAAATCTCCAAAATAGAGAAGCTGTTGGAGATGGATGCAATATTTTTTGGAGATTTTAGCTTTTGATTCCCCATTTTAGAGAAATTTTGGGGAAGCTCTTGGAGATGCTCTAAATTGCTAATTTAATACTACCATCGATGTACCTTTTTCAAACTTTCATGGAGTTTTATTTTATTCAACCATAAGAAACATTATCACTTTCTTGAAACTACAAGAAGAAAATGAATATTAAAAATAAGACATGTCATGCTACGTTATACGCATCTTTGTATACTAAAGATGTATAAAAAAGTTTGTTGGCCTATTGTATGAGTAAATAACGGGTTTGGTTCTTGTGGTGTACGTATTTTTGCGAACATGGTCCATGCACTTCATTTTTATCGAATTTGGTCTTGTGTTGTGCATTTTCTATTAGATTTGGTCCTTGAATCAAACGGCCATCTAAAGATAGGTTAAGACCGAAGACAAAATTTTCTATTCTTTTTTATTTTAGTTTATTAAATTAATTATTTCAAAATATGGGGCAAGCTATATAATGTTAAAACTTAGAGGGACATGTTTAAAACCCATCAAGACTCACTTGCACCTTGCCCCCGATATGCACTTCATCCCCGCAAACCACCACATGCACCTTCGTCGCTACTCACTTCATCGTTCATCGCCAACATTTCTTCTTTGCTCCTTGTTCCCCCTAGCAAAAAGCCACCACCACGCTACCCCAAACACATATCATGCACCTACACCCCGTATCATCTTAGGTGGCGTTTGGTTCGCTGGAATCCGGCGGAATTTGAAGGAATTGGAATGGTCAATTCCATTGACTAAATTCCATTCCTGCGTTTGGTTCATCTTTTGAATTTTCAGAAGGAATTCAAATTCCACAAATGATGGAATGTAGATTCCTTAGGTTTTAGCAAGGAATTTCAATTCCTTCCTACCGTCTTTTAAGATGGTGTTTTAGTAAGGCATGGCACCACCTTTACCGCCACCTACCCGCCACCATCGTTATCGCCACTGCCACCGCCACCATCGTTACCGCCACTGCCACCCGCCACCACCACCGTTCCGCCACCCGCCACCACCGTTACGCCATCCGCCACCGCCACCGCCACCGCCACCGCCACCGCCACCCGCCACCGCCCCCCGCACCGCCACCCGCCACCGCCACCCGCCACCGCCCCCGCCACCCCGCCACGCCACGCCACCGCCGTTACCCGCCACCCGCCACCATCGTTACCGCCACCCGCCACCATCGTTACCGCCACCCGCCACCACCACCGTTATCGCCACCGCCACCCACCGCCCCACCACCACCGTTACCCGCCACCCGCCACCACCACCGCCACCACCACCGCCGTTACCGCCATCCGTCACCGCCACCGCTGTTACCGCCGTCGCCACCGCCGTTACCGCCACCCGCCACCGTCGTTACCGCCATCCGCCACCGCCACGCACACCGCCGCCGTTACCCGCCACCACCGTTTCCGCCACCGCCACCACTGTTACTGCCACCGCCGTTACTGCCACCCGCCACCCACCGTCGCCGTCTCCACCACCTCCTCCATCCCTCACCAATACCATATATTCAATGAACTAAACATACATATTCAATTTTTTTTGACAAATTCCAATTCCAATTCCTCTCAACCAAACGCATGGTTAAAGATTGTTAAATTCCATTCCAATTCCTTCAGATTCCAATTCCTTTGACAGATTCCAATTCTAACAGATTCCATTCTACGAACCAAACACCACTTTATTCTCTAAAAACTCGTCACGGACCATGTAGCCTCTCTCAATCACCGAAGAAATCGCTCTACCACACACACCATGACTCGACGACCTCTCTTTACGCCCACATCACTAATCTCCTCCCTACCAACCCACCGACCACCACGTATGTTTTTAGGAAAAACAAAGAGGATGTGATACTGTTGTTGTCTTAAGACTGTAGCGACCACCATTCAACTTTTTTCCCCACCCAACAACCTCCTATACCTACAGGACCAAAATTGTAGTTTTATTGGACCATGTTTCACGGAGCTGGTGGTTAAGGTGAGAGATGATATTGTTCACGGTGGAGATTTTGGGAGATGGTGGTAAACTGGTAATAGGGAGGGAGGTATGGATCATGGTGGAGATTCTTATGCTAGAAAGACATCCCATGTCGATGATTGATTCATGATGGAATTAGAATGTGGGGAGAACGAGTGTTACTTTGTTTTTATTAATTGACATTTCATGTGGCATCGTTATATTGGTAGCTACAAAAATAGTAAAAGGTAAAATAATATAATATAACAAATTTAATCTTAAAATAAAGAAATACTAAAATGACAATTTATCTTGAAAGTTAACGGTAGGATAAACGGATCTTGCGACGAAGGACCAAGTCCAACAAAATGTGACATAAGGACCAAAACTATAATAATGAAGCATAGGGACCATTTTCGTAAAAACCCACATACCATAAGGAAAAAAAAATCCGTAATTTACTCCGGAACATATCATGTAAGGTTAAAAATAACAAAGGCATATAACATAGTTTAAATTGTTTTACTAAAAACAAGTGAATTTACTATTTTTCTATTAGTTTCCTTTCCTAATCATATTTAATATATATTATTTACAAAATACCTGAAAATACATGTGTTGATTAATTTTTATTACCCACTTATTTTACCACGTATAAAATCAATTTTGTCACACAAGTTATTTAAAAATGGTGTATCCATGATCAACATGATTATTCCCTTTCAATCGATTAATAAGGATGCCTTGAAAGTCATTATCATAAATAGTCGCATGAAAAAAGTTTTACTTTTTAACAACTTTTAAACTTTTCATCGTAAAATAACTAAAAACTACAAGTCAACGTTGCAAGATACTTTTCATACGGTTTTAGAGAATTTTTTTTTGACGCATTTAGGGATGACAAAAAACACCGCATCTAGTGGAAAACCCAATACTCACCCAGTGTGACCGGGGGATCCCTAGTTGATCCTAGTTTTTTATTTTTATTTTTTTATAATATAAAACATAAATCACTAAATACTATAATTAGTATATTTGTGTTTAAGCTACCTTCTCTATGTTACCCTTACACAAATGCAACAATTAACATTTGATTAATTAATATTTTAGCACTTTATATTGGTTAAACGTAAAATCAACATTTATATACATAAAAACATTGCGTAATGAGGAATTCATCAAATTCCCCAAAAGGGGATTGAGATCCCAAATATCCTTGATCTGCATTAACATCTGGTTAATTAATATTCTACCATTTTATATTGGTTAAACGTAAAATTTGATATTTATATACATAATATATAAAAACATTATGTAATGGGGAATTCGTCTTATTCCCCAAAGGGAGTGGGGAGATTGGAAAGTGTTGCGGGATTGCGATCCCAAATACCCTTGATATGTCACTATCTCTAGTCGCATTCAAATAAAACATGGGTCATCGAAAAATTAAATTGAGGCACCACAATGTCATGCGTCGACGCATAAAAAACAAGCTAAAGTCACAACTTAAGACACTAATAAAAAGCAGCATGCGGTACGGTGACCATTTAAAATAATAACCCATGTTTTATTACATAACCAACAAGTTGTCGGGAAAAATCAATACAAACCTTGTTATATGAATTGAGAAAAAAAAATTCATTTGCTACATTAAGGTGTCACTTGTTTTTAGGAGGTTTGAAGGTTGATTATACATCGAAAAATAAGAGGTGAACGATGCACCTTTTAAATTTTCAGAGGACGCTAAGAGGTTTCCGGCAATTTTCTTAAAAATAAAACAAACAGTCTGAAGTGTGCATATTTCTTAATTTTCAGACTTAAGAGGTTTTAAGAGGTATTTTTTTTTTATAAAACAAACGACACCTAAATCAAAACTAAATCAGACCTTGATGCATTTTGCGAAGTTAAATATAATTCACTATCGATTTTTTGGTGTTACAAGGCGATTCAAAGAGAATATATAACAGATCATATACATTCTACACAACAAAAGATTACAATATGATTGATGCTATGAAGTTTTCTAAAGCTGTAATTTATAAACCTAAGTGCACTTTATTTGGTTGAACTCATCTCAAATATCTCCTTCAGTCTACAAAGAATTTAAGGGCAATCATTGCACTTCTCTGCAAAGTATATAACAAACTTAATCAATACATACCAAAATCTATATATAAAAAAGAATAAGGAATATTGTGATAATAATGATGATCATGTATAAAATGTAAATTTAACATGAAAACTTTCCAATAAAAAGAAGTTTCATACTTCTTCGGTCCCAACATAATTGTTCGCAATTCTGCTTATGAGATGGAAAATTCCATTTATGTATACTACTATTACAGGTAAAACTGTCATTTAGTCAACTAAAAATGTAACAATAAACTCGTGGTTTCTTGATTGTTTTTAGATGGTCAAGAAACCACGAGTTTACACCACAAGTTTTCTTGCGTTCCGCGAGCTGTGACTTTGGCTTGTTTTTTCTGCTCGACACATGTCCTTGCGGTGTCGCAAGTTGTGGAGTTTCAGTTTATTTTTTGGGTGGGCCAACTTTTCATCTGGATGCATCAGAAAATGTCAAAAACCACAAGTAAAATGCCTTGCAGCGTCAACTTGCGGTAAAAAGAGTTCTTTTTTTCTTTCCAACATGGTTATTTATGATAATAACCCGTACTTATCATCATCCGGTTAATAGTATCTTTAATGGTAAGACCAAGATCCCCCAATTTATGTGTTACCCTTCTAAGCATATGAGAAAGATATCAGACATGCATACAAAACCAAACAAACTCGGTATATCACGTTAAAGAAGCAGCTTATTGAGAGGGTTGAGATGTACACATGCATGAGGCTAGAGAAAGATACGCATGTTGTGAACCTAAAATGCGAAAAAGAAAATATTGGAAAGGTGAACATGTGCAAGCCTGATCAAGGACAGCTCGGCTGAGGAACTGTGCCAAAGTATGGCTCCGGCCCATTTCGGCTAGCAATTCGTCAAGAAAAGCATCTACTATGCCTATATGAGAGCTTATACAAGTCTATAGAAGCAAGTTGATGAAACTAGTCCTCTTTTAGTTGATTGTACTTTTTCCTTATAAATAGAGCATGCTTTCGCTTTTATTTGAACAGTCCAATCTCAATTTTAGACAAGATTATATGAGTACGAGCCTGAAGGAGCCAAGGCTCAAGTGTTTTCACGAACCTTGGCTCCTTCAAAGCCACAAGGCTCAAGCTTCAGTTCTTCGAGCTTTGAGAGCCACAAGCAGAGGCCTAGCCTACCTTTAACTTGAATCGACTCATATATAGAGTAAATCAGTTGTTATCATGAAGACACCTGGCTTGTGCAAAATGTGCGAGATAAAAACAAACGACAACATAGAACTTAAAACAAGAAAAATAGTACTAAATTTTGAAAAATGTGCTAGAAGTAAGAAACAAAAATGAAACATACAAATAGGGCAAGTGCAAGAAATAACAAAGGCACGAATATCTACACACCCTAACTGTCGGCTTACTAACCCTACCCTGATCCGCTACCTCTCCAAGTTTCCTTCTTCTCGACTAACCTAGCTGCATATCCCAACTCCTAGTCTGTTACCCTAGTCTTGTGTCTCTAAGAACTCTTACCAGATGTCATGTCCTTGAAAAGTTTAGCTCAGCATATGGCTCAAAAATAGCTCAACTACAAGCCAAATATCTAAAATACCCTTTTTGTGCCAATTTTGTTTGCAACGATGACAGTGAGGAAGTAGTTCACTTTAACATGCAAACTTTCTAAAAAACATAACTTCACAATACATATAAAAAAAGAAATTGATCATATATTTGAAGGATGGTGTAGTTTACCTCGAAAGTTTACCGTCTCGATTCCGGTTTTCCAACGGAAGAAAGAGCATGCCGAAGCTCCTTCACATGGTTACTCATTCCATTCATGTTGTAAGCTTTTATCATCGTTCTATATGTGATCTTGTCGGGTTGACATCCTTTACTTTCCATCATCGGCAACACCGCCTTCATTTCTGCCAAGCATCCCATCATACCATAAGCATCCACCAAGCAGTTAAAAAACACGGTATCAACCATCACGTCCGAACTCTCGATGTACCGCAGAAGACCCTTGATTTTTTCGGCTTTGCCGGCTTGTGCATATCCCCTTACAAGCGAACACAGCGTCACGCAGTTCGGTTTTATGCTCTCCGATTGCATTAGCCGAAACAAAAACTCCATCTGGTTGAGATCCCCGGCTCGCCCAAATGCATCTATGACGATATTGTAAGTCACAAGTGACCACGAGAAATGGTATTTCTGCATGTATTCCATGACCGCACTCATTTTCTTGTAATGACCGGTTTTCCCATAGGAATCCAAGAGTATGTTAAAGGTTTTGATATTTGGTTGAATTCCGGCGCTAAGAAACTTCTCATAGCACTTTTCCATTGTTTCTATTTGCCCACTGCCACCGAATGCTCGTAGTGTCGAATTCATGGTCCATACGTCGGGCTTACATTCCCTTTGGCGGAGCATTTCCACAAGTGTTGATTCCATGTCGACAAATCTTTTGGCAAAGTTAAAAGCAAGAACATTCATATGTTAGTTCCACTCATCAATGCTCCTTAACAATTACTTCCTTCGTCCCAAATTAAATGTCTACAGTGAAAAAGGTGTACGGTTTTAGAAATGTGTTATTATTACACTTTTATTCAACTAAGGTGTTTGTTTTTTAAGAGGTGCTGAAGTCTGATTTCACTTGTGATTTTTAAGAGATGATACTTTGGTCTGAAATCTGCATCAATTGTTTTTGTAAACTAAAAAATGTTTGAATATGTATAATTGTCTATTTTACCACTCAAAAATTCAACTTACATACGTCAATTGAGGTGAGCATCAATAATCAAAGAACGGAGCAAAAAGAGAAACAAAAGAAGGATGTTGGCATATTTGAGAGGCTGTGGAGTTTTAAATCATATCTCACACATCAATCCCCGATTAAGCAATTCAATATGTTTTGGAAAGCCAACACATAGAGGACATTTATGGGTTAAGAGCTCTGAAAATGAAAGAAAAACAAACGGTCTGAATTGTCTTATGTCTGACCAAATCAGACATAGTTGGAAATTAAGACCTTATTTTGGAAAAACAAACACCACCCTAATGACAATTTTTACCCTTAATAGTAGGGAAAGTAATAAATTTATTGATCTCATAATTAAGGGTAGAATTGGAAAGTAGGCGCTAAAACTTATACCGGGTAAACTAAAATCGAAATACGAACACTTATTTTGAGACAGATGGAGTATTTATTTGTAAAAGATTACCTTTTTGCTTTCCCGTACGCATCGATAAGGGTATTATAAGTAACCGTATTGGGCTTGATTCCTTGTGAGACCATCTCAGAAAGTAGAGATTGCACTTTGTCAAATTCATGAAAATGAAGGCATGATTTTATCAGGATTGAATAGGTGTATACATCAGGGTGGCAGTTAGGAGTGTCCCTCATCTCTTCTAGTATCGAAAATGCTTTTCGAAACAGGCCACTTCGACTGTAGGCGGAGAGAAGAGCAGTGTATGACTCTTGGTTCACAATACAACCTTCATCAATCATGGCCTGAAACAAGGAGTGTGCTTTCTCAGGTTGCTTACATTTTCCAAGCATGACAATTAGCTTTACGTATATACCAGAGTTAGGCCTGTACCAAAGCTGCTCACGAAGTAGTTCAAAAACCTGAAAAAAGCAATAAGTAATTTGCTTTAGAGCTCCATGTATTAACAATAAAAATATTTGGACAAACACAGACACACACATATGTCAGGGCCGGCTTTAGGGGAAACCGCAAAAAAATGAAATAATGAAGAACACCCTAGTAACCAGCCAGTTGTACAGTATACACGTGTGCATAGAAGTAATTTGTAAGTAATTTTGAAACCATGATACACTTAAATTTTCCCCAGTATTTTCTGGTCTAGGCCCTCACCAACCAAAAAACGAAAGATTTACCTCGAAATCATATCAGAAAAATGAAAACAAACTATTGAAATCAACCAAAAAAACCTAAAAGGTCTCTCAAAATCTACACACACACACACACACACACACAAAAAAAAAAAAAAAAAAAAAAAAAAAAAAAAAAAAAAACTAATAAAACTAAAAATCCCTTTGAAGAAAAACCTTTAACAATCCCTCAAAACAGTGGAATTAGGCTAAAAATACATCGAACGACTTCGCATGCTTTTAAGAAAAAATCCTGGGTCCGCCACTAGGCTTCAGCCAACCTCATAACACTTCCATCCAAATTGGTAATACCTTGTTGCCATTTTTCTCATATGTTACTAAATTCCCATCATGTTCAGCTATTAGAGAGGCATGCAATCCTAAAATCATCAACCTTCACAGCCTTAACATACAAAATTGCCTTCTTATCCCTAATATGAGCTTTACGAGTTCAATTAAAGCTGTGTTTGGCAAAAATAAGCTAGCTTATAAGCCGGTACAAGTTTGGATGGTCTATTAGCTAGCTTATAAACCAGCTTATCGAAACGCTAGTTGGAGTAGCATTTCAGGAGCTTTTGGTAGCTTTTTCCAATTATACCCTTGTTAATATTAACTATTATGCTCCAAGATACCATTCTTAATCATTTTACATACTCTTAAGCTAGTTTTTACCAAACATAGTTTATTCATAAGCCAGCTTATCAGCTAGTTTGCTAAACACAGCCTATAGCAAAAGTACTAAATCAATAAACGAAATTGAGAACTAAAAGTAAAAGGATATAACCTTGAGAGCAGACTCCCAACGCAAAGCAGTGATACGTTCGTGAAGCGCTTCGAGTACAGTCCCCGGAAACAGCCTCGTGGAACCTTTCTTCTTCTCGATTACCGCCATCGTAGCTTCTCTTCTCAGTATCACCGATATCGCCTTTTGCGAAGCGATTTTCTTGTTCGATTGCTCTTTCATCTCTCTTCTTATATCGCTTCCATCGTCGCTCGATGGAGGTCCTTCTCTTCCTTGGTTGAAATTGACGGATCCGCCGTGCGTTTTAGTCTCCGGCGAGCGATTGAACTCCGGCGGGAAAGGGTTCACCGCCGGCCCAGGGAGGGAGGAAGCCATGGATGATGGGGGGATGAGGTTTGTTTGCTAACCAAACCCCAATTTTTGGGGTTTATTGTCTTTAAAGAATTACAATTCTACTCCTTCAAGAATGCAAACAATACAAAAAGTAATTTAGTCTGAAGCAACGTTATTTGGTATGCAGACATGATTTGGACGTAGGGATGTAAACGATCCGAGCTATTTAAACTTGGAACGTTAAAAGTTTTAAACGAGTCGAGCCTTGACGAGCTCGGGTCTAGATTAAGCTTCAGATAATGGGTCCGTTCAAGGCCGTGAGCCTACACGAGCTCAATATATAATATAATATATATTAGACTTAGGATCATGTGAGACCAAGCTGTTATCGTGAGACCGCGTGAGACCAATACTTAACGTATGAAACTTCACAAAAAAACACCGTGAATGTACATAAAACTCGAATACGCAGACCTAAAAATCACTTTTGATGCAAAAAAATATCGAAAACAAGCAAAAAACGAAACCTTCACAGCTCAAGTTCTGTGAAGGTTACATATATATAATGCGAACCTTCACAAGAAAAAGTACTGTGAAGGTTTCGTTTTTTAACTTTTTTTTTGGATTTTTTTTTTCAGTAGTGTTTTTTATTATGTTTTAAAGATGAATGTTAAACTTTTTTTACCTTCACAAATGTTTTGATGTGAACTTTCAAGTAAAATATGTTGGTCTCACCGGTCTCACCAAAAAGGCTTGGTCTCACCAGAACCTAACTCTATATATTTTATATGTTTAATTTTTAATACTTATATATATCATTTTGATAAAGACATCAAAATAATACTCGAGCCTAAACGAGGCGACCCATAACTTCATAAATTGTAACACCCCAAAATTTGGAGTAAACAAAAACTTTCTTATTATAGAAAGATGGTAATACTAGGAAGGCGTGAGCTCTTCCCAAAAACAGGGGTATAAGTATTGTATAATTACAATGTTTGTAACTGAATAAAACAAATACGATAACCAACTAGTATAGTCCCTATCTAGGAAGAAGACTACAAAAGGATTATCGTTCTACAGTCGCTCTCGCGGTCAAGAAGACCGGTCTCTCCAACGTCCCTCATGCTCACTCTAAGCCCAACACCTACTTGGGAACAGCGTCCCTAGCACCTGAGAGACACATCGACACCAATCAAGTGTTAGGCTAAAGGAGTCTAGTGAGTTGTATCAATAATATAGCGTACATATAAAAGCATGTTAAGACATGTGAGATATACTAGAGTATGTTAACAACATAATGAAACATGCTAAACCGGTTAATCTTTTATCTTCGGAAACAATGGGAGCGACTCATTTCCCCCAACCAATATCCCATCACTCGTTAGTTCCAAACACCTCGATGCCATATCAACCATGACACCATCAGAGGCCCGCGCACCCCGGAGCAACCCGAGGGCCGGCAACATAGGGGCATTCCTATTTCAGAACCTCCCAAAACTGTTTGGTGTGGAAATATTGCGTTGGTTCGTCCATGTTATTTAATTACATTCAACCTCGGTGCCATATATATCATGACACCATTAGAGGTATATACGTATTGTCTAGAAAGACTCATACAATTATCTTAACATTTCGTAGGTATTAATCGAGGGTCTCAAGCCCTTCATTCATTTCATATAAGCCAACATGCTCGGGATTCACTTCCCTCGCATCATTCCGTGGCATACATAATAACACGTATTTCTCAAAATATACATTCACCATATAATCACATGGATTTAACTCATACATTAGAAGCATACGATAATCTACTCCAAGTATCCAATAATCCAAATCAAGTCGTTCATACAAGCATCATCATTTACTCATTTCATGTGTAACACCCCATTTTTTTTTCAGATTTGTTTAATTAAGTATTTTTGTTAAATTTAAGTAGATAAATAGTACTTAATTTATTAATTGTTAAGTATTTTGTTGGAGATAAACCTTGATTGGTTGGGATAAGGACTTTTGTACCTTAAATTAAAAGCTATCCCTTCCTCTTTTGACTGAAAGTCAGTTACCCACGTGAGAGTTAAGGAAAAAGGTTAAGAGAGAGATAGAGGTTTATAAGAGAAGGTGAGGATATCGTCGGAGGGTGCAAGGGAATCGCCGGAGTTTTGAGCGGCCGTCGTTCGTACACAAGGTAAAGACCCTAACCTCTCTCTTCTTCGTAGCTGGTGTTGTGGCTCGTTGGTTAGCCTCCCGGCGGCTGCCGCTAGGGCTTAAGAACCAGCGGCGGTGGTGGCGATCTAGCTGCCGTGTCCGGTGCGGCGGAGCACCAATGCTGACGTCGGCGTGGCTGCGTCGGTCACTTAGCAGGTGCGACACCGCCTTGCGTCGGGAAGCACCGCGGCGGCGGTGGGTGGTGTCGCGTCGGCCAGCAGCTGCTGGATCGACGTTGTTCTTAGGACCGCCGTAGGCGGCGGTGTGTCGCATCAGTCGCGCCGGCAAGGGCCGGGAAGGGACAGCTGGAGTCGGGTTTGGGTGCCGGCAACGTTTGGTGCCGGATTCTTTAGCCCGTGCGACCACGGTGCTCGGCGGCGGCGATGTCGGGGCTATCGACGCCGTGGATAGCGACGGTTAGCCGCCGTAGCAGGTAGAGTCGGCGCTCGTCGCCGTTGTTGTGTGTCGTTGTTGGGTCGGTCGGCGGCGTTGGCAGCCCTTACCGCTGCTGCCGTCGTTCTTCGGGTGGCCGTGGGTTTTGGCGGCTTAGCCGCTGCTATCGTTTTGTTGCCAACCGGCAGCGGTGGTGGCGGTTGCGGCAGCCGCTGCCCGATGGCGGTGTGTCGATGTTGAGTCAATCGGGACCGTGTGACATCCGTGATGTCGTTGTTCCGTGTGACTGTTTAGAACCCCGATGGGGATTTTTGTATCGAGTATAGATTAGCAAGGTTTTCATGAGACCGTTTGGTTACCGTTGTTATCGTTGCCTTTGTTGTTGTTGATCGACAGCAAGGAGGACTGGGATGACGCGGTTGGTGCACCGGTTTTGGCCGCTGACGGTGGTGGCACCTTGTGGTCGTGGACCCGTCGGTGGAGACGGGCAGAGTAGTGGTAGGTTGATGTCTTTGCTGTTGAACTCGTTGATGAAGATGATGTTTATTTATTGGTTCTTTTAAAACAAATATGTATATATATATGTTGAGCAATGATGATGACGATGTTACTGTTGTTTGAAACAAGTTATGTTGATTATCAATAAGTTATTATATATATATATATAATTAATATTAAAAAAAAGAAACTAGATATATGTTTATAAATACATTTATTCGATTAAGTTAGTTCGGGTTAGCCTAAGGTTGTTAGGTTAGCTAAGTACCGACGGGGTCGAAAATTCGTTAATAGTTATTTATTTATTTGTTAACTCCAGGTTGTTGATTCGTGACTTGTTCGTGATTACGGTTTAGCATCGAGGTGAGTTCACTGTATGCGCTTTATTTTATTATGAATGTATGTATGCATAATTGTGTGTGAGTTACTCTGTTATGCGATATATATGCGATGATTGTGTATAAAAAGGGAACCACATGCCCTTGATGAGTTGTGGGGGCCGACCCGTGTCCTAACTGACGGGAGAAAGGGAAACCACATGCCCTTGGTGAGTTGTGGGGGCCGACCCGTGTCCAAACTGACGGGAGAAAGGGAACCACATGCCCTTGGTGAGTTGTGGGGGCCGACCCGTGTCCAAACTGATGGGAGCTTTATGACCTCATGAGAGTCGATTATTGTTTGGTTTTATTGTTGGAATTATTGATTGGAATTATTGAACTGGTAATTCTGAGTTATGTTATTTGGTGTATGATTATTGTTGCGATTGTGATGGCACCTGTTATGGTATGTGCGTGCATGGTAACGTAAGGTACGTGCAGTGCTTGCTCACTAAGCTTATAGCTTACCCTTTCGTTGTTCCCCCTTTTCCAGGTTCGGAATCGGGCATAGACAAGATGCAAGGCCCCGGTTTGACTTTAGCGGCGAGATCGGTTCCGACAACAATTTGGACATATTTGGATATCTTCTTTAGTTAATTAATTATTTGAACTTAACAACTTGATGTGGGTTATCTGTAATAAATTTATTTAGTGTTGTTCGTACCGATTCGCACACCCCCTGTTCTTTTATGATTTTAAGTTTGAACGGACGGTGCCAAAACAAGTGTACAAAAGAAATAAAACAAGTAACCTTCGGTCCAAGTATAAACCTCCAATTACTGTCGTTTTCCTAAAAACAAGTAATAAAATGGTACAAGTACCAGATATCGTTCCCACAAGGAAGCGGTGAAAACAATCTTTCGATATTTAGTTTTTGTGAAAGTTAACTTCAAATGGGGTTTGGATGAAAAAGTATTTGGTTGGTTGGTTGATTACGAGCTACTTTAAGAGAACAATTATAAAAAGGAGCCAGGGGTGTAAGGCCTTTTAGTTGGAATAAAAATAGGTAAATTGGATAGGAAGTAAATTAATAATCTCAATTATGCAGAAATAATATCCAAGTAACTTCTGAAAAGTTATCACATTTTCATATAGCCCAATTACTTATCGATGAGTTTAGATGCAATCTTTAATGAAATGTTAAAATATATTAAAAATCAACACTTACGTAACCTCTGAAAGATTAACACATTTTCATGCATCCGACTCATCGTTAAAGAATTAGTTATAATCTTTAATGGGATACTAAATTTGATACCAACTTCAGGAATAGTGCCAATTGTAGTCCCTTAAGAGACTAACACATTTTCATGTCTTTGGATTATTACCAGTTAATTATTAAATATACTCTTTAATGAAATGCTAAAGACGTGAGATCATAGCAACGAGTGTTGTCACCCACTCATATATCCCCAAAATAACATTTTAGTAACTTCTGAGAAGCTACCGCATTTTCGTATATCTATTTAACTGGTAAAAATCCAAATACAATCTTTAATGAGGCATTAAACTTAAAGTGGTAAAAATTGAGTTTTATAAAATACTTTTTTCTTTACCAAAGATTCATTCCAAATTGAACCTTACACCCCAAGCTATGAGATTAGCCTATCATGCTTAGGTGTGTTTCGTGACTATTTTTTAGACAATTAATTGATTGGACAAGAAAACGTTAGTGCAGTGGAAATAATTATAAATTGCAGTAATTAAAGCAATTGATAAGGTACAGTTACCGGACTTGACCAGTGAAAATTAAAACAGTTGATATAATATGGTTACTGGAATTGACCAGTTGAAATTAAAACAAATAATAAGGTAAACTCAAAATGACCAATTACTAATATGCACATGTGAATTGAGGTGTATCTTACAACAGACTTATGGTGAAACAAAACGTGATTGAGCAATTTATATAATTATAAAGAGATTATATGAGTGACTATATATGGGTATAGATATAAATATAAGTGTAAGGACGAGATTTAAACTAAAGATGATGAGGTAACATGGAAATTACGTAGATTAAAATTCCAAAGATCACCAAAACACTTGGTGATGCTTTCGGGCTAACAACAAGTTCCAAGAGGACCCGAAAGCCAACCCACCAAGTGCTCCAAAAGCTATGTTCGGCCTCACCTTGAGGAAACCCGAACCAAAAGTATGAACAAGAAATGTTTGTGACGATGGAAACAAAAGATCTTGGATTCGGTTCTTGTAAAACCGAAAACCAAGATGATAACCTAGAGAGTGTTTAAGCTATTACTAAGACTAGTTATGTTTTTGGATGATGATTAAATCAACCACATACATACATATATATAGAAGTGTTCATGGGCCATGGGCCAAAATAAAACCAAGTCTTCCAAAGATTTCACATGGGCCTCGGCCCAACAGCCGAGAGGTCTTCGGCCCATCAAGAAAATCCGAGCGGTCCATGATCTAGAGAAAGTAGCAATCCAATCTTCGAGACTTGATACTTCGGCCCACCAAGAGATCAACAAAAATCGGCCCATGACACCGGTCCCCTGAAAATATATGAAAATTATATAAGTTTAAGCGATAAAAACCGAGGGGCACATATATATGTAGATATTAAATGAAAGAGTGCATGTGGTGATATTTAGCGTTGTTTTAATAAAATATATGTAAAAGGTAAGAAAAATTGCACAAAATTTATTAGTTGCGAGGGTAAAATATTTACCCTATCAAGTGCATATGTAAACATTAATGTTTATTAATGTTTATTTTTATTATAAATGGTAAAAGTCGTTGATTTTTCTTAAAATTTTTAGTTACTATTATTTCTAAAATACTGGTGTTACATCATGGTAAACCTTAAACCTAGCAATTTAGGCATTTCATCCAAAATCATATTTATCCACAAAAGACCAAGCAAGATATGTAAAATCAAACAAGATGATGTGCTCTTAGTTTTAACAAAATGATTTTAGCAACTCACCTTAGGGTTTACACCCAAATCTTCCGATTTAGGTCAAATACTTGAACAAACCTAGAATCGAGTAAATCGAGCCTTAGGTTAGTTTCATAACTCCTATCACATGGATTAACCAACCTCAAATGGTTTAGATGAAGCTTACCTAGCCAAATCTTGAACAAACCTTAGAATGAAGAACACTTTGCAACAATGGTGATTTGAGGTTGTGAGAGGTGGAGAAGATGAAGGTGGAGGAGATCTAGTTTCCAAATCTTGTTACCTTAAGCATCAGTCCATCAATGGAGTCTTGAAGAGCTTGAAAAATGGAGAAGATAGGAAGAAAAATCGGCTAAAATGGATAAGGAATGAGAGAGATATGCCAAAAAGAAGATAAGAGGGTTTCAAACCCGTTTTCCCCACTATGCTGCACACCTAGCGGTCGCTAGGTGTGAGAGCTAGCGGTCGCTAGCTTGAGCCTAACGTCCATGAAGGGATCGCTAGCTCCAACAGAACCAATGAACCTCTTTGCCTAGCGATCGCTAGGTGTATACCCTAGCGGTCGCTAGCTACCTGTGTGTTTGGGTGAGATATTGTTTTGGCCATATCTCCTTCGTTATAATTCCGTTTTCGATTTCGAAAGAACCGTTGGATTCGTATTTGAATTCTCTAACATACTAGACCACAAAATACAAGATTTGATCCATAATTCTATTTCTCAAAATTTCATTAACGTTCAATATTACGTAAGAAAATTACGAGTGTTACATAAATCTTAAACGAACTGAGCTCGAGCTTAACATCATGAACCCTAAATGAGCTCGAGCTTGATAAATGGTTGCCTCGGCTCCGCTCGTTTACATCCTTTATTGGATATGACTGGACAACCAAGACGTGACAAATAGAGTAAAACTTGATTGTTTGTTGCTTGGTGTTGTACACATGACATAACCAGACAAGTTTTCCTTAAAGTTACTTGATGATTATATATGTGTGTATATATTGTACAATACATATAATTAACACAATTAAAGTAAATTGTTTAAATTTAAAAACATTTCTGCATAGTTTCTATATGCATAAATACATACATATGTAATAGTATCAAATTTTAATGGGGTTTTTTATATGATCGATGGTAGTTTGAAGATATTAAGTTTGTGCAAATGAGTAATTATGTTTTATTTTGTTTATAAAGTTATTATCAACCAGGGAAGGCACGGTAAACATTTTTACAACAACAATAGGTGTGGATGTAGATGGACTAACGATTGGTGAACGATGGCGGTTGTCAAGAACATGAAGATGGTGAAGAGTAGTGGCGGTGGGGTTGACAGCGGTGGAAGAGGTCAGTATGTGTGTGGGCATGGAGGTTGTGGACAACAATTAACGGCTTATGGTCACAGAGAGGCTGTATACTTGCTCTAATCGGGTAAGAGTGCTAATTGTTTGGCAAACTAGCCGATAAGTTATCCGATAGCTGATAAGCTAACTGTTGATTGATAAGTTAGCTAGTAGCTGATAAGCTAGCTTATGAACAAATTATGTTTAGCAAAACTAGATTATAAGTATGTAAAATGATAAATATATATATATATATATATATTTGAATTTAATAATTAATATTAATAAGTTTATAACTACAAAAAACTATCAAAAAGGTACTTAAAGTTGCATTTCAAAAAACTAGCTTATGGTACATCTTTGGATGAACTATTTTATTTTTTGCCAAACACGACCTTTACGTGGCACCATATTTTTACCATGATAAAGGTGTTAGACAAAAAATGAAAGCTTAAAAAAATTTCTTATGTATTCCTAATATTTAATTTAATAATAATATCATATAAAAAAATATTTAATATTAAACTCGTTTCGAATATATTGACGAGACAATTATAATAATTGTAAAAAAAACATAACTCTAATTTATAATATAAAATTGTTTATGTTATATGACAAGAATATAAAATTAAAAAGTTAGGGTTTAAAAGTAAAATAAACAACTAAAAGATAGGAGATTGAACTAATAATGTAAAATGCGTTTATGGCTATGTTTGGTAAACTAGCTGATAAGCTAGCTGGTAGCCAATAAGCTAGTTGTTGATTGATAACGTAGCTAGTAGCTGATAAGCTAGTTGTTGAATGATAAGCTAGTTGTTGATTGATAAACTAGTTAGTAGCTGATAA
Source organism: Centaurea solstitialis (assembly GCA_030169165.1). Classification (NCBI taxonomy): domain Eukaryota; kingdom Viridiplantae; phylum Streptophyta; class Magnoliopsida; order Asterales; family Asteraceae; genus Centaurea; species Centaurea solstitialis. The sequence goes on from CM058044.1 coordinate 42,561,024, forward strand.
GCTAGCTTATGAACAAATTATGTTTGGCAAAAACTAGCTTATGAGTATGTAAAATGACCAAAAAGAGTATATTTGAATTTAATAATTAATATTAATAAGAGTATAATTGGAAAAACCTTCAGAAAGCTGCTCAAAGTACGTTTCAAAACGTTAGCTTATAAGCTAGTTTCTGGTACATGTTTGGATGAACTAGCTTATCAGCTTTATAAGCTAGCTTATTTTTGCCAAATATAGCCTATGTACATGTTTAGGTGGGAAAGACTTGTATCTAGCTAACCAGAACACGACACATGTCACCCAGTTACCATTTATTATATAAATAATAACAATAATAATAAAATCTTTTGAATAAAATAAATCCTAATATAAATTATTTAACAGCAAAGAAAAACAAAATTTAACTTCTTTTAACGCACTGTTCTCAAGTTTAATAAGGGAAGGAAAGGGAAAAAAATGGAAGGGGATGAGAATCCTTTCCTTTTCTTCCAAATCCTCCTATTTTTGGGATGATAAGTTTTAAACCAAATTAAGCTTAAACTTCCCCTCCAAACCCCTCTCTTTCCTTCCTTAAATGAAACTCAAGAACACATATTTCTAGCTTTCCTTCCAAACCCTTCCCTTTCCTTCGCTAAAAAAAAACTTGAGAACAAGGTGTAATTAAATAAATAATTATTAATTTACCACATCTAAAAAAGTGAAAGAAACCATAAACCCTAGTTGCTACAACTGCCTCTCTTCTCTTATCTCCTCCCTCCCTCGACAACCACCACCACCACCCCGCCACCAAATACGATCGCCACCAACGCCGAACATCGGTGCCACCCCGCCACTAATGCCGAACGCCACCACCATCGAACGTCGCCGCCAACGCCGAACCAACGGAACCAAAATTCGTAATCTGACTCGGGTAAGCATGATTTTGGGTTAATTCTCGGTCAGCGATTCGATCAGTTATCGGTCAGACGTAAGGGTAAACGGTCTAAACCGAGTCAGTTGGGTCAGAAGGAAGTAAGTAGGGCATGAGAAATTATCTAGGATTGCATGTTTAGTAGTTAATACTTAATAATTGCCATTAAAATACCCAAGATACCCTTTACAATTCCGACCCGACCTGACCAAAACAGGCCGACCCAATCACCAGCCCACCACCGTCGACTTTGTATAAAATGTTCATATAGCCCAACAAGCCCCAAATTCGAGCGCCATAGTCACCACCACCACCACCACCGGAAAGTCGACCACTAACTCACACACTCGCTCCGGCCACCGCAACCGGTGACCGCCGTCCAGCCGGTATAGTTAAGCATCATCTATGTTTTAGGGTTTAGTTATATACGTGCACCAACTTCGGTATTATATCATAGGGTTTTTGATTTTTTCATTAATATTCCTGCAAATGGATCATGATTTGATGTTAACTCAATAGTAGTTCTATGTTTGTTGTCCATATTTATTGCTTTGAAATCAAAATTAATAGTAGATAGTAGGTATGCAGAAGTAGAGTAAGAAGGTTTTATGTTGCACTTTAACTTGTGAATGTTAGGTGTTTGATGAAATGCCTCAATGACATAAAGTTCAATGCCTTGTATAAATTTTTACTTGAGTGTGTTTTGTGACTTTTGTCCATAGTATACTTACATGTTTTCTTTGATAAGGTTATTGTCAATGTCTATGGTAGGTTAAGCAGTGATAGAGTATAGTATGGTTCTTTGTTTTTATGAATGGTGTGTGATTTGAAATCTGATTAATGTTGAAGTTTGAACTGAAATTTCTGTTTTATAAGCTCTTCCATGGCTCAAGGTGTGCTATCATTCTTTTTTTATGAACATGAATGATAACTATCATCAATCATGCTTTACTTTTGATTTTCAAGTAGGTACATGCACAACACGATGCCAAGTATAGAAGTATAAAACCCTAGTTCTTTGATGTATCGTATGGTATCGAATTTTGCTATTGATAGTTTGCGTTGCCTTGTTCATAGGTCTGTACGAAACTATCCTCCGCTTGACGACTACACCATGGACTTCGACTTTGACGACCTTGATGGTCCGTCAAAGGCTCCGGTAACGAAGGGTGGAAAATTTGCCCCTAAAAACTCCAAGTTTAAACCGGTTGCTAAACCTAAATGCGAACCAGAAGTATTGGTTCCTTTACCGGAATCGAATCCTGCCACTGTTCCCAAGGCGGAGTTAGATGATTTGAAGCCGTCTCTGCCTGTTGATTCAATTTACTCCAAGAGTGAATCTGAGCAACCCTCACACATTGATCCTATTTCTCATGATGCTAATGGTAGTGTGAAATTGGATATTAACACTACCGCAATGGAAATAGACAATGAGCAAGAACCAGATGATGTGGATCGAGTTGTTCGAGAAATTGATGTTTTCATTACCTCTTCGGTTGATGATGATTCCAAGGTTAGCCATTATGATCCTATCAATATACTAAAATGAATCTATTATTTAGCTTCGAATAATCAAAGTTATGGCATGACAAAGATGCCACTTTCTAAACCGAATAGTTCCATTTCGTCTACATGCATGTGTCAATTTCTTACATGGACATTCTACGGGTTATTACTGTTTCTTTTAGCATGCTATGTCAATTCTTATCCTTCATTCCTTCTTTCAAGAGAACCGGGAATTTTTTTACCTCATGATTTTTCACATAAAACTGATTTTCTTGTAGTTAGCTATGATTATCAAATCTAATTTTCTCGCAGCTTGCCATGGTTATCTACATCTTTCTAACAAGAGTACAAGAAAAAAAGAATCTAGATCTTGATTCTTGACATAAAGGCTAATTTGCAATTTGATACTGATGTTTAATTGTTTATGAACACCAATATATTATATCCATGGTAGTTGTTATAAATTTTAATGCAGTTTTCATGAAAATTAAAAAAAACAAGTTTGAAGTTAAAAAACACATCCAACCAACTTCCAAACCATTTTTGGAAGAGAGGTGTAGTCTATTAATAATACTGAATTCAAGGGTGACCATACCCAAGGGTTAAAGCTTAGTAGGACGGAAGTCCCATCCACTTGAGAAAACTTTATTGGGTGCATTAAATATAAAAATTAGGAGTATACAAGTGAAAAATTTTCATATTCATATGCATTAGAGCACTTTACTGATTCACATGAGTGTTTAATGATATTTGTAACTTTCTACAGCTATATGTCTTGCAATATCCTTTGAGGCAAAGTTGGAGGCCTTATGAACTAGAGGAGAGGTGTGAGAAGGTATATGCATACATAACTTAATCTTTACTTTACATCTTTTTTATAAAGGTTTAATGGTTTTTTATTATGAGAAATGTATTTGATAATATTTTTGGTTCTGTGAAACCAGGAATGCGAAGGAGTTAATTGTAAGTTATTCGAAAATTTTATTGTTGTATACAAGCTATAGAGTCTATTTTGTACATTTCTATATTTCCTAATTATTTTGTTACATGATGCTCTCATTATTTTAGGTATGTATCTTCATGAACACACAGACTGTTTATCGTCGGATATTCTTGTGGGCAATGAGGTTGTGTTCTGTATAATTACTGTTTATGCTGAACTTGAAGTACACTATTTACATATATTTTACATTTTGCGTTCATGTGGTATCATATTTACTCGTTCATGTTTAAAAGCATAAATGGTTCATTGAAATAAGGAGTAACTATTTTTGAATTACTTGGCAACGAACTTAAACAGTTCATTTGATTGAGTTTACTCATTTTTGTACTATATTATGTTCATTTTGATCATATATGTCAACTTTTTTGCTATGAAGTACGTTTTATCTTACATCTTATGACTATTTATGCTAAAGGTTAATTGGATTCAGTAATCAAGGATTAGAAGGAGGTTAGGTATTTATTTTGTGGAAATTAAATAGCCATGTAATGATGTAATAATGCTTCCTTCTCAACTCTGTTTGCAGTTGCACCTCAACCCTGTTCATGCAGTTGTGCAGCTCCGGCCGTCAATGCAACATCTTAAGCCTTGGCAATCATCAAAGAAGACGAACGCAACTCGGGATGAGGAGGGCATGATTGATTCGGCAGACATCAAGAGTGAAAAAGATGTAAAGCCACCCAAGAAACAGGTTTAGTATCTCTTGCATCTTTTAAAAGTTAAAAGCTCATGCACTATATCTATTCTCTTTTGTTGCCAGTATCTATCATAATGACAATTAAAATGTTGAGCAGTGATAAAAAATCATCAATTTGATGCTAGTCCACAATCAACTTATGAGTGACTTGATTAGTATATAGCTGAAAATGACACTTAACATAGAAAAGATATAAATATGAAAAATTGAAAAATTATATGCCACTCTGTATGATGGATATATGTCATTTTCATATTTTGTTGATCTTCTACAATACACCATCAGTTATTGCAAAATACGATAATTACAAACTGAGATCATGACATATGTTTCGAAGATAAAAAAAGTTACATTTGTGAAAATTTCAGTATCTTCAGTGACGTTTGAATCCACTGGGCCAGCTATGTCTTGGCATTTAATACTCTGGTTGCAGGTGGTTCAATATGTTTTTATGTAATCTTAGGTTAATTCTGGTTCTTTGATCTTAATAATTCAGAGCAAGCCACCAGGAGCTGTGGATGAGCAAAAAGAGGATACTAAAGAGGTATCAAACATTTTGTTATCATTTATATTAAAGTTGTTGGTTCCTTTTCTCATTGGGGGAGTATATAGAAGACACATTAGATGTTTGTCCCACATTCCCACCTCTCAGTTGTTTGTTTACCCATAATCATTGAGACTTGACAAATATTGCTTCTAACTTAATCTTTTTAAGTATCTAATATTTATTTACTGCAAATATTCTTGCATTCTTCTCACCTTTGTTGGGTTTGAACCTTTGACCTCTAGGATGGCCGGGTAACCCGGGTACCACTCGACCAACAATCTTTTGGTTTTTCATGTAATTTGGATATATATATATATATATATATAGGGTTAGGTTCAAATGTGAACTCATCTTTCATTGTGAACGTGAGGACCACTAAGTGAATATTACCACGTGGCGCGATTTTAGTGGTCCTCACGTTCACAATGGAAGACGAGTTCTCATTTGAACTTTCCTCTCTCTCTCTCTCAATATATATATACATTAATACATATATACATATATATATATATATAGGGTCAGGTTCAAATGTGAACTCATCATTCATTATGAACGTGAGGACCACTAGTATCGTGCCACGTGACAATATTCACTCTGAATATTCATGCTTTATTCAGACTGAATAAAGCTTTATTCATTTTGAATAAAGCATGAATATTCAGACTGGATGAATAAAGCTTTAATGTGAATATTGCCACGTGGTGCGATTTTAGTGGTTCTCACGTTTACAATGAAAATTGAGTTCACGTTTGAACTTTCCTCTCTCTCTCTCTCTCTCTCTATATATATATATATATATATATTCTTTATCTTGGTATATTATCCTTTTCAGAAATGGATTCCCCTCAAGTACCATGGTGCAGCGAGCGACTTGTCGCATACATATATCGGAAAGATGGTTGCACAACCAACCTCTGAAATACAATTCTCCATGAGCCCGTAAGTTGCTATGCTAATTCGAGTGAGTTTCTGCATTTAAATATGTGTATCACTCACCATTTGCTTTATGTTATGTTGGTTGAAGGTCTGATTATATTGACTCCTTGTGTCCTGCCACATCAAATGACAAACTCAGACCCAAAGGTCCATCTAGAAGGTGTATACTCGGTTCCTTCTATTGCTATTATTATCATTATTGTTGTTATTAAGTCCAAAAGCGCGTGCACACGCATGTCTTCGTTGTTACACTATTCCCAGCTTTTATGTGGTTTTTTTCCTAGGGTTTGTACTTTGTTGGTTGAGTTGAATTGTCCGAATGTGAAATCCTAAGAAGACGATGATTGTAGATGTTCACTTTATTTCTCTCGGATCTTCATCCTACAAGTAGGACTACAAGTTCACTATTGGTCTCTGTGGTTTACATTTTGTTGCACACAGTTGGTCCCTATTTGAAATAACTATAGAAAAGATCCCTGTGGTTTACACTATATTGCACTGTTGGTCCCTGTGGTCTACAACAGTGCAATATAGTGTAAACCTCAGGTGATCAACAGTGCAATATAGTGTAAACCACAGGGACCTTTTCCATAATTATTTCAAAATAGGGACCAACAGTGCAATAAAGTATAACCACAGGACCAAATATGTAATTTACCCTAAAATATAAATGGTTTCTTGCTTAAAAGGTGAAACTGAATTTCTGTCAGTGACATGCACATTAGCAGAAATCATCGTTAATGTATAGTTATGCCTCCAATTAGTTTAAAAAGCTGTGTAACTTTTTCAATTTATCTTTTTGTCGATGCTACTGTTTACCTGATTTTTAGATTTTCTTGTGATCGAAAACTTATTACTGCAAATGGAAACAAGTTTTATGTTTTTCTACTATGGAAGAGAAATCATACAAGTTATCAACTTGTGAGATAATGTTTTGCAATTTTAATGATGTTTCAGTGCTTTGCTCAAACTTCCGCTAGAAGAGCGTTACAGGACTTGGCTTCTTGAGGTTAGTGTAACGTATGTCTGTTTCTTTGTATGCATTCCGCAAATACATGTTTATTGGAAAAGCTCACGAGAAGTTACTAAAATACATAATAAAAAAATTAATCCTTGAACAATAATCGACACTAAAATGAAACCAGACTACACTAGAAGACAATAGTTTAATATCAATAATCAAAAACAAAAGTTCTTAAACATGTTTCTCAAACCCGAGAACTAAGTTTATTATGAAGCGTTGGTGAATATAAACCTAAAAGGGGTATAATAGTCATTTAACTATTTTATGAAGGGTATATATGATATTTGTGGATAAACTTAAAAGGGGTATAATAGTCATTTAACTATTTTTTATTATTAAATCTGATTTAAAATGATAAAAAATTAGAGTAAATTACGGATTTGGTCCCTGTGGTTTGGGGGTTTTTATGGATTTGGTCCCTAAACTTCAATAATTATGGATTTGGTTCCTGTGGTTTGTATTTCTTTTTGGATTTGGTCCCTGGACCAAACATCTGTTTACTCTTTCTGTTAACTTCAAGGGTATAAGGGTCATTTCCACTTTTTGTCATTTTGTACTTTAAACACATCAATTAAAATGTGACATGTGTCTTTTATCTTTTTTTTATTAATTGTAAAATAGAAAAAGGAATTTGTGTATTATATATGTATGTATATGTATATAGAGCTCCATGGGGCTTATACATCTTCTCCGACAATGGAGGCAGAGAACTCCGGCGAAACCACCTCCACTACCGTGACCTCCCCGCCTGAAACCCACCACCACCGTGAGCTCTCCGCCTAACCCCCCCCCCCCCCCCCCCCCCCACGGTGACCTCTCCGCCTGAAACGCACCACCACGGTTACCTCGCCGCCGGAAACGTACCACCATGGTTACCTCGCCACCAGAAACGTACCACTACGGTTACCTTGCCGCCTGAAACGCACCATCACCGTGACCTCGCCGCCTGAAACACACCACCACGTTGACCTTCCCGCCTGAAACCCGCAACCACCGTGACCTTCCCGCCTGAAACCCGCAACCACCCTGACCTCCCCGCCTGAATGGCACCATCCAGAAAAAGGCTTCTCGCCGGAAGTTGCAGGTTTGCCGGAAGAGACGCCGGAATGTTCAATGTGTGCGGCAATGGAGGTTTCACGAAAGTATGGCCGAAAAACGGTGACGTTGACCTTCCCGCCTGAAACCCGCAACCACCGTGACCTTCCCGCCTGAAACCCGCAACCACCCTGACCTCCCCGCCTGAATGGCACCATCCAGGAAAAGGCTTCTCGCCGGAAGTTGCAGGTTTGCCGGAAGAGACGCCGGAATGTTCAATTGTGCGGCAATGAGGTTTCACGAAAGTATGGCCGAAAAACGGTGATGGTGGCTTAATGGAAGGTTTCCCAGTAGGGTGGTGGTGGTGGGTTAACGATGGTGATGGGGATGGAGGCTTAATGTTGGTACTGGTAGTGATGGGTTAATGGCTAGGGTGGTGGTGGTGGTGGTGGTGATGGTGCGTTAATGGTGGTGAGGGTGATGGTGGGTTAGTGGTGGTGATGGTGGGTTAATGGTGGTGGTGGTGATGGTGGGTTAATGGTGGTGGTTGTGGTGGAGGTAGTGGGTTAATGGTGGTGTTAATGGTGGTGGTGGTGATGGTTTGTTAATGGTGGTGATGGCGGGTTAATGTTTGGTACAGAACACAAAAGACAAATCTTATATATATATATATATATATATAAGGTAAAAAGGTAAATCTTTTATATATACATATGAAATGAGAGGTATTCTAATTGGTGTATAAAATTACAAAAGGACAAAATAATTTAATTCATATAAAAAAAAACTGTAATAAAAATATGAAAAGACATTAATACCCTTGAAGTTAACAGAAAGAGTAAACAGACCAAATCCATAATTTACACTAAAAATTATTATTTGGGTAAATATGATATTTTGATGGTTTATGAATGGGATATATGGTATTTATAGATTAAGTTGGGTAAATATGATATTTTCAACTTTAACAAGGGTATATATGAAATCAACCCATAATTTAAATATATGTTATCTGATACAAATAATATCCAATTTTTTCGGCTTGTTCATGATCATACATAAATGATTTAGGTAGTAGTATTTAACATTAGTTCTTATTTAATTTATTTATGATTTTTCACCAGGGGCCTCCGGTACATCGATTTAACGCTCTTAAACACCTAGCCCGAATGAGAACGATGAAGATATCTTCAGAGTTCTCCAGACTCATGCTCAATTAGTTCAAGGATTGTGGGTTGCAAAAAGCAAACTGAAATACGGGAAAGACGTAGGAAGGGAAGTTCTACTCAGAAACTACATACTGCTTCAGTTCAGCAAAAATCCCTTTTTTCACGAAGTCCAGCTGCCTAAATCAAATTCATTCAGCGACACGATTAAAGGCATATTGGATGAGTTTTCAACAAGACGAGATTCCTGCCGGGATTGGAAGTTTAAAGAGCGTCCAGATGATTCATTTATAAAACAATACCCACATGTTGTCGAGGAACAGAAGAAAATTTGGGATCTCTTGGAGCCGCAAATAAACGAGTTTTTATTTCGGCAGAGCTCGAAACATGGTATTGGGGATAGGCGGGCTACGCCAAATAGTACCAATGATGTTGCACAAAGAACCACAAACGTACCACCTTCTAGGACACCACCGATGCTAGATGAAGCTCGAGAAGCGTTGCCAAAGGCCCTCCAAAAAGTTTTTCAAGCTTACAAGGTTTGCAGGTGAGCTCATTGTCTTCATTTGTTTAGTTGTAGCTTTTTTATTCGTTTTTTTAATTACAATTTTCATAAAGTTTTGATAGATGGCCTACCGTTGCTCAACTGCCACGACTTATCGTATACCCTCCGTCTCAAAATAAAGGCTTACAATGAGAAAAACACACAGGTTTTAGAAATGTGTAATTATTACACTTTGATATGAATTTCTTCATCTCATATTTAAAGGTAAAATTGGAAAGTAGGCACTTGTTAGGGGACAAACTAAAATAGAAACGTGGACACTAAGGCTGTGTTTGCGAAAAATAAGCTAGCTTATAAGCTAGTCCATCCAAACATGTACCATAAGCTAGCTTATTGAAACAATACTTTGAGTAGCGTTTTGGGAGCTTTTTGTAGCTTTTTCCAATTATACCCTTATTAATATTAAATTATTAATTATTAAATTCAAAGATACCCTTTTTGGTCATTTTACATACTTAGTTTTTGCCAAACGTAATTTGTTCAAAAGCTAGCTTATCAGCTACTAGCCAACTTATTAATCAACAACCAGCTTATCAGCTATCAGCTAGTTTGCCAAACATAGCCTAAGTAGGTATGCAGTTTCACAACGTTGTGTAATTAACTAAGTTACAATTTTACTCTTAATAATGAATTTCTCCATCTCATATTTAAGGTTAGAATTGGAAAGCAGATACTTATTTCTTACACCTTTTACCGAAGTGGTTAATTATACGATGATGACAGTTTGAACCAGATACGCCAAAGATTGCGTGATATGGCGCTCTCTGAGAACGCACCCCGGAAGGGGGCTCGAGAGGCGAGAGCTGCAGTGGCAGCTGCAGATGTTCCTCTTGAGGAGCTTCAGAAAACCTTAAACCAAGTTGCTGTCAACATACATGGGTCCTTTGTTTCACGATCATCGCCAGATCATCCTCAATATGATGAATTAAGGTTATTTTCTTATCTTCTTAACCTTCAACTTAAAAGGGTTGGGTTCCAATGAGAAGGGTAAGAAGGGATCTCCACCCTTGGATCAATCTTAATTGAAGATCAACAACCTTGGATTCACAGAGAAGCACCGGATGGATACCCGTGAGAAGCGCAATTCATGGGGGTGGGTGGGGATCAAATTAAAAAGGGTAAATTACATATTGGGTCCCTGTGGTTTACATTTTATTGCACTGTTGGTCCCTATTTTGAAATAATTATGGAAACGGTTCCTGTGGTTTACACTATATTGCACTGTTGGTCTTGGTCCCTATGGCTTACACTATATTTCACATTTGCACTGTTGGTTCCTATTTTGACAATAGGGTTAGGGACCAATAGTACAACATAGTGTAAACCATAGGGACCAACAATGCAATATAGTGTATACCATAGGGACCAACAATGCAATATAGTGTATACCATAGGGACCAACAGTGCAATAAAATAGGGACCGACGGTGTAATAAAATGTAAACCACAAGGACCAAATATGTAATTTACCCAATTAAAAATGATCAATGGTCCAGATCCCTTCTTACGCTTCTCACCTTAACTCTTCTTCTCACTTGATCCTTTGTCAAACTTAAACGGCCATTTGGTTAATTCTTAATTTTTAAATGTTTTGGTTTGGTTTGTTTTTCTAGGAATATTGTCGTCAACCTTTTTCTTGCTCAAGGACCGAAAGGGAGGCTCAAAAAGGCCAACATCTTTGCAGCAGCAGAGGCTCAGCTAGAAAGGGAAATAACTAATGTCGAGTATCAAAAGGTCAGATTGCTTCATTGTGACATTCATCTTATATTTTAGGATTTAATCATTAATATTCGATCAAACCGGTCACTGGAGGTCAAATAAATCTGTCATCTAAGATTTATATATAGGTCGTTAATTAACTAGTAATTTCTCATAATCAACTTCACTTACAGTCTATTATATTCACTTGTTTTATATGAACTCTAGCAAAGAGGGATTAAATGATGGCAAGAACCAAATGAACCCTAAGAAACGTTGAAGATTGTCAACAACTATGGGGCTAAATGGGGCTTTGGACCATATAACATTCATTGAATCAAGAATCAGAACTTTACTAGATTTGATCCCGAAAGAGGGAGGAGGCTAAGGTGCAGTTTGTTTTTTAAGAGGTCTGAAGTCTAATTTCACTGCTGGTTAATAAGGTGCTGTTTGTTTTTTAAGAGGTCTGAAGTCTGAAGTCTGATTTCATGTCTGAAAAATTAGAGGTGGTGCTGAAGTCTGAAATCTAGATCTATATGATTGTTTGTTTGTATGTCTGAAGTCTGAAGTCTGATAACAAAAAAAAAATATAAAGAAAAAAATAAAGAAAAAATCACACCAAAATAAATCAACTAATTTATTTAAGTATAAATATAAATAGCAACGTGTTCCATTATTTTACACAAAAACAATTTAAAATAAACTATTTTTTTAGAGGATACCAAACCCTCCCCAAACCCTAAAACAAAACCCAGCCGCCATGGAAGCTCTCAACAGCAACCCAGAAGCTCCCATGGAAGCATCATCAGTTCTTCATATAATGGTAAGATTTGTTGAAGAAAATGGAAAGGAAAACAAAGGTAGAAGGTAAATCAATCAAATCAAAGGGTTTTCCTGCACCATTATGAATCATTCTTGTTCATCTTCAAAGGTGGTGGAAGTTTTTTTGGGCGGAGAAGAGCGGCGGCGGGCGGGCGACGGGCGACGGTGGAGAAGAGGGTTGGGCGGAGAAGAGCGGCGACCGGCGGCGGCAGGCGGCGGTGGAGAAGAGGGTCGGGCGGAGAAGAACGGCGACCGGCAGCGGCGGAGGTTTCTGGTGACGTGAAAATTGGGGGTGGAACAGAAGTGATAGGATGAGAAGAAAATGTTTTTCAGATGCCTTTGTATCACTTTTTGTTTCCGAGCTATTTCAGTGATAGGAGGGACTGAAGTCTAAAGAAAAACACTCTGAAAATCAAAGAGTCTGACCGAATCAGACTTCAGTACTTTTCAGTGGAAATTTTAAAAAAACAAACAGACGAGAGGCAGTGCTGAAGTCTGAAATCTGAAGTCTAAAATCTGAAATTTGAATTGGTTACTTGCACATTTAAAAAGAGGGGAAATCCAACATGGCAAGTGACATGGGCGTTTGGTTATGGAAAATCGTTTTCATTTTCCTAGAAAACGTTTTCAGAAAACGAAGTTGAGTTTCATTTTCAGTTTTCTATGAAAATTTTAGAAAAACATGTTTGGTTGAGTTTTCATTTTCCATTTTAGGAAAATTAGGAAACGCATTTATATTTTTTTTGAAAACTAGTAAAAACACTTTTTTAATTTACATAGAAGTTAGAAAACAGAAAATTTTCATTTTCTTGGAGAACTTTTGAAAACTGAATGAACCAAATGTTTTTTTAAATTCCCATTTTTCTTGGAAAACTGGAAAATTTTCCACAACCAAACGCATTCTAGGTCATCGTTTTCTATTTCAGATGTATTCAAGACTTAAGAGGGTCTGAAATCTGAAAAAAAAAACCCAGTCTGAATGTAAAAAGGTCCGACCGATTCAAACTTAACTACTTAAGAGGTTTTTTTAAACAGCCCTAAGTATTTATATATTATTTGAAATCAAAACATTACTAGATTTGATTGGACCATTTGTGCTCTATAGTAGCTGATGCATTTGAACTTTGCAGGTGTTGAATGAACTGTGCATTTCGCAAAATTCTGCATGGGTCTTGAAAAGTGGGGATAATCCAATGTAAAAGATGTATTTCTCTCATCTGGTAAGCTATAAATTATGAGCAAGATACTTGAAATACATCCAATTCGAAGAAACCATAGGTGCACATTTTCTCACATTAAGTGTAAGCATCTACCATCTAAATTGCCTTAGGGTCCGTTTACCAACACAAACTACGAGTAAGATTACAGCATCTCTAATGGAGGTTCTTATAGGAATTAAGAACCTATGTAAAAGTTTTGTACTTATAAGCACCTCTTTTTTGGGTTCCATGTATCTTTTCAACATCGGTAGTTATGATATCTTGATAATAAATTTGAGATTTGATTTAAAAAACTAACTCAAGGTAGGAACCAGGTTCCTGTACAAGAACTCAAAGGATCTGAGGTTCTTATAAAAACTCTCTACAATGGCAGTTGTTACGAGACACTACACCTTTTGTATATAAGAACCTCACATTAGAGATGCTCATATTGGTCATCAAAATGCGATAGTATTAAGGGGCCGTTAATAAAATTCTTACCGGATAAGCACTTCGATTAAGAGATTTACCTTCATATACCTTTTCGTGTTACATCCTTGGCTATGAAAATGGATTGTTGGTAAACATCTTAAAACAGCTAAGTGCTTACCGGGTAAGACTCTTGGTCCTGTCATTGTCTCTTACCTGGTGAACTTCTCAGTTATTGCCATGTTCAATGAATAAGGTAAGTGACACCGGTAAGTGCTTACTCGGTGCGATTGCTGGTAAAGACCACTATCTTTGACCAAGAGGCTACAGCCTACAAAGTTTTCAGTAAAAGCCCTTTTCTCCAAAATGGAGAAAATAGGGATTTGGGGCATTTTCTTTATTCCAACAGATTCTCCAATATGGAGAAAGTAGGAGAGAGGGTGTAAATTTCTCTAAATTTGGAGATATCTCCAAAATGATTACCATGATAGAGAAATGATTTTCTTATATCATATTCTACCAATAAAAAATCCTTGAAATGAAATGTTGATGAGATAGAAATAATATTTTATTACATATATATATATATAAATAATATAAGTAATAAGGTAATCTCCAAAAGGGAGAATCTATTTGAGTTGAATGTAATTTTCTTCAATTTTTTTGACTTTGGTTCTACATTTTGAAATACTTTTGGAGATGCTCTTAGTGGTAAAATTTTAACGGTAATCTTGATTTCGACCTTAAAATGTATCCGCTTTAAACCACGCAAGAAATTAATCGATCTTCAAGAACCAAGTCTGATTATTTATTTTCGTTTGATGTTTCCAGGTGTCGGGTTGAAGCATGTTATCGTTGGCTGATCTTTTGCAAATTCACAGGATTTTTTTTGAGACGAAGTAAATATGGTTACTTTACTAGTAGTAGTAGTAGATTTACCAAAATTAATGTAGGTAAAAACTTGCATTGATGAATCCACCAAGGAAGCTTGGAATGTATTGTGGTAGATTTTGGACATAGATATAGAATACACCAAGCAGCAGCTCCCCCATTCTAGATATATGTACAACGAAGAAGTCGTTTTGGTTGCATTTAACTGTATCGAGTTTTTGCTATGAACGTGCAACTGCAATTACAGCAAAAGTTAAACAAAATATGGTTTGGATTTTGGTGAGGGGCTGTTTACCAAAAGCTGACCGGTGAGTGTGATAAAAAAACTATAAATCTTACTCGGTAAGAGAAATAGTAAGTATCAGAAATCTTTACCCGGTAAGGGAGTGTTTACTTAATGCTTACCGAGTGAATTTACTTTATGGGATGAACATGATAAGGACTAGAATCTTAGCTGGTAAGAGCAATGACATGAACTGAAAGTCTTACTGGTAAGTGAGATTGATGAATCTTACCGGGTAAAGGTTTATCGGGTAAATAGTTGCATATAATACCGTTTTGAGAGACTACTAAAGAGTTGTTTGGTTGTTTTCATTAAGTTTTATATGGATAAAGTTGTTTGTGGATAATTTTGTCTAATATAGATTGAGAAAAGTTTGGAAAATACCTTGCTTTTTGCATAAAGTTGTCGTTTATAAGCTTACTGAATAAGCAACTTGATATATTATTAGCCGCTACAAAACAGTCATGTATAGTTGATTAGATAAACTATAAGGCTGTACGCACCGCGGGGGTGGCTTGGCAGCGGGTTGCTGCGGTTAAAGCCGCCGGGTTCAGCGGCTTGGGTGCGAGAAGAGGGGAAGCCGGCGGGTTGGAGCTTCTACGGCTTCACAGAGCCGTTGGCAACGGCCCTCTCCAACGGCACAATTCACTTAATTTTTTTTTTTCCAAATACATACCAACCTCCTATATATATAAACCTTCTATTCACTTCATATACACATCCTTCAACACTTCTATATTCACTTTCATATACACAACTATATATACACAACCATGAATCCAAACATGTCGGGACGTGGTTCACGAGGAAGAGCATCGAGAGGTGGCGGTGGATCGAGAGGTGCCGGTCCTTCGAGAGGTGTCGGTGGATCGAGAGGTGCCGGTCCGTCGGGAGGTGCCGGTCCGTCGGGAGGTGCCGATGGGTCGGGATTCGGCGGTGGGTCGGGATTCGCCGATTACGCGAACAACGAACCGTATATACCGCAATTTGACGCTCAACAACAACCGGCGTTTATACCGCATTATGATGAACAAAACGCCGGTTACGGAACCGGTTACGGAACCGGTTATGCGCCAAATTTCTATCCTCCCCATTTTCCTTACCCTCCAAATTACTTTCCCACCCAAATTTCTAATACGGCCTTTCCCACCCACTACGGGACATCCGGTGGCAATACGGATTATAACCGCGGGAAAACGGCTTACCCCGATCTCGTACCCCGTGAAACGGCCTCGGGTTCCGATTCAAGCGAAACACATTCGTATGTTCCGGAAACCCAACGGTTGCCAACCGAAGGTTCCGCTTCACCCGAGGCCGAACCCGATCTTTTCCCCGAAAAACCGAAACAAACCTTCCCCACCCGCGCAGCGACAAAAAAATGGACACCCGAGGAGGAAGTAGCGTTATGCCATTCGTGGATTAACGAGTCCGAGAACCCCGCATCCGGTAACGCGCAAAGATCTTGTATATTATTGTTTCGTTAATTTGTTAAGTTATTCGAATAAGTTTTTTCGTTAATTTATTCATTAATTGTTTCGTTAATTTGTTAAGTTATTCAAATAAGTTTTTTCGTTAATTTATTAATTAATTGTTTCGTTAATTATTTTGTAGTGAAATTTTGGCGGTCAATCGAGCGGTCGTTTTACGCCCGACTTGAGGCCACCCCGTACAGAACCCACCACCAACTGACTGCAAAATGGAGGGCGATGAACAAAAAAATCATGGCCTTCAACGGAATATACAACCAAATAATGAACAATAGGCCTAGCGGACAAAACGACGTCAACCTTCTAAAAAAGGTTCGTTCCCAATACCAAATGACGGAGGGCGGTGTTTTCCCCTTCGAAGAGTGTTGGGAGATAGTCCGTCACAGCCCTAAATGGGCTGCAGTTCCGTTAATGTTCGGTGGGTCTTCGTCTCGCTCAACAAAACGTACTCGCACGTCCGGGTCTTCCGACGGTCACTTTGGTCAAGATTCCGACGAGGTCGAGGTTCCGCCACCTAAACGACCCGTAGGTCGGGGCAAGGCGAAAAAAGCCCTTAGAGGGGGCCAATCTTCCACCCCCACGACCGAACTGTATGACTCGTGGGACCGCAATTTGGCGGAAAAAATGGACTACAAGATGCAAAAACTTGAACTCGATAGGAAAATTGCGGAGCTCGAAGAAAAAAAACTCCAACTCCAACTAGATGCTGCATACGAGGAAGCCTGGGTGTTCTGCAAAACCCCGCATGACCACCTTTCGGGTTTGGAGTTGCAAGCGGTGTTGCAAAAAAAGGCTGTACTAAGAGCGAGACACGGCTTCGACTTTTAGTTTATTTATTTTCGTATTTTTTTTAGTTTATTTTTTTCGTAGTTTTTTTAGTTTACTTAATTTTAGTTTAGTTAATTATGTAATTTTTATTAATATTAGAATTTTCAAATTATTTTTAACAATATTATTTATTTAATTATGTTATTTAATTAAATAAAATAAATAAAATAAATAAAATAAATTGAAAAGTGAGTGGGTTGGGAGGGTTGGGTGTGTGTTGTAGAGGGTTAGGCTAGTCGCACCGGCTCATGGGTAAGACAGCGGGCTCACGGCGGGTAGGAGGGAAGGAGAGCCGGCGGGTTGGCGGTTTGGGTGCAAGGTGTTAGAAGCCGGCGGGTTGGCGGCTTTGGAGGGTAAAGGAAGCCGTTGTAGCCGTGTGTGTGTTGTGTGTGTATTGTGTGAGAGGGTTGAGAGGGTTGGGTGTGTGTTGTAGAGGGTTATGGGAGGGTAAAGAGAGGGTTGACCAAAAGCTGATGTGGCAGCTGATGTGGCATTCAAAAAGTGAGTGGGTTGAGAGGGTTGGAGAGTATGGGTGCGAGTAGCCTTATGGGAGGGTAAAGAGAGGGTTGACCAAAAGCTGATGTGGCATTCAAAAAGTGAGTGGGTTGAGAGGGTTGGAGAGTATGGGTGCGTGTAGCCTAAGTCCCATTAAGCTTATTAAGCCGCTAACAAACAGGTCCAAAAAATATTGCCCGATATGGTAGATGATAGTGTTCAATTTTATCGGTAAACGTTACCGAGTAAGTGTTTAAGGGAATGCCCCATGAAGAAGTTTGTGATTAACAGTTTTACCAAAAATCTTATCATTTATTTTTTATTATTGTGAATCTTATTTGATAAATATAATTGGTATTTATTG
This sequence comes from Centaurea solstitialis, assembly GCA_030169165.1. Taxonomy (NCBI): domain Eukaryota; kingdom Viridiplantae; phylum Streptophyta; class Magnoliopsida; order Asterales; family Asteraceae; genus Centaurea; species Centaurea solstitialis. The sequence continues at coordinate 42,578,905 of CM058044.1, forward strand.
CCTTTGGATTTTCTAATTTCGATAATTTCAACATCAAAGTGTCAAAATCTATCTTCAATGGCATTTATTGGCTTTTTTCATTTTATCATGTATCCAGATTTTTGGATTTTCTAATTTCAATAATTTTCTCAAAACCATAATGAAATAATATATAGAGAGATGTTTAGGTAAAATAATTAGTTTCAAACATATATTTAAGTATAAACTGTTAATGTATTAAAAATTTGATTGTTATTTTTCTTAAGACTAATTCCTACCTTAAGTACAATAAATCAAAATAGTAAAACATTATGAATCATAGCAATTGAGACAACAATAAATTATACATTATAGAAAAAAAAAATTAATAATTGTACTTTATAATAATTTCTAACAACGAAGACGAAAATCAAAAAAATTAACAAATTGCTTGGACATAAAACATACTTTCCTCTAGATTTTATATTTGAAAATGCATGTTTAAACAAACTTAGAAAACAACTTATCATGTTCTCAATAGAAAAAATGGATTATCTTTTTATTATCAATTTAAAGTAAATTGCAATTTTGGCATTTTTTGTTTGTTTTAGGCCTTACAAATTTTATATATTGTAAGAAAATTTTTGTGGTATGCAAAAATCTTTCATTAAGGGAAGTTTAAATCCCCATCCGTTAACTCTATTCTTTACCTTGCACGTAAGAGTAAAATAGCCATTTTATCTCTGAAATATAATATGACAATGAATGTCTACTGAATGACGGAAATTAACTTTCCGTATGTTAACTTCGCTATTTGTCTTGCACGTGAGAATAAAGTAGTCATTTCATGTTTGCACAACGATGTACACTAAATAATTTTTTAATTTCATCTCCGTATTTCATAAATAAAATGATTACCTTACCCATCATTGCAACTTGAAAGTCCTATCTTGAAAGTTAAATAGGACCGGGAACTTGGCATTACAAAACCCAACCCCACAATTTGCCTCCTAGCTATTTTCTCATAATTTTTTTTTTGCAAAGGTCCGTTAAAATGGGTCCATTTTTAATGGATCCAGATAAAAAGACCAAAGAAAGAAGTCAAATGGTCAGGTTAGCTAAAAAAACAGATCCATGTCCGTTAAAAACATACTCGGGTCAGTTAAAAGTTTCTTTAACAAATTTGTCATTTTTTTGTCTTTTAACCGGGTCCGTTTTTCATTCTAGCAGACCTAACAGGTATTTTATAATAATATGAGGAGAAATGAGTAAACCCCAATGGGGCAGCCTACCGGTTAAGACTTGGTGTTGGGGAAAAACCCACCCAAGTTCGAATCCGGGGGTGAGCAACCAGGGGCCACTGAGTGTTAATCCCAGGGGAGCATGCTTTAGCTCTCGGTAAAAATTGCCAAGGATGTAGTCTGGCCAAAGTCCAGGTGAACCTTCCCAAAGAAAAAAAAAAAAAAAAATGAGTAAGAAACCAATAAAAACATCGGTTTAATCACTAGGGCCAATTTCCCAACAATTTTACGTACCACATGACCACAAGATAACCAGAAACTAAGAAAACACAAAACCTACAGACCAAAATTGCAATTTACTCATCAGTTTATTATAAAATTTTGCATTTTGTCACCTTGCATGCATACACATCACAATTCACAACTATAGTATTTAACTATTTATAAAAAAAAAAGAACAAAATTAAATGGTCCAATTTGTCCATCTCCTGGATTGAAAACCACAAGTGGACACTCAGAAAGGGCAACAAAAAGCCATAGAAAAATATTAGTTTTTTTGCTTATAAATTGACTCCTCCTTCTCACTTTCTTCTACCACCATCTGCCACCGTTGACCGGCGAAATGAATCAAGTGGTGGTGCTGCCGTACCCCGGCCGCGGCCACATAAACCCTCTCTTAAACCTCTGCCGCCTCTTCTCCGCTCGTTTCCGCCTTCAAAACCTCACCACCGTCTTCACCGTAGTCGTCACGGAGGAGTGGCTCGAGCTCATCGATTCAGATCCGCAGTGGCGGATACAGGATTTTTCCCAGGTGGGGCATTTTAAGATAAATACTATAGTTGTATTTTTAGCTTTAACTCTAATGTTTCGAGGGATTTTTAAAGTATTTTTGGTTGATTTTAACAAGATTCCTATTTTTTTTTTTTTTTATCTATTTTTTTTTGCGACGTCGAATAACTTCTTTGGTGTTTTTGGTTGATCTCAAAAGTTTTTTTTAGTTGATATCGAGACATTTTGTATGGTTGATGCGGTCCCATATGAAAAATCACTGGGGAACGATGATATAAATGTTGTGTTTGGCAAACTAGCTAATAAGCTGATAAGTTAGCCGTCGACTAATAAGCTAACTTGTAGCTAATAAGCTAGCTTATGAATAAAATATGTTTGGCAAAAACTGGCTTATGAGTATACAAATCTGGAATAATAGTAATTAGTGAAACAAAAAGACTTGTACAGATCACGTAAGTTACTCCATCTCCAACGGTCTTGGTTCGAGCCCCCGTTATAAGTTCTATCCATATATGTTCTGATCGACAACTCATACTTGATCCGGTTGGTTTTTGTGGAATATGATGTATTTTAGTACATTTTTGGCTGATATAGGGTATCTTGTGATATAATAATTAATATTAACAAGGGTATAATTGAAAAAAAGTACAATTAAAATGCTTCTGCAACGCTACTCCAACTAGCATTTGTGTAAGTCGGCTTATGGTCCATCCAAACGTATGCTAGCTCATTTTTGCCAAACATTAGCCAAATTATAAAAATATCTGATTATAGTTTAAAACAACATAATTTTAACTTTCTAGCCAGATCTGAAGGCAGATAATAACGTTCGATTCGTCACTATTCCTAATGTTTTGCCATCGGAGATCAAGCGTGGATCCGACGCTATCGGATTTTTCACGGCCGCTCAGAAGAAACTGGAAGCTCCGATTGATCGGCTGCTTGACCGGTTGGAGCCTCCGGTGGATCTGATGATCGCCGATGCTACGCTGGGATGGTCGTTGGACGTTGCTAATCGGAGGAATATTCCGGTGGCCGCGTATTGGCCGATGTCGGCTTCTAATTTTACGTTGTGGTATCATGTTGATCTCCTAAAGAAACACCGGCATACCAATGCCGATCTATCAGGTGATACTATTCACATTCTAGTAAGAGTTTATACGATTAAATTTAGTAGTTGGTTGGTTGCTTTAATTTTAAACGTTTTTGCCAAAATTGTTTATTGACTCATGGTGGTGGTAAAAAAAAAGTTTTAAAAGGAAGTGTTTGAATTAATAAGTTGTTTTTTAAAAGGTGAACGGTTTAAAAAGTAAGATATCTAAGAGAGGGAATATCAAAAAGTCAAAAGCCAAACACTTTGGCTATATTTGGCAAACTAGTAAAACAAGTGACTCGGTAAGCACTTACCCAGTTAATAGTTTACGTTTCACAAACGACCCTAACTTCGTTGTTAAGACTTGTATTCTTACGTTTAGTTTTGTCATGGAAACAACAGGAAGAGGAGACGAGTACGTTGATTATATACCCGGCTTACAACCAATTCAAGTGAAGAACTTTCCGGTGATCAATCCGAGACTCCTTGACATCATACCGGATCTCGTCGCTATAAACAAAAAAGCACAATTTCTACTATTAGCCACCGTGTACGAGCTAGAACCCGAAGCCATCGATGCCATTAAACACAAACTTCAAATACCCATTCACGCTTTTGGAGCGAACATACCCAACTTACCGCTCCAACCCGCTTTTCCTTCAAACGATCGCAATTACTTCTCGTGGCTAGACTCCAAGCCGGCCGGATCCGTACTCTACATCTCGTTAGGAAGTTATCTCTCGGTTTCGAGTGCCCAAATGGATGAAATCTTTGCTGGGTTGAAGCAAAGCGGGGTGAACTTCTTCTTGATCGCAAGAGGAGAATCGTTTTTACGGTTGAGTCGGGATTGTGGGAGTAACGGTTTGGTGACGGAATGGTGCGACCAATTGCGGGTTTTGTTGCATTCTTCGGTCGGAGGGTTTATGACTCATTGCGGGTGGAATTCGATCAAGGAAAGCGTGTTCGCGGGAGTGCCGATGCTGACGTTTCCGATAACAGACGAGCAACTTGTTAACAGTGAGGTGCTCGTCGAAGGCTGGAAGATCGGTCGGAAGGTGAAGACGGGGAGTGGGTTGGTGGCAAGGGCGGAGGTCGCGGCAGCGGTACGTCGGTTTATGGATGGCGAAAGTGTTGAAAGGAAAGAGATGATGGAAAGGGTGAAGAAGCTCGAGGGCGTTTGTAGAGAAAGTGTTGGCGAAGGAGGGTCGGCTATAAGAGAGGTTGATTCTTTCATTAGGGACCATTTTGGTTCGAAATAAAGGGAATTGTGTCTCTAGCTTGTAACTCGGATGACAAAAGAATAAAACGACTTTACTTAAATATATAATAGGTTTTGGGTTGATTCTGGGCCCCACTAGCCTCGGCTGCTTAGTTAGCCAAAAAATGTTCACTCGCATGGTGTTTTTAAGACGGTTTCGTGTGAGACCGGTTGAGATTACCGATAAACCAAACTTTTGGCTAAATAGAGGCAACTCTATAAGGTTAGAGGGTGTTGGTAAACAATCATATTATACTTCTCTTATTTTGGGGACTAAAAAATACATGTACAATAAACAATGAGGATTGCTATTCCCAACCCCCTTATTCACATAATCATACTGGGTTCCACCTTTGGATCCCACATATCCATTCACACTTTCACACCACCAACTCCCACCCCTTGTAGGGGTGGAGATAAAATTCACCTAAATGATTTGCCCGCTACTTGAAGTAGCTAGTACAAACGTTGGATGACAAATTCCTGGTACCCACAAACATTTCAATGATGTACTAAAAACATCATTTATATAATTCCAGACTAATATAGCCTTAGACTAATATAGAATACTCTGGTTAAATACACCTCTATGCATAGCAGGCATATTCCGGTATTCATATCTATTATTGTTCTCCTTACACTTTTTTTGAGAAAATGATCATGTAAACTTTGCCTAGATTATATTCTTAGCAATTTGGAAATTAAATGACGGTCGCTTAAAACTGAACCTGACCACATGATGTTTAACGCATGGACTCGAACCCGGTTTTCTCCTTACATTTGTTATCGTATTGGTCTTCTTTCAAAAGTGACAACAACTTTTACTATTACTTTTTACAACTATAGAGAGAGATGACCAAAAATCAGTTCGGATCCAAATTGGTCTTGGTTGTTGATCGACTATTTGTAACCCCTGCCAGGCTGCCACGATGAATCATGTTTATTACGCAGCGTTCTAGAAAAAATGTGGAAAGGAAAGGAAGGGAAAAGAAAAAAAGGGAAAAAATAATTTTTTTATCTGTGTTCTCGAAAATGGAAGGAATGGAAAAGAAAAGAAATGACTTACTTTTCTCATATTTCCGTCCAAATGTGGGAGGAGAGTTCTGAAAGAAAACTACTCCTATTTTTCTTCCTAATCCTTTCGAGAACGACCCTTTTTTTACTTTCCTTCTCCTTCATTCTCTTTTCTTTTTCTTTCCCACCTAAAAGTTTTTTCAAGAACACGATTTTCTAAATTCCCTCTCATTTCTCACTTTCCAACCACACAAAAGGCGTAACTATCTGGACACTATAGCCAAATCTTCTTCATGTAAAACCTAACTTCCCTTTCCTTCGTTAAAAGGTTTCGAGAACACATGTTAAGGATTTGAATTTCATTAAATTACAGGAATGTTTTAAAACATTTGATTTATGAAATTTGTAATAAGATTGAACTGCATTATTTAGAGAGAATTTATAAAAACAAAAGATTAAAATAAAGAGAGAATAAAAGTGCACAACAAGGTCTCAAAACAAAGAAACTTAAATCGAAACAAAAGATACAATAGATTAAAAGATCATCAATGGTCAACGAGTTCCACATGCCACCCATCAAGTACAACAAGTTTTACAACCCAAACCCTCAAAAACCCAATATAATATTTTATAATAATCTTACATCTCTCACCCCCAATCTATCTACCATTTACACATTACATCCCCCATCTATTTCTTGGCCTTTATCCCATTCTTCATGTCATTCATTCCCGCCGATTCTTTAGCTGATTTTTTCGCCAATTTCTCTTGAAGAGCTTTTGCATCCCTGCCCCAAAATAAGCCACAAATCGATCAATACAATAAACACATTATTTCATTAATTAGGTTGTGTTTGGTAAACTAGTCAATAAGCTAGCTGTTGATTAATAAACACTAATGTTTGATAAGCTAGCTTATGAATAAATTATGTTTAGCAAACACTAACCTATGACTTATAAGTATGTAAAGTGACAAAAAGGGTATAATGAGGTATAACAATTTATTATTAGTGTTTCAATAAGCCGGCTTATGATCCATCTAAACATGGACTAACTTACCAGCTAGCTAAATTTTTTTTGCCAAACACAACCTTAGACACTATCTTCAATCAAAAGCGACCGCATCAATTCGAAGTTATCTCAAGTTGCATTTGGCAAACTAGCTGATTCTGGCCTTTATAGATCTTTTGAAGAACTGATTGATCGATAAACTAGCTTACGGTCCCTCCAAGTGCTAGATCAGCTAGCTTATTTTTGCTAAGCACAGCCTTAATCGGATTGTTACGGAGATAAATTTCGATAAAAAAATGATAAAGTTAAAAACCTTTCTCGTCTTTGTTCGGGAGTTAGCCCATCGGTTTTAGGTTGCTTAGCTTTTCCGCCAGCCCTAGCTTGAGCTCGTTCCCTATCTCGATCTCTCTGATTTCCGCGTAATCTTCAAGTTAAGATTAAACAAGCATATAGAACACAACATGATCATACCTAATAGATTCTCATTGATAAACCTTCAATCTGTAGATTTTATGCAATATAATACACGAAAACAACATATATGATCACAAGCTTCGAGATCGTTGTTTATTTGCTTAAAACTCTTCCAAAAACTAAGCAAACCTTACGGATCTAAATTAAACGGTTTACGCATAAATACACAAATCGAACAAATATGAACACAAACTCTGAGATTGCTATAAATTTGATTAAAACTCTAACAAAAATCAAGTAAACTTCAGAATCTTAATAAATCGTGGATTTTACGCAATAAAATACACAAATCGAACAAATGTCCAAACTCTAGAGATTGTTATCATTTGATTAAAACTCTAACAAAAATCAAGTAAACCTTCACAAATCTTAATAAATCGTGGATTTTAGCAATAAAATACACGAAATTGAACAATATGATCACAAACTCTAGAGATTGTTACAATTTGTTTTAAAACCTTAACTAAAATCAAGGTAAACCTTCACAAATCCTAGTAAACTGTGGATTTTACGCAATAAAATACACGAAATCGAACATATGATCACAAACTCTAGAGATTGTTATCAATTTGATTAAAACTCTAACGAAAATCAAGTAAACCTTCACAAATCTTATTAAATCGTGGATTTTACGCAATGAAATACACGAAATGAACACATATGATCACAAACTCTAGAGATTGTTATCAATTTGATTAAAACTCTAACAAAAATCAAGTAAACCTTCACAAATCCTAGTAAATCGTCATTTTACGCAATGAAATACACAAATCGAACAAATATGATCTACAAACTCTAGAGATTGTTATCAATTTGATTAAAACTCTAACGAAAATCAATAAACCTTCATAGATCTTAAAATTAATCGATGATCCAAAAATTAGCGATCTGAAACTGGAGAAACGAAGCATATCGGGAAGGATATGAGACATAATTCTCGATTCACGAACAGCCGAACCAAAAGATCTAACAACACTGTTATCAGACCCTGGAAAATTTTGTTTCAAAGAAAAAAACAGTCAAAATCCATAAAATTTACAAGAATTTGATCGATTAAAGCATCAAACTACACAAAACTAGAGAAATCGATTGAAATTTGGGGGAAAAAGTTACCTAATTGGAGAGGTTGAACGATAGAATGATAGAGAGAGATCGTAGTACGATGATACACACAGTTGAAGGTGAAAGTGGGCGTGAAAAAATCAGGGGGTATTTATAGGATGTGCGAGAGGAAGAATCGAGAAGCTGCGGGATACATGAGAAAAGTTCGTCTGTTTCGCGCGTATTGATCTTATCATGGGGACGACCTTAGATCATGATTAGCCGTTGGATTGCTAATTAGTGGATCGTTTAGATATGGGCCCGGGATGAAAAGTATTCCTATCCCCTACATTTTACCAGGAAAACAAAACAATTAATAAAATAATTGACTAAATTACAATTTGAGTCCCTATTGTTTGATAAATATAACGTTTTTCATCCATGATCCTTAAAAGCTTCTTTTTTCATCTTTAAAACGTGTTTATTTATCTCTATTGTTTTTATTTTCATTCCATCATCCATCCATCCAACTTTCTTAAACTTCTATTAATTCAACCAAAAAATGTTTTATTTAAATTACATATTGTATTTTTATAGTAGATCGTTCTTTATATTTTTTATTCTCAAATTACATAATTCATATTTTGTTATTTTTTACTTTCTTTATATATTTTATCGACAACATTTTTTTTATTAGTTAATTATGAACTATTATAACTTTAATCAAGAAAATAATCTAATAATTTCATTAAACTATTGACAACTACATGATATTTTTTCCAAATCTTTGGTCCATAAGGTTTAGCAAATGTTATAGATTTGGTTCTTAAAATTCATTTATTATAAAATAAACCTTCACGTATGTAGTTTGTTATGAATTTTCTCTCTCATGTTAACGATCATCCATTAATCCCTTAAATGAGAGTGCAAAATGACCATTATACGTTTTTAATCAGCTGTATACTTTCTTACTTGAATATAATGACATAAAATATACATCAGTTGTACTATATATCTCTTTTTTATTGTAAGCATATAGATAAACACTCAACACAATGCATGAAACCCGTCATACTAATATTTTGTATGACAATATATGTACAAACTTTTATTTTGTATAAATCCCTTACTACTATGATAAAATCTATCACACTTTTTAACCCGACGCAAAGCCTGACTCTTAATAACTAGTTTCCAAAATTTAGCTGGCTAAAAAAGTGAGCAAAGTTCATGTATTTTTTCTAAAAAAAATTAATGCTATTTTCTTTAAATCATTCAAATATGTAATTTGAAATCTATTAGAATTTTAAGAAATTTTATACAAATGATAATATTTTCAAATATATAAAACATGTTTATTTTCTAATAATAAGTTAGATAAAAGATAATTTACTTTTTTATAATTTTTTATATAGAATATAGATAATGGGAATATAAAATTATTTCAAATTTTAAAAGCAAAATCAAGTTTACATAAATCCAATCTATTCTTTTTCATTCATACATACCAAACAAATAGAGCTAGCAAAAAGGATGTACATGAAAAAGACAAATAGGAAATCATGTGATTTCCTAATTAAATTAAGCCGATACAAACAACATTTTAGAATTTAATATAAATTTCTTTTTGTTTCCTTTAGACTTCTAAAAAGATTAACGCATATTCTCTAAACATAATAATATGTCTCAACAAACAACGAACCCGCCAATAACCTAGCCATTCAAACCGTGACTCCCACACCACTCCATCCATAAGATATTAAGTTTAGCACGTTCTGAGATTCATTGAAATTTGAAAGGAAAAAAATTTAAAAGATTTGTTGATTTGATTCACACGAAAAGATTCGAGTTTTGTGAAAACTCTAAATAAGATAAAGAGTTGAGTAACGTAATTGAATTCTAGATTCATATTAAGAATTGTTTCTACCATTCTTACGTTCTCACATTAAATTAAAAATGAGTAGTGTAAATCTAAATTGGGACTAATGCCATGTACGCAACAAAGGAAAATAAAGAGAGCCTAACATTAGGCTTGTCCGTTTTTAGCAAATTTCATCTACAAAAATTTATAAACAATCGTTTTTTTTTTAATAAAGACTTTGTTTTTTATTTATTTAAACAACATTATACAAATAAGAATAAACAAATTTTGTATTGTTAGATTTATAGTTTCATCATAAGTTAATTGTTATGTTCGTTAAAAAAAGTTATTAGAATATACGATATCAATCGTCATAATTTTACAAATGCTATAAATAATTGTCTCAAGTCATTTGTGAAATCTCATTCTATTGTATCATGTGATGTATATGATGATGGTCCTAAATAGGGTGAGTTGTGGCGAAGTGGCGAGGTCAATTCTCGAGTATTGGGATCCACGACAAGACATGATTTTTTATACGTGACTTATGATATCTGATGACAAATTCATATATTATATAGTATTATATATATATATATAACCAGTTGTTTTTTTGTTATTACTCAATAAGTTAGCGATGGTAAACACTTAAAATTAGGTTTTCTACTAAAAACTAAAAATTAAGATGCCAAATCAAATTAAATTACAAACTTAAGAACCTTAAATCAAATAACAACCAAAAGTAGAAAATTAACAAATACCAATAAATTGCAAAAGGATAGCTGGAAAAAATAGTGGGAAAAGTCCAAAAAAAAAATCAACGAACTATTCCATTTTGAATGGTTAGAGCATCTCCAACAGCATTGCTAAACTAGAAAAAATAGTGTTTTTTTCTTCTAAAATGCTCCAACAGCATTGCTAAATGGATTGCTAAAATAGAAAAAGTTTGAGTTTTCTCTAAATTTAGAGATTTCTCTAAAATCTCTATATGAAGAGAGAGAAACTACTTTTTAATCCATTCCACCAATTGTAAAAGTTGGTTAATTTTTTTTATTGAAATACTAAATATATTGACTATTTTAATAATAAAAATAATGATTGTTTCTCTAAAATAGCAAAACTGTTGGAGATGATAGAAAATACTTTTAGAGATTTTATCTTGTTTTCTCTATTTTAGAATTTTTTTTAGCAATACTGTTGGAGATGCTCTTAAGTCCCTAAATAATTTTTTTAACAAAAAAGCCATTAAACTTTCTCATTTTGAATGATTAAGTCACTAAACTATTATTTTGAATGAAAGAACCATTAAATTTTTTCGTTATAATTGATTAAGTCCTCGAACAATTTCTTTTTGATAAACAAACCATTAAACTTTCAAAATTTGGTTACTTACCCCCTTTTAATAAAAATAAAAAAAATTAAATGTAACCGACTATGAAGGTTTTAAAGGTAAAATATAACTATTTAGTTTAGGTTAAACAAATACAAGTAGCAAATTTTTAAAAATTCAATGATTTATTTTGTTGAAAAAAATGTTTAGGGACTTAATCATTCAAAATGAAAAAATTTAATGGTTTTTTCATTCAAAAGAATAGTTTAGTGACTTAATCATTCAAAATGATAAAGTTTAATGGTTTTTTTTGTTCAAAAAAATTGTTTAAGGACTTAACAATTCAAAATGGAGTAGTTCGTTGGGTTTTTTTGGACTTTTCCCAAAAATAATATATAATCAAATTATTAGTATTATAGCATAGAATTAAATGATATCAATGGCTTGAGATTTAGAAAGAAATTGAAGTTTAATTATGCCTTAAAATAACTAATCTTCAAAAAATCTACAATGGAGGTTTTTAACGAGATTTTTATTGAGGTTTTTACAAGAACCTCCATTGTGGGACATATATTTTTGTTCAGTCACAGTCACAGGTTCTTATTGCAATCCGAGTGCTTAAACAAGAACCAAGGTTCTTGTAATACTTTCCTTTTTGGGTATATAATAATTTACATAAATAAAAGCTATGTTATAATAAGAAAAAGGAAGTAAGAATATCCACAGTGGTGGAACCTCCAAAAACCTCACTTACCATATTTTATCATACCACGTCAATGACATCTCAACAAACCAAGAACCTCCTTAAAACTCTACAATGGAGGTTCTTACAAAAACCTCACTTCCCTCTACTTATTTATAATATAATTTTTATTTATGTAAACTATTATATAACAAAAAAGAAAACTATTACAAGAACCTGGGTTCTTGTTCAAGTACCCGGGTTCCAATAAGAACCTGTGACTGGGCAAGAACCTCTGTCTCAGAGTGGAGGTTCTTGTAAAAACCCCATAAAGAACCTCAGAAAGAACCTCCATTGTGGATGCTCTAAGGTTTTTTGTAAGAATTTTCATTGTAGAGTTTTAAGGAGGTTCTTCGTTTATTCAGATGACAATGATGTGACATTAAAAAATATGGTAAGTGAGGTTCTTGGAGGTTCCATCATTGTGGATGCTCTAAATAAGTTATTAATCATATGTCAACAAATTAGACATGGAAACTTGTTAGGATTGTGTGCGAGACAGTAACAGGGTTACCGTGTCCAATGTTATAAGACACTAGTAGGTCACACCGCTGCACACTAAATTGGGAATATTTGGAATATGTGTGAAATAATTAATTGATTATTAATTATTGAAAAAGGGAAAAAGGATAAATAATTAGTAAAGTTGTTTATCAGTTAATTAATCAGTTGGATTAATTAAAGAGGAAAATTAAAAGGGGAATTATATAATTAATTAATCAGTTTGATTAATAAATTATATAAGATAATTATAATAGGAATTATAATTGGTATCAAACACTGCCAATTTTAATCCTATAAATAAAAGACTCTGGGTTATCAAATCTCATTCAACCTATTTTTGCTTAACCCTCAAGATATCAATTTTTTTCTCTCTCTCTCTCTCTCCTCTCTCTCTCTTCCCTTCTGGCGACGGCATACACACACACACCAAAACCAGGCGGTTTTTGTTCTTCCAAATCACGTGGTCTAGCAACCCTCTCGCGTGGTGTCAGTAGCGGTGTAATCCCTACCAGCAGTTCAGATTATTTTCTCGCGCAAAGGTAATCTTTGAAACACCCTATAATTGTATCTGTAGTGATTTGGGATTGGATCCGTTCTTGGGGATCTAGGTTTTGTTTTTCCGCTGCGTATCTGTAGCCTACGATTCCCAACAAAACTTACCTTTAATTTGTTAGGGACCTAATTAATAATTTTAGGTTAACTTTTTTTATTTAACCAACAAAAATTCAACATTAAATGGCAATTGTGGGGGTTTGTTGGTGGCATGTGCCCCCTACTCCTTTGCTTTACATCCGTCCCTACGAGTAACATCGTCAATTTTTGCTAAATTCACCTTCTTCCACCTACTTCATTGTCATATACGTGGAATAAGCAACTAACCAGAGTTGTGTTGGATGTGTGATGAACTTTATGGAAAGGGATGGGGTGGATGGGGTTGACGTTCGTTCGAAAAGTACGCAGCAAAGAGAAGGTCATTAGCGATGTAGAGGTGAACGACGAGTTGGTCACCTGTGTTGAACATGTGTGTTTGTGATCATCAATGGAAAGGTCATCGACAACGTTGTGTGTGTGTATCTATTATATATAATTACAAAATTGGTCTATGTAGTTAGATGGATTTTGTAGAGAAAAAAAAAAAAATTAAGAAAACAAGTTAAATGACCATAATACCGCCGTTTTAATTAACTAACCGAATTTAATGGAAAAAAAAACTAACATGTGTTAGTGGGTGATGATGAGACCAAAACCAACGTGAAATGCAAACGTGAGGTACCAAATCCGAGTTTTAGTAGTATAGGGACGGAAAGTGTTGAAACTTACAAACGTTAAGAACCAAAAGTGAAATATTGAATATTAAAATATAGAGTTAATTACACATTTGGTCCTTGTGGTTTGATGGTTTTAACACTCTGAGTCCTTCGATTGAAATAATTATGGATTAGGTCCCTATGGTATGCATTTTATAACGTTCTGGGTCCATGTGGTATACGCCGTCCATTATTGAGCCGTTAGGCCCATCATGTGCATGACACATGATGGGCATTTTAGTCATTTTACTAATTTCTTTATTTTCAATTAAAATTCCAAGGACCAAAAATGTAAATTACACTAACATATATCAATTCTAAAATAAATAATAATTATTTATTATAATTATTCAATCATCTTCTTCTGCTCATGAACCACGCCCCAACCCTAGCCCCCTCCTATCAGTCTTCATCACCATCACCATGAGTTTGACCATCTATTACCACCCACCACCTACCACCACCATCTATCACCACCCACCACTACGAACCTGCAGCCGTCGTCACCACCACAACACAGACCAGCCACCACCAGCGCCACCACCACCAACCTGCCGCCACCTCCACCCACCACCACCAACCTGCCGCCACTGCCCCCATAAACCTGCCGCCACCATGAAAAAATTTATATACCCAAAAGAAATAAGGAAAAGAAAACCAATCTTAAATTTAAGAACTCTAAATCAAGAACCCCAAATCAATCCTAAATCAATAACCCTAAATCAACCCAAAATAAAAAACCCAAATCAATGACTCCATCAAGAACCCCCATCGGTGGGATAACCGCCTGATGCGGTAATTATCATACATAAAAAGCGTAACAAGTTTTAACCTCTAATGCCTAGCCACTGTCTTACCACATATACAGGCAAGCGTACCTGATCGTGAGTAATATAGTGTAGGAAAGTCTAGGTATCGTATCTACCACTGGGAACGGTCAAGTTTTATAGACTGTTAATCTAAACTAGTTTAATTAACCTAAAGCTTTTTGGGGTTTTGCTTTTAGAAAAGTATTTTGAAAGATAAAAGACAAATAATAAATAAACCTAACCAAGAAGTGGAAAACTGATGAACAAACATACATCGGAGATAATTGAATCCATTATGGTAATTTAAGACACTTTTTCAGATGATTACCAAAAACATAGATTCAATGGTTATTGTAAGAAATTAAGCATAAAGCACCCTAACATACGTATCTGAGGTTATCAACCAGGTTGATCTCCCGGCCCAATTACAAGGACTTGGTTGTCAGACAAATCTAGTAAAAGTCACCCCCATAATCAATGCCAACCGTGGAACTCTACAATCTAGTCTACTCTAGGTCCGATCAAGACTACTCACCACGTCTCCCCGCGTCACCGGGTTGAAAGGTAAGAGAGGCAAGAATCACATTCATTAGTTGTCAATTAACAAACACAATCCCTACCAACGACTTCAAGTAACCACAGTTAAAACATCAAAATAGGAACCATCAGATAAATATTCAATAAACCATAAATCTAATTATTAAATTAAAATCAAAACTCAAATCATCTTTCAAAGTAATCACACCATAAAGTAACACAACGAGAAATCAACATATAGACATGTCAATCGTAGATGAAAAACCAAACCAAACTAAAGACCGGCAGATTTGGCGTAACATCCTCTCGAACCGTCTCCTCCAAATGTCGATCATCGAGCCTCCGGCTTCTTGGGCTGGAAACCCTAAGCGGCTCCCAACATCTAACCTATCTAAACTATGAGAGAAATGTATCAAACTCAATTCTGAATGCTCCAACTGAATGACCCAAAGGCTGCATTTATAATAAGCTCGTCAGACCCCGTTTCGCGTTCGCGAAATGCATTTCGCGGAGCGAAACACTTATCGAACAAACCCTAATTTTCTGGAAGCTTCCGAGTGAGAAAAGCTGAGTTTCGCGGCGCGAGCCTACTTCTTCGCGGCGCGAGCAAGTGTAGTTCCAGCTTCCGAGATCTTCCGAAATATTCCTCTTGCCTTATCTGTTGAAGATCCGTCTTTTTGGAGGAAATTATCTGACTTAGAGAGCAAGGAAACCGCCTTAGGAGCCAAGAAAAGTCCATATTTGCAAAGTCTGCACAAAAGTCTCCTTTTTGACGCTTTTCACCCTCTTTTTATACTTTTACGCTCAAGCACCTCCAAAACCTACAAAATTAGGATTTACACCTTTTTAAGTCAAACAGTACCGACAATATTCTCAAAATGAAGATAAAAGTGGGGAAATGATGCGAGTAAAATATGTATAATTTTGGAGTTATCAAAATTCCCACACTTAAGATTTGCTTGTCCTCAAGCAAACATCTGATAAAATAAGAAAGATAACGACAAAATTATTCTCCACCCATGATCATGCTTTGAAAGAACAAGGATAGTCGCAAGAAATCATACACAAGTCAGACACAAATCAAAGCCTCACAAGTCATCAAAGTCATGCTCAACCTCTTACTCTCACAAAGTATGTATCAAGTGTATTTCTCAAGGGGTAATAGTGTATATATGAAGTGATCACACTGATACTCGACATCTTACCAACGCATATGCTTGTCACCAAATCTCATCTCCACCACTGAAAAGTTGTCAACCGTTAAGAGGACTTTAGGGTTGTAACGTTAGGCTAAGGGTTAAGGGTAGGATAAAGGATATATATAAGTGACTAAGGGTTTGCAACAAAAACTTGAAAACTCAATCAGTAATGATCCAAACAACGAAGCAATCTGACTTTTGAACAATGGAACTTTTGGGATGAGCATTTACTCTCTTTTCTTTTTAGAATTGGCCTAAGCCTATGGCTTATTTGGGGCACAAATTCTTTTTCAACCTTTTCAACTCTCATTTTTTTTTTCTTTTTGTATTCTCGACTCTTTTGATATTTCTTTTTCTTTTCTGAGTCTCAAATATTTTCTCTTTCTTTCTCCTTTCCTCTCAGAGCAGCAACTATGTTGCTTTTGGGCTCTTTTAAATCTCAATCCCATAAAAAACTGTCAGATTTGAAAAACTGGATCAAAACATCTCAAGAATCAAATTTAAGTTACGCCAAAAGATAGATAAAAACTATTAGGCTCAAGGATAAAGTGTATAGTGGGTAAAGAAATGAAAAGGCTAAGGCTCAAAATGGTTTCAAGGGATGAAGTACTAATGATGAGTACTTTTCAATCAAAGGCTAGGCAAATCAAATAACCTTATGATGAGGTTATCTGACGAAGGCTAAAAGGGTTAGAAACGAAGGCCTCTATTAGTGCAATGGTGACATACTTTCCTTATGTGGTCTCGACAAGCATTCAAAGTGACAAGTTCTACTTGGTTCAAAGTCGGCATCCTCACAGAAATGAATAAGATATATCAATAAAGGCTCAATCTCTCAAAGGAATGGGGTAAGGATTACTCACGGCAATTAGCATACACATGACTTTTTCAAACTCATAAAAACTCCAAAAAGCATCATCCTATATGCAAGACTCTTTTGACTTCCACAAATTTTGAAAAGATCACGGATTTCGAAAAAAATTTATGCCATATAATTCAAATAAAATCAGATAAGCAATTAAGCACAATAAGGACAAACAAGCGAAAGTTTACTTAACCCCCCTTCCCACACTTAAAAATTGCAGTGTCTTCAATGCAATAACAATTAAAGCATGTATGCGGAAAGGTAAAAAGATAAAGAACGAATACTGCCTGAGTTAAGGAAACTGAAGCTCCGATGAACTACTGAAATCTGAT
This sequence comes from Centaurea solstitialis, assembly GCA_030169165.1. Classification (NCBI taxonomy): domain Eukaryota; kingdom Viridiplantae; phylum Streptophyta; class Magnoliopsida; order Asterales; family Asteraceae; genus Centaurea; species Centaurea solstitialis. Next base: position 42,596,269 of record CM058044.1, read on the forward strand.
TCGTACAACTGATTCGAAGGTCTACACACCAAATCTGAAAAACTAAAAACAAAAACAAACAAACTAAAAATAAAAATAAAAAAAGATAGTGCGGTACAACCAAATCGAATCAATAATATCCAAACAAATCATCGAACTAAACAATCAATGGGGTCCACGGAATTGGTCCCACCACTGATCATAACTCTCGTAACCTGGAGGACTCGGGTCCTGTGGATGCCATACATCATATTGCGGTGGTGTTGATGGTCGGAATTGAGGGTCTAAGAAGAAACCCATCATCGACTGGTTCTGCCAGTCTAAAGATCTCTGCACCTGAACATCGTGATAGTGCGTACGCAACGAGAGACCCTGAAAAGCTGTATAAGCGTCCCAGTCGGACGGTATTGATGTGATCCCGAGGGTCCTGCCTCGTCGTGTTGCTGCTGATGATGTGGCTGCTGCGGTTCCTGCATCTCCTGGTCCTCCGGCTCTACTCTCACTCCAGTCCAAACCCACGAACTACCAACTCCTCTCTCTATCACTCTCATCCCCTTAAGTTGGTTCTGATCTATGCGTCCTAACTCTCCCAAACAAGTCAATGAGGCTACCACCTCCGGTGTCAAAATCCCATGGGAAGAAGCTAGGCGGGTGATGTAGTGACCACCTAAAAGTCCGCTCGAGGTCCGGAATCCTCTAGCTCCAGTAAGAAAGTCTGCGATGATAAACGCTAGATGGGTATGGCGGTCTAGGCTAACCAACTGATGAAGTAACCACAACTCAAAATCTCATATCTTGTCCTGACTGGACTTCCTCTGGTTCAGGGTGTAGCAATCATCCTATGTAGGACTCTATGCTCAGGGTCTACTAGGTTACCAGACTTGGTGTTGGACCGACAGTACGGCCCTTGACCAAGCTGGCTCCATAACGCACTATAGTCTAAACCCTCTGGTGGAGCTATGGCACAATGTCCTATATAATCCTCAAAATAATCGGTCCTGACCATATCAGCAGTGTAAAGTCTAAGGGAGATAGCGAACTGTGCTAAAGTCTGCCTAAACCATCGGCCACCCAAACGATAAATAATATTAGGCTGTCTCACACACTCTCTCCCACTATCCTCGTCAAAGGAATAGATCGTCTATGAACTCTAGGGTCAACTCACGATAGATAGGCTCAAGAAGGTCTAGGGCGGCCTTCCAAGCCATGCTAGTAAGCTCACTCGCGGGCGCACTCGGGCCTCTCTCAAAATACCTCAGAATGTGTCCTGCTGCCTGGATAGTGTGCAGAAATACCCAGTCCAGCGTCCGGCCAATCTCGATGTGGCGACCTTTGATCTCATCAAGGTCCTTGATCAGCTTCTTCCGTTCGGTCTCATCATACTGCGGTTGCGGCTTGAATTGCAAAAACGCGTGCTCGCCAGATGTGGTCCTAAGAGAACGGGTACGCTACAAAAACACACATCCCAAAGTTAGTGCACATACTTGATAGAAAGGAAGGTTTCCTTCCCACACTTAGTTTTTAACCGCACTTTATTAAATTACTAAAGAGATGGGAACCTACAAAAATTTTAAAAGCCAAGAAATTTTTGACCAAATAGGTTCCCACACTTAGAATTTAATCTATCCCCTTGCAAAATATAAAATTAAGCAAAAAGGATAATATCGAGCGTTTTAAACAAGTCATGCAAAAATTGGCCAAAAACATGATTTGTCGGAACAACTTGATAAAAGTGCAATTAATCACTTAGTGCAAGATGGAAACGCAAAATAAGCACGTATCAAGAACACACACTACCAAGAATAGTTGCCAAAAAGAAAAACTCAATCTTCCCACACTTAGTGTTTGACCGTATTTTTTTTTTCATTTGAAAACCGATGGGAACCATAAGAATATTTTCTTGTTTGGTTTAGGGTTCCCACACTTAGAATCTTGCAAAAAGTGGCGTTTTAAAGATAAGCATAAAATGCCGCCAAAAATTTGGGTTTTAAACCGAAGTGAAAAACTACAAGATTCCTAAAATTGCTTACGGTCACAACACCAAAAAGTGGGACGAGAAAGTTTCAAACAAACCAAGGCAACCATGCAAATAACCAACGAGCACATCAAAACCCAACGATTCATGCTTTTCGCCAAAATGAAAGAGTGCATCTTCCCGTTAATAATTGACCACATTTTTATAAAACCAAAGTGATGAGAACCCTTTTTCAAAAATATGTAAACTTTAAGGTTTTACGCAAAGTGGGTTCCCATACTTAAAAACTTTAACATCTAGTTTTTCAAAAACAATTTGTACCCAAGAATGCCAAAAACTTGTTTAGATGGTAAAATTGGCTTCAAGCATGTCGTTTAAAAAATTGTTTCCTTTGAAAATTTTGGCCAGTGCTTGAAAGCTTTTTAAAGACAAACGATCAATTACCAATGGAAAGGATAACATTTTGAACAAACCAAACATGGCGAGAAACATGAAGGCAAGCCATTATATTCAACATTTAAGCGCAAAAGACGATTTTCCCAACAATTACCATTAAAACCTTACGAAACCAAATTGGGAAAAACTAACAATGGAGCTTGCAAAAATGGAGTTTATCAAAATCAACAATCTAAGCATGATAGCAAGCTCCTAACACTAAAAAGATTTGATAATTAAGCACAAGAGATGGCATTCCCCAACAATTGCTCAAAAGCTTCATGCAAAATCCAAATTTGGGGAAGAACACCATCCAAGCTCCAACAATGGAGCTTTCATCACAACTTGATAATCCATGGAATTCATTAAATAAATCATGCTAGCAAGTTCTACAACTTATAACATGCAACAATTAAGCATACAAATTCGGTTTTCCCCCACCCATCACTCAAATCACACAAAATCAAATTGGGGGAAAAACCACCATGGAAATACCTTCCAAGATGAAATTGGAGAGGGAGAAGATGAAAGATTACCTTTTGAGCCATGAAATTGAGCAAATTCGGACCTAAGAGTGGATAGAAATCAAAAATCGCAGGTAGAAAGGGGGGTTTCGCAGCGCAGAAGAGAGAAAGAAGTGAGCGAAAAACCCTAACTTCGCGTTTTAAAAACGGCCCCTGTCACTTGCTCGCGGCGCGAGGGGGGGTTAAAATTGGGCACATGTCATTTTTTTCGAGGCTCGCGGCGCGAAGGCCCTATTTTCAAAAATTTCATTTTTGGTCCCTGCACCCTTCGCGACGCGAAACTGAAAATTTCGCGAAAGCGAAGTGCTTTCTGTCCAAGTTCGAAAAAAATTTCGTTTAAAAATCGATTTGGTTGACTCCACTTGACTCTACTGACTCAAACTTAACTAAAACCGAAAGAAAAACTGAAAAACGACAAAACACGGGTTGCCTCCCGAGAAGCGCTTGTTTTTGTCATGAGTCTCGAGCCTGACTCCGGGGTTATGCACCCTCGATTGAAACAAAACACCCTCCACTTGCAATCAAGCTAGGGTGGTAATAGTGGTACATACCTGGGCTGACCGATTTACCTTTTTGTGATCCACCAGGTAGAGTTGCGCACCACTTATCGCTCCAGTTTGTGTTCCGTCTCTTTGCAGAATGAGTGTACGGGATTGGTATCTTTGGAACCAGATCCTTTAGATACTCCATTATGTGCGTTGGTTCAACCAATTGCTTTTGGAAACTAGCTTCCCAAAAAGGATCTTTGTACCGATTAACCTGACAGAACAAAGGCTTATTGTTAGTATCATTACACTCAGACATTGGGAGATTTACCTTTGGCTGAATGGGGGATAGATTTTCTTTTGGAGTTTGTTCCTCAGATCCCTCTTGCTTAAAGTCTTCGCCATCCACTTGTTCACCCATTGTTTCATCCTGTAAAATTAAAGAACTGTTAGAATCATCGGATTTAACAAATGGTTGACTTACCTTTGGTTGAGGAACGGATTGGTCCGGCGAGGCTTCTTCGGGTGTGGATTCTTCGACTTGATCATCTTGCATTAGAGTTCCGATTCCATCTAGGCAGTCAACATCAAAGTATTCTTCCGTTGTATTAACCTGCCATGAAAACTCTTCATCAGAATCGTCAGAATCGGACCATGGTGGAATTACCTCATGTTGAGTCATAGATTGCTCCATTGTCGAAAGTTCTTCGATTCGTGTCGGCTCATGGGGTGTTGTAGACTCCTTTAGCCCAACTGTTTCCTCTTTGACTTCTTTCCTCGGGAGTGATGATAATTCGATCTCCGGCTCGACAACCTGCATATTAGGAATTTGGTCAGTTTTGGGCATAGTGGTTTTACAACAATCTTACTGTTGGGAATCCTAGCGTACACACGCGCAGCGGATAACAAAAACTGATCCCCAATAGCCGGATCCAATCCAAACCACACAGATACAAATAAGGGGGTTTAGATCGTTTACCTTTGCGAATAACACTCTGGACTGCGAGCAGGGGATACACCGCTACTGACACGATCTGAGAACGAGCTGCTAGACCACCAGGGATTTATCAGAAAACAACCTCAAAGGGTTTTTGGGTTGTGACCGTCGATCAGAGGGAGAGGGAGAGAAGAGAGAGTTTTTCTTGGCTTTCAAGGAATTATGATTGAATGAATGAGGAACTGATAGGTTTTACCATATTTATATAGATAAATATGGTAATGTCCATATCTAACCAAAAAGCCCATTGGACTTAAAGCCCATTTTAAAAAACTCTTTAATTAATTAACTAATTAATTAATCTTTAAATAATAAATTGCTTTTATTATTTATTTCTTCCAAATAATTAATTTTATACTAAATTAATTATTCCCATTTCTATGATAAATCCATGTTCTCTAATTTGTGTGCAGCGGTGTGACCTACTAGTGTCTTATAACTTTGGACACGGTAAACTCTGTTACTGTCTCGCACATAATCCTAACACTTACCTCCTTTCGTAGCAGTGAACACTTCAGCTCGTTCGCCTATTTCCACATGAGGATATGCTCCCTTGACTTCTTGGAGTATCTGGTCGGTACTTTTGTATATTTCTGCAACGAAATTCACGAACCCTCGGATTTGTTGTTCTTCGTTTGTGCTCGTCTGTCCTTGTTCTAAAAAATGATGGAACAACTGTTCGATTATTCGCCGCTCGACTTAGATAGCGCAAGAATTGACTTCCAAGTGTGGCATTCCATCGGAGGAGCGTTTCCGCAGTTTGTGCATTTGGATTGCGGCTTATCGGATGATGAAATCCCGTTTAGCTGTGCCGATTTGCCCCCTCCTCATCAGTGGACCTGTCTAGATAATGCGCCTCTAAGTCATCCAGGAGCTTACGTGCTTCCTTAACTGTCTTATAATGAAAGATACCACCACAAGATGAGTCTAACCATAATCGAGAATCGTTAGTCAACCCGGCATAAAATATATCCATCACCTCTTTATTATCAATACCATGATTTGGAAGCTTCAAGAGTAAATCCTTATATTTTTCCCATGCTTTCGCAAGATGTTCTTTTCCTTGTTTAAATTGCCGAATTTCGGCTTTTATTTTATTAACCTTGGAGATGGGAAAGTACCTTGACAAAAAGGCAGATTTTAAATCTTCCCAGGTCTTAATGGATCCTGGGGTCAATCTTTTAAACCAGTCTTTTGCCCTATTTGTCAAGGTAAAGGGAAATACTCAAGTTTTACCTCGTTTTCCGTAGTGTTGAATAGATCACAGATGTCTTCGAATGCTTCGAGGTGTTTATATGGTTCTCCGCCAGGTCTCCCGTCAAATGATATAGTGAAGATCATTTTGATTAGTCCTTTGTTGATCTCCATATCTGCAAATCAAGAAAAATACCGGAGTAGCACAAAAAAAAATATAAAAGATAAAATTAAAAATTAAAAACTAAACTAGAAAGCAAATAACTTAATCGGGAATAAATTCCCAACCAAGGATCGATTAATCAAACTAATAAAGATCAAATATCTAGTAACTACCGTTCCCCGGCAACGGCGCCAAAAACTTGATGCGGTAATTATCATACATAAAAAGCGTAACAAGTTTTAACCTCTAATGCCTAGCCACTGTCTTACCACATATACAGGCAAGCGTACCTGATCGTGAGTAATATAGTGTAGGAAAGTCCACGTATCGTATCTACCACTGGGAACGGTCAAGTTTTATAGACTGTTAATCTAAACTAGTTTAATTAACCTAAAGCTTTTTGGGGGTTTTGCTTTTAGAAAAGTATTTTGAAAGATAAAAGACAAATAATAAATAAACCTAACCAAGAAGTGGAAAACTGATGAACAAACATACATCGGAGATAATTGAATCCATTATGGTAATTTAAGACACTTTTTCAGATGATTACCAAAAACATAGATTCAATGGTTATTGTAAGAAATTAAGCATAAAGCACCCTAACATACGTATCTGAGGTTATCAACCAGGTTGATCTCCCGGCCCAATTACAAGGACTTGGTTGTCAGACAAATCTAGTAAAAGTCACCCCCCTAATCAATGCCAACCGTGGAACTCTACAATCTAGTCTACTCTAGGTCCGATCAAGACTACTCACCACGTCTCCCCGCGTCACCGGGTTGAAAGGTAAGAGAGGCAAGAATCACATTCATTAGTTGTCAATTAACAAACACAATCTCAACCAACGACTTCAAGTAACCACAGTTAAAACATCAAAATAGGAACCATCAGATAAATATTCAATAAACCATAAATCTAATTATTAAATTAAAATCAAAACTCAAATCATCTTTCAAAGTAATCACACCATAAAGTAACACAACGAGAAATCAACATATAGACATGTCAATCGTAGATGAAAAACCAAACCAAACTAAAGACCGGCAGATTTGGCGTAACATCCTCTCGAACCGTCTCCTCCGAATGTCGATCATCGAGCCTCCGGCTTCTTGGGTTGGAAACCCTAAGCGGCTCCCAACATCTAACCTATCTAAACTATGAGAGAAATGTATCAAACTTAATTCTGAATGCTCCAACTGAATGACCCAAAGGCTGCATTTATAATAAGCTCGTCAGACCCCGTTTCGCGTTCGCGAAACGGCATTTCGCGGAGCGAAACACTTATCGAACAAACCCTAATTTTCTGGAAGCTTCCGAGTGAGAAAAGCTGAGTTTCGCGGCGCGAGCCTACTTTTTCGCGGCGCGAGCAGTGTAGTTCCAGCTTCCGAGATCTTCCGAAATATTCCTCTTGCCTTATCTGTTGAAGATCCGTCTTTTTGGAGGAAATTATCTGACTTAGAGAGCAAGGAAACCGCCTTAGGAGCCAAGAAAAGTCCATATTTGCAAAGTCTGCACAAAAGTCTCCTTTTTGACGCTTTTCATCCTCTTTTTATACTTTTACGCTCAAGCACCTCCAAAACCTACAAAATTAGGATTTACACCTTTTTAAGTCAAACAATACTGAAAATATTCTCAAAATGAAGATAAAAGTGGGGAAATGATGCGAGTAAAATATGTATAATTTTGGAGTTATCGCCGCCATTAAAATCAATCGTGTTACTTGACAAGTTAAGAGAGTTGAGTCTCGAACAGAAGAAGGCCGGCGATTAATTTTTTGTTTTCGATTGATGGATCCGTGATTGGTTTATAGGTCGATGGTGTTCGCCAATGGTGTTTGCCGATGGTGCTTTTCGATCTGGAGGTGAGCGGTGGTGGTCGTGAATCTGTTCGCCAGAGATGACAAAAGGGGATATGGGGCGAGGTAACGGGTAGTGATGTTAACGGGGAAGATGAAGTCAATTCTTGGTTTATTTGGTGTGGGTGCATGGAAGATGAAGTCGTCGGAGGGAGGGGCGGTAAGGGTATTTACCAGAGAAGATGAAGTTGTCAGTGGAAGGTGTAGACGGTGGTAACTGACTATTGTAGGAGGTGCAGATGGTGGTGAGTGAAGGTGGACGGAAACATCAAAAATGAAGTCGTCGGTGGTGGTTAATATGGTGGTGGAGTTAGGCGGTGGAAGTCGTGGGGGTGTAGGGTGTTCCCTGCCAAAAAGAAGATGTCTTCAATAAATAAAATATGTTTATTATTTTATTTTATTATTTAATATACAATAGAGTAATTTACACTTTTGGTCCCTGCATTTTTTTAATTGAAAATAAAATAATAACTGAAATGACTAAAATGCCCATCATGTGCGTGGCACATGATGGGTCTAACAGACCAAAATAGACGGCGTCATTTTCAGAGACCCAGAGCATTATAAAACGCATACCACAGGGACCCAAGTCATAATTATTTCAATCGAGGGACCCATAGTGTTAAAATCACCAAATCATAGGGACCAAATATGTAATTAACTCTAAAATATATTAATTATTTACTTATTTTTATAGTGTAATTAACATATAGATATAAAAAATAAAGATATTATTAAAATTGAATGCAATTTAAGATTTTATTTTCTATCTCCTATTTTGAAAATTTTATCAAAAAAATAATTTGAAGATGTTTTCCGATGATATCCAACATAACATTTTAAAGATAGAGAAAAATTTAAGAAAGCAAAAAAGTTATTGATAAATATTAATTAAAATTTATTTATTATAACTTTCATCATTGGTTAATAATTTATTAATTTGGACGCTTAAAAAGATGTTTTGGATTTTCAAAAAAATTGTGTTCTTTTTTGGAACCCTAACATTTATGTTAATACACGTCAAGATTTATTAACAATTTTTTATTACCTTTTTACCATTTAATATAGAGAAAATTATTTTTCTAGCCATTTGAAAATACCAACAAACCCAACTAACCCATCTCTCCCAACAATTCATGAAATAGCCACAATTTCCGCCTCACACCAAGTCGCCTCAGGCGACTTACCACTTTCCGGCGAAAAAACGACGATCCCGGCCACTTTTCTATTTTCCGACCAAGAAATCACCGGAGTCGCCCCAGCCAAAGTCGCCGGAGGCGACTTCCGATTTGGGTTCTGATCCGAAGAAGAAGAAGAAGAAGAGTGAAGAAGAAGAACTTTATTTCACCCAAATCGGAAAATGGGTTTAATAGGAAAAGTGGGAAAAGTGGCTCCACCACCGAGGAATTAAATTATATATATATATATATACACACACACAAACACACCCAATATATACATACATATTATATCCATATATATATATATAATTTATCAATATGCATTTCTTATCCACACCACACCAACCAACCACCAACCAATCTGCATTCCGGCCACTTACAGGTTCTGATCCGATTTGGGTTCTGATCGGAAGTCACCTCCGGCGACTTTGGCTGGGGCGACTCTGGCGAGTTTCGTCGGAAAGTGTGAAAAGTGGCCGGAATCGGCGTTTTTTTCGCCGGAAACCCGTAAGTTGCGACTTGTCCTGGGGCGACTATGTGGGCTATTTCTTGAATTCTTGGGAGAGATGGGTTAGATGGGGTTGTTGCTATTTATCAATGGCTAGATAAATTAATTTCTCTTTAATATATTATAAATATATGTATTATATTACTTTCATAGTGATTTTGTTGAGAAATTTCAAGCATAAAAATGTGTTATCGATAGAATTCATATTATTACCTTGTTAATATTCTTAAACGGTTACCTTAAATATTTAAAATAATATCAGTAGGTACAACCCTCTAAAACACACTCGAGTTACTGTACATTTAAAATAATCTCTCTTTCTTAATCTTCTTTTAATTTACAAGTTACATCTAATAGCCTTATAATTAACTATTTAGTTGTTTTTAATTTCCTACCCTTTCAACCTTTATCATATTAAAAATACATTTATTATTTTACACAAGTTGTATCATTGTAAGCATTTCGTAAATGAGCCACAATATTGAAGAAATGTTTTTGTATTTAATCATATTATTAAATGTCGCAAATAGGTGGAGGTTCAAACGAGAACCCTTCCTATTTGCGAAAACGAGAGAACACTTGTGAACCTCCAATTTAATTAACCTATATAATCTAATACCCATCATTCATCTCTGCCTTTCTCAACCCAACCACCGCCGCCACCTCCAGCAACTGCCGACCACCGCCGACTGCCGCTGACCGCCGCCGACCACCGTCGACCACCGCCGTCGAGCCGTGATATCGCTGGGATATCACACGTGATAACGCCGTGCTATCGGCGTGATATCACACGTGATAATGCCGTGATATCACACATGATAACGGTGGTGCTATCGCCGTGATGACGCCGTGATATCGCCGCGATATCACACGTGATAACGCCGTGATATCGCCGAGATATCACACGTGATAACGTTGTGCTATCGCCGTCACAACGCCGTGATATCACATGTGATAACGCCGTGATATCACATGTGATAGCCATCAAAAGTTGTTTCATTTAATGGAGACAATGATTGATATGGAAAAGAAGGAGAAATGGTGAAGAAAGTTGTGAGATTGTCTGGTTCATTTGCATGTTAGTTACAAGAAACGTATGAATAGCCATGACTCAAGCCTGATTGATTTGTAATTCTAGGTGTTTTATTTTCCACATTGTCAATGACTTCAATGACCTTGTAAATCTTGTGGGAAAGCACCTGCCGTTCATCCATGGAGGATGTCAAGAATTCATAAATTATCAAAATAATGGCAGTAGTTGACCATGTATTAATGGAGTTATGGAGTTCGCTTGAAAGATGTTGGAGATGGAGACCCTGTTATAAGGACTGGCGACCCTGTTATAAGCAACTTTTATTCTAGAACAGTGTTCTAGTTATGGGTGGTTTAGAGATCGTTCTCGCATTCTCGCCAATAGGAAGGGTTCTCGTTTGAACCCTTCCCGTCGCAAATATATGTATATATAGCAATTAATTTGTTTTATATTATTTGTAACACCCCAAAATTTAGGGCAAACAAAAACTTTCAATAAATAGAAAGATGGTAACATAATGTACGCCATAGCGTGAGCTCATCCCAAAAACAGGGGTATATGTAATGTATAATTACAATGTTTGTAATTGAATAACGGAATACAATAACCAACTAGTCTAAATCCTATTAGGAAGAAGACTACAAAAGGGTTATTGATCTACGGTCAATCTCGCGGTCTTAGAAGGTCGGTCTCGCTAACGTCCCCCCATGCTCACTCTACTCCCGCAGCCTACTTGGGAACGGCGTCCCTAGTACCTGAGAGACACATCGACACCAAACAAGTGTGTTAGGCTAAAGGAGCCTAGTGAGTTGTATCAATAATAATATACACGTAAAGTATATTAAGACATGCGAGATATACATGGTCATACTAACAACAAAAATAGCATGTTAAACCGGTTTATTATTATTATCTTCGGAAACAATGGGCACGACCCATTTCCACCAACCAATATCCCGACATTATTTACTTCCAAACACCTCGATGTCCCGAATTTAGCATGGCAACATCATCAGAGGCCCGTGCACTTCGGAGCCACCCGAAAGCCGGCGACATAGGTACAAACCCGCGATTGTTTGGTGTGGACATATTGCGTTGGATCGTCCATGTTATTAACATACAAAGCTTCGATACTGAATTTAGCATAGTATCTCGTCCATGTTATTTACATACAAGACCTCGATGTTGAATTTAGCATAGCATCTCGTCCATGTTATTTATATACAAGACCTCGATACTGAATTTAGCATAGCATCATCAACGGAGGTATAAATCGAGGGTCTCAAGCCCTATGCATCATTCCATGGTATATTTCAATACATGTATTTATCATGCATACGTTCATCACATAGCCATAAGGATATAACTCATGCAAGGTAGTACACAACAAACTATTTCATGTATACAATTATCCAAGAAAGGTACATAATTCAATCAAGGTGATGCGCTCTCAGTTTTAACAAAAAAAGGTTTAGCAACTCACCTTGGTATTCTTCACAATCAAATGTGGATTAGATAGCTAGATATGTCACAAGATAGCACCTATACAATCATATCATGGTATGCATAAGTAAAACTCCCAAAAACGACTCTTACGGTTCACAACCGAAACACTAGTCTAGAGCTAGGCTAGACTATCTCAATGGCCCCCAAAATCTACCAATCATTATCTAATATAACCCTTAAGGAAAGCCCAAGGCCAAAACTAAAAAAGGAACGGAAACGAAAAACTTCAAAATACGGACAGAGAGTTGCGCGGCCCTACCTCGCGACCTCAGGTCGCGGGTTAGGTCGCGGGGATCGTCTGGACCTGCACTCTCGCGATTAGCTTCGAAAATCTTAACCCAAACTCACCCAAAACTCAATATCGACTCCCAAAACACCCCACGAATGATTATAATCGATCCTATGATGATATAGCACGATAAACTAACAACAAAACTCAAGAAACACCCCATGGATCGTCGGGTATTGCCCACGAATGATTATAATCGATCCGGGTATTGCCGTACACAAAACTATTTTTCCTTAATTTTCATGTCCATGTGTGCGTATATATGACTTAACACACACACACATATACATATATAAGAGTTATAAAGAAATGAAGAATAGATTTAAAGTGTATATATATATATATATGAAGAGGCTATGAAATGGTGTAATTATCTAATGTACATATAAATATGAGCTTAACAATCAAATAAATTTTAAAATATAAAGAAATATCGGGTTCATCGGTTGGTCGGGTTGGGTTGGGTTCGCATGACGCTAACTCGATGTCAACCCAATACCTTCGGTTTGAAAAAAATTCAACCCGATTAGACGTCGGGTTGCTTCGGGTTGGTTTATTTTCCATCGGGTTGGGTTGGGTTGATCGGGTTCATCGGGTTTGTCGGGTTTTTGAACACCCCTAAGGCTACCTACACCCAACCCAATCAACCCACTCAACCCACTCACTTTTTGAATGCCACATCAGCTGCCACATCAGCTTTTTCCCAATCCTCTCTTTACCCTCCCATAACCCTCTACAACACACACCCAACCCTCCCAACCCTCTCACTTTTTAATTTATTTATTTTATTTTATTTAATTAAATAATATAATTAAATAAATAATATTGTTAAAAATAATTTAAAAATTCTAATATTAATAAAAATTACATAACATTAAAAAAAGTCAATATCGAGGTTCCAAATATGTTCCACTAAACCCGCCCGAAGATTATGGTGAATAGTTGAGTTTCTCACTTGGAAAATATTCACCATACGTTGTTCCTCAGTGAGTTGCGGGTTCGGTGGATCCGGAAGATCGTTCGGGACAACACAAATGGCCTTGTTTTTGTTTTCGAGTATCATATTGTGTCATATGGTACATGCGTACATAATGTTGCTCATCGTACGTCTCTCCATTATGGGTGTGGTGTATATTGAGATGAAAGTGTATGTAGTTGAGATGAAAGTGTGGTATAGTTGGTATATTGGTTATATATATATATATAAATGATTTGAAAAAAAAAATCGAGATTTTGACCGTTGGAAGAGCCGTTTGACAACGGCTCTCCACACTCGCCGAAGCCCCAAGCCGCCGGCTCCCTCCTCTCACACACCCAACCCGCTCGAAACCGGCGGGCTCGACGGGTTTACCCGCTGAGAACCCAAGCAACCGGTGCATGTAGCCTAAGGGTGATGATATTGCCACTGAAATATTTTACTCATCCACAGCAAATTATATGAAATTCCTTTATTGCCCTTTTTATTTTCCCGATGAGATCTTTTTCAATCCTTCCAATTATTAAATGCTTTTTCTTCTTTCCTTTTGCAGCCCTTCCCCTTCTTGTCTCCATCTCTCCCCCCACCAAAAAACCATGGCCATCGCAATCATCCACCACCACCAACGGACAACACCATTAGACGGGTTTCTTCCTAACCGGCGAGACCTCCATTTTTTCCGGCGGGATTCTTCATTCTCCGGTAAAGGTGATTTTTTTAGTTGTTTCTTTTTTCTCTTAATAAACCCATCGGAAGAAGACAATGGCTCGAGTCCCATGAGTCTCACAATAACGCTTGGAGTCGCCGTTGATTGTCATAGCCGCCGTCGGTGACCGTCGGTTTACTTTTTCTCTCTGCTATCAAGAACTTTTCGTTGTAAAAAACTTTTTCGATGACCGGCGACTGGTTGTAAAAAACTTTTTCGGTGACCGGCGACTGGTTGTAAAAAACTTTTCGTTCCTCTCCACAAAACTCCGGCGGATGTACGGAACTCACCGTCTCCGGCGACACACCGGCTAAAATCTGTTGGCAATCAAAGATCCGAAGGACTTATGGTGGACGAAGGGAGGCGTTTGGTGGAATGGATGCATTTTCCGGCCAAAAAAACTGTTGGAGATCAAAGGTCTGAAGGAACCAGAAATGTTTATATGGTGGATGATTGTGAGATAGCAGCTTAATAAAAATATAAAAGTTTATATCTGTACTGTGGCAGACAGCTTCTTTCTTACCATGGAAAGAAAAAGGGCAAAAATGTAATTGTATAAAATTTGCTGTGGATGAATAAAATATCTCCGTGGCAATATCATTTCTCGTAGCCTAATGGATTCTTGCAGAAGAACCGTTTCTTTACTTTAAATGTGGGACCCATTAGTTCTAAATGTTATATTTTATTATTTAACTTACCATTAATATTTATTTACTTAATTTTTTAAGCAGCAACCAGAAACATATAGAAAGGAAAAAAATAAACAGAAAACAACAATGCTCCCACATTTATTTATTTGTTTTATTATAATTAATATTTATTTATTTTATTACAATTAATATTTTTTTTTTGCTTTTCATTTCTTGATATATATTTAATTTAATAAAATAAAGAGTGAATTACACTTTTGGTCCCTGTGGTTGTTACACTTTTTCAATTTTGGTCCCTAAATCAAACTAATATCAAAAATAGTCCCTAAGGTTGCCACTTTGTTTCAATTTTGGTCCCTCGGACTAACTTCTGTTAAATAGGGCAGTTAACTCAAGGGTATTTTCGTCATTTTAGTATTTTGATTTACTTTAACCTAATATATATATGTAATGGGACCCACCATCACCTTCTCTCAATCATTTATTTCTCTCTCTCTCTCTCTCTCTCTCTCTCTCTCTCTCTCTTCTTCATCATCTTCAAACCACCACCCCAACCACCACCACCACCTCCACCCACCTCCACCCACCAGCAGCACCCACTAGTAGCACCTACATCCACCCACTTCCACCTACCAACACCAACCACCACCACCTACCAACACCCACCCCATATTTGCCGGTCATCTTCTCCGACGATCCCATAACCAACAATGACCACCAGATTGTTGTTGTTACTCTCAAGCCACCACCAAATCTTCCCACAAAAAATGTGTGCAATTGACGATTTTGCCGACGTACTACAGCCACCGCTGTCCTTCCCACGCCTTCAGCAGTGAGCCTGCCACCACCATGGACAGCGTCAGCAGCTTTGGCTTGTCGGATTCCGACGCGCAGTCGCCGGCGCGTCTCGACTCGTCCGTCGCCGGAGATGAGTGTGGTTATTCTTGAAGTCCGGTCACAAGTCCGGCCACCACCGTCGTCGCCTGCAAACGCCCCTACCACAAACCCTAACCCTCGCCGGAATCCTAAACCCTCGACCCATCTTTCTCTCCAACCACCTCTTCGTCTTCCCCACCACCGCAGATCACCAGATCTTCATCTTCGTCTTCTCCAACGCCGTCCACTCAGCAGAGGATCTTGAAGACGAACCGCGACCCACTTCGATTTTGGCCTCGTCGATTTAGGGTTTTGGGGAAAGGGGGAAACGATGTGGTTCGTCGGAGCAGTCATGGTCGCCGATGGGGGAGGGGGAACGATGTGGGTCGAATTTCGATCTCGTGGGTCTGGTTTGTGGGTCGGATTCGTAGGTGATGGTGAATGATGGTTTGTGGGTCTGATTCATGATGGTTGTGAACGGTGGTGGTGACGGTGAATTGTGGTTTGTGGGTCTGATTGGTGGGTGGTGGTTGTGAATGGTGGTAGTGATGGTGGTGAATGGTCCTGAACAAACAAACATAGACATTTATATATATATATATATATATATATTTATTTATTTATTTATTTAGTTATTTATTAATAAAAGTATTGGGAGTGGAGATGGTGGGTCCCATTAATCATATAGTAATAATTTTAAACTAAAATAAGTAAAAATACCCCTGAAGCTAACGGACCATTTTAACAGAAGTTAGTCCGAGGGACCAAAATTGAAACAAAGTGGCAACCTTAGGGACTATTTTTGATATTAGTTTGATTTAGGGACCAAAATTGAAAAAGTGTGACAACCGCAGGGACCAAAAGTGTAATTCACTCTAAAATAAATAATTGATTATCAGCTTCTATCTATATGTGTGTGTATATACATATATATATATATTATATATATTAATTTATACATATTTTATTTTATTATTTTATGTCTTTTATAATTATTTGTTTTTTTAAGTATACTAAGTTATTTTTTAATTGTTATAATTAAAATCTTATAGTTTTTTTTATATAAACCATAAACCGGTTCATCACTGGGAGTAAAAGGTTTATAAAATTAGTAGGAAAGAGAAAACTGATGTGACAGAGAGAGAAAGCTGATGTGGCAGGGTCATGAACCCATTAACAGGTTCATGACTGCATATGCTTGATAACTATCTAATTTGAGAGTTATTTAGTGTTAAATAACCTCGTTTTGTATATTATTTTATACTCACTTTGCTCTCTTTCTTTCTCTTTGGACTAAATGGACATTACATCCGATTCATCTGTCAAGTATCTAAAATACTCAGCAAATTCCTCTTCAGGGGCATTGCTTTTAGGTCGTGATACGGGTTTGTTGATCACATAAAGCTTATCCTGGGCACATAAAACGTTCCTCAAGTGTAACTTCCAAACTGGAAAGTTAAGGCCCGTAAGCTTCCACTTGCCCGTAATAAGGCGAAGTGACTCTTCAGGTGAATAAAACGGAATACTAATTTGAGACATCTACAGAAGAATATAAAATTCCAGTTTTAGTTTATAATTATATAGTTCTAATAAATTATTACCCTTAAATATAAATTTATTAGACTAGAATCCATATTTCACATGTGTCGGGAAGCATGTGATCATGTCATACCGACTCATGCGATCTATGGTAGGTAACACTATACCAATCGTAATCCCTATCTGAAAATACGACTTCTAGATCGTCGGGACATCGGATATCAATAATCCGTGCATATTTAGTCCCTCTAGTGCATTTTGGCCTGGTACCACCCAGTGAATAAATAATTACCAAAATAGATTGCACCACCCGGGACCTGGACAAACTCTGGCCGGTACCACCCGGAGATAATTCGCAGAGTTTTATCTCCTTCCAGTTTCGGTTTGAACACGGGCGTTCATAGTGTGTGCACTTACAACGCCCTATGTACCTTACACCGGAAGTGCCCCTAAAGTGGGTTGCACTTACTAATCTATGATTTTTAACAAGGGTCTAAATTGCCAGTTTTCTATTTCCAAAAACTTTGAAAAACTGGATCCAAACACTAGCTGTATTTGTATCCTTTTAATTTTTTTAAACAATCCGTTCAAAAAAGGGGCAATTTATAATTACGTAAATTAAACAACCACGCAATTTAAATATAAACAGCACAGTCATAGCTTAAACCCTTAAACTAATGTTGTTTTGTGAGCCAACACAAGACAACGGTCTCAATCCCTAAGTGACAAAAGTCTTCGTCTTCTGGCACTCCCACTGGCTCCGAGATCCATGGTTGTCATCTTGTCTCCGTCTCGATGTAATTGAAATAATTATTACAAATGGGTTAAAATGGCACGCAGGCCTCCCAACTATTCTAATAAAACTTTAAAATTACAAAAGGGGTTGTAAATGGCTCGCAGGCCTCCCAACTATTCGGACAAATAAAGTAAACACAACCACGGGTCTAAAGGGTTCAGCTATGACTTATCATATAATTAAATAAATTAAAACACATCTGAATTTTAATTTAATAACCATATAACTAGTAATTAATTTAGAACAATTAATTAAAACTTATCCTGAATCGTTTTAACCTTATCTGGGAAAAACGATCCTTAATCTCGAAAAATATCCGAAAACAGATCCCAGACTGAGACCCGTTAACGAAACGAATCACGTTATCGAAATTACCACCGATCCGCCAAAAACGTGGCCGTCGATCGGGGTTGGTTTTTATCGTTGGCAACGATGGTGACGCAACCGCCACCACCGCCGCCCGTACCACCGTCCAAGATTGGCAGCAGCAGCAGCTAGAAGCCACCACCACCGCCGCTTTGTCGTATTGATACTCTCCGGCGACAGTAGCGGCTTGAGAGCCACCACCGCCGCCCACCGGTGTATCAAACAAGCATCATCACCGCCGGCATCTTAGTCGATCGACGACAGCAGCGGCTGAGGGCCACCGCTGCCGCCGTGATTGCGCGGCTGATGTGAACAGCAATCGCCGCCCACCACGCGACTGGTGGTGCGGCGGGTTAACGAATCGACAGCAGACGGCGTTTGCCGCTGCTACCGCTAGCTGTTCGATCGATCGCCACCGCTGTGGTGGTCGATCTCGACGAATCGCCGCCTATCGGCGGTTTTGTATTTAGATTGACACCACCGCCACCACAAACGGTGGTGCGGTGGTGGTTCTCGTCGATCCTGCTTCCAATCGCTACTGCCACCTTCGTCGATCGCCACCGCCACCACAAACGGTGGTGCGGCGTAGTCGACCGACCACAGCCGCGGCCACCATCTGTGGCGCGGTGTAGTGGTTGTAGCGAGAAGACAGCCGTCGGCCACCACTACCTGTGGCGCCGCCGGCGGTGGTCATGCGGTGGTGTGGTGGTTCGGCCGGCTAACTGCCGCCGTTCCACCACCGATTTCGAAAACGTTTAGGTTTTAAGAAAAATTCAATTTTTATAAATCTAAAACATATATAAAAATCAAATTTTCAACAATCCTAATCAATAAACCTGATCTGTTAGGTTTAGGAAGTGGCTCTGATACCACTGTTGGGAATCGTGGGATACAAGAACATGCACAGCGGATAACAAAAACGATTCCCAATCGAGGATCCAATCCTAACCATACAGATACAATTAAGGGTGTTTCAGTGGATTACCTTTTTGCGAATAACAGCTCTGAATCGCAAGCAGGGGGTACACCGCTACTGGCACCGGTCGAGAGGGTTGCTAGACCACCGTTAAGGATTACCCGAAAAACAAACGCGAACCTTCCTCCTCACTGGATTTAGGCGCCGGTTTTGGGAGAGGGAGAGAGAGAGATTTTTCTGAGTTTTTCAGTTGTAAAATCATTGATTCATCAAAGCCCCTAAGCCTTTATTTATATTGATGATATCAATTAAATAAGGCAGTGTTTGATTCCAAATCAAATACCTGATAATTATCAAATAAATATTTTCCATAATTATTTTCTTTGATAATTACCTTATTAATTAATCTAACTGATTAATTAACCTATAAATAATTCAGCTAATTATTTATTTCTTTTTCTCTCTAGATAATTAATTAACTAATTAATTATTTCCCTTAATCCAAACATTCTCATTTTGGTGTGCAGCAGTGTGACCTACTAGTGTCTTATAACATTGGATACGATAACCCTGTTACTGTCTCGCACATAATCCTAACAGACTCCCACTTGTGCTAGACATGTAACTGAACTGTTATCATTAGCCTAAGGAGGTCCCTAGCCAGACGCTTAGGTTAACCAGGTTATAAGATCTCTTATATTCAGAGATACAATTCACGCTTGAATTTGTACACAGGTTCATTCCTTTTGCACACGATATTTCTAAAGTGATTTAAGACATGGAGTGGAGGATTCATTTCTTAAAATCAAGTATTTCTTGACTCTGATTTCGATTGCCTGCAGTAACGGATATTACTAAATAACCCCTGTTATTCTATCCGAGCGTGGCCACGCGTTTTCTGCCAATCTTAATCGTCAAGGGGCCCGGAAATATCTCTCTTTTGAAAGAGGTGCAAATCCCTTCTTGACTACTTGCATTTGGATCCACGGCTTCCGCTGCATCTAGTCACGTCCCGTATAGCCACCCAGTTACGGTGCAGCGTTAGTACGTGCTAAGAGTACAGTGGTCCTCGTGTTCCCAAACCAAGTATCTCAGGTCTAAGGACAACCTATCAAGTCAGTGCCTATGACTGAGGCTCCATGAAGCAGACTTGATTACTGGTCACTTCCAATACTCAAACACTCTGATGAGTATCTATAAATACTTGGTCACATCACTTGTGCTTTTACTCTCTACCTTGAATAAATCATCAAGTATTCATAATAGCGTTAAACTCCCTATTGAAATTCCCATTTCAATAAGTGGCTACGGAAATTTAGATTTCATACAAGACTTTGTAGAATCAAGGATACGTTAAATATGCGAAAAATAGTTAATTTAGAACAATCATGAAATTAAAACCTCCATTTATTTCCAACACACTGTGAAATAAAAACTTTACATGATTACATTGTTTCTAAATTAGACTATAGTAATAATTAATAAACTAAGTACTAGCTACTGGCTTCCAGGTACTGCATCCCAATGGAATTCGCATGTGCCTCATGCTTTGCCCTTGCTAGTGGCTTTGTCAGCGGATCTGCGACATTGTCTTCTGTTGGAATCTTGCATATTCTTACATCTCCTCTTCCAATGATCTCTCGGATGAGGTGATATTTCCTGAGCACGTGTCTCGACTTGTGATGCTCTCTAGGTTCCTTTGCTTGCGCCACGGCTCCTGAGTTATCACAGAATATATCTATCGGTCTCGAGATACTGGCAACCACTCTGAGATCCGATAGAAAATTCCTCAGCCAGACAGCTTCCTTTGCTGCATCACATGCTGCAATGTACTCTGCCTCTGTAGTTGAGTCTGCAATCGTGTCCTGCTTCGAGCTCTTCCATGAGATCGCACCTCCGTTTAGGGTAAAGACATACCCTGACTGTGACCTGAAGTCATCTCTGTCGGTCTGGAAACTAGCGTCAGAGTACCCGGTGACACTAATTTCATCCTCAGTACCTCCAAAGACCAAGAACATTTCTTTCGTTCTTCTCAGATATTTGAGAATGTTCTTGACAGCCACCCAATGGGGTTCACCTGGATTCTGTTGGTATCTGCTCGTAACACTTACTGAGTAAGCAACATCGGGCCTAGTACATAGCATGGCATACATAACCGATCCAATTGCAGAAGCATATGGAACCGATTTCATTCTGTCCTGATCTTCACTAGAAACAGGACTCTGTGTTTTACTTAACACTATGCCATGTTGCATTGGAATGAATCCCTTCTTGGATTCATCCATCCTGAATCTTTTCAGGACCTTGTCAATGTATGTACTCTGACTAAGTCCGATAAGCCGCTTAGATCTGTTTCTGTAGATCTTTATACCTAGTATATAAGCGGCTTCTCCAAGGTCTTTCATCTGGAAACATTTACTTAACCATTCTTTAACACTCTGTAAAGTTGGTACATTGTTTCCTATGAGTAGTATGTCATCTACATACAAGACCAGGAAGATTACTATACTCCCACTGAACTTAGTGTAAACACATGGCTCGAACTCACTTTTAGCGAAGCCAAACTCTTTGATTCGCTCATCAAAGTGTAAGTTCCAGCTTCGAGATGCTTGCTTTAATCCATAAATAGATTTTAGCAGTTTACACACCTTATTAGGATTCTTAGGATCTTCAAACCCCTCTGGTTGTTCCATATAGACGTCTTCTGTTAACTTTCCATTCAGAAAGGCTGTCTTGACGTCCATTTGCCAAATCTCGTAGTTAAAGTACGCTGAGATGGCCATTAGAATCCTAATTGACTTTAACATGGCCACTGGTGAAAAGGTTTCATCATAGTCGATACCATGAGTTTGTGTGAATCCTTTTGCGACCAGTCTGGCTTTGAAGGTGTGTACGTTCCCATCCATGTCGGTTTTCTTCTTGAAAACCCATTTGCGTCCAACAGCCTTACAGTGTTGTGGCAAATCAGTCAACTCCCAAACTTGGTTGTCATACATGGATTGCATCTCGGCCTTCATGGCTTCCTGCCATTGTTCAGACTCACTGCCTGATACAGCTTCTCCATAGGATGTTGGTTCATTTAAGTCTCCGCTCTCTTGAGAGACTAGGAACCAAGATACCTATCTGGTTCTTGTCTTACCCTGCTGGATCTGCGAAGGTCCTGTGTTTGCACTTCCTCAATCAGCTCTGATTGAGGTTCAACATTGTTATGTTGAATTTCTGGCTCAACAACTGGTGTAGTGTCTTCTTCGTCTACTATCTGTAGATCTACATCCTTTCTGGTGTTCTCTAAACTGAGAAACTTTTCTTCCAGAAATTTTCCATTTCGAGCAACAAACACTTTGTTCTCTTCAGGGTTGTAGAAATAATATCCCACGGTGGTCTTGGGATATCCAACGAAGAAACACTTGTCGGATTTGGGTTTGAGTTTTTCTGAGGTAGGTCGTTTGACGTAAACCTCACAACCCCAAATTTTCAGAAAAGATATGTTGGGTTTCTTACCCTTCCATAACTCGTATGGAGTCTTTTCTACCGACTTTGTTGGCGCTCTGTTCAGTATGTGTGCTGCTGTTTCGAGCGCGTGTCCCCAGAATGATACTGGCAGCGAAGAATGACACATCATCGTTCGTACCATGTCAAGTAAGGTACGATTTCTCCTTTCTGATACACCGTTCATCTGAGGTGTATACGGAGGTGTAAGTTGGGATACAATCCCACACTTCATCAGATGATTGTCAAATTCATCACTGAGATATTCGCCACCACGATCTGACCGTAAGAACTTGATCCTCTTGTCAAGTAGATTCTGTACTTCATTCTGATATTCCTTGAATTTCTCAAAGGTTTCAGATTTATGTCTCATCAAGTAGACATATCCATACCTACTGAAGTCGTCAGTGAAGGTAATGAAGTACCGGTATCCTCCTCTTGCTACATGACTGAAAGGTCCACATACATCTGTGTGGATTATTTCAAGCAAGTCAGTAGCCCTTTCATTCTCACTGTTGAAAGGTTGCTTTGTCATTTTACCAGATAAACAAGATTCGCAATTATCAAAAGGTTTGTAATCAAAATCGCCAAGAAAACCTCCCTTTAGGAGTAGTTCAACGCGTTTCTTGTTTATATGGCCCAAACGACAATGCCAGAGGTAAGTCTGATCCTCAATATCCTTGGATCGCTTACTTATATGATAGATTTCACTATTGTTGTCTTTAAGATTTACAGTGTATAGACCATCTACGGGTGTAGCTTTAAAATAGAAAATATTATCTTTAAAAAACGAAATCATTTTATAAGAATATTTATAGTAAAAGCCTTGGTCTACCAACAAATCAAAAGACAATACATTCTTAATCATATTTGGAATATAATAACAATTATTCAGTTCCAAAACTAGACCCGAGGGTAAACTAAGACTATAAGATCCCACGGCTTCAGCAATCAACGGAGTGCCTTCGCCCACTCGTAGGTTCGAACGGTCCTTCCTCAGAGTCTTTCTTCTAGTGAATCCCTGTAAATGATTACAAATGTGATTACCACTGCCTGTATCAATTACCCATGATTCATAAGAAGTGATTAAGCAATCTATCATAAAGATACCTGGAGTATCGGGTAAACCGATATCCATCTGGTCGATGTTCATCGAGTGCTCGCAAATATCCTCGCTGCCGCACTCTGGGCAACTCAGATCTCCCAGCTCATCTATTATGTCAGTGTCCATGAGATTCGCAGGTTCGGGTACTGGCTCTAGACTGGCCAGGATATCTGCATGAACTTTATCCACGTCGCTCTTTGGTTCCTTCATGTAGGCACTAGCTGTGTCCTGAACTTCCTTTGTGAGGGAGAACCACATGAGATACACTAACTCTTCCTGAGTCATCTTGTACCCCAGACGTGATAAACATTTAAAAAGCCTTCTCATATCAACAAGATGGTTTTTAACTGACTGACCCTTCTGTAGCTTCAGGGAGAGAATCTCTTGCATGATCAATAGTTTTCCCGTGTGCTTGTAGAGACCTAGCTGGTTCTCCACATCTCTCACAACCTCGTGACACGATTTAACTCTTAAATCTCCCGTGAACTCGGGTGACATAGAGAAAATCAGAATGGACATTACATCCGATTCATCTGTCAAGTATCTAAAATACTCAGCAAATTCCTCTTCAGGGGCATTGCTTTTAGGTCGTGATACGGGTTTGTTGATCACATAAAGCTTATCCTGGGCACATAAAACGTTCCTCAAGTGTAACTTCCAAACTGGAAAGTTAAGGCCCGTAAGCTTCCACTTGCCCGTAATAAGGCGAAGTGACTCTTCAGGTGAATAAAACGGAATACTAATTTGAGACATCTACAGAAGAATATAAAATTCCAGTTTTAGTTTATAATTATATAGTTCTAATAAATTATTACCCTTAAAATAAATTTATTAGACTAGAATCCATATTTCACATGTGTCGGGAAGCATGTGATCATGTCATACCGACTCATGCGATCTATGGTAGGTAACACTATACCAATCGTAATCCCTATCTGAAAATACGACTTCTAGATCGTCGGGACATCGGATATCAATAATCCGTGCATATTTAGTCCCTCTAGTGCATTTTGGCCTGGTACCACCCAGTGAATAAATAATTACCAAAATAGATTGCACCACCCGGGACCTGGACAAACTCTGGCCGGTACCACCCGGAGATAATTCGCAGAGTTTTATCTCCTTCCAGTTTCGGTTTGAACACGGGCGTTCATAGTGTGTGCACTTACAACGCCCTATGTACCTTACACCGGAAGTGCCCCTAAAGTGGGTTGCACTTACTAATCTATGATTTTTAACAAGGGTCTAAATTGCCAGTTTTCTATTTCCAAAAACTTTGAAAAACTGGATCCAAACACTAGCTGTATTTGTATCCTTTTAATTTTTTTAAACAATCCGTTCAAAAAAGGGGCAATTTATAATTACGTAAATTAAACAACCACGCAATTTAAATATAAACAGCACAGTCATAGCTTAAACCCTTAAACTAATGTTGTTTTGTGAGCCAACACAAGACAACGGTCTCAATCCCTAAGTGACAAAAGTCTTCGTCTTCTGGCACTCCCACTGGCTCCGAGATCCATGGTTGTCATCTTGTCTCCGTCTCGATGTAATTGAAATAATTATTACAAATGGGTTAAAATGGCACGCAGGCCTCCCAACTATTCTAATAAAACTTTAAAATTACAAAAGGGGTTGTAAATGGCTCGCAGGCCTCCCAACTATTCGGACAAATAAAGTAAACACAACCACGGGTCTAAAGGGTTCAGCTATGACTTATCATATAATTAAATAAATTAAAACACATCTGAATTTTAATTTAATAACCATATAACTAGTAATTAATTTAGAACAATTAATTAAAACTTATCCTGAATCGTTTTAACCTTATCTGGGAAAAACGATCCTTAATCTCGAAAAAATATCCGAAAACAGATCCCAGACTGAGACCCGTTAACGAAACGAATCACGTTATCGAAATTACCACCGATCCGCCAAAAACGTGGCCGTCGATCGGGGTTGGTTTTTATCGTTGGCAACGATGGTGACGCAACCGCCACCACCGCCGCCCGTACCACCGTCCAAGATTGGCAGCAGCAGCAGCTAGAAGCCACCACCACCGCCGCTTTGTCGTATTGATACTCTCCGGCGACAGTAGCGGCTTGAGAGCCACCACCGCCGCCCACCGGTGTATCAAACAAGCATCATCACCGCCGGCATCTTAGTCGATCGACGACAGCAGCGGCTGAGGGCCACCGCTGCCGCCGTGATTGCGCGGCTGATGTGAACAGCAATCGCCGCCACCACCGCGACTGGTGGTGCGGCGGGTTAACGAATCGACAGCAGACGGCGTTTGCCGCTGCTACCGCTAGCTGTTCGATCGATCGCCACCGCTGTGGTGGTCGATCTCGACGAATCGCCGCCTATCGGCGGTTTTGTATTTAGATTGACACCACCGCCACCACAAACGGTGGTGCGGTGGTGGTTCTCGTCGATCCTGCTTCCAATCGCTACTGCCACCTTCGTCGATCGCCACCGCCACCACAAACGGTGGTGCGGCGTAGTCGACCGACCACAGCCGCGGCCACCATCTGTGGCGCGGTGTAGTGGTTGTAGCGAGAAGACAGCCGTCGGCCACCACTACCTGTGGCGCCGCCGGCGGTGGTCATGCGGTGGTGTGGTGGTTCGGCCGGCTAACTGCCGCCGTTCCACCACCGATTTCGAAAACGTTTAGGTTTTAAGAAAAATTCAATTTTTATAAATCTAAAACATATATAAAAATCAAATTTTCAACAATCCTAATCAATAAACCTGATCTGTTAGGTTTAGGAAGTGGCTCTGATACCACTGTTGGGAATCGTGGGATACAAGAACATGCACAGCGGATAACAAAAACGATTCCCAATCGAGGATCCAATCCTAACCATACAGATACAATTAAGGGTGTTTCAGTGGATTACCTTTTTGCGAATAACAGCTCTGAATCGCAAGCAGGGGGTACACCGCTACTGGCACCGGTCGAGAGGGTTGCTAGACCACCGTTAAGGATTACCCGAAAAACAAACGCGAACCTTCCTCCTCACTGGATTTAGGCGCCGGTTTTGGGAGAGGGAGAGAGAGAGATTTTTCTGAGTTTTTCAGTTGTAAAATCATTGATTCATCAAAGCCCCTAAGCCTTTATTTATATTGATGATATCAATTAAATAAGGCAGTGTTTGATTCCAAATCAAATACCTGATAATTATCAAATAAATATTTTCCATAATTATTTTCTTTGATAATTACCTTATTAATTAATCTAACTGATTAATTAACCTATAAATAATTCAGCTAATTATTTATTTCTTTTTCTCTCTAGATAATTAATTAACTAATTAATTATTTCCCTTAATCCAAACATTCTCATTTTGGTGTGCAGCAGTGTGACCTACTAGTGTCTTATAACATTGGATACGATAACCCTGTTACTGTCTCGCACATAATCCTAACAGACTCCCACTTGTGCTAGACATGTAACTGAACTGTTATCATTAGCCTAAGGAGGTCCCTAGCCAGACGCTTAGGTTAACCAGGTTATAAGATCTCTTATATTCAGAGATACAATTCACGCTTGAATTTGTACACAGGTTCATTCCTTTTGCACACGATATTTCTAAAGTGATTTAAGACATGGAGTGGAGGATTCATTTCTTAAAATCAAGTATTTCTTGACTCTGATTTCGATTGCCTGCAGTAACGGATATTACTAAATAACCCCTGTTATTCTATCCGAGCGTGGCCACGCGTTTTCTGCCAATCTTAATCGTCAAGGGGCCCGGAAATATCTCTCTTTTGAAAGAGGTGCAAATCCCTTCTTGACTACTTGCATTTGGATCCACGGCTTCCGCTGCATCTAGTCACGTCCCGTATAGCCACCCAGTTACGGTGCAGCGTTAGTACGTGCTAAGAGTACAGTGGTCCTCGTGTTCCCAAACCAAGTATCTCAGGTCTAAGGACAACCTATCAAGTCAGTGCCTATGACTGAGGCTCCATGAAGCAGACTTGATTACTGGTCACTTCCAATACTCAAACACTCTGATGAGTATCTATAAATACTTGGTCACATCACTTGTGCTTTTACTCTCTACCTTGAATAAATCATCAAGTATTCATAATAGCGTTAAACTCCCTATTGAAATTCCCATTTCAATAAGTGGCTACGGAAATTTAGATTTCATACAAGACTTTGTAGAATCAAGGATACGTTAAATATGCGAAAAATAGTTAATTTAGAACAATCATGAAATTAAAACCTCCATTTATTTCCAACACACTGTGAAATAAAAACTTTACATGATTACATTGTTTCTAAATTAGACTATAGTAATAATTAATAAACTAAGTACTAGCTACTGGCTTCCAGGTACTGCATCCCAATGGAATTCGCATGTGCCTCATGCTTTGCCCTTGCTAGTGGCTTTGTCAGCGGATCTGCGACATTGTCTTCTGTTGGAATCTTGCATATTCTTACATCTCCTCTTCCAATGATCTCTCGGATGAGGTGATATTTCCTGAGCACGTGTCTCGACTTGTGATGCTCTCTAGGTTCCTTTGCTTGCGCCACGGCTCCTGAGTTATCACAGAATATATCTATCGGTCTCGAGATACTGGCAACCACTCTGAGATCCGATAGAAAATTCCTCAGCCAGACAGCTTCCTTTGCTGCATCACATGCTGCAATGTACTCTGCCTCTGTAGTTGAGTCTGCAATCGTGTCCTGCTTCGAGCTCTTCCATGAGATCGCACCTCCGTTTAGGGTAAAGACATACCCTGACTGTGACCTGAAGTCATCTCTGTCGGTCTGGAAACTAGCGTCAGAGTACCCGGTGACACTAATTTCATCCTCAGTACCTCCAAAGACCAAGAACATTTCTTTCGTTCTTCTCAGATATTTGAGAATGTTCTTGACAGCCACCCAATGGGGTTCACCTGGATTCTGTTGGTATCTGCTCGTAACACTTACTGAGTAAGCAACATCGGGCCTAGTACATAGCATGGCATACATAACCGATCCAATTGCAGAAGCATATGGAACCGATTTCATTCTGTCCTGATCTTCACTAGAAACAGGACTCTGTGTTTTACTTAACACTATGCCATGTTGCATTGGAATGAATCCCTTCTTGGATTCATCCATCCTGAATCTTTTCAGGACCTTGTCAATGTATGTACTCTGACTAAGTCCGATAAGCCGCTTAGATCTGTTTCTGTAGATCTTTATACCTAGTATATAAGCGGCTTCTCCAAGGTCTTTCATCTGGAAACATTTACTTAACCATTCTTTAACACTCTGTAAAGTTGGTACATTGTTTCCTATGAGTAGTATGTCATCTACATACAAGACCAGGAAGATTACTATACTCCCACTGAACTTAGTGTAAACACATGGCTCGAACTCACTTTTAGCGAAGCCAAACTCTTTGATTCGCTCATCAAAGTGTAAGTTCCAGCTTCGAGATGCTTGCTTTAATCCATAAATAGATTTTAGCAGTTTACACACCTTATTAGGATTCTTAGGATCTTCAAACCCCTCTGGTTGTTCCATATAGACGTCTTCTGTTAACTTTCCATTCAGAAAGGCTGTCTTGACGTCCATTTGCCAAATCTCGTAGTTAAAGTACGCTGAGATGGCCATTAGAATCCTAATTGACTTTAACATGGCCACTGGTGAAAAGGTTTCATCATAGTCGATACCATGAGTTTGTGTGAATCCTTTTGCGACCAGTCTGGCTTTGAAGGTGTGTACGTTCCCATCCATGTCGGTTTTCTTCTTGAAAACCCATTTGCGTCCAACAGCCTTACAGTGTTGTGGCAAATCAGTCAACTCCCAAACTTGGTTGTCATACATGGATTGCATCTCGGCCTTCATGGCTTCCTGCCATTGTTCAGACTCACTGCCTGATACAGCTTCTCCATAGGATGTTGGTTCATTTAAGTCTCCGCTCTCTTGAGAGACTAGGAACCCAAGATACCTATCTGGTTCTTGTCTTACCCTGCTGGATCTGCGAAGGTCCTGTGTTTGCACTTCCTCAATCAGCTCTGATTGAGGTTCAACATTGTTATGTTGAATTTCTGGCTCAACAACTGGTGTAGTGTCTTCTTCGTCTACTATCTGTAGATCTACATCCTTTCTGGTGTTCTCTAAACTGAGAAACTTTTCTTCCAGAAATTTTCCATTTCGAGCAACAAACACTTTGTTCTCTTCAGGGTTGTAGAAATAATATCCCACGGTGGTCTTGGGATATCCAACGAAGAAACACTTGTCGGATTTGGGTTTGAGTTTTTCTGAGGTAGGTCGTTTGACGTAAACCTCACAACCCCAAATTTTCAGAAAAGATATGTTGGGTTTCTTACCCTTCCATAACTCGTATGGAGTCTTTTCTACCGACTTTGTTGGCGCTCTGTTCAGTATGTGTGCTGCTGTTTCGAGCGCGTGTCCCCAGAATGATACTGGCAGCGAAGAATGACACATCATCGTTCGTACCATGTCAAGTAAGGTACGATTTCTCCTTTCTGATACACCGTTCATCTGAGGTGTATACGGAGGTGTAAGTTGGGATACAATCCCACACTTCATCAGATGATTGTCAAATTCATCACTGAGATATTCGCCACCACGATCTGACCGTAAGAACTTGATCCTCTTGTCAAGTAGATTCTGTACTTCATTCTGATATTCCTTGAATTTCTCAAAGGTTTCAGATTTATGTCTCATCAAGTAGACATATCCATACCTACTGAAGTCGTCAGTGAAGGTAATGAAGTACCGGTATCCTCCTCTTGCTACATGACTGAAAGGTCCACATACATCTGTGTGGATTATTTCAAGCAAGTCAGTAGCCCTTTCATTCTCACTGTTGAAAGGTTGCTTTGTCATTTTACCAGATAAACAAGATTCGCAATTATCAAAAGGTTTGTAATCAAAATCGCCAAGAAAACCTCCCTTTAGGAGTAGTTCAACGCGTTTCTTGTTTATATGGCCCAAACGACAATGCCAGAGGTAAGTCTGATCCTCAATATCCTTGGATCGCTTACTTATATGATAGATTTCACTATTGTTGTCTTTAAGATTTACAGTGTATAGACCATCTACGGGTGTAGCTTTAAAATAGAAAATATTATCTTTAAAAAACGAAATCATTTTATAAGAATATTTATAGTAAAAGCCTTGGTCTACCAACAAATCAAAAGACAATACATTCTTAATCATATTTGGAATATAATAACAATTATTCAGTTCCAAAACTAGACCCGAGGGTAAACTAAGACTATAAGATCCCACGGCTTCAGCAATCAACGGAGTGCCTTCGCCCACTCGTAGGTTCGAACGGTCCTTCCTCAGAGTCTTTCTTCTAGTGAATCCCTGTAAATGATTACAAATGTGATTACCACTGCCTGTATCAATTACCCATGATTCATAAGAAGTGATTAAGCAATCTATCATAAAGATACCTGGAGTATCGGGTAAACCGATATCCATCTGGTCGATGTTCATCGAGTGCTCGCAAATATCCTCGCTGCCGCACTCTGGGCAACTCAGATCTCCCAGCTCATCTATTATGTCAGTGTCCATGAGATTCGCAGGTTCGGGTACTGGCTCTAGACTGGCCAGGATATCTGCATGAACTTTATCCACGTCGCTCTTTGGTTCCTTCATGTAGGCACTAGCTGTGTCCTGAACTTCCTTTGTGAGGGAGAACCACATGAGATACACTAACTCTTCCTGAGTCATCTTGTACCCCAGACGTGATAAACATTTAAAAAGCCTTCTCATATCAACAAGATGGTTTTTAACTGACTGACCCTTCTGTAGCTTCAGGGAGAGAATCTCTTGCATGATCAATAGTTTTCCCGTGTGCTTGTAGAGACCTAGCTGGTTCTCCACATCTCTCACAACCTCGTGACACGATTTAACTCTTAAATCTCCCGTGAACTCGGGTGACATAGAGAAAATCAGAATGGACATTACATCCGATTCATCTGTCAAGTATCTAAAATACTCAGCAAATTCCTCTTCAGGGGCATTGCTTTTAGGTCGTGATACGGGTTTGTTGATCACATAAAGCTTATCCTGGGCACATAAAACGTTCCTCAAGTGTAACTTCCAAACTGGAAAGTTAAGGCCCGTAAGCTTCCACTTGCCCGTAATAAGGCGAAGTGACTCTTCAGGTGAATAAAACGGAATACTAATTTGAGACATCTACAGAAGAATATAAAATTCCAGTTTTAGTTTATAATTATATAGTTCTAATAAATTATTACCCTTAAAATAAATTTATTAGACTAGAATCCATATTTCACATGTGTCGGGAAGCATGTGATCATGTCATACCGACTCATGCGATCTATGGTAGGTAACACTATACCAATCGTAATCCCTATCTGAAAATACGACTTCTAGATCGTCGGGACATCGGATATCAATAATCCGTGCATATTTAGTCCCTCTAGTGCATTTTGGCCTGGTACCACCCAGTGAATAAATAATTACCAAAATAGATTGCACCACCCGGGACCTGGACAAACTCTGGCCGGTACCACCCGGAGATAATTCGCAGAGTTTTATCTCCTTCCAGTTTCGGTTTGAACACGGGCGTTCATAGTGTGTGCACTTACAACGCCCTATGTACCTTACACCGGAAGTGCCCCTAAAGTGGGTTGCACTTACTAATCTATGATTTTTAACAAGGGTCTAAATTGCCAGTTTTCTATTTCCAAAAACTTTGAAAAACTGGATCCAAACACTAGCTGTATTTGTATCCTTTTAATTTTTTTAAACAATCCGTTCAAAAAAGGGCAATTTATAATTACGTAAATTAAACAACCACGCAATTTAAATATAAACAGCACAGTCATAGCTTAAACCCTTAAACTAATGTTGTTTTGTGAGCCAACACAAGACAACGGTCTCAATCCCTAAGTGACAAAAGTCTTCGTCTTCTGGCACTCCCACTGGCTCCGAGATCCATGGTTGTCATCTTGTCTCCGTCTCGATGTAATTGAAATAATTATTACAAATGGGTTAAAATGGCACGCAGGCCTCCCAACTATTCTAATAAAACTTTAAAATTACAAAAGGGGTTGTAAATGGCTCGCAGGCCTCCCAACTATTCGGACAAATAAAGTAAACACAACCACGGGTCTAAAGGGTTCAGCTATGACTTATCATATAATTAAATAAATTAAAAACACATCTGAATTTTAATTTAATAACCATATAACTAGTAATTAATTTAGAACAATTAATTAAAACTTATCCTGAATCGTTTTAACCTTATCTGGGAAAAACGATCCTTAATCTCGAAAAAATATCCGAAAACAGATCCCAGACTGAGACCCGTTAACGAAACGAATCACGTTATCGAAATTACCACCGATCCGCCAAAAACGTGGCCGTCGATCGGGGTTGGTTTTTATCGTTGGCAACGATGGTGACGCAACCGCCACCACCGCCGCCCGTACCACCGTCCAAGATTGGCAGCAGCAGCAGCTAGAAGCCACCACCACCGCCGCTTTGTCGTATTGATACTCTCCGGCGACAGTAGCGGCTTGAGAGCCACCACCGCCGCCCACCGGTGTATCAAACAAGCATCATCACCGCCGGCATCTTAGTCGATCGACGACAGCAGCGGCTGAGGGCCACCGCTGCCGCCGTGATTGCGCGGCTGATGTGAACAGCAATCGCCGCCACCACCGCGACTGGTGGTGCGGCGGGTTAACGAATCGACAGCAGACGGCGTTTGCCGCTGCTACCGCTAGCTGTTCGATCGATCGCCACCGCTGTGGTGGTCGATCTCGACGAATCGCCGCCTATCGGCGGTTTTGTATTTAGATTGACACCACCGCCACCACAAACGGTGGTGCGGTGGTGGTTCTCGTCGATCCTGCTTCCAATCGCTACTGCCACCTTCGTCGATCGCCACCGCCACCACAAACGGTGGTGCGGCGTAGTCGACCGACCACAGCCGCGGCCACCATCTGTGGCGCGGTGTAGTGGTTGTAGCGAGAAGACAGCCGTCGGCCACCACTACCTGTGGCGCCGCCGGCGGTGGTCATGCGGTGGTGTGGTGGTTCGGCCGGCTAACTGCCGCCGTTCCACCACCGATTTCGAAAACGTTTAGGTTTTAAGAAAAATTCAATTTTTATAAATCTAAAACATATATAAAAATCAAATTTTCAACAATCCTAATCAATAAACCTGATCTGTTAGGTTTAGGAAGTGGCTCTGATACCACTGTTGGGAATCGTGGGATACAAGAACATGCACAGCGGATAACAAAAACGATTCCCAATCGAGGATCCAATCCTAACCATACAGATACAATTAAGGTGTTTCAGTGGATTACCTTTTTGCGAATAACAGCTCTGAATCGCAAGCAGGGGGTACACCGCTACTGGCACCGGTCGAGAGGGTTGCTAGACCACCGTTAAGGATTACCCGAAAAACAAACGCGAACCTTCCTCCTCACTGGATTTAGGCGCCGGTTTTGGGAGAGGGAGAGAGAGAGATTTTTCTGAGTTTTTCAGTTGTAAAATCATTGATTCATCAAAGCCCCTAAGCCTTTATTTATATTGATGATATCAATTAAATAAGGCATGTGTTTGATTCCAAATCAAATACCTGATAATTATCAAATAAATATTTTCCATAATTATTTTCTTTGATAATTACCTTATTAATTAATCTAACTGATTAATTAACCTATAAATAATTCAGCTAATTATTTATTTCTTTTTCTCTCTAGATAATTAATTAACTAATTAATTATTTCCCTTAATCCAAACATTCTCATTTTGGTGTGCAGCAGTGTGACCTACTAGTGTCTTATAACATTGGATACGATAACCCTGTTACTGTCTCGCACATAATCCTAACAGAATCTATACCCATGAATTATATCCATGGGTTAAGCTTCCTTATAAATACAAGTCCATGCCTTCTCAATTGAGGCATCCCAGCACTGCTACTTTTCATTTTCTTTCTTTCTTTCCCCAGACTTCCTCCATGGAAGCTCATCTGGGTTTATTTATTTCTGATTTCTTTTACTGCTTTATTTTAGCTTAACTCTTTATATGCTTTCTAGTTATAAAAGTTAACTGCTTTATTTTATTTCTCGTACTGTACTTTTTATTCCGTACTTATTTATTATGAAGTTAATTTCTAAATCTAATCTTGTTATGTCTTTTACTTTAGGCTAAACCCTTTAATGGGTGTGGGTGTGAGTTTATTTTAAAACTGTGTAGACAATACTTGGGTGTTGTCGTTATTTCCAAATTTTACGATTAGTTATTTGAACCGACACTTAATTTCGATACAGATAAACCGATCATTTTGATGTGTCGTGTTAGACCTTAGATCCAGAGATGGGCGGGTCCGAAATACGGTTTGGATAATGCACGAAGAGCTCGAGAGGGCCTTTGATAATCACGCAGAGATGCGGGTTCTGCATGGTTTTGCTAAGGTTCAGTAAGCCTGTCGGGATTTATATCACAAGGAGACTTGGGTATAAATCCCCATACTCGGTGGAACAAGATTTAATCTAATCTGCTTAGAAAAACCGGTAATCTTACGATTTGGAGTAACGAGGACTTCATAGCAACTTCACGGTATGTTTTGTAAAAACGTAGTTTCGATAGATTTGTGTTTTTATAAATATCCCCATAACGTGAAGTTTCTAAACTCGTGTTATACTATGTTTTAAAGTAAAAACTTACATCCACACCCTCTTTCTTCTTTATTAATCAAAAGTCTTCCTTTTTAGTATTATCACCATCAAACTCATCTTTTTACATCAAAACCGACCAAGCATCAGAAGTTCATGAAAGTCTCAAGTTTTCTATAAAATCTCAGTCCCTGTGGAAACGAACATTTGGTATACTATCACTTTATTACTTATAGCGATCCCTTTGTCGGTGTATACTTGCATCCTCATTTTGGTGAAATTGTGACCACATAGTGGCACGCACGGTTTTCCGCTATCAGTGCTCTAAGAGGTACAAAATTCAATAAAGTGTTATATGTTTGAAGACTCCACTATGGAACTATAATTTTTTAGATTTTAAATCATATTGACCTTGAAATTATACATCAGTATGTGATATAAAAGCACATAAAGCCATAAGGTTGGCATCATGTAATATAGAGAATGAAAAGAAGAAGAAACAAGATTACTTTTTTTGAGATCTCAATCTCATATTTAAGATGTTCTTCAGGGCAACATACATAGGCACATATCTAACGTGTGTGTTTGTGTGTGTGTATACATACATAGAGAGATAGATAGATAGATAAGAGATATTTTTTTATTTTTAATATATTGATGTATTATTTGTTTTTATTAATTTATGATATTATTAATACAACTCATTTAGATGTGAAACATTAATAAAGTTATAAAAATTAAAATCGATTAATTGCAAAATTAATCCCTGAATAGGTCATGAAAAGAGAGAAACTTTTCACTAGATGAAGTGTTTTTCAAAGGGAATACTTCTTCAAAATGTATCAAACTATCTCCAATATACTGTTGTGTGTATCAACCTATAAAAATTCATTTTGTATGTATCAAACTTTATTTTTCAGCCTTTTGTGTTACAAAATGACCGGTAACCGGGTTAGCAGATAACTCCGGCGGTCTTCTCCGACCATCTTCTCCCATCATCTTCTCTAGCCACCTCCGACCTTCTTCTCCGGCCACCACCGCCGACCTCCACCGCCAACCTTTACCGCTGACCTCTATCGCCGCCCACATCTACCATCGTTGACCTCCTTTGCAACCTATCTCTATCATCATTCATACCATCACCACCAATCTCCACCGTCGTCCACCTTTACCATTGTCACCACCACCACCGTCGACCACCCAAAACCACCCAAAATAGATATTACATAACCTAAAACCACCCAAAACTGTCATCCCGTCGCAAAACACCTCCGCCCACCGGTTGAGAAGGTCATCGTACACACAACAGGCTGAAAAATAAAGTTTGATACATACAAAAAGAATTTTTATAGGTTGATACACACAATAGTATATTGGGGATAGTTTAATACATTTTGAAGAATTATTCCTTTTTTCAAATATGAACATCTTATTATTACCAAAATATTTGTTGTAAATATTATTTTTGCATAAGGTTTATAAGAATTAAATGACTTAAACAGTTTGATAATATAATTAATGTTTGAATTTTAAAAACTGAGTGTTAACGTCTAACATAATTCATTTACTTTTTGAAGATTTTGGCTTCATCTTTTTATTTTGTAAAAACCATAGAGAGAAAGTCGCAGGTTTTAGCTTTAAGTTGACTTGAAAGCTTACTCTGATTATTGATGATTATACCCCATGTTGTTATAACTTTGTTGACCGGGTATTTTTAATGTGTCCGTTTGAAATTCATTTATCTTAAAACAATAACGATTTTGAAGTATCTCTATAAAAAACTCAATTGTTTTTTCGTTACCCGACCCTTAACCCAACTTAGAAGCATGACATATTAACAAAGTAAAACATATATGGCCATCAAATTCATTTCGAAAGCAAAACCTCTTCTTTCACTATTTCAAGTCAAAACCGTACAAAATTAATATGAATGAACTACATCTTGGTTGTTAATTCCTTTATGGACATTTGGGCAATCCTTCCTTGGTCTTCATATCTCTGTAACAAGGACATTCGTCTTTGTGCCCAATAGTACCGGAAGGAACACATAAACATTTTCCACAACAGTCGATACATACATCCATGCATTGGCCACGATGGTGTGTTGCAGAACATCGAACACTGCATGCAGATGGACATTCTACAAGATACCAGTTGCAACGATTATAACAATTATCTTAATAAAAATAAACACAATTCATTTATGAAAAAGATTTACCTGCAATCGGTACAGAGCCTTCACCCCCGGCCTAGAGAATAAAAGTTTACAAGTAAGTAGAGTTAAACTTTGAATGGAAACCAAAACAAAAAATGAATGCAATATATATACATATACAAATATATGGTCATATTCATGTGATATCAAACTTTTTTTTGAGACCTATGAGATTAACATTTTTTACATAAAACTTCACAGCAAAACACTGTGAATGTGAAAAAATTCGAGCATTCATACCAAAAACACTGTAAATGTTACATTCACAGTACAATGTTTATTGATGTGAACGTTCGTTTTTTTCGTTTTACTTCCACAACATTTTATTTGTAAAGGTTCAAATTATTTATTTTTTACCTTCACATCATTTTCGTTGTGAAGATTTTTTTTCATTTTGTTTTGGATTTTTTCTACCTTGATAGTATTTTTTAATACAAATATTCGAATTTTATTTACCATCACGGCGTTTTATTGTAAAGTTTCATTCATAAAGTCTTGGTCTCACGCGGTCTCACGGAAACAACTTTGTCTCACAAAAAACATCGTGAAGGTAAATAAAACTCGAATATTCATATTAAAAACACTATTGAGATAAAAAAAATTAAAAAAGGTAAAAAAAACGAACCTTTGTGAAGGTAAAAAATAAATAATGGGAACCTTCACACCGAAAATGTTGTGAAGGTAAAAAAAATCGAACCTTCATATCAAAAAACATCGTGAACATAACATTTACAATGTTTTTACTATTATTGTTCGCATTTTTTTTTACATTTACAGTGTTTTACTGTAAAGTTTAATGTAAAAAAATAGGTCTCACTGGTCTCATGTAAACATGTTAATCTCACATGAATATATATATATATGTGTGTGTGTGTGTGTGTTTCGTATACTTACAATCGAGAGTTCCACGACCGCCATGGATGCAACAATAAAGACAATGAAAATAAATTGGATTCTTGCCATTTTTTGGCCAAACACAACTCAACTCAAAGAATTTGGTACTTGTTATGCTTTTGGAATAATGAATTTTGTTTTGAACACGTGTATATATATAGATGCTGTAGAAAAATGAAAAAGGAAAAAAAATGATTCTTAAAAAAACTATATATTATAATAACATAATATTTATTTCAAATATTCCACGTAATCAATAATTAACAAAAATATACATTTTTTTTACGTATCTTTATTTACCAAAAAAATATATTTCTTTACATATATATCATATATTGAGATTTGGACTTAAATGACAATAAATTAAAAACTGCTAAGAGATGGACAACCATTATAAAGTATTAACTATGGAAATTAAAAGGTGATGACTAACCATTAAACAGAACCGACAGATTAGAATGTAAAAAACACGATTAAACACTATGTTACTGTTTTTTAATGACAATCGCTAGAGATGTTGAGTTCAAGCCGTAAATGTGGGAAATTTGAATCAAACGTAAGTCCCAACCATCAAACAAAAATTGATATAGAGTTTCAGACGAAAAAAGGTGCCTTGTTATGCATTTATTGTTGCAAATGAGTTTTTAGTTGTCTTGGCTTGTTATGCATTGAATAACCATTAGCGTTTTAATAAGTTTCAAAAGTCTTTTATCATTTTCTTTCAATTATGCTCCTAATTATTTATTATTACTATTATAAGCTATTATCAAATAATATAATTTTACAAAATATTTAATAGTTATACAATATTTTTGGAAAGTTATTAACTTGATTTGGTTATTTTGTAATATCTGTTTTGGATAAGGGCGAATTTAAGAAGAACCCAGGTAGGTCTCTGGACCTACCTATTTTTTTATATTTTTTTTTAAAGTTACATAGATTATTTTAAACCTATCTTATGGTACAAAATAAAATAAATATAACACGTCAACAATTTATATGGCTTGACTTAATTATAAACTATTTGGTTTTCTGTTTTAGATTCGTCACTGGTTTTGAAATAATATTAATAAAATATTTAACTAATACATTTTAAAAAAAATCAATAAACTATATTAATTATCATTAAAAGTAAATTTTATTAAAAAAATTATAAGATACTTTTAAACATATTATCTATACTAATTTATAAATCAAATTTATAAAAAATTTAGATGCTTAGAAACAACTAAAGCATTATCTACTACCTAATTTTAGCACCATTTAAAAAAAAAAAGTTACAAGTCAATTAACATTATGTACAAGTTCATTTAACTATTTATTTTATGTTCCCAAATTACCCTTCTTACTCCAATATTTATTTTAAATAACAAAGAAAATAGTATAGCTTGATTTTATTTATACTTTTTAAATATAAATATGAGCATCTCTAATTGCTAAGATATAAAGTTTTAATTTTTTTCTTCTTAAATTACCCCGACAGCATTGCAAACCCATTTGCTAAAATATTGATTTTGAAGTTTTTTCTAAATATAAAGATTTTTCTAAAATCTGCTAAAATATTGATTTTGAACATTTTTCTAAATATAAAGATTTTTCTAAAATCTGCTAAAATATTGATTTTGAAGTTTTTTCTAAATATAAAGATGGAGAAAGAAACATTGTTTTAATGTTTGTATACCAATAACATAATTAATTGTTTAAAAGTTTTTAAAAAGTTTATTAGAATAATAAATATAATGTATATCTTAGTAATATAAACGATGATAGGTTCTCTAAAATATAAAATATGTTGGAGATGAAAAAAGAATTTTAAGTTTTTTTAGTCTATCATTCTTTATTTTAGAAAGTTTATATCAAAACTTTTAGGCTATGTTTGGCAAGCGTAGCTTATAAGCTAGCTGGTAGCTGATAAGCTAGCTGTTGATTGATAAGCTTGCTAGTAGCTGATAAGCTAGCTGTTGAACAAATTATGTTTGGCAAAAACTAGCTTATGAGTATGTAAAATGACCAAAAAGGGTACATTTGAATTTAATAATTAATATTAATAAGGGTATAATTGGAAAAAGCTACAATAAACTTCTCATAAGCTACTCAAAGTAGCGTTTCAAAAAGCTAGTTTATAAGCTAGCTGATAAGCTAGCTTCCTGGTACATGTTTGGATGGACTAGCTTATAAGCTAGCTTATCAGCTAGCTTATAAGCTAGCTTATGCTTGCCAAACCAAGCCTTAAAGATGCTCTAAAGCCTCCATAAGGCCATCTTTACCCATACCACATTTACCAGCGCCACATTAGCTTTCCACTATTCTACCAATACCATACCATATCATTCTTATCCATACCATTCTAAATAATTAATTAAAAAAATAAAAGAAAAAGAAAAGAAGAGAGAGATAGATAGAAAGAAAGGTTGTGTGGGGTGGGTAGAGGAGAGAGCCGACATTGGGGGTACCAAGTGTGGCCTCTATCGGTCCCATACCGGTTTACCACGGCGGTGTTACCGCTCGGTACCGGGGGCGGTACCGCCTCCCTCCCGGTCCCGTAGCGGATGGCTTAAGTGCAACCCAAGCTATCTATTCTATCTAAAAAATTCAAACCGTACCTTAGCAAGTTATCAACATTAATAGGTTAACTCAACTATGACTTGTACATTTTTAGGGCATTTTCAACTCAACTACTAAAAAACAACTAATGGAATCATCAATGCAACTCTACTAATTTTTATTTATGACTAGATTGAGGGGAATGAAATCTATATATATATATTAAAAGAAGGATTTTGCTGATGTCATCAAAACGAAATTGAACAATCTTATTGGTCAATTAAACAAAATCAATCAAATGATGATGTCATAAAGAATTTCTATTTTTTTTAATGCCCTATTAATATGTAAAAATACATAACTAACAAATATGGAAAAAATATTTTCCAAAATTCACCTACCTAAATTTACATTTTGTATCCTTAAAATTATTTGATTAAATTACTTTTTATCCTTTAGTTTTTCATTCTTAAAATTACTTTTTTAAAACACTACATATTTTATTTCTGAATCCCTCCAGTTTTAATATCATTCAGGAAATCCGAACCTTTTTCAATTTCTTATATTTTAACAACTATTAGATGACTAAAATATTTAGTAATAAAGCAAGAGTAATTTTTTTCATTTAAATCGTTGATTAATAAGAATTATTTTTACTAAATAACTATACTCTACTTATTCAATTTCAAATAAAGTTTTGAATAAAAGACTGGAACAAAAGTTTTCCTAGATGGCTATAATTAAACTAACTCATTAATGTTTCTTTTATTAACTAAGTCTTTTTGCTGATGTCATGAAAACAAAATTGAGCAATCTTATTGGTCAATTAAACAAAATCAATCAAATGATGATGTCATAAAGAATTTCTATTTTTTTAATGCCCTATTAATATGTAAAAATACATAACTAACAAATATGGAAAAAATATTTTCCAAAATTCACCTACCTAAATTTACATTTTGTATCCTTAAAATTATTTGATTAAATTACTTTTTATCCTTTAGTTTTTCATTCTTAAAATTACTTTTTTAAAACACTACATATTTTATTTCTGAATCCCTCCAGTTTTAATATCATTCAGGAAATCCGAACCTTTTTCAATTTCTTATATTTTAACAACTATTAGATGACTAAAATATTTAGTAATAAAGCAAGAGTAATTTTTTTCATTTAAATCGTTGGTTAATAAGAATTATTTTTACTAAATAACTATATTCTACTTATTCAATTGAGTAAAGTTCAATTTTCGTCCCTAAACTATCTGGATTTTAACATTTTTCGTCCCTAAACTAAGGAAAGTCGCTTTCGACCTTGAAGTATGCAATTTTGTTTCAATTTTGGTCCCTCTCATTAACAGCCGTTAACTTTTCCGTTAACTCAATAAAATGAATGGTAATATGGTCATTTTACTCATTTTGCTAATTTTTTTGTTTATACAACACCTATGAAATTACAGGGACTGATTATGCAATTATATATTATATTATTATATTATAATATTATATATATTATATTATATTATATTTTATATTATATTATATTATATTATTATATTATATTATATTATATTATATTATATTATATTATATTATATTATATTATATTATATTATATTATATTATATATTATATACAATACCCATAAAATTACAGGGACATTTGTTCATCTCACCACCACCATTTGAACCCGCCGGTCACCGCCGGTGAACCCGTCGGTCACCTCCACTGCCGGTAAACCCATCGGTCACCTCCACCACCGTAACCACTATCATCGCCACCCTCTGGCGGTCGATGACGACGGCAACGTGGGTTAGATCGAGACAGAGAGAGATCACACTAATTTCTGAAATCAGATCCATGGTGAAATGACGATATTACCCTTCATTTAATTGGGTTTAACGGCTAAAATCAAACGGAGTTAGTGAGAGGGACCAAAATTGAAACAAAATTGCATACTTCAAGGTCGAAAGCGACTTTCCTTAGTTTAGGGACGAAAAATGTTAAAATCCAGATAGTTCAGGGACGAAAATTGAACTTTACTCTATTCAATTTCAAATAAAGTTTTGAATAAAAGACTGGAACAAAAGTTTTCCTAGATGGCTATGATTAAACTAACTCATTAATGTTTCCTTTATTAACTAAGTCATATTTATATTGTTAATTGCAGGTGAAATATTTGTTAACTTTATAATGTAGATGCCTATTTTTATTAGAAATTAAAACAATATGTTATAAATTGTCCGTGTATTACACGGGCCATTAACTAGTTTTTATTTTTATTTGGTTCTTTTTTCCATGCATTATTCCATCTGTGGATATTAAATGAATTTTTTTTTTGTATTTTCAAGTTGAAAAACATATTTTTTTTAACATGAAACAATTTTTCATTGATTATATTGTATTACCAAACAACATTAATGTAAAGCTCAATCTTGTTCCCATTCTCCTGTATTTCCATTTTTTTTTTTTGCATTCTTATTTCTAGAAATGAACCAAACAACCCTTAAAAACAATAGGATATTTCAACACAAATAAAACAACTCCAACCTAAGTGTCTCTAACATTGGATAGAGATGGTCTTAAAGCTCAACCATCATGCCACAATCCTTATTTGAGAACTCCACAACTATTGTACACCCCTCATGGCCTCACCTAGTCACCTTCCATGGACACATACAAATATGTTTATCTAGAAAAACATTAAATTGTTTTTGTTAAATGAAAATGAAATAGAATAGCAATATCAT
This sequence comes from Centaurea solstitialis, assembly GCA_030169165.1. NCBI lineage: Eukaryota > Viridiplantae > Streptophyta > Magnoliopsida > Asterales > Asteraceae > Centaurea > Centaurea solstitialis. The sequence continues at coordinate 42,639,853 of CM058044.1, forward strand.
AGAGATGATGTGATTTGTATTAATTATAAACCCTTTATATAAGAATAAGTTAGAGTAGATAGATAGAATATAGAGTTAAATACAAATTTGGTCCTTGTGGTTTATAAAAATTAACAGTTAAGGTCCCTCAAAGAATTTTTTAACGACCAACATCCATGTGCTTTTATTTTTATAACAGTCAACGTGGATACATTAAAGTTGTTAAAAATGGTAATTTAAGAAGGGTAAATTCGTCATTTTCATTTTTTTGTTTCAATAACATATTTGGTCCCTCCTAAAATCATGAATTAAAAAATAGTTTATAATTTATAACATATTTAATTAGGCCGTTTATATTTTTGGAATCACGGATTATAAAAATCTTTCATTTACTTACCGTCTAAGTTAACAGAAAAACCTTAGGATATGCGATTTGATTTTTTAATCAATTAAAAATGCTTCATGGTCGATGTGTTATTTTATTTCTTAATCTATAAGTTGGTTTTAACATATATTGCATCAGTTTGATTTCTTCATCGATCTCATTAGCCTCTACATATTTTGAACTCTCTTCAACCTAACTAATGGTGTGCATGTAATGGATTGTTTGAAAGGAACTCGAAGAGGATATGGTCATCTTGAACTATATGGTATGTGAAAATTTTACGCTTTGAAGTTTTTCTTTTATAGTTTAATTTTTTTGGAACTTTTATACCATATGTTTCACAGTGGTATTTCATGCTAGGTTTTTCAAGTGTAGTGTTGATTTCTTTGTGAAGTTGTATTTTTTGTGAAGGTTTTTAATCCATGATTTTAGGAGGGAACAAATATGTTATAAATTATGTTATTGAATTTTTATGGTTTTTAATCTCCATATTGGAATTAAAGTGCTTATTTAAATTTAAATACCGTTCAACTAAATATTTTATAAATTATAAAAAAAAATCCATGATTTTAGGAGGGACTAAATGTGTTATTGAAACAAAAAAAATTGAAAAGGACGAATTTACCCCTACTAAAAATTACCATTTTTAACAACGTTAATGTATAAGGACGTTGGCTATTATAAAAATAATAGCATAGGGACGTTGGTTGTTATAAAAAGGAAAGCACAAGGATGTTGGTCGTTAAAAAATTCTTTAAGGGATCTTAGCCGTTATTTTTTGTAAACCATAGGGACCAAATTTGTATTTAACTCTAGAATATATCTCAGCTATAATTAGGGGTGTGCAAAACCCGAACAATCCGAAATCCGAACCCGAACCCGAACCGAAATTATGATGTTTGTGCAAAACCCGAGTACCCCGAAATCCGAATAACCGAAACCCGACATTTAAGTAGATATTTAGGTTCGGGTTGGGTTTGATCTTTGGTCACCCGACCCGCCCGAAAACCCGAAATAATATGTATATGTATATTAAATATTATATAAATATATATGTTTATCTAATTCTCTTTGTAAATTATAGGCAATAGAAATGGTTTCTAATTTTTAGCATTACAATCGATTTCCTCTATCTCTTTATAGATTGAATTCACCATTAAAATCCATTGAATTTATATGTCTTTTTGTACGATAATAATACCCGAACCCGACCGACATCAACCCGAAACCCGACACCCCGAACCCGAAGCAATCCGAAATCCGAAACATAAAGTTCGGGTCTTGATTTTCATATCCGAAATCCGATCGGGTTTTTAATTCTCACACCCGAACCCGCCCGACCCGCCCGATGCACACCCCTAGCTATAATCCCCAATGTTAATCTCTATCTCTATTTTTATGGTATCCTTTATATGATGAGATACTTATCCTATAAGTTTTTTTTTAAACATCTTAAATATTAAGTTAATAATTGCATAAGTTAACAAACTTTAATTTTTTATTTAATATAATATTTGTTGTAGGCTATGTTTGGCAAACTAGATGATAAGTTAGCTGGTAGCTGATAAGCTAGTTTATTAACATGTTTAACAAAAATTAACTTATGAGTTATGAGTATGTAAAATGATTAAAAAGAGTATTTTTAATAAATAATCAGTTACAAGTATTTTATAATATAATTAAAATAAAATTTTAGTAATACAATTAAAAAAATTAATAATACAATATGTTAAACAATACAAACAATAAAAAAATTTGCTAATATATTTTATTGAAATAATATAGAATTGGTTATTATTATTATTATTATATACATTATAAATTTAGAATTTATTAAAACACATTTTAAAAAAAATCTACATTAACTTATAATTTAAATTACTATTAAATATAATAATAAAAAGTTGATCAACCTCATACATCTTAAATAACTAATAATTTGAAAAGAATATAATTAAGAACTAGATATAAATATTTTTTTATCAAAGTACTTAACATGTTTTAAAAATGTTAAATAATATTTATTATGATTAATAACATTTGAAAATAAATAATATATAATGTATAATTGTATAATTTAATTTAGTTAATAACTAATTTTAATTATTTATTAACAATAAATAATTATTATTAATTAATAGTTAATGTATAATTGTAATTAATAATAGTTATTATTAAAAAGAAGTATAATTGGAAAAAAGTCACAAAAATTTTCTTCATAAGCTATTCAAAGTAGCTTATTAAAAAACTAGCTTATAAGTTATTTTTTGTCTTACCAAATATGTACACAAAAAATAAACTACTTATAAATCAGCTTACGCTAGCTTATTTTTTTAGATAAGGTTCATCTGGGTTTGCCCAGACTACGAAACAATGTGGTAACCTTCAATTCATACCAATTTAACCCCACCCAGCAAATTCATATATGATCTTCACACCAATTAATTGAATTTTACAAATTGCTTTTCCTAACATATAATAATTGTATCATGAAATATGAGAAATTTATTATTTTTTAAATATATCGGTCTACTGATTTTAAGATAATAAAAACTATCTATATTTTCATTCACCTATTTTTTTTTTTTTTTGAAATTTATTATCTATTTATTTAACTATTATGTTGTCTAATGTTACAATTGAGTGATTATTCAACATCTTTTTGACCAATAATTGTTTATCAACTAGTTCATCAATTATTTATAATTAATTTCAAATTTTATACATGTTACTTTTAAATACATCGGTAACATTTATTAATTTAAAAAACAATCTTTTATTATTTTTAAATTTCCTAGAATTCATATCCACACTAGAAGCAGAGGGATTGTTAGAGGTTTGTCCTAGTATTAGAGGATGAATACGTGGTTGAGGCGAATATGTGGTTGATGCTTATTTATGGTGTGTTAATTTAGGTGCTCGGCTGTGTGGCGATTTATTTTAATGGTGATTTTTGCTTCAACGATAGGTCAACTATTATGATGCTTTTATACAATGAAAGTTACTTGTTCGTTCCCGTTGCAAGTTTGTGTGCATGCATTGGATGTGACATGTAATGGCTAAACATGTATGAGAGGTGTGACCCATTCGAATCCTTGAATACGTTTCATGTTATTCGTCGAGGGCAAACATGAGCCCGATATGCTGTCACATGCGTGAGTGACCAATATCGTGAGTCAAATACATGTGTAGGATTTGGGGCAAAATTGTTTTTAAGGAAACTCACTAGACCTCCGATCTAACTCTCATTTTTATCAAACTAAACCATTTTTCAAGAAAGTGATTCATGAGGCTTCAGGTAAAGGGGAAAAAAGGCTTGAACTGAGAGTCTTTTGTTGACATTCCTTTTAGATTTGATACAAACCTAGTTAACTAAATTTAACAGTTGCGAAAAGAGTTTCCCCATATACCTTATACTTATTTTTTAGTGTTGCTGAACTTACTTGAGGTTGTTTAGGCGTTATTAATGCTATGTTTGGAATTTAGGTTTGTGGTTGTTACAAATATGATGTCATTTTTTTTTTGAAAAACAACAATTTATTAAAAAAAGTCAGTCAAACAAGGAAACAAATAGACAAAGAAACCCTACACGAGCAATTGCGAGGTGGCAAACTGTTAGGAATTATGTGCAGAGTTGACAAACCAAGTGATTACGCATCCAATGTTACAAGACACTTGAGGGTCACACCTGTGAGGACCTATAAGTCGAACAAGTTAGATGAAACCCCGAAATGGAGAGTTAGGATTTATAATAGTATATTATAAATCAGTTGGGTAATTACAGTCAGAATTACCAAAGTTGGAGGGTTATTAATTAATTAGGATATTATATATTTATTAGATAAATAAATATATAATAGTTAATTAATAAGCTTTATATATATTAGAAAAATATATAATCGTAATTATCGTATGCAAATTCTTTTCCAGCTAATTAAAAGGAAAAAAGGATTAGAGATAATTATAAAAGGAAACTGAATCTTATACAAACTGTATTTTTCCTCCATATAAATAAGGCTTATGGGTTAAGGAAAAATAACAAGCTTTTCAGTTAGAAAATCAGTTTTTCAAGTTTCCTCCCTTCTCCTCTCTCTCCACCAGCGCCGATCACCCCCCCCTGGGTCGGATTCCAGTTTCGGTCATTCGGGTTTCGGTCATTCGGGTTTTTCATACAGTTCTGCTAGAGGAACGTTCGCTGGTCGATCATTGGTGGATCTATTCTCAAGCAACCAGGTAAATTGATCTAAACCAAATTAATAGGATTAAAACTATAACGATTAAAGATCATTAGGCTTTAATGGGTTTTTAGCTTTTATCGCTTCCGCATAATTAGATCGGAAACAGCGTGTTTCTGATCGCGTAGGTTTTATCAGTTTGATTAACCTATGAGTTATATCAAACCAGCAAGGTTTGATAGATCTGAGATAATCCTCGAATCAGTTTGATCCGAGGATACCCGCAAAAACCCAACAGTGGTATCAGAGCCATTGTTAATAAATCGTTTAGTTTTATCTATCTATCAGTTTATCCTGTTCATATGTGATCCGTTAAAATTGTTATTTAACAAGTTTAAAAATCTAATTTTTAATTCTTGCGTTTCAAGTTCTTTAAAAATCTGATTTTTATAAGATCCGTTATTTTAATTGTTTCATTATCATCATGAAAACACCAAACCAATGATCGGCGGTGGAACGGCGGCAGCTAGCCGACCGGACCGCCAAGCCGATCACCGACTACAAAATCACACCACACAAGAACACCGGCCGCACCACAGTTTGTGGTGGCGGCGTCAACCACCAGACCGCACCCCAGATCGGTGGTCGCGGTGGACGGTGGTGGCCGGATTGTCTTCGCGATCGTGGCCGAGAACCACAGACCAATCGTCGCCCCACCAGTCCGGTGGTAGGCGAGCGACGGTTGCCGACGGGGTCAGCCACCAGATCGTGGTGGACGATGGCGGCGAATAGTGGCGGTGGTGGTCCGTTGTTTAATCGCCAAACATGACGACGACGGCGATCGATGGCGGTGGCGTTTGCCATCGTTATCGAACCGGTGGGGCGACGACGCCGAAACGTCGATCGTCGCCACCGTGTACGCCATAAGCAGCGGATGGTGGTGGCAGCGCGTAGTCGTGGGTAACACCTCCAGTTTGGTGATGGTAGACCGGAAAATCGCGACCAAACCAAGCCACGGTGGCCAAGACAAGGCCACACCGCAACCACCAGGTACCGCGACTGCGGTGGTGGATGGCGGTGTTCTCAACCGTCGACGCCGGTTCTCACAATCACCGGCCAAGCCGTGCAAAACGGTGGCGGCGGCTACCGATTAAACCGTGGCTGACCTAAACCACCGTGTTGGTGGCGGCGGCAGCTGATGATGGTTGTAATCACCAAACAGCGACCACCAGAAACCACCTTGGTGGTGGTGGTGTGCGAACCGGCCACCGCTGGCTGCCTCATGGCCGCGCCAAGCGGTGGCGGTAGTGAATAAATCGGCAGGTACGACCGTCATAAGCCACCATGGTGGTGGTAGTGTACACTCGAGGAAATCACAGGCGCAAGCCGCGTTTTCACGACACGAACCAGACTTGTGATCGACCTAGGGTTTTTCGTATTGTTGGGCCTAAATGATACCAGGCCCAAAAGCCTCAGTTTTTGGACCAAGTTATGGCCCAAAAAGAGATCTTTTGGTTTTAGGCTTTCTTATCCAAAATTATTTTTCCAATAAAATTTATTCAAACCAATTGAGTTTCGGAATTAAATTTTTCACCGTTTTTCAAATAGGCCTAATTTTATGTTTTTACTATTTAATTAAAACACTAAGGCCAGTATTATAAAATTGGATCGTTAAAACCAGTTCAATAATTTTGGGTAAAGGATTAAATGGTTTTTGTTTTAAGATTTATTATAAATCTCCGTTTTAAGTTAAAACCATTCTTCAGTCTAAAGTTTTTCTTTAAGAATTCATAAAACAGTTTGTTTTTCGAATCAGTTATAAAACCAAGTTTTGCGATAATATAATTTTAACGGATCCAGGTTTATTTACTCGTAATTATAAGATTGCTTTTATTATATTGCATATATATTTACGTAATTGCTTGAGCTTGATATATGGATTTCAGTTTGATTTTACACATATATCTATTATAGTGTTTTGCCAACCTAGACCCTTGACATATTTACGGGGAGGCCTGCGTGCCATTTACAACCCCTGATGTAATAATGACCTTAGGATAGAAAGTTTTTTTTCTCTTCCTGGATGACGAGGCCAGTGGGAGCTACTAGGATTCTTTATCCTCCCGGGAGTACTAACAAAACATGGCGAGGCCAGTGGGAGCTACGCGAGGTTTTAAAGTTTTTTAGTAGAATAGGTCATTATTGGTCCCTAGGAAACGTTGGCAAAAACTATAATTAATCATTATGTGATTATTTGATTAATTGCATGGTTGACTAATTATTTGTGATATCTTGCATGTTAATAGTTTTAAATAGAATTGTTACTTTAAAACTAGTTTATATCACAAAAGGAATATAGGTTTTAGTTTCGTTAAATTTTTCAAAACAATAGTTTTTGATTTAAAAACCTATAGGTGATTGTAAAAGGCAAGTTGACAAAAACAGTTAGTTTTAATCAACTAGGTGTGCTGTTAAAACAGTTAGTTTTAATTAGCAAGTAATTTTAGAACAGTTAGTTTTAAAATTACGTGTATGTTTGAAACAGTTAGTTTAAAACATAAGTAGCCTTTATAACAATCAGTTTTTCAAAATCCTGGAAGTAAAGTTTTTCAAAACCCCGAAAATCATAGATCAGTAGTGCAACCCATCTAGGGGCACCTTCGGCGTAAAGTACATAGGCGTTGTAAGTGATCACACATTAAACGTCCGTGTTCAAACTGAAGCTGAAGGGGTTACATAACTCTGCGAATTATCTCCGGGTGGTACCGGCCAGAGTATAGTGATCAGGTCCCCAAAATGGTGAGATCTGTTTTGGTACTATAATGTTCACGGGTGGTACCGGGCCAAAAAGCACTAAGAGGGACTAAAACATGCACAGGTAGTTGCCATAAGTCCCGAAAAGATACTAGGAGTCATGTCAGCTAGACATGATTGGTAAAAGTCCTTACCTACCGAAATAAATACGGGTCTGGTGGAGCAAGAACATTACGCACATCAGGACGTATGAAATAAGGATCCTAGTCCAATAAATTGATCATTTAAGGGTTTATTGATATTTTATTGGAAATTAGTCTATTTACAGTTGCTAAGACCAAAAGTTTTATTTTGTGTAGATGGCAAGCACTGTTACCAGCACTAACAATCTTTCCCTCCGCTCTATCCTAGAGAAGGATAAGTTGACCGGCTCCAACTTTCTCGACTGGGAGCGCAATCTGATGATTGTGCTCAGACATGAGAGAAAGTGGTATGTGCTTGAAGAGCCACTTGGGGAGGCACCTCCGGCAAACGCTCCGGCTGCTGCCAGAAATGCCCACAAGAAGCACTCAGATGATCTTCTTGATGTCGCCTGTCTGATGCTAGCAACTATGAGCCCAGATCTGCAAGCAGGGCTCATAAATACGAATGCTTACGACATGATCCGCCAGCTGAGGGACATGTTTCAGACTCAGGCTCGTACAGAGCGCTACGATGCCACCAAAGCATTCAATGAATGCAAGATGGTAAGAGGGACATCAGTAAGTGACCATGTCATGAAAATGAAACGGCACTTAGATCATCTGGAGAGGCTTGGTCATCCTGTTCCGTTGCAGCTAGCAACAGACACCATACTCAATTCACTGTCAGAAGACTACAGGCCCTTCGTAGTCAATTACAATATGAACAACATGGAGAAAACTATAGCAGAGTTGCACTCCATGCTAAAGACAGCTGAACTGAACATGGGGAACAAGAACAAGACTAAGGATGTCTTGATGGTGAAAGACGGAGGGGTGAAAAAGAAGAATGGGCAAGCTAGCACCAGTAAAGGAAAAGGACCAGTCCAGGCCATCCAGAGTGCACCCAAGAAAGGCAAGGGCAAGGGCAAGAAGGTTAAGCCAAACAAAGCTAGGACCAAGAATCGCTGCTTCATATGCAACGAGATCGGTCATTGGAGGCAAAACTGCCCTAAGCGTCATGAAGCAGGTATGTAAACCTCAGAAAATTTATGATTGCTTTATTTTGTCACTTCTTACTTGTCAGCTTACAAGTATACTGATACCTAGAGCAAATGATTATTGCAGGAGGTCAGAAATGAAGTGAAGTGCCCAGGAGTTGCCGAGGATCTTAAGCACGAGATGATTTAAGTCAAGACATATTTGAATTTATAGTTTTAAAACAGTTATTTTTGGGGGTTTATGTTTTAAACAATTTTTGATAATTATATTTTATAATTTCATGGTTTTATTTTTCAAAAGTTATTGTCTTGACATAGAAATATCTGATTGTGCCTGATATTCTTATATCTGTATGATCCTAGTTGATGCCTGTTATAATTACTTTAATGAAATTGAAGTAATTTGTATAAAAACTATCAAAACACACGAGATTCTATAGGAATGCGTTTTGAGAATAAAACATTTATGAATAATAGTTTTGTGATCAAGAGGGAGAATTTAAGATATTAACTCAGACAGCGTTAATAACAGTATTTATGAAACTAGAAGGATTCCAAGGTTTGGAATCAGGATTTGACCAAATCCAGTTGAGTTTTATAAAAAGGAAATTCTCAAGAATTAACTAATCAAGTTTGATCAAGTTTTATTCAAATGTTTTAAAAAGGAGAATTTAGGATATTAACTCAGATGACGTTAATAACAGTATTTATGAAACTAGAAGGATTCCAAGGTTTGGAATTAGGATTTGACCAAATCCAGTTGAGTTTCATAAAAGGAAATTCTCAAAGTTCATTACTTGAAATTAGGATTGACTAATCAAAGTTTTGACTAAGTCAATAGTAAATTTTGAGTAATAGTTAGTTTTTATGCAAGTAAGTGGGAGCCCAATTTATTCTCTATCTAGTCTGAGATAAAAGAATAAAAGACATAATTATTGATATATCTCGGAATTCATAAATCCAGATAGGATAAGAATTCATAAGATATAATTAGCCCTTTTAGTTAAAAGGATAAAAGTTTCAAGACCCATGAAACAAAGGTCGTGACTGACTTAAAAATCAATAATTGAAGTGTTGGATTAAAATATATAGCATTCCAGTAGATTTGCCAGGATTGCAAATGGAATCGGATTTCAGGTAGAAATCATTCATCTACACAAGCAACTAAGGAAAGTTGCAGTCTTACATATTCAGGAACTGGAAGTTAGTCCAGGTCTCCGAGTTCACGAAATATGATAAAAGACTAGTTATTGTTTAAGAAGTGTTTGCAGAACAATAATTAGCAGATACAAGTAGATCGTATAAACAGACTTGTATTTTTGGTTATCACTTTGATTAAAATGGTAAACTTTAATCAAAGGGTTTAAACTAAAGATAGGTGATACTTTATTTTAGACCAGTATTTAACAAACGTTAAATAGATATTATGAAAGTTATTAAAGAAAAGACATTCAGTCTTGTTATTATTACAGCGTGTAATATGGACTATACAAGATTGATTTCTTTATCACTTTCACATTTTTGCATGTTTTTAATATATCCAGGAATGAAATCAGTCTCCGATTTTTCATTCAAAATCTATCCGTGACAACTTATCAATGTGGGAGCATGATAAGGTGTTAAAGTCATTGTGAACTTTTAGGTAGTTATGATCAGTTGCTGAATAACAGCTACAAGTGTTGTAGACTAAAAGTTGCACAGATATTTGATAGAGTATCAAATATCGGACGTGATCCGCGGTTGAGATTACTTCTTGGAATAAAGTCATAAGTGAATCTCACAGTGGTTGTCCCTATCACCTGAGGTATCTGATTTGATGTCATGAGGACTACTGAATTCTTAGTGCACTCAACCGCTACGCCGTAACAGGGTGGCTATAAAGGGTGTAACTAGATTCAGCGGAAGACGTGGTGTTAAAGGCAGATATGCAAGACGGGATTTGCACCTCTTTATAGGAGAGAGATATTTCTGGGCCCATCTTGACTGACTGAGTATACTGATGAAGTGCATGGCCATGCCCAAACGAACTGATTAGTTCTTTGTCGTTTACCTATCAGTGAAAGTCAGATAATCAAGAAAACAGAATCTTGAGTATTTAGAGTTGATACTTTCCAAGCTCATACTCACAGATGAAATATCGCGATGCAAAGGGAAAAGCCAAGATATACCCAATCAATGAACAGTAGTTTCATAGATACCAATTCCTCACGGAATGTTTATATCACCAGTCTGGGTATAAGAGTTCTTGTAACCTGGTCAGCCTAAGTGCCTGTCTAGGGGCCTCCTTAGGTCAGTATAATCAAAGGTGGTATTGCCAACTTGCACAAGTGGGAGTCTGTTAGGAATTATGTGCAGAGTTGACAAACCAAGTGATTACGCATCCAATGTTACAAGACACTTGAGGGTCACACCTGTGAGGACCTATAAGTCGAACAAGTTAGATGAAACCCCGAAATGGAGAGTTAGGATTTATAATAGTATATTATAAATCAGTTGGGTAATTACAGTCAGAATTACCAAAGTTGGAGGGTTATTAATTAATTAGGATATTATATATTTATTAGATAAATAAATATATAATAGTTAATTAATAAGCTTTATATATATTAGAAAAATATAATCGTAATTATCGTATGCAAATTCTTTTCCAGCTAATTAAAAGGAAAAAAGGATTAGAGATAATTATAAAAGGAAACTGAATCTTATACAAACTGTATTTTTCCTCCATATAAATAAGGCTTATGGGTTAAGGAAAAATAACAAGCTTTTCAGTTAGAAAATCACTTTTTCAAGTTTCCTCCCTTCTCCTCTCTCTCCACCAGCGCCGATCACCCCCCCTGGGTCGGATTCCAGTTTCGGTCATTCGGGTTTCGGTCATTCGGGTTTTTCATACAGTTCTGCTAGAGGAACGTTCGCTGGTCGATCATTGGTGGATCTATTCTCAAGCAACCAGGTAAATTGATCTAAACCAAATTAATAGGATTAAAACTATAACGATTAAAGATCATTAGGCTTTAATGGGTTTTTAGCTTTTATCGCTTCCGCATAATTAGATCGGAAACAGCGTGTTTCTGATCGCGTAGGTTTTATCAGTTTGATTAACCTATGAGTTATATCAAACCAGCAAGGTTTGATAGATCTGAGATAATCCTCGAATCAGTTTGATCCGAGGATACCCGCAAAAACCCAACACAAACAAGGAAAGGAGAAATACAAAACACATGAGCAAATAAAGCAAAGCGAAAAAGCAAACCTAGAATCGAAACCGCATATTGGACCAGGGTTACAAACCAACTACACAAGGATGTCGATTACGAAACAGTTACATGCGCAAGAAAATACAATGTCATTTAAAGTTGTCGGTTTAAATTGACCCGTAATGTTGAGATTACTTCCATAGTTGACATTTGACAATGTATCTCGATATTAAGTTGCATACTACAAAAATTAGCATGTAATCATTTCAACTTGTGTCAAGAGCTTCAAAACTTACCAATTAACTATAGAGTTTTCAAAACCAAAAGTGAACCTAGTCAGTTAGATACCAAACCAAAGATCTTTCCCTGAATGCTCCCAACTCCATCAAGCCATTCTATCTAAAGACATAGATCATGCATAGTTTCGAAACTACCATTCCGCCAACTTCAACATTCAAAAACAACAACCGTCAACCTTTATCTGATCCGTCACATGAACATAAACAAAGTCAGTCTAAACTCTTCAATCATGAACCGTTTAAAACAACTTCGATCTAACCGATTTATTTATTTTCAGTGGTAGAATCTATTAAATACATGCCATATGACTACCATACCACCATAGCATTTGGTCTTTGGTGGCATTTGGTAATTGGTCCATCACCTACCTTATCGTCTTCCCAAGAGTCAAAGTAAACATAAACAACAAAACCACCACAAAAAACCAAGGACAAAAAAGTCAAAAATAAAAAAAAATAAAATAAAATTCCCTCGTGTTATACGGAACTCAAATCAAATTTAAATATAGTTTTTCAAATCTCCCCTTATAAACCGCCTTTATCTCCCGGTTCTATTCATTCTCTCCTAAAACACACACACACACACACACACAAACCCTCATTTTCACAGCCAAAATCGCTAACTGAGTTTTGTAAACCCTAGAAATTTCAATCTCGCAATAATGTCGGCCGCCGGAGGAGAAAGCGGATTAGCTCAAGAAGATGAGAAGAAGCCGATGGATCAAACTGCGCACATCAATCTCAAGGTCAAGGGGCAGGTATAGATGCATATATCGAATTGTTTTTGTTTTACTCGTTTTGTGATTGATTTTGTAGTTTGATTTGTGTTTTTTAAGTCGATCGATCGTTTTTGTATCTGTTTTTTGTTGAAATTTGGATTTTGTTGTTGGTTTGGTTCATGATTGATGATTTAGGCGTTTGTTGTGCTTGATTTTTATGCGATCTATGATGCGATTTTAGGTCATGAGATGATTTTATGTAGGAAGTAGTGCAGAGTGCACATCTGTTTTATTTGTATCTTATTTGTTGAAAGAAGTATTGAATGTTTTTTGTTTTTACTCGTTTTGTGATTAATTATGCGGTTTAATTGTGTTTGTAAGTCGATCGATCGTTTTTTCCATGTGTGTAATTTGCGTTGAAATCTGAAATTTGTAGTCGAGTAGTTCATTGATAGTTTAGGCGTTTGTTGTGCTTGATTTTATGCGATCTATGGTGCGATTTGAAGTTATAAGGTGATTTGATAAGTTAATATGTTTCAATGTAGGGATGAATTTGAAGTTTGTTTCATTTATTGTTATGCTTTTCTGTAAGTCGTGATTTGTTGATTTCGTGATAGCCAGATCCTTGTGTTTATTGGTAGAGAGATAGGTTTTCATTCAATTAATTTGGTTTAGTGTTGGTTAAAGTTGGTTAAACTATCATTATTTCTCATTTATGTTTAACTGTATGGTTTAAAGCACGTCAATCCTTGAAAAGAGTAAAAAACACCTTTATGGACAGTAAATGCGAAATCATTGATGAACTAACCAACCAGAAATTCAGAGAACAATGAAACACCTCAGAAATAAGCAGATGGATTTTGATCTGTGGCTGCATCGTTGTAAATTTTACACTATGTAGGATTTTGAAAGGATGATGAATGTTAAGTAGCAATTTTGATTTGCAAGATCAACTAGAAATGAAAAATCTAAAACATGCGAGATTTGTTACAATTGTCTTGCTCATGATGTTGAAAGTATGTTTATCTCATGCTAAATGCTGCGTAGCTTTATTTGCATTTATATCGAAGTAGAAAATGGAAAGCAATTACTCTTGAGTCTTTATGTTGAAACCATCTTGATTCTAATCAAGTTATTTGATTCATGTACAAATCCTTCTTTTTACAAATATTAGAAGATTCGATCCTCATTTCAGTTTAACTTTCGATTGCCATTTAAACAACGATACAGGGTGTTTTTTATTTTATCCAGTCATTGTAGGATTTGTTAAGTTTATGATGTTGCTATGAAAAGAAGAGACCTGATTTGCAATTTTGTGATTATGTTGGTGGTTGTAGGATGGGAATGAGGTTTTCTTCAGGATCAAGCGCAGCACCCAGCTGAAGAAACTGATGAATGCCTACTGCGATAGGCAGTCAGTGGAGATGAACTCTATTGCTTTCCTGTTTGATGGGAGGCGCCTTCGAGCCGAGCAAACTCCTGATGAGGTAATTTCTTAATTATTAACTACTAATCTGTTTCTATTTATATGTACACACATGCATGTGGCGCGGCACACACACACAAAACTGTAAAGTGTGTGTATGTGTGTATTATAGGGGAGGGATCAAATGCAAACCACCCTAATTTGTGCAAACCGTCAATTTTATTGGTTATTTTAATGAAATACCTTTTCTTGATGAAATTGTTTCATATTTTGTGTTTTTTTAATGTAAAAATGAAATTGTTTCTTGTATTCTCTCGCTTGATGAAACCTTTTCATTTTTACATAAAAACCCCAAATATAGTAATCATTTTTACCAAAAAAAGATTATATGAAACAATCTCATGAAATTATTTTTTTAATTTAACCAATGAAATCGACGGGTTGCACAAATTATGGTGGAATGCAAAAAGTTTCAAGATTACACATAATTACATGTCATATATGGTTAAACACATGATGCGTTGTAGCCATTGGATGATACTGCAAGTCACCCATGTCTCTCTTGGGCATATTTAATCATATGTGATTATTTGTTCCGTGATCTTGGAAATTTTTGTTCTCTTGTAGATTAACTTCTTGCATGATCCTCTCCCTCTCTCTCTCTGTGTCTCTCACACGCACGCGCGCGCACACACACACACATTAGAGGGGAGTTCATATTATCATATACAACCTCTTTAAATTATACAACTAATCAATCAACTCACCAATCCACCATATATTTTTTTAATTTCCTTTTTTAAAAAAAAATTAAGGGTAGTTACAACTGATCAAATGGTAACCGTTGATGATCTGTTCTTATTTATTTTATTTTTAAATTAAGGGTAGTTAGAACTGATAAAATGGACACATCTGATTTGGTTGTAAGGGTTGTAGGAATGCAAAGGGTTGCATAATAAGTTAATAACCCACCTTGCTCTTTTTAGGAAAAAATTAAAAAAAGGTATAAATGTATGATGATGGAAGTTGTTTGTTTATGCAGCTTGAGATGGAGGAAGGTGATGAGATTGATGCAATGTTGCACCAAACTGGAGGCAGTGGAATCTAAGTGGTTAGTAGTGCTACTACTGTTGTTGCTGTTGGTTATGGTTGAGGTTGATGCATTATGAATAAGAGCTGAAAAAGATGTTACCAAAGTAGAAGTAGTAGTAGTAGTAGACAGCAGTAGTAGTTAATGTGTGAATTAAGTAAGGTGTTACTTTAGAGTATTCCTAGTGAATTAAGTGTGGTATGTTTTAATAGGGCTTGTGCTCTATCTCTGACCTTTTGGCTTATACTATGAAATGCACTGGGATTTATGTTGGATTTGTTACTGTTCTTGCTTAGAGTATTTGCAATTTAGATCTTATTCACATGGTGTTTCATTTATGGGTTGTTTACTAAACGTTCAGTGGTTGGAGTTGTGCTTCTTGGGCATCAAAATGGCTTATGGGCTGTTTGGAATTGCTTATTTAAAACAACTTATGCTTTTCTATAAAAGTGTTTAGCAATTTACATGGTGTTAAAACAAAGTTCTATAAGAAGTGCTCGTATTATCTTATGATGTAGCAAAATGTAATAAGTTGATAAGTTGTTTTTTACGGAGTGTTTGAGATTGCTTATACATGTTAAATGACTAACAATGTGTAAGTTGTTTTAAATAAGTCAATAAGTTAGAATGTAGTAACTTATCAAAAACTTCTTATTACTGGTGTCAAAAAGATATAAGCAATTTTTTTCTCATCCAAACGCTACCTTTTCCACACCGAAATAAGTTAATAAGCACTTAAAATAAGCAAATCTCAAACGGCCCTTAGTAGTTAATAATCTTACCTGATAAGCGGTAAGTAAGAGTTAACACCTCACTTACAGGATAAGATTGTTGGCCATTTCTATTCTTAGTCAGTAGGTAAGTGACTTGGTATTTGGTAAACATTGACCCTGATCGGTGTTTGGTAAAATGAACCTGTCATATAATTCTATTTAAGCCATAATGAGTGATAGCACATAATTTGAAGAAGACATGTCATGATATTGGTGTGAGACGTGTTTTTGTTTTTACGTAGTCTCTTTAGCGTTTGTGTAAAGCATGGCTTGTTTTTTTTCCAATTTAAAAAAAAAAAATTGATTTCTTATTGTTTAGGTTTTTGTGTTTCACTTTGAGCTATGAATTTTATATTTTTAAAAGAAAAGTTCAGAAAAACTTCTCACTCTTCTTACCGTTAACTTAACATATATCGTCTTTCTTCTTCTAATACGAATATATATAACATACTAATTTCTTGTATTATGTATGTGCCTTAAAAAAAGTTACGCCCTCGTTTTGGTGTGTAAGACTTAACACTTCAGTTAGTTGCCTTACCTCAAGCCATTTTGAAACATGCATAAGACATGATATAACAAGAACTTGGCTCAGGGAAGCCTTGACCAAGTTATATTATCTTAGACTTATGAATAATTGAATATGATAAGGACCAAGAGTCTTACTTGATAACCAAGAGTCTTACTCGATAAGTGAAGGTGATGATTCTTATTTCTTACCTTGTAAGTGAAGGTGGCAACTCTTGCCTGCTAAGTGAGAACTCAACTCCTACCCGATTAGCGTTAACTAGTGAATTATTACATACGATGCCCAGGGCCGGCCCTGGGCACGTGCAGCACGTGCGACCGCACAGGGCATCAAGCCTAAGGGGGCATCAAATTTTCATCTACTATTATTAATCTAAATTTAATGATTTAGGAGTTTGGATTTAATCAAATTTTCATCTATTATCGTGAACTGAAATCTGTCTTTGAAATTGGAGTATTCCAATTTCCAAATATGAGTTAGATATTGTGATTTAATATAAAGAAAAAATATTTAGAAATACCTTCTTTGAACTTTATAAATTGTATAATGGTCCCTGTTTTATATGAATTGTTTTATGTGAACTTTAATTGGATTTGTGTGGGGATTTTTCTAATGGTGTTGGTTATAGTGCATCAGTCCTGAAAACAGCAGCGGATGGGGTTGTTTATCAAGTAAGTCGTCCTAAAAAACATCCATATAATGATGTTATAGTGTGCAGGTCCAAATGAGCTATTTAAGGTCTGTTTCAGGGTCGTTTAGAATCTATTTAGAAACTAATTTTAATCAATCCCTTTCTCTCTATCTAGAGGGAGTCGGGGTACATTATGATATAGTAGAAGTATTACTTGGATGCCAATTGAGTTAGGATAGAAGCTTCTTTGCAGAAGTTTATGCTCAACTTTATCATAGAATTTGTTTAGGATGATAAATTGTCGCTTATGCAAATATGGTTCTTTATTTGTCCCCTGCGCCGAAGTTGTATCATTTTTTTCCAATAAAATTGGCATAGAGATAAACGCTTGACTAGTTCTATACTCCTTCAAAAATTTGTGTGCTTTTGTTTATTGAATTAGGGGCATATTTTTAGCTATCCGCCCAGGGCATCCAAAACCATTGGACCGGCCCTGACGATGCCACATTAATAGACTAAAATCTTATTTGATAAGGCAAGTGATAGTTTTGAATTTTACTTGATAGTGTGTGTTTCAACAGATCCTTACATTGATGCAATAAAAATTAAACTTGAACTTCAGGACTTGAGACGGGGGTGGAGTGAATGAAATAACTTGGTAAATTACTAAACTACCTATGTCAAAGTAAAGTCATTTACAATCTATTTTTCAACTATCTGCACCAGTTTAGTTTAATCCTTCTCCAATTGTGCTTAAGGTTAAAACTAACTTGCACAACGTGGATTTGCTATCTCCAACCCAACACTAAAAACATAAAAATTGAGCTAATGACGTGTAACTCAGTTAGTAATGGGTGGGGTAGTGTTTGTCCAAAATCCAATGGTCTCAGGTTTCTCAAAATACTTTTGTTTGGTCATTTTACATACTCATAAGCAAGTTTTCACCAAACATATATTATTAATAAGCTAGCTTATTAGTTACTAGCTAACTTATTATGCAATGTTTGGCAAAAATAAGCTAGTTTATAAGTTGGTACATGTTTGGATGAACCATAAGCTAGCTTATTAGCTGATTTATTAGCTAGCTTATCGAAACGCTAGTTGAAGTAGCGTTTCAGAAGTTTTTTGTAGTTTTTTCCAATTATACCCTTATTAATATTAATTATTATACCCCAAAATACCATTTTTTGTCATTTTACGTACTCATAAGTTAGTTTTACCAAACATAATTTATTCATAACCTAACTTATCAGCTACTAGTTAGCTTATAAACCAACAACTAGCTTATCAACTAATTTGCCAAACATGATCGGCTAACTTATCAAATATAAAGCTACAATTTAGTTTGCCAAACGCATTAATGATTTTTTTTTTATCGTTCATTGGACCTACCATAACCCGGCCCGTTTAATACAATTTGCTAAACGGATCCAAACCACGACCCGTTTGAAGCTCGATGCGTGATCTGTAATGGAGGTCGTCACTGAGAACAACACATTTTGAAGCTCTACTGCCATGGCCGAATTCCCTACGCGATTCACTCCAACTCCATCACCATAGCTCACCATTAACGTTCACACTCATCACATTCTCATGGCTCGTTTACTCTCAATCTTCGCCTTCTTCGTGTTCCTACTCCACCACGTTGCCTCTAAATCCACCGGAGAATTAGCAGTAGAACAAAAACAACAACAACTCGAAGGAGGAGAAGAAGAAGAATTCACGGAGGAGTTGCTGTTCAGGCCGCTTCCTGATCGGAAAGTTCTTACTCATTTTCACTTCCAGAGCAAAGTTCCACGGACGGATTCTTATGGACATCACCACCGGCTTTTTCCGAAAGCTGTATATCAGCTGGTATGATTGATTACAGTAGTAGGATGGATGATCACTTTGATTTCGATGAGATTTTGTGTTTTTGTATTGGCGTTTTGTTGAATCGTTAGGTTAATTTGTATCGAAAGGTGTTAAATTATTGCTTGCTAATTGAGTTTAGGGTTTAGTGATTTATAGATTTATGGATTAGGATTATAAATGAAGGTTGTATTGTTTTATTGATATAATTCAATCCTTAATCTAGTTTAGTTTAGGATAATCACTTTTATTCGATCAGATTCTGTGTTTTCTATTGGGAGTTCTATTAAATCCTTAGGTTAATCAGTGCCTAAAGCTGTCAAATTATTGCTCTGCTCCGTGCTAATTGAGTTTAGGGTTTAGTGATTTATAGATTAGGATTATAAGTGAAGTTTGTATTGTTTAATTTAGGATATGGAAGTCATAAATTGTGCTATATATGGGATTATAGTTTCAGAAATGGTAGTGCACCTCATTTAGTTCCATTTTTGAACTGATTTTGTTTCAATTTCGTAACCAAATCCAGGAGTGTTGATGTATTGTCTAGTTTGTTGGTTTAAAATTTAAATAGGTGCATGATTGATGTTGCTTATTGATTTTAGGTTTAAGGATTGTTGTTGCATTGCTGCTTTGGAAGAACTTACATGGCAGTCAATTTGATTGGAAGCTCCTACTGTAGTCGGAGTCTGCCATGGCAATGTAATGCCTTGGTGGATGTTGGAGATCTGATTATCATATATACCTAGAAATGAAGTATCAGCTTGGATGTTGTTGTGATTTATTCCGGTTGGATTGATCTACACTTGAATAAATTAAATCTACAAATGCCATAAAGTTGTATTTGATTTTCTATATATCCAGTTGATATGCTGAAGTTATATGCCAAAGCAAGTAATTATTCTTGTGTCGGGAATTAGTCATCAGGAACTTGTGATGTTGCTCCTGGATCCTGATTTTAGCATTCTAGAAATAAAAATGATGTGGTTTTGACTTTGGATGAGGTGCAGAGAGTCCAATACTGCTAAAGCCTTGATGTTGAATACTATTTTTCTATGCCCACAGAGCAACTATGGGCTACTCATTTGATATGAAATCTTTGGACGTGATGCTAATAATACATTTTGTTTGCTTATCACGGGTGGTGGCCCCAATGTTAGTGCCGTACCTGTTTCATATGTTTGTACCCCTTACCCATTTATGAACGAACATTATGTGAATGAAGAACTAGTTTAACATCTGGAACTAAAAGCAATTATACAAAGAATGAGATTCACCCCTGCAAATCAATAGTCATAATATCCTATTTGCCCTCAGCACATTTCTTTGAATCCACAAAGAGAAAATCAACCATAAAAGGGATACTAATAGTGGCCAGTGAGTGATGCACTAATTGCATAGATCTGATCATCTGATGTCAAGCTACTGTTTTAATAGGTTATACTATGTAGGTTGAATAATTATATTGGTCTTTTATGTTTTATTTGATTTATTGACCGTTATTATTGCATCCTTTCCGATATAATCATGTAATTCTCTCCCTAAAAATTCAATCATTCCTTTTATCTGTGAATGAAAGTGTATTATCTTCTTATTGACGTGTTTATCCATCTTTCATCTTGTTCCTCAATATTTTTGTGTCTGTTCAATAGCCTTGGTAATTCGTTGAACCCAAAATGCTGGAAACCAATGTAGTTATTATTTTATTTTTTTGATGTTTAGTGATCAAGGAATAACCATGTTTGTTCTGCTTACCCAGGTTCACAAATATCGAATTAAAGAAATGGAATTGTCTTTCACTCAAGGTCGTTGGAACTACGAAAGCTGGGGTGGTTTTGATCCCATTGCCAGCAGCAATGCCAAACCCCCTGGAGTTGAATTGTGGGCTGTATTTGACGTTCCAGAAGATCAGGTTGATGCTTCCTGGAAAAATCTAACACACACACTTTCAGGGCTCTTTTGTGCTTCAATCAACTTTCTAGAGTCTTCTACTACCTATTCTGCTCCTGATTGGAGCTTCCGATCACTTTCAGGCAATTTAAGATACGGCTCATTGCCTCGAGAGGCTGTTTGCACCGAGAATCTAACTCCCTGGTTGAAGTTACTTCCATGTCGAGACAAAGCTGGGATTTCTTCATTGATGGACAGACCGTCAATTTACAGAGGATTTTATCATTCTCAACGGTTACGTTTAACTTCAGGCGAATTTGAGCCAGTGGCTTCAGGTCATGGAATCATACTTGACCAAACCCTTACAATTGTTCTTCAACCGGATGCTTTGGAAACTAGTGCTGCATTCTCCAGCAGCAGAAAATTGCAACCGAGCTGGTCTATGAGCTCATTGTTTGGAAGAACGGTTGAAGGAAAATGCGCTCTTGCCAAGTCTAGTAACGTGTATGTTCAACTTGAGGGGAGCTTAGTTCATAATATGAAAGATATATGGAATGATAACGAGGGGTATGGGGGTGAAGGACTACCATATGAAGGTTTTGGAAGTAACCCAAATTTCGGGTTTTCAGTTTCTCCTGACACAATGATGAAAGAAGTAAACAGCTTCCATAAAGAAGGCTCCTCTATCTTATATGGTTTTTCAATCAAGGATTATCATGGTTCTAAGCCTTTTGATTTGGGATTCAGGTGGAAGCTTCCGGTAAGTTGGTCGTGTGTGAAGGCACCACTACGTGCTAGCCGGTTCTTGATGGGAAGTGGGAACGAGAAGGGTGCTATTGCTCTCTCTTTGCAGTCCACAGAATGGAGTGAAAGTCTCCTGAAGGCTGACAACAACGAAGAAGGATGTAAATTGAGGGTAGATGTTTTTCAAGTTGTGCCTTGGTATATCAAAGTATATTATCATACGGCAAAAATATTTGTGGATGGAATATCCCAATCACTTGTGGATGTCGTAGAAAAGATGCGTGTCTCACCCTCCGAAGATAAGGTGTCCCCTGGTGTAATGGAAACAATCTTGAGCTTACCTTGTGACATGAAATCAGCATCATTAACTTTAGAATTTGACAAGGTACACATTTTGTCTGATTCAGTAGGTTTGCCACTCTAATTTGTATTATATGCTTGCATCATTTTCTAGCCAATACAAGTTCTCCTTTTCTTGCACATTAGCATGGGAACTTCTATGTGTGACCTATGGTGGTCACTTCCTTCCTCTTTAAGAGGTACTTCTGTGTTAAAAACTTGAAAATCGTTGAGGTAGATTCCTCCATTAGTTTACCGCCTTAGGTTTGACCTGTTGTCCACCTTAATGCATTCGTGTTTTTAGTTCTAAAGATGGCTATAAAATAGTTATGTAATAGATAATATTTTGGCCTGCTGAAATGGATGCTAGAACTCCATTAGGAATAGAAAAACCCAAATGACCATTGTGCTGAGTTTGGAGGGAGTTCTAAAGAGACGTTCTTTTCTCATCCCTCTTATGCAGAATTGAACAATAAAACTTCAATCTCACAAGGTTCTTGATGGGGAATAGAAGAACTTATTTGGATTATCGTAATATCAGGATCATAAACTTCACACTTTACTCATTGCCAAGAGTCATATCTTTTTTATCTCACTTTTTTTGTTTATTTATCTTATACGTAAGAAACACATTTGGCAGCCTCGTGCTTGTATTTGCTGATATATTACTGCTCCTACAGGGTTTCTTGCACATAGATGAGTATCCTCCAGATGCTAACCAGGGGTTTGATATCCCGTCTGCCATAATCAGCTTCCCAGACTTCCAAACATGCTTAGAGTACACACATGATAACACATCGATCAGCTCACCTATGGTGTCCAAGATGAAGGTATTCGAGACTTGTAATTACAAAATTATGAATTTCAAAGATTTTATATCTTCTATACCTTACTACATTTCACTTTGTCTTGGGTCTGATTTCTGTTGCAGGAAAAAAGAAAAATATTGTCTTATACAGAAGTGCTTCTTGTTCCTTTGACAACCCCTGATTTTAGCATGCCTTATAATGTAATCACGATTACATGTACCGTATTTGCATTATATTTTGGGTCACTGCTGAATGCACTGAGAAGGCGCGCTGGTGAGGAAGAAAGACTTCTGAAAAGTAAAGGTAATATTTTTCTTGCTGGAACTTATTATTTTACTCTAACTTCGCAAAACATGCTTCTGAAATTGTAAAACTTACCTGTTAATCATAGTTTTTTTGCTTTTAGAATAGATAACTGATAACATAAAGCCATGAAGGACCCTATGTCACTTGTAACACTCTGAAGCACCTTCTCATACTTAGAAATGCTGCATAGATGCCATCATTCATTAATTGGATTCTTTGCCTTTTGACTATCGTATGTTTGTTTTTCCTTTACCATTATTACAAAAAATTTACGCTTTTGTTTGTTTTTTTTGACCTAAGGAAGATCTCACAAATTAGACATTTCACCTTTGACCTTTGTCAGAATAGAATTCCATGTGTTTCAAAACAATATATAGCACATTACTTCACACATGATTTAATTTGAGTTATGGATTATTAGTCGAATATCTAAAAGATCTCAAAATAGTGAAGATAGGGGAAATTTTTTGGACTTAAATTGATGTTATCCATATGGATAAAAGTGTGATTTTGATATGAAGAATTTTCCATTCCAAAAAGGACATTGCTGCTATTTTTCTACGTGTGTGTGGAATAGAAAATATGCTTCAGCTGTTCAGCTCAGCTGAGCTCAGCACATACCATAGGCATTTTATCTTCTTTCTTGATGTTAAAGTTGGCAATTCACAGCAGGATGCATAAATAATGTTTTCTGTAATATGCCTCAATCAGCACTACTGAATCCCCTTTGCTTGTGCTTTACCTAGTAGGCTAGTACACTCCTAGATTTAATCTTTTACTTGTTTTCATTTATTCAATGTGAGGAGGACAAATATGTGACTAGGCGAAGGTTGGTGTGAGAAGCTGAGTTTAACGTGAGAAGAGAATCTGACCTGTTGATTACTTTTAATCTCATGCTCTCCCATGAATTGCGCTTTAAAAGGGGATTGATCCGGTTCATCTCATCTTAATGTGCATCCACTTCTCATCCAACGGATGAGATGCACCGGATCAAATTCTCTTCTAAAGCGCAATTCATGGGAGACCATGAGGTTAAAAGTGATCAACGGTTCAGATCCACTTCTCACGCTTCTCACGTTAACCTTAACTAGGCGAAGGATCGTGTGAGAAGATGAGAAGGGGTAAGAAGGGATCTGAACCATTGATCACTTTTAATCTCAAACCTATCCCATGAATTGACCTTGACAGGATCGGGTGCATCTCATTCTAATATGCATCCAAGGGTGGAGATTCCTTCTTACCCTTCTCACACTAACTCCACTTCTCACCGAAATCCAGCCATACTATACTATACACAAGTTATGAGGCATGCATATGATGACTTGATGAATAAGTCATGCGAAAATTTGCCAGAAATTATAATCTAAAACCAAGGGTGTCACAAATTTCTTTAAATCTTGCAGATAAGAATACCAACAAGCTCCGGTTGCTGTTATCCAAATTTTCAGCAAAGTTGAGAGGAAAAGCATGGGAACCGCCCTCCACCGTAACACAATCATCTTCATCTTCGTCACCAAAGTTGATAAGCTCAAAGGTAATTATGAAAATCGTATTAATAGCTGCGATCGGTTTTGGATGGCAGTATTATAATGGATGACCTCCAGAAGTAGGCAATTAATTGTATACTAATGTGTCAAACAAAACCCAAGATTTTGTTTCATTAGGTTTTACAGAAATTAGGAACAATAGGAAGTATACTGTTTTGTTCTGTATCCATTCAGATCTTGTATGATTATTTTTAACTTCACTCCTTCCAAGGTATTGCCATTTAGAAGATAGCTAGTTACTTTGAAAAGTCGGGTTTAAACCAGAATGATTACATGCAAAACCACATGTGATTAAAGAGAATAAGAAAACGGTTGATTCACATGTGACCTTACACTAACATTACATGCAAAATCACATGTGATTTAAGTTGGCTGCATGCCTTTTTTTCGACTGTTAATGTAAAACCACATGTGATTTTGCACATGATTTGACCATTTTCGTATCCTGATAAATAGTTAGGATTCTTGTTTGATCATCCCTCTACTTTGAAATACTTCCCAAATTTTTTAAGGTTATATTATTGACTTGTGATTTCTTCATACTTAAAAAGGTTGGGTGGGATATGTTGAGTTCAGTTGGTTCGGTTTTTATTATTGGTTGGATGTAGTCATGTAGATAGAGATATTAGCTGTGGGTCAGGTTCAAGGGAAAACCTCATAAAAACAAAAAAAACCGAGGAACATCCTCGTAGCCCTTCATCTGAGTCGTATGTACTTATACATAAAAGTGATTTTGTAATATGCATAGAAATCAAACAACTTAGTGTGTGTGTTCGATATCGATAATTATTAAGCTTGAACCTGAGATAAATCAATTTTAAATGCAAATAAGTCTTAAAACAAAAATGAATCTTTTTTTGGATAATATCTTATTAAAATACATTTTAAAGTCACTAAGTCATTTAAATACACTTTGAAAATATTTATTGAAATCATTTGTGCATGAAAATGTTATAGATGTTCTGTTAGTTACGATTTTTAAGATTTAGTGTTGTAACACTTGTAAAATTTTGAAAAATTTCAAAATACCTGAAATTTTTGGTAGACAAAAGAACTTAAAAATCATGTGGAAATATTGAAAACTTGACATCATTTATAAAAAATTGGGCCAATGCATAACTAGTTCCAACAAGTTATGCCAGACCGGGCCCATTTAGCCATATCTAGCACGGTAGCACCGACTGTGCAAGTTCGCAAAAAGTAAGTTCAAACAAGAACATGGTCAAAATAAGAGAACATGGAAATTGTCAAGTTACATGTGATTTTAACACTGAAATCATACACATACAACTAGGCCCACTTCTAAAATCATGTTGAATTACATGTAATTTTATACTAGGCCCACAGCTAAAATTATGTGATTACACATGTGATTTTGTACACGATTGTAGTGTAAATTTACATGGCCATTCTCGTGTTTTTTTATTTGATCAATGTTCTCGTTTAAACCCGATCCCAATAAAAACATGTTCTTGTATATTTCCCAATTGCCATGAAATCTAAATAAACCAAAAACCTCAAATCTGTACCAAATCAAGATCAATATTGTTATACAACAAGATCATAGTTCCCAAAAAATGACATTAAAATTAGGAAATCCCAATCTAAACTCAAATCCAACAAACAACAAATGGTTAAATAACCCCCCTCATTTCACCATTAGGAACAAAACATTCTAGGAAAACAAGGTTTTTCATAAGAAATCACATCTCAAAATTGTCGAATTTTCGTTTGCGATTGAAGGGTTTGATTGTCTTCAAGAAGACGATCATATTCAAGCAGCAAATCCGCAGATTGTTTCTGAAGCGAAGCAACGTGAGCTTCCGCGGTTTCAATCTTCTTATCTTTTTCTTTCGATTCCAACTTAAGCTTCTTTAAGCTTTCCGATAAACTCGACATCTCTTTTTGTAGTCGTTTGATTTCTTCCTTTGCTTTCTCTTCGCTTTCTTTTAGTTGCAACTTCTCTGCCTCGAGCTTTTCGACTTGTTGTTTCGATGAGCCCCCGTTTCTTCTCAAATTGATTAATTTTTGGAGATGATGATGCATTCGATCGATTAGAAACCCAAGATATAGAGAGAATCCTGCAACCTCAACAATATACAAGTTTGAGTATGAGTGTAAGTGGTGGAATCTTGAATTTGATTCAATCCATGAAGCGATCATCAAGATTCAAGAGTCTAAGTTTCTAACTAGATAGTCATTGTACGAGTTGGGATCATGTGAGACCTCTCTGTTTTCTTGAGACCCCATGTGAGATGTGACCACAAAATAAGTCTGTTTTCTTGACAGCAACAAAGCACTATGAAGATTTGTTTTTGCACCTTCACAGTGTTTTTGTTGTGAAGGTTCAGTGTATTTTTGCACCTTCACAACGGGTCTCACAAATCTCACGAAAACAGGTTGGTCTCGCGAGCGCCCAATCCGGCATTATGCCTCAATCAATTTACATTGAACGATTCAAGAAAACTTTATGAATGTCACTATCAAATCAAAATCCTATCTAAATCATCATATTATTGTCTAACCCATTGACCACACAATTTCATATATAAAAAAATGTTACCTTGTATTTTGTGCCTTTTATGTTAGTTAGTGGAAACATAGAGCTTTTTTGTAGTCAAGGGTGTTCATGGAAACAACTTCTCTACTCTTAAGGATAGAGGTAAGATCACCATACATCCTACCCTCCTAAGACTCTACTTCCAAGTAGGATATATTGGGTATGTTTTGTTTGGTTTGTATCGAGCTTATTAATCCAAAATCTTAACGTAGTAGCATGAATAGAAGGGTGTTTTGTATGTAGTGAAGTCGTCAACCTGACAAGATAGCATCATCATGACTAATCCAATATACTTTGGTTTATGTTTTTTATGTGTGTGCATGTTATATAGACCATTTGAGATATAGTTGAAGTGATTCATGGAACTTCTGTAGTGATTCTTGATAGATTCCTTCAAGGTGCATTTGGTACGCGAATGAGATGGGACTGAACAAGTGACAGTGAGGTATGCGATAAATGAATTCCAAAAGGTTTCAGGGTTTTAATTTGACATGAGTAGTTTAGTAAATCTTCTTTCATTTTCCTAATTTTTGTTCCACCTATTTTGGTGGGACAAAAAAATAGCATTTTGTCCAACTTGAGTCATGTCCCGTCTCAGTATAGTTTCATGCCAAACGTGGGACAACAAGTTCTTTAAGAAACAAATAAACACGCACACACATATATATAATGTGTGTGAATCAATGCCACGATCGTTATCTGCTAATGCAATGGCATCCGACACTAGATCACCTCTTACCAAAGGCACTTGTCTATTGCTATATCCCTAATTTGGTACTTCCTAACCACAAGGGTTGTGGGGTAGTAGTTGAGGCTCAAAGGGATGTAGTGGAATATTCCATCTACCCAAGCTTCAATTCCACACTTCCACAACAATGTGGCCACTGAGTTTATCAAGGTTGATGTCTAACAGCTATACTTGTCGGGATTAGTCTAGGCATAGCCCAGGACACTATTTCAAAAAAAATTGGTAATTCGTTGTACTTCTTCAAAGCCATTAACACAATGTATAAGTGCCATGATCACACGATATGTGAAACATAAACAAAATGTAAATACTTAAAACCAAACCAAACAAAATGTGAAACATAACCTACTTTCGAATTTTAGTTTCTTCTTGCACCAAGAGAGAAAATACGAAAGGAACAATCTTTTTTAACATGCTACTCACCACAAACCACACCCCTAGCCAACACGAACAAAATGGCCAACCATACGATGATAAGGATGCAACAACTATACCTAGTAATCGAGCATTTGACTGTAAATGTTTCCTTTTGAAGTATATAATATTTATCTAAGCGAAATACTCACACACTCGTCTAGTGTTAGACCCTGTCGAGCAGGTGCATCTTTTAAGGTGAATCAAAGGCCTGCAAAGTAGCCCAATGTATTTTGGTAGGTTCGCACCTTGGACTATATGTATTTGGGGCTTAATCATTTAAGAACTCCAAATTTCTTGAGATATGTGAGAACTTCTATCTTACAGTTTTGCTTCACAAGGTTTTCATTCTCATTTACGGGTAATATGTAATGTGTTAATTGACATATATTTGTTTCACAATGTGATTGTTTCGCAAGGTAAAAGTTTTTTATGTGTATGTTTTGTTTCACAAACACGTCAAAGCTGTTCACATTGTGGACCAAGTACACGTGGAATATAAACATTGTGAAACAAATATATATTAATCAATATTCTAAATCCTGATCTTAGATTAAAAATAATCAACTGAAATAGCACATGACGCACTAATAGTTCTCAACGTTACCACAATTTCGCTTGTTCTTAAAAAAAACCATTATATCTAACCCCCAAACACAGGCAAAATTGGGCCCCAAACGGTTCAAAAACCAAGATTTTAACATGCCAACATACAACCCTACTAACCAACTAAATGACCCTACGAGGCTACTAATCTAACCCCCAAACGTAAGCAAAATGCGCACCAATGGTTCAAAACCCAAGATTTAACATGCCAACAGACAACCCTAGGAATCTAACCTCCAAACACAAGAAAATTTGGGACCCAACTATTCAAAACCAAGAATTAGCATGCCAACAGACGACCCTACTAATCTAACCCCTAAAACGCAAGCAAAATTGGGTGCCAATAGTTCAAAACCCAAGATTTAACATGCCAATAGACGACCCTACCAATCAACTAGATGACCCTACGACCTACTAATGTAACCCCAAAATGCAAGCAAAATTGGCCCCCAACGGTTCAAAAATTCCAACCAACGACCCTAGTAATCAACTAGATGACCCTGCGACCCTACTAATCTAACCCCCAAAATGCAAGCAAAATTGGGCCCAACGGTTCAAAAACCAAGATTTAGCATGCCTACTAATCAACTACATGACCCTACTAATCAACTAATCAATACAAAACTATCGAAAATACGAACAATTGCATAAACCAAAAACAATAGTGATAGTAATAATATTAAATAGTAATAATGTACCCATAAGTGAAGCCTCTAGCAAGTGAGTCCTCCAAAGAACTTGATCCATTGGTGTCATAGACCCAACCTTAGCACCCTTATTCTGAATTTTAACAATACTAATCCAATTCGAAAACAAGATCACCGACATCGTTCCGGCGATCGTTAACACCGTCCCCTTCCTCATCTTCACCTGATCTAAACCATTCATCACCAGCTCCCTAAGCGGCCCAATTTTCACCATTAAAAGAAACGCCACAAAGGCCTCAGCAAACACAACAAAGAACAGTAGCTGAATCATTGTCTTTTTAATTAAGCTAAGCTAAGGTAAGCTCCCCCAAACCAAACAGCCAAAGTCGATGGATTTTGAAGTCCCTAGAAGTTATCGCATCTGGGTGTTGGAATTGAAGTCAAAAGACGATGGATTGGCGAACACCCACTTGGAAAAATGGTTCTAATCGCATGGTGTGATGGTGGATTAGCTAGGGTTTTTAGGGTTTGTGTGTAGAATTTGATGAAACCCAGATGGAATTGAGTGGGAAAGAAGGGAAAAGATTGGTGTTTTGAGTTGGGTTTTTTGATTGGGGGAAAGGGATGGATCTGATGGGGGTGAAAGTGAAGTGAAGTATGTGTGAAGTGGGAAATGGGGTTGAGTTTGGTTTGGTGTGTGTTTTGAGGTGTTGTGTGTGTTTTTGGGATGATTTGGAGAATGGGAAAAGAAAAGGAATTGAAAAGGTGAAAGGGATTGAAGCGTGAAAAAAGGGGAGGGAAGGGGCATTGAAAATATGATGGCGGCTATATAATAATACAAGTGTTTGTCGTATAAAAAGTCTTGAACCTATGTTGTGTTTGTGTCATATGGTTGGGTTGTGTTTGGTAAATTATTTGATAAGTTAACTCAACAAGGAGTACTTAAGCTTTTGGAGTTCTTTGAGTCCTATTGTCACATCATCTGTACCATATCAGCTTTTCCATAAATTCATAATAAGCTTTCTGAAACCTCTTTGTTTAGTATTCGAACATTTTCAATTCTCTCACTTTTTAATTTAATACAACACAAACACACGACACACATAACACAATGGTTAGAATGTATATAGGGACGGTGTGGGGAAACCGGCGTACCTGAGCTCGCCGGCCACAAGCCCGCTGAACCCAACCATCCGCTACGCATAGCCGAAGTGATAAGCTAGCTTATGAATAAACTATGTTTGGTATAAGCAAGCTTTTGAGTATATAAAATGACCAAAAGGGGTATATAATATTGAGGTGTGATAGTTAATATTAAGGGTTAATTTCATATATACCCTTATTAAAACTCAAACTATCATATTTACCCAACCTAATATACAAATATCATATATACCCTTCCTAACCTATCAAAAATATTATATTTACCCAAATATCAATTTTTACTCATTTTAAATTAGATTTAATAATAAAAAATAACTAAATGACTATTATACCCTTTTACATCTAATCCAAATAGTTTTATCTATTTTTTCAATTCATTTCTTCTTCCCGAGCCGCTCTATTCAAGGGAAATCATAGATTAAAAAAACACCAATCTAGTCATTGCCATCATCTACTTCCGCATCTTCAAACAAAACCCCCAAGATCGCCATCGTTTCTGTTCAACTTTCGACGTTTTCGATCTCCAACGGCATCGTTAACTTCACCTTCTTCTGGTTCGTAAAGATTGGGAAATCATAGGTAAGCAGGTGTTGATGGGTTGAGCTAGTAGACAAACCAATCATATGTAACAGTAACACACATGGTTGGCAGATCATATATGCTCATTTTTGTGTGTGTATATATATAATATATATAATTATGCCTATTTTTATTAAATCTATTTGATAGAAGTGTATGTATGTGTATATATATAGATATATATAGTGTTTGTGATTATATATACACACAGATTCAAATTATAGGATATGATGCAATGTTTGTAATTGGTATAACATGATTAATTAGATTAACAGGCAATTTTGAAGTCCTGATTTGAGATAGCTATTTCTTTGAGGAGGTTTTCTGATGGCAATTGTTTGTTTCTGTAGTTTTGTCAAGATTGGTTTGAGCCTTCGTGGCTGCTGCTGTCCCCTTTTTAAAAAAAAATTAAATTGGATAGTTTGTGTGTTTTTAGTTTGGTCAATTTTGGCTCAATTTTTAGTGCTGCAGGTTTCTGTTTGGGATTGGGTTGGGTCTTGTGGTTTTTGTTTGTTGGATGGCTTTTGAGCCTTGCTTTTCCTTGTACTCTGGTTTTGTGGGTTGAATAAAGTTTTTTTTTTTCTTTTGGCTGGTAAAAAAAATCAGGATAGCTTCGATTATTAGTGTTTAAGATACGTATATATAGTCATAATTAACAAAGAACACAAACTTTCTTGACAAGCTTCAAAAATTAATGTCTTTGGGATTTATGGAAAAATAAATCCCCTGAACTAGGGTGAGGTGAGGAAGAATATATAAAATGGAAAAATAGATAAAAGCTATTTGAATTAAAATTAAAGGGTATAATAGTCATTTAATTATTTTTTATTATTAAATTTGATTTAAAATGATTTAAAATGGATAAAAATTGTTATTTGGGTAAATATGATATTTTGATAGGTTATGAGGGGCATATATGATATTTTCAAATTAGGTTAGGTAAATATGATATTTTGAGTTTTAACAAGGGCATACATGAAATTAACCCTAATATTAACAAGGGTATATGTAACACCCCAAAATTTAGGGTAAACAAAAACTTTCATTTCACGAGAGGTGGTACATGTACGGTAACGCCATAGCGTGAGCTCTTCCCAAAAACAGGGGTATAAGTAATATACAATTACAAGGTTTGTAATTTAAATGAAGAAATACAATAACCAACTAGTATAGTTCCTATTAGGAAGAAGACTACAAAAGGGTTATCGCTATATGATTTAAACTCGCGGCCTCACGGACCGGTCTCTCCAACATTTCCCCCAAGCTCACTCTAAGTACGAAGCCTACTTGGGGACGGCGTCCCGAGTACCTGAGAGACACATCGACACCAAACAAGTGTTAGGCTAAAGGAGCCTAGTGAGTTGTATAAAGAACACTATGCAAATAAATTATGTTAAGGCATGCAGTATACCATATCGTATTAACAACATAAGTAGCATGTTAAACCGGTTTATTATTATCTTCGGAAACAATGGGAGCGACCCATTTCCACCAACCAATGCCCCTACATTTGTTGCTTCCCAATACCTCGATGCCATTTCAACTATGACACCTTCCGAGGCCCGCGCATCTCGGACCCACCCGAGAGCCGGCGATATAGGTGCGTTCCTATTTCAGGACCTCCCAAGACTATTGGGTGTGGACACATTGCGTTGGATCGTCCATGTTATTTACATTCAATCAACCTCGATGCCATTTCTATCATGACACCTTCGGAGGCATATTTGTACTGTCTAAAAAGACTCATACATTCATCTCAACCTATCATAGGCTTTAAACGAGAGTCTCAAGCCCTTTGCATCATTCTATGACATATTTCTTTACACGTATTTTATCATGTATACGTTCATCACATAGCCATAAGAACATAACTCATGCATCAATAACATGTCAATATCCACTCAATATTTCCAATAATTCAAATCAAATTATTCATATTTAGTTCATGGCAAACCGTAAACCTAGAAATTTAAGCATTTCATCCAAAATCACATTCATCCACAAATACCAAGCAAGATATGCAAAATCAAACCAAATGATGAGCTCTCAGTTTTAACAAAATGATTTTAGCAACTCACCTTAGGGTTTTGTGACAAAAACCCCCAAATCCAAGATTTAGGTCAAATAGCAAGCACAAACCTAGAATCAAGTAAATCGAACCCTAGGTTAGTTTCATAACTCTTACATGTAGATTAACCAACCTAAGAATGGTTTAGATAAGCTTACCTAGCCAAATCTTGAACAAACCCTAGAATGGAGAAGCACCAAGATCCAACAATGGAGGTTTGGGGTTTTGAGAGGTGGAGAAGATGAAGTGAGTGGGATGTGGTTTCCAACCTAGCTAGTTCCAAGCAAGGATTCAACCTCAAGATCTTGAAGAGCTTGGAAAATGGAGAATATAGGAAGAAAAATCGGCTCAAATGGATAAGGGGTGAAGAAGTTATGCCAAAAAGAAGAATGGAAGCTATTTAACAAACGTTAGGCCTGACAGCCTCTTAGCGGTCGCTAAGAGGCATGCTTAGCGGTCGCTAAGTAACAACTCAGCAAACAGAAACTTCATTCTTGGGTCTTAGCGATCGCTAGAACAAACCTTAGCGATCGCTAAGGTGCTGTGTGCGGGGTGAAATCTTGTTTTGGCCATAACTTTTTCGTTACAACTCCGATTTCGATTCCGGAAGAACCGTTGGACTCGTAATTGAATTTCCTAACATATTAGACCATAAAATGCATGATTTGATCCAAAACTCTAAATTCCATATTTCATCAAACAGTCGTTATTACACCGAAATTACGGGTGTTACAATCCTCCCCACCTAGATAAAATTTCGTCCCCGAAATTTGTTACACCTACGTGAACAAGTGTGGGTATCTCCGCTTCATGTCCTCCTCGGCCTCCCACGTGACGTTAGCACCTCGGTGGTGCTTCCATTGGACTTTGACCATAGTCACCTCTTTATGGCGTAGCTTCTTCGTTTTACTTTCTAAGATCGCTTCCGGTTCTTCGATACATCGGTTACCGGTGTCAACTCGAATCTCCGATAGAGGAATGACGCTTTCTTCTTCGGCTAGGCATTTCCGCAAGTAACACACGTGAAAGGTGGGATGTATCCCATCCATTTCGGGCGGTAGTTCTAACCGATAAGCTTGTTGTCCAACCTTCTCCAAAATGGTAAACGGTCCTAGGAAACGTGGGCTAAGTTTCCCCCGCTTCCCAAACCGTATGATGCCCTTCCAAGGGGACACTTTCAACATCACGCGCTCTCCCACTTGGAAATCTACGGAACGACGTTTCTTGTCGGCATAGCTCTTTTGACGGTCTTGGGCGGCTTTCAAGCGTTCGCGAATACCCTTTACTTTATCCGCCGTCTCTTGTATGATCTCAGGTCCCGCAAACTGTTTTTCACCCGCTTCCAACCAACATGTTGGCGTTCTACACTTCTGTCCGTACAATGCCTCGAATGGTGCCATCCCAATGCTAGAGTGGAAGCTATTGTTGTATGCAAATTCCACTAGCGGTAGATGTGTATCCCAATTCCCACCAAAGTCAATCACGCACGACCGCAACATGTCTTCTAGCGTCTGTATTGTTCGTTCGCTTTGTCCGTCGGTTTGAGGGTGGTAAGCGGTGCTCAACTTGAGTTTCGTACCCAAGCCTTCTTGCAATCCATGCCAAAACTGGGAAGTGAATCGGCTATCTCTATCCGAAACAATCGATAGCGGTACACCGTGCCTTCTCACGATCTCTTTTATGTAGAGTTTGGCCAATTTGTCCATGGGTAGGGTTTCACGCATCTCGAGAAAGTGGGCACTCTCGTGAGTCGGTCCACAATCACCCAAATAGTGTCGTGACCTCTTAAGGTTCTCGATAGTTTGGTCACGAAGTCCATGGTGATATGCTCCCACTTCCATTCCGGAATGTCCAAAGGTTGCAAACTTCCATAGGGCTTTTGGTGTTCCGCCTTGACTTGAAGGCATGTGACACACTTCTCGACATAACTAGCCACGTCGAGTTTCATGACCGGCCACCAATAGTTCATTTTCAAATCTCGGTACATTTTGGTGCTCCCGGGATGTATGGAATACTTGGATTTGTGCGCATCGTCCAAGAGTAACTCCCGGTTGCCACCAAGCTTAGGTACCCAAATTCGGCCTTGAAATAGTTTAAGTCCGCGGCTATCTTCGGTCAACAACTCTTTTTGTTTCACCATCACCTCGTTCTTGAGATTCTCTTCCCGAAGAGCTTCCGCTTGACTTGCCTTGATTCTCTCCAATAAACTTGACACCACACTAATCCGGTTAAGGGTAACACCAACGCTATCCCCGTGGTTCTTACGGCTCAAAGCGTCGGCGACTACGTTCGCCTTGCCGGGGTGGTACAATAACTCGCAATCATAGTCCTTTAGTAGCTCGAGCCATCTCCGTTGTCGCATGTTGAGCTCCTTTTGGTCGAAAATGTGTTGGAGGCTCTTGTGATCGGTGTATAGTGTACACTTGGTTCCGTAAAGATAGTGTCGCCACAGTTTCAAAGCAAACACCACCGCCGCCAATTCCAAGTCATGTACCGGATAATTTCTCTCGTGATCCTTCAATTGTCGAGAGGCGTAGGAGATCACCTTGCCTCTTTGCATGAGCACACACCCGAGCCCCATCTTTGACGCGTCGCTATAGACCACGAAGTCCTCCGTCCCTTCCGGTAACGACAAGATCGGTGCTTGACATAACTTCTTCTTGAGCTTTTGAAAGGCCTCTTCTTGTTTGTCGGTCCATAGAAACTTGGCGTTCTTCTTCGTTAGCACCGTGAGCGACGAAGCAATCTTCGAGAAGTCTTGGATAAACCTCCGGTAGTAACCCGCTAAGCCTAAGAAGCTTCTTATTTCCGACGGGTTCGTTGGCGACTTCCAACTCATCATGGCCTCGATCTTCGCCGGATCCACTTTGATCCCGTCTCGCGATACCACATGGCCTAGAAACTGTACCTCGTGGAGCCAAAACTCGCACTTTGAAAACTTGGCGTACAACTTCTCGCCTCTAAGCACGTTCAACACTTCTCGTAAGTGTCGCTCATGTTCGGCCTCATCCTTGGAATAGACTAAAATATCATCGATGAAAACTATGACCGACTTATCTAAAAATGGTCTACACACGCGGTTCATCAAGTCCATGAACACCGCCGGTGTGTTGGTTAAACCAAACGGCATCACTAAGAACTCATAGTGCCCGTATCTCGTTCGAAAAGCCGTCTTAGGCACATCGTCCTCTTTCACCCGAACTTGGTGATATCCGGATCGTAGGTCGATCTTCGAGAAACACCCGGCACCTTGTAGTTGGTCGAAAAGGTCGTCGATCCGAGGCAAGGGGTATTTGTTCTTTACCGTCCTCTTGTTCAGTTCACGATAGTCGATGCACATTCGCATGGAGCCGTCCTTCTTTTTGACGAAAAGGACTGGCGCTCCCCACGGTGACGAACTCGGTCGAATAAACCCCTTCTCGGAGAGTTCTTGCAATTGCGTCATCATCTCCTTCATCTCGGTCGGAGCCAATCGGTACGGAGCGCGCGCTATCGGAGCCGCTCCCGGTGTAAGGTCAATATGGAACTCCACTTGTCGTTCCGGTGGTAATCCGGGCAAATCTTCCGGAAAGACGTCCGGAAACTCCCGTACCACGTCTACATCGGCGATCTCTTTCTTCTCTAATTTCGCGTCAACGACGTAGGCCAGATAAGAGGCGCATCCCTTGGCTAGGCACTTCCTTGCGTTAACCATTGAGATGGTCGTGTAGGTGCCGTTCTTCTTATCCCCGTACACGGTAATCAATTTTCCACTAGGCGCCAGTAACGTGACCATCTTCTTGCCGCAACCGATGTTGGCGTCGTGTGCGCGCAACCAATCGATCCCTAACACTACGTCGAAACTACCGACATTCATGGGTATAAGGGTCGCGGAGAAAGGTTCTCCATCTAACTCTACCGTGCACCCCTCAAAGCAATCCCGAACAGTTACGAGAAATCCACCCGCTACTTCTACTACTAATGCATCAGATAAAGGAGTGGTATGCATAGTGAATTTCCTAGCTAGAGAATCATGTACAAAGGAGCGTTCGGCGCCCGTATCAAATAGAACAAGTGCGGGTATGGAGTTAACGAGAAACGTACCCGATACAAGATCGGATGTCTCCCTCGCCTCCGAGGCCGTCATCTGAAAGGCGCGGCTAGTCACCCTCGACGGGGCTTCTCCTTTTGCAACGGATCCGCTCGAACCCCCGGTGTGCGTCTTCTTAAACTTCGGGCAAGCATCCCGATAGTGTCCCGGCTCCTTACACTCGTAGCAAACCGCCACTCGGGGCATACAATCTTGGGTCATGTGACCACGTTTCCCACACTTTCCGCAAGTGGGGACACTCGTCGGAAAGTCACGACGACATGGTCCAACGTGCTTGCTCCTACATTTATTGCACCACTTCACCTCCTCTCGTCTTCCGCCTCGCTTCCCGTCATGAAATGTCTTGTTCGGCCGGGCCGACGCGGCGGCCTCCTCAAATCTCCTCTTTTGCCCGGCTTGGTAGCCTTCTACCCGGGCTTGGGTGATGTCGTCTTCTATCCTCAAAGACTCTTCGATCGCCTCATGCAAGGTAGTGACCCTTGCGATCCTAACCGCCGATCTCATCTCGGCCGGTAACCCACGAGAATAAGCTTTGATCTTTGACTTCTCATCGGGAGCCAAATGCTCCACCATCCCCAGCTTCTCCAAGAAATCCTTCGCGTAGAATGAAATGGGGTTGTTGTCTTTCTTCATTGCCCGAAATTCATCCTCGATCTTATCGAGGGCTCGCTCACTACAATATTTTTCGAGCATCTTCTTTTTGAATTCGGCCCAAGAGAGCCTAGCATACACCTCCGGCGTAAGGGAAGAGCGGGTCAAGTTCCACCAAGTGAGGGCCTCGCCCTTGAGAAGGTGGGATGCGAACTTGACTCGTTGAGATGAGTCGCACTCGCTAGCCTCGAAGGCCATCTCCATCTCGCGTAGCCAATACATGCAAACGACCGGGTCGCTACACCCACGGAACTCCGGCGGCTTACAACCCAAGAAATTCTTGTACGAGCACCCCTTAGCCTTAGCCTTCTCTTTCTCTTTGTCCCCGGTGGTCCGGGTTTCCTCGGTGACCACCACTACCTCGGCATCCCCGGAACCATTTCCGGCATTTTCCCCCACCGCTTCATTTCGGCGTTGGCTAGCTTCGCGATCCTCCAACATCTTCATGAAGGATTCTTGTTGTTTGCTCATGGCCTCGTTCACGGCCTTCATCACATTATCTAGCATCCGCATCTCCGGTGTCACTTCGGTTAACACCGGATTCGGTTCCTCGAGGTTGACCCTTGGAACGTGTTCCGGTCCCCCACCTAGGATTTGGGGTCTCGGTGGGCTCTCGACGGCTTCGACTCGGTTATGTTGGTCGGCGGTCGAAGCGGTTTGGTCGGGTGGTCCTCTTGCGGCGCCCGTCTGACTACGGGTGTTCGCCATACGAATCTGTCACACACAAATGCACGAGAATAGGATAAGAATAGACTATTTTACGAATCTCAACATTTATCATCCTCATAATAACAGTTACTCAAACACTCGCGTATAACGCATCCATAGATCAGTAGCTAAGTGATTTATGAACTAATCATACATAAGCATTCTCGTTACCATCACCACAATTTGAATAAACGTGAATTCGTAACCCTATCACTCTCCCCACCTAAGACTTTACCCAAGGTAGGTGACATGTCTAGTAGTGCACTAAGTTTAAGTCTAGGTATTCTATAATCAACACCTAGTTCGCTTAAACTAAAGCTCTGATACCAACTTGTAACACCCCAAAATTTAGGGTAAACAAAAACTTTCATTTCACGAGAGGTGGTACATGTACGGTAATGCCATAACGTGAGCTCTTCCCAAAAACAGGGGTATAAGTAATATACAATTACAAGGTTTGTAATTTAAATGAAGAAATACAATAACCAACTAGTATAGTTCCTATTAGGAAGAAGACTACAAAAGGGTTATCGCTATATGATTTAAACTCGCGGCCTCACGGACCGGTCTCTCCAACATTTCCCCCAAGCTCACTCTAAGTACGAAGCCTACTTGGGGACGGCGTCCCGAGTACCTGAGAGACACATCGACACCAAACAAGTGTTAGGCTAAAGGAGCCTAGTGAGTTGTATAAAGAACACTATGCAAATAAATTATGTTAAGGCATGCAATATACCATATCGTATTAACAACATAAGTAGCATGTTAAACCGGTTTATTATTATCTTCGGAAACAATGGGAGGGACCCATTTCCACCAACCAATGCCCCTACATTCGTTGCTTCCCAATACCTCGATGCCATTTCAACTATGACACCTTCCGAGGCCCGCGCATCTCGGAGCCACCCGAGAGCCGGCGACATAGGTGCGTCCCTATTTCAGGACCTCCCAAGACTATTGGGTGTGGACACATTGCGTTGGATCGTCCATGTTATTTACATTCAATCAACCTCGATGCCATTTCTATCATGACACCTTCGGAGGCATATTTGTACTGTCTAAAAAGACTCATACATTCATCTCAACCTATCATAGGCTTTAAACGAGGGTCTCAAGCCCTTTGCATCATTCTATGACATATTTCTTTACACGTATTTTATCATGTATACGTTCATCACATAGCCATAAGAACATAACTCATGCATCAATAACATGTCAATATCCACTCAATATTTCCAATAATTCAAATCAAATTATTCATATTTAGTTCATGGCAAACCGTAAACCTAGAAATTTAAGCATTTCATCCAAAATCACATTCATCCACAAATACCAAGCAAGATATGCAAAATCAAACCAAATGATGAGCTCTCAGTTTTAACAAAATGATTTTAGCAACTCACCTTAGGGTTTTGTGACAAAAACCCCCAAATCCAATATTTAGGTCAAATAGCAAGCACAAACCTAGAATCAAGTAAATCGAACCCTAGGTTAGTTTCATAACTCTTACATGTAGATTAACCAACCTAAGAATGGTTTAGATAAGCTTACCTAGCCAAATCTTGAACAAACCCTAGAATGGAGAAGCACCAAGATCCAACAATGGAGGTTTGGGGTTTTGAGAGGTGGAGAAGATGAAGTGAGTGGGATGTGGTTTCCAACCTAGCTAGTTCCAAGCAAGGATTCAACCTCAAGATCTTGAAGAGCTTGGAAAATGGAGAATATAGGAAGAAAAATCGGCTCAAATGGATAAGGGTGAAGAAGTTATGCCAAAAAGAAGAATGGAAGCTATTTAACACGACCTTAGGCCTGACAGCCTCTTAGCGGTCGCTAAGAGGCATGCTTAGCGGTCGCTAAGTAACAACTCAGCAAACAGAAACTTCATTCTTGGGTCTTAGCGATCGCTAGAACAAACCTTAGCGATCGCTAAGGTGCTGTGTGCGGGGTGAAATCTTGTTTTGGCCATAACTTTTTCGTTACAACTCCGATTTCGATTCCGGAAGAACCGTTGGACTCGTAATTGAATTTCCTAACATATTAGACCATAAAATGCATGATTTGATCCAAAAACTCTAAATTCCATATTTCATCAAAGAGTCGTTATTACACCGAAATTACGGGTGTTACAGTATAATTGAAAAAATCTATAAAAAGCTCCTTAAACGCTACTCCAACTAACATTTCAATAAGCAAACTTACAAGTTAGCGCATAAGCTAGCTTATGGTTCATTCAAACATGTACTAGCTTGTCGACTAACTTATTTTTGCCAAACACAACCTTAACGGTGTTATTTGTATTTTTTACGTTTGAGTAGTATGGTACGGATAATATGTGGATCTAGTGTTCTATGATTGGTGCAACATGGGATAGGGATAAGTAGAGCTGTAAAGGAATCAAACATTCAACAGATTAATTAAATGTTCAACATATATTTGGTTTTTGTTCATTTATTTAATAAATGAATGAACATGAATACATTGATTTGCTTGTTTGGTTAAATAAACAAACATGAACAATGGTCTTGTTTGATCATTTACGATCGCTTATATTTGTTTATATATATAGTCATATTTATATATGATTGAGTTCCGGTGAAAGTGTTAAGTTTGGTGAGAAGTAGCTATTAACCGTTTGATGCGAAATTGACGAACATTATGATGAGATGTACCGATCAATTCCATTTTAAGCCACAATTCATAAGGGGTATTTGATTAAAAGTGATTAATGATATAAAAACATTTCTCACGTAATCGCATGCATGTTTATATATCATGACATTAATATGTAAATTCATATTTTAGATTCCTTTTATGTACCTCATAGGTTAACCCGGTTTCCCACTATTTTTACAAATGAAATGATGAGTAATGATGGTAGTTTTTTATTCATTTGGATTTGTTATTTTAGCTCTGAAAGGAGCGAACATAAACGAACACAAACACGAACACGAACAAACATTTTTTCTTAATGAACGAACACAAACACACAAATTTTAATTCGTGGTTGTTCGTTTGTTTGATTAATTTAAACGAACGAACACAAACAAATATACGTTAGTTAGTTGTTTACAACCACAAAGACAGACATTAAAATAATATGGGACAATTTGGGATAAAAAACATTTTTCTTATTCCATTGAAATAAGTGGAATAACATAAAACAAAAGTAAGACATGAACTAGAAAAATACTAATCTATCTCTATTTGCTATATAGTTTTAATATAATATTTATTTTAATAGTTACTGTTGACCATCGTCATTGCCACCACAATCATTGTCAGCCACCCCCACTATACAAACATTCACCACCACCAGTCCACCACTATCATTGTCACATACCTCCACCGACCACCGCCACTTACATATACCTCCTACACATCGAATATTACTATACATTTCATCATTATAAACCGCCACTATGTTCACGTCCTCTAGAACTACCATCCTCTCTACCTCTTTCTTTAGAAAATCTATTTGGATATACTTTACGAAATCTATTTTTCTTATTCCATTAAAATACAAATGTAGGAAATCTATTGGACATACTCCACGAAGATACTATTAAACAAGAGAATGAAAGAGTAAATTATGTTTTTTTTGTGCTTGTGGTTTATTAAAAATTGGAATATTTGTCTTGTAATTTACTGTTTTTATCCATAAATCTAACTCCTACGAGAAAGAAAAACAACAAAGATCACACAAACTACATTGATAATAATAAGAGTAAATTACAATTTTAGTCCTTACGGTTTCTTAAAAGTTTCAAAATTTGTCTATGTGGTTCAAAGATTTTTATTTTCATTCTTATAGTTTGTAATTTATTGTTATATTGGTCCCTAAAATAATTCACACCTTTAAAGTATAAGGGGGAGAATAGTACAAAATATTAAACCACAAAGACTAAAATCATAATATATTGTAAATCATGAAGACAAAATAACAATAAATTATAAAGTATCGGGACAAAAACTTCAACTTCTAAACCAAAATAACAATAAATTATTAGTCTAATTATTAGTCAACATTAGCTTATTAGCTAGTTTGCCGAACCCGAACACATCCTAATTAAAAGAAAAGTGGTAATTTTAAAACACAAGAATAAAAACAGCAACTTTCAACAAACCACAAGGACCATAAACGTAAATTTCATTTAGACTCACCTGTTGACCCAAAAATCTGAAAATTATCCTTCTTCCCCAATTTCACCGCCAAAAATCGATCTTTAGCGCCATCTGAAAACTTTCAAAATTTCATCCCCAAAAAACAATCAAATATTCAATTCAAACCCCAAAATCACACTCACAAATCTCACTCTTTCCCTCTCAATTTCAATCTTCCAGATCCCAATTTCCCCCAATTTTCACACTCCATAGATTCTCCATCACTTTCCATAATCAATTAGGGCTTCAAATCACACCCTAGGGTTAGGGTTTCATGAAGAATTCCAACAAATTGAGGTTTGAATCTTCTATCTCATGAACAACTAGCTAAACAACTAGCTCAATCAAACACATCTAGTTGTTCAATTCTATTTTTAGCAGTAATTATGGTTAGAGAGCAAAGTATTGAGACTTTCTATACTAAATTGAGAGAATCTGCTTTAGCTTCATCTTCCAACACTCCTCTGCTCATATTTCCGTCCACTTCGGATGTCGATTCGCTATGCGCGTTGAAGATTATAGGCCGTGTTTTGGAATCGGATTCGGTTAGGTACGCGTGTTATCCGGTTTCGAGCTTTAAGGAGATTCATAAGTATGCTGGATCGGGTTTGTGTTCGTCGGCGGATGATCCGGTTACGATACTTTTGATTAATTGGGGGTGCCATAGGGATCTTAGGAAGGTTCTAGAAATCGGACCGGTTGCTCGTGTTTTTGTAGTCGATAGCCACCGTCCGATCCATCTGCATAATCTCAACCAGCAAAACGATAGAGTCGTTGTTCTTTACACCGGAGATGATGAGAATCAGGCGGATTTATCGTACGATTTTGATGTTTCGGCGTTGGCGGCGGCGAGTGATTTGAATAGTGACGATGAGGTGGAGGAAGATCAGTCAGATAGCGAAGATGAGAACGGAAGTGACTCCGACGAGGATGGGAATGGGAACGGGAACGGGAAAAGGAGGAGGGTTTCGGAAGAAGGGGAAACGGATCCGTTGAAGCTTTTTCGGAAGCTCAAGAAGAGTAATTACCACATGGGGACTTTTCACGGGAAGCCATCGGGGTGTTTGATGTACGAGTTGTCTCATTTCTTGAGGAAGAACACGAACGATTTGCTATGGCTGGCTTGTGTGGCGTTGACCGACCAATTCGTTCACGAGAGATTAACGAACGAAAGGTATCAAGCCGGGGTGATGGAGCTTGAACAGCACATAAATAGCTCGGGGAATTTGGATGCGGTCACTTCGGTAACTC
This sequence comes from Centaurea solstitialis, assembly GCA_030169165.1. Taxonomy (NCBI): domain Eukaryota; kingdom Viridiplantae; phylum Streptophyta; class Magnoliopsida; order Asterales; family Asteraceae; genus Centaurea; species Centaurea solstitialis. The sequence continues at coordinate 42,684,117 of CM058044.1, forward strand.
TCAAAGACGGAACCAAAGTTTGCGCGCCCGATGCTTCGAGAATCGCGTACGAAGATGAGCCGAGGCTCATGCTGTTACAAGAATGGAATCTTTTCGATTCGATGCTGTGTTCTTCGTACATGGCGACAAAGTTGAAGACTTGGAGCGATAATGGGACCAAGAAGCTCATGTTGCTTCTTGCCCAAATGGGGTTTGGGCTTGATGAGTCGAAACAGAAGTTTCGCTTCATGAGCGTTGAAATCAAGCGGAAAATGAAAGATATGTTCGATCATTTTTTACCGGATTACGGATTGAACGACTTCTATTATCGCGGGTTTTTGCTGTTACATGGCTATAGTTCGAAAGTTTCGGCTGCAGATGTGGTTTATGGAGTCACTGCACTATTAGAGTCTTCAGTTGATTCAAATGGCTCATGTGCTTCAAAGCAATTCGGGGAGGCATACGATGCTTTATCATTACGAAAGCTCGAAAAACTCGAAACTGGTATGAAACACGCGATCAAGATCCAACGGGCGATTCTTAGGCAAGGAAGCACCGCGATAACCAGAAAGGGTTCCATTAGAAGTGGGAGGAAATTCAGATGGGTGAAGCTTGAAGATTCAGCTGATGCAAAGCTGTTGGGATACCCGCAAGCCTTAACCAAATTCGGGTATTTCTTGATGGACGCTTTGAGGGAAAGAGGCGCTAAAATGAAGCCTTTGATATGTGTTTGCTACACTCAAGAAAGGGAGAAAGTATTGATCGTTGGAGTTTGTGGTAAACCGCGGCTGGGGGCGGTTCAAGGAAATGCATTCGGGATTGCATTTAGAAACACGGCTGAGGAGACTGGGGCCGAGTTCTTTCACGAGCTTTTTGAGTCATCGTGGATCGTTTTGGATGCTGTTGCCGTGAATTCGTTCATGATCAGGCTAACCGAGAAGCTACTATGAACAACCGAATTCGAAGAATGTGAGTCTAATCCAATCTTTTTTCACTTGTATTTGCTTTACTTGATAGTTGTTTGTTAGTTTATGTACCATTTGATGTTAAGAGTCTGCAAGTCATTGAAAATAAAGAAGGTTATGACCAAAACTGAACTCACTCATGTAAACCCAAGGCCATATATTTGGTTGGATCATAGTTAGTTTTGTATTATTAGATTCTTTATTAAAGAAACTTGGCTTCTTGCTATATGCATCCCAGTAGTTCTTGACTTCTTGTAGAGTTGTAACTTGAGTTCGTGTAGCTCAGTTGGCAAAGGAGCCACAACTTTGCTCAAATACACAACTGGTACAAGTTCGAATCTTTTGGAAGACAGATTTGATCCCCTTTGCTATCCTGAACTGTTGAGCCAACTCTTAAATGCCTTATAAGTGGTGGTAGGTGCGGTGGTATGGCCACTACTTTGTTCCTCCGTTGTAGTGTGAAAAATTATAGGGTTGTAAAGATACTACCATATCATGTTGTTGTGTGTTACTATGTGTATTTTGAAACTACATCAAGGCATAAGTTCTCTTTTGAGTTGTTGGTAATCAACTTTTTGTTCAAATAATAGGGGTATTTTGGTAACAAAGTGGCCAACAACATTTTATGTGATGCTCTCTATTTTTTTCTTCTTCTAAATCTCTTCATTGTGTTTGCCTTCTTATGGTTGCGTTTATTACGTGGGATAGGAATGTGACACAACACAAAAACTTGTTCCACGTTTGGTGAGATAGTATTATAGGGTGGTAATTGGCAAAAAAAACCCCGATTATTTGTGAAAACTGTGAGATCTAACCATATCCACTATTTTAATGAGTTCATGGTATGAAGTACCACATATGGGTTTTTAATGAAAACAATCATGTCTTGGATCAATGAGTATTAAGAGTATGAATTATGATGTTTGGGTTTAATGTTTGAAATATAAAACACATTGGTTTAGATTAAGTAAGTAATCACAATGTGAATTATCATGTATGACTTCAATATATACGCTGTGAATGTCTATAGTCTCATAAAATATTGAATTCTCTCATGAATAACTCCTTGAGATGTGATAGGATATAGTAGGACACAAATATAGTTTTCCGAGTTGTTATATGCACCTATTATATTTAAGTCAGATAATTAATTGAAAATGTAAAAAGTAAGTTTTGGTAGGAGAAATTAGTAGATATGTTTGCATTTGCAACATTATAGGGTTAATTACATGGTATGTATCGATTTTTCACTTTTTATACATTGTATGTACTACAACCTTAAAACTTATATGTATGTTCAAATTTCTAAAATTGCCATTGTATTTCAACTTTACAAACTCAAGTCGATACACTTTGTAACTAATAGAATACATTCAATGATAGGTTTTGATAAATTGGATACATACATGCAATTTTAGAAAGTTCTGTTACAAAAAATGTATAGTTTATAATTATACTACAAAGTAATAAATAGTGACAAGTTAGAAATCCCATGTAATTACCCATATATATAAGCATCTGCTATGTGAGTTTTTTCACAATTTTTTCTTATACATATCTGTCACATTAACACCTTAAAAACCTCTAAATATCTTCACAATGTAAAAAATGCACAAGTTTTTTCATAGTACTTACAAACTTTTCAAGGTCTCACTATTTTAACTTAATATAATTTATATCTCTATTTATAAAAATAAATATGTTAAAGTTTTGATTGGTCTGTTTTGTTGAAAAAAATGTACATAGTTTTATGAAAATTTTCTCTTACATGTTAGGACTATAACTATGCACGAATTTTTCATAAATCGCCATGGCATCTTGTAGATACTTAACAATGTGAAGTTGTTTAAAAACTATAACACTATCTGTTGTCTACCATATCAATATTGTTCATTTTGTTCATACATTAAATTATGGTTTTTAAATATATTTGATAAAAAGATATCAAGTCTCTTAGAAAACAATTTTGTTTCCTCTCCAACTAATGTTATAATATCAACTGAACATATGTATCCCCTTATGGTTAAAGGTTATACATACATATTCTACATAAAATAGTTGTCGTATCTACTTTTCCTTCTTCTCAAAGGTAGTTTAAGTAGTTATTTTACAACACCCACCCACCCACTCACACACACAATATATATAAAGAGAGGGAGAAGGGAGGGAGGGAGGAAATTGATAAACATTTTGGTAGCCCTTCATCTTAATGATAACAATTGTGCATAAAAGTAAATTAAGTTGTTTTTTTTTTTATGCTAGTGTGTATATTCAAATTATTTGTATACACATGTACATATCATCCATAAAGGCCTATTTGGGTGTTCCTTGTTTTTTATTTTTTTAAAGGTTTTTATAAGACCATCCTTACCCGTACCATATTTACTACTCTTTACCAGCTGCCACTCAGCGCCACATCAGCATTCCACTATCTTACCACCACGTTACCAATACCATACCATACCATTTTTACCCATATCAATCTAATTAATTAATTAAAAAAATAAAAGAAAAAGAAAAGAAGAGAGAGAGATAGAAAGAAAGGAGAGAGAGGGTGGGGTGGGTGGTAAGGAAAGAGAACGACATGGGGTTGTCGGGTGAGTCTCCTACCGGTTCCATATCGGTCGTCCAAGATGGTGTTACCGCCGGTACCGGCCCTCTCCCATTCTTGGCCGCGGATGGCCTAACTTGACCTTATAATCCTATACATAAAGAGAGGTTTAAGAAAAAAACCAATAAACACTTTATCAGTCATTAAAATTTATTAATTCGATAGATGTGATTAAAAATATTGTTATATTTTAATATATATACATATATATATCTATACTATATATAAGAGAAAATCAATTTGAAGTTTTGTTCAACAATTTTTACACATTATTTTTACCCCATAGTTAGTATTAAATTATTTTAGTCTTTTACTTTCATTTCTATTTTAACCCTATATATATCTAACTAATCATATATTATACTAAAATTTATATTAAAATACATTTTAACAAATTTACATCATAATCGTCCGTCAAACTTTCGAAATAAGCCATATGATATTTTATCAATTTATATATTCTTATATAAGATAACTTTTATTCAATTTTCGAATGACTATCAATAACCATTAGGAGGTTATTGACACTATAATTAAATTGATGTTTCAATGATGTATATAAAAATCGGCAATTGATACATCTGCGCTGCAGCGCGGTATATTTAGTAATTTTAGAATGATTAATTAATCCTATAGTTCATCTAATAAATCATGCAATAAAAAAGAAACTAATAAACTCCTCTAAATGGACTACGTTTAATTTAAAACTCATTTCAATAATAATAAAAAGTAAAAACCAATTAATTACTAAAAGAAAATGTAAAGACAATATTACCTTTTTAATAACAAAAATATAAAAAGTCGCTGAAGAGCATATAAACTATCTTATAAAATATAAAATAATTTTTTAAATAAATAATCAATTATAAATTTTTATAATATAAATAAACTAACGCTTTAATCTAAAATATATTAATTAATAAAAACAAAAGAGTAAAGAAATTAAATATTATAATTATTGATTGATAGAATATAAAATTAATTATTATATTTAGTATAAATTTGAAATTTGTTAAAACAAAGTTTAGAAAAATTAAATTCCTATTAATCATAATAAAAATAAAAATAAAATTGATCAATTCACATATTCTAAGTAATTAGTAATTTAAAAAAATATATAATCAAAAATTAGATTAAACATTTTTAGTAAATTTGTAACATGTTTTAATTATCTATTTTTTGATAATTAAACATATTAAATAATAAGTGGTATGATTAAAAATATTTGAAAATAATTCATAATTATAATTAATGTTAATGTATAATTTTTAATGTATAATTCTTAATTACTATAAAATACTATTTATTAATAATAAATAATTAATACTTGCTTTAAATTAATATAGTTAATATTAAAGGTATAATTGAAAAAAGTAAGTTTCTCAATCACTACTTTAAGTAACATTTTAATAAGTTTACCTTATTTCAATCTACACATAACTCCACAAATAAGCTTGTTTTTAAACCAGTTATTTTGGCCAAACATACCCAAGTTTCAATGGATTGCACTAACTACAAATCTACAATATTTTAAGAGGTTGTATTTGATTTACGAGAAGACTAATTGCATCTTTATGGTTTGCTAAATGCACCCCTACATGATAAATCTCCCTCATACATATCACCAATACCACTTTTTACACTTCTAATGCACGATTTGATTCGATTTTGAACCACATAGGGGTGCAGTGCAAAGATAAAGGCTAATTGCACACATATGATTGCTAAATACATCCCTACAATCTAAAATCTTCTCATACACATCATTATTGTAACAAACTTTTTACATTTCCAATACATATAATGACCTGATTTTGATATCCGTAGACGTGCAAATTGCAATCCTCGGGGTGCAAAGAGCAATGACCCTTATTTACATTCTATATAATAATAATAACATTACAATTTAATTTTCATATAATGTCTATATATAGACATGTATAATATGTATAATATTATATTTTTATAGCTATAATTTTTTATAACTTATTTTTTTTTTAAATGTCTAAATATATGTATGTATATAATCATTTATATACAAATACTCTATATAAATTTGTTTGATACAAAATTTGGTTATAATTTAAATATGTTAGATTTAACAATAAGGATATAATGTATTTTAATCCATATTAATAAAATTCAACATTTATCTTATACTAAAATATCTTTATCAATTAAGCTATGTTTGAAACGTAGCTTATAATTGCAGCTGGGTGATAAGTAGCGATACTTATAACTATTTATATAAGTTATAGTATAATAACATAGCTTTAACAATTATGTTTGAAAAACTAGCTTATATATTAAAATACCAAGGTATATTTAATATTTATATTAATTTAATAAGGGTATAATTAAAATAGCTACAAATAACTCTCATAAGTATCAAAGTAGGTTTAAAAAGCTAGATTAACTAGGTATAATGTATTTATCCGATATTATAATCTCAGCTTATAAGCTAATATCTTGCAATCAAGCTAAGTTTATGAATTTAAAACACATTTATGTAATAATAAACTATAAAATATTAAAATTAAAGTTTTAAAAAAGTATACTTAAAGGTTATTTTGTAAAAGCATTGGACCATATTTAAAATCCAAGTCAACTTCAATAGTTTGTTGGCATTTAATGCGTACTAATCAATAGCAAAAATCCAAGTAAGTTAGATTTTGTAAAACCCGTAAAACTTGAGGGTAGTAATGTATAATTTCCCAAATCAAATTTCCTCGCGGTAAACCGCAATGCTGACGTGTCGTCATCTGAGGAGACGACGTGTCATTTTAAACTTCCACCGACCCGACCCGACCCGTTTACCATTCCAACCGTTTGGATTTCACCCTATAAATACACACACACATTTCCCCCCTTTTATAGTTCTCATAAACCCTAGAAGACAAAGAAGAACTCTGAAACTCTCTCTCTGTATTGATCATCATTTTATCGCTTCTAAGCTTCTAGATCATTCGAGAACTGCCTCAGCTCAGGTTGAATTTCGATTTGAGTTTGTCAATTTTAGTCGATTTTGCAATCCTCATTGTGATCGATTGTTTGATGTTTATGTTTATGTTAATCGTCTTAAATTTTACTTCAATTTGTTATGAAATTGTTTTTGTTAACTTGTTTGCTTTGGATTTGATTGAATTTACCTCTTTTTCTGCCAAATGTGTCACGAATGATTGAATTCTACATGTTTGATGACTTGATTAGAAATTTCTTCACAATTTCTTAAGGAAAAAATTGATCGCTGATGAAATTGTTTTGTTAACTTGTTTGCTTAGGATTTGATTGAATTTACCTCTTTTCCTGCCAAATGTGTCGTGAATTCTACATGTTTTTGGACTTGATCACAAAGTTGTTAACAATTAAGGAAAAGTTTAATTCGTTTTGTTAAAATGCACACATTTGATCGCTTTGGATTCTCAATTTCTATCTATAGTTAAACAAGTGTGATTTTTGGAACGGAAGGCGGTGAGATGGTGTACATTTTGTTAATTTAAGCGATCATCTAACTTTTGTTGTTGTTATGGTTAACATAGTTTTATGAATTTGAAAAATTGAATTTTGAGTAGAGATACAAGAGGTTGATTGCTTGTGGATCAGTGGATGTGTTCCTTTGGATTTTGTGCTATTTAATTTCTTGAAAATGCATGGAATTGAGCACCTTGAATCTCATTCATAAAAACAAGGGGTTATGTATGTGTGGGTGGTTCATTGAAGCATATTAGAATGGCTTTGGATTTGAGGTTCTTTGTGAAGATTTAAAGTTTTTAGCTGTTTTAGATTTTTTTCTTAGTTTTATTATTAACCTGAATTTAGATGATAGAAGTACGAATGATCATGAATTGTATATGTACGGCCAAAAATAATTTTCTTGCAAGTTTTCTGTTTTATATGTTTGTTTGCATCTGATGGTGAAGCATCTTAGAAGAACATGAAGATTATAAATAAAATCGTATCGGATAATTTGGTGCTGATTTGCCAAATCATTAACACTTCATCTTTCTGCTTGAGCCAGTTTATATTCCTCTGCAGTAACGATAAATTTTTGGCAATTTCATCTCTGGTGATACTATTTATTTCAAGATAATCAGGTTGTTTCTGATCATGAACAGTGCTTTGGTTTATCTGAACCAATTTGAAAATCCAGTATCTTTTAAACTCACAGTAATAGAAAGAAAGGGTCTATTGCAAGACGGGCTATTCAATCTTTGGTTGTAGATTGTGTTCTATTGTATGTTGGTCTTGGATCATGTAATGCTTTATCTAACTTATACCTATCTTGATTAAAAGCAGTGTTGTTTAATTGTAAATTATATTAAAGTTTCCTTTTTCATGATTACTCATTTCAGGGGATTGTGGCCTAGATCACAAACATGAGCAGACAGGGGCAAACTATAATGTATACTAGGGGTGGTAGGCGAAGGAAGGTGCTTGACGTGGATCTCAACGATCCTCCACCATGTGAACACAACGAGCCAGTCCCACCTACAATTGTTAACGTCATTGAGGATCCTATGCCTTCTGTTCAGGAAGGCAATTTGCCAACTGTTTCTGTTGCTCCAGTGAGGCAAGATTTTCAGCCACTGGGATCTACACCACCTGTACCAATCAATGTTGAGGAATTGGATGATGATGATGTTATCATATCAACACCCACAGCTTTTGAAGAAGTACATTCTTTGTTACACTAAAAAATAAAGTGCTTTATATCTTTTATAGTTTTATGGTGTATTCAGATTATTAACCCCTGGCTGTCTTCTGTCAGGCTAGAAACAGTTCTCGAAGACTTCAAGCAAGGATTTCAGTGGTTAATGTGGAATCAGGTAAAGACTATTGACCTCAACATGCTCATTCTCACACTCTCCTGATAATACGACCATGTGTGGCTTTTTATGGTTACTTCATTATGTTTTTCCTCATGAGCTATTGCTGTATTGGTGGAACTGATGGTTCTCCTAGGCCGCTTATGGTTATTGTCATTTTTTGTAACATGTAATATTGGCCACTTGAGATTATTCTTCAATTTGATAAAGTATGTGTCCTCTATATTCAGTTCTGTTAGGTCATTACTGGCACGAGTAAGGGTTGAACAACTCAGGCTTTTTCATAATACTGAAACTGTAAAAATTTATGTTTTCTTTTTCAACGATTACCTTTTGGAACTTATGGCTTCGATGGAAAGAGTCATAAGCTTAATTTAATGCTTAGACAATGAGACATGATCAATGCTTAACCGTTTCTTACTTTTCCAATTGATACTCAGTATGCTGCAATCTTATTAATACTAATGGAGGTACAACTTGTAATCTTTAATTCTTGATCTGTAAACCCATTCTTTAAATGATGTACTTAATTACGAAATATTTTCTTTTGCTAAATTTTAGATTCTCATTACTTCTTGCTTATGAATCCTTTCTTCTATCTGTTTTGTTACTTGAAACTCTTCTCAGTACTTCTTAAATACTTAAATAAGAGTGTGTAATAAGTAAGTCCAAATCATATTTTGTCTAGTTAAATAAGGAATCGATGGAAACTGGAAAGATAATCTTGTAATAACCGTCACAGTTGGAGATCAAGAAATTATGTTGATGAAATATGAAGTGTTATTGTTCTCCCTTTTTTTAGTATTTGTCTTTGAGCACGTGTCTGATATTTTTCATAGTTCTTATGTTGCAATTGTCTAATGTAATTTGTAAAAATGCCAGTGGAAGCTTCTCGTATTCCTGGTCCTAATCGGCGCACCCATAGAAAAAGATATCGCCCAATGCATTTCGTCATCAATTTGGAAGGAAGTAGCAGTTCCATGGTAATTAATACCCATATCTAATGATGTCTTATATGATATATTCCATGTAAACATGGATTACTGATATGTTTCCCATACACACACACAAACATAATCAGATCTAACATTGCCTTTTGGTCTCTCTTCTTTTTGTGGGAAAAGAGTGCAAATTTGTGTTTGCAACATCAAATATTGTTAGCTCTGAGTGTTCAGCAATTTAGGTTATTTCTTATTTTTTCTTGCGCAATTAATTGGAACAGAAACAGCCTGTGACACCACCACGCCACCGCCACCGCCACCGCCACCACCACCACCACCTACATTCAAGTGTCCAGTTTGCATGGGACCATTAGTTGAGGAGGTGACCACAAAGTGTGGTCACATTTTCTGCAAAGGTTGCATCAAAACTGCTATTGCTGCTGTGCCCAAATGTCCAACCTGCCGTCGCAAAGTCACCAACAGGGACATAATCAGGATCTACCTTCCTGATGCCAGTTAAGCTCGAGGTGTGTATTCCTAAATCTTCTTTTTTTTTTTCTAGCAACATTAAAAGCGTACTCATGGTGGCTGTTTATCTTATGAGAAAATAATATAACCCAACGGTTAAAAGCTTCACCCCGTTGAATCACTAGTAAGAACCTGAATTTTAGAGTCAAGGCCGTACCTGGGGGAGGGCGGGCCAGGGTGGGAGTACACCCAGGGCTCAAAAGATATAGGGGCCCAATTTTTTTGGCATATAGTATTGTGGTTTAGAAAGAGTTGGTACATATAAAAGACAGTTTCTTAGTATCTAATAGGACTGAAAAATTAATTTAGTATTTATATTAAGGGCCAATACATGTATTGATTAATTAGATTGGAGAAGAAAGTATGTGAGAAGTCAATTGTTCATTCATATTGTAGTACCAGAGGTTGAATCTACTTGTCTTGGTACATTAAGCGTCATTCACCTTTTGCGTACTCTTTTGATTATTCCATCAGTAAGAATTCTGTTTTTGTATTAGAATATGATAGATGCCTTGTTGTTAACTAAGAAAACTTTTACTTTTTTGAAGAAACAAAATAACCAATCATATGAGATGGTTGAACTTCTATTTATTTTTAGGATTTTAAAACTACCCTTGATTTTTCATACATTATTGACTTCTTAAACAAGAATAAGATCTCAAGATATAAACGGGAATGAGCTTTTGATTATAATATCGATGGTTCCGTAAATGCTTGTTTTAATTTCAAAAGTTTAAAATGCTGATGAAAAACATGGATATCTAATTGATTTTATATAAAGTGGTACTCATCGAATATTGTGATCTCAAATGATATTAATTTGTATATTAAAGGTTATATTCTAGGATGTTTATTTTATGATGGAACAAATTGACAATGTTATGTAAAAATGATATGATGGATAATATTAATTTATAAATAATTATTGATTGATTTTGTGCCTAGAAATACTTGGAAAAACGGTTTCATATGAATTAGTCTCTTTACTGAACTTAATGTTATTTTTTATGATAAAACCAGTATGTTAAAAGATTATTTCTCATACTTATCGAGGGTCTTTTTTAACACTTCACCCAGGGCCCATAAAGTGTCAGGAATGAGCTTTGTTTAGAGCCCTGCTCATTTTAAGTGCATAATCACCAAAAAGCTAAAATGTTTGATCGGTATAAGCCGCCAAAACGTAGTTTATTCCAAACTGAACTTTATATTTACCACAGTTAAAAGTATACTCCTTAAGAGTTGCACAGAAACAACCACCCTACTCTACTTTTAGAGCAGAGGTTAGAGATCAGGTCTGTGGACCCCACCTTTGAGTTGGAATATATTGTGGTCTTTCGGTTTGGTTTTTAAGTGAACTCTTGAGATGTTTCATTACTTTCTGATATACGATCACACTTTGTAATGGCAGATGGGTTAGCGGTCAAAGAGTGCGTTTTTGGATAAATGTAGGAAGATCATGAGCCTCGTTGACCAGCATGAAGCAAACTTTCTCGATTTTTCGTTCTCGTATAGGGATGGGGAAGTAAGTCGGGATTACAAAAAGGATCACAGTTTTGTTTTAGTACTCGGGGTATAGCTTGGTCTCCTGTGCACAGCTTATTGGACGGTTTTTGTTGGCACAGATACATCAGTAGTTATATTCAGATTTGGATTTCGAACGAAAATGGTTGCTTGTTTTTGGATTTTGGTTCCTGTTTTTGGTCGGTATGCAGTTGTGAATGTGGTTTATGTTCACCTATGAAGATGATGCTAGAATGACTTATTTTCATTAATAGAAAGATATACATATAGGAAGAGAATTAGAGGTCATGGACTTCCTTTTCTGGTTGGTGGACATGAATGGTACATGAAAATTTAAGAATGGTGATCTTTATCTCATTGGCCTGGTTTCCCACTCTTCTTCCTGTAGCCACCGTACCTGTTCTCCCATGACCATCCCCAACCACTGCGAAACGGTGACCAATACCCGCCGCTAGGCCAATACCCACCGCCTGACCAATAACCGCTACTGTATGGATATGGGTGTGGGTTCCCACCATAACCTCCACCACCCCCGCCATAACCTCCGACTCCGCCATAACCAGTGGCAGGTCCACCGTACCCTCCACCTCCAGGATTCCCTCCGTATCCGGTGGCTGGTCCACCGTACCCTCCACCTCCAGGACTGCCACCATATCCGGTGGCAGGTCCACCGTACCCTCCACCTCCAGGACTCCCACCATATGCACTACCATCTCCTCCGGTTTCATGACCATGTCCGTCATCTCCTCCACCTCCAGGACTACCACTGTAACCGCCCCCATCTCCTCCTTCATCGCCGGGACCTTTTCCATCATGTCCGTCATCTCCACCTCCATCTCCAGGACCACCACCATAACCGCCCTCATCTCCACCTCCAGGACCACCACCATAACCGCCCTCATCTCCACCTCCAGGACCACCACTACAACCACAACCGCTGTCATCTCCACCAGGACCTTTTCCATCATCTCCACCTTCATCACCAGGACCTTTTCCGTCATCTCCACCATCCTCACCAGGACCTTTTCCGTCATGTCCTTCATCTCCTCCGCCTCCAGGACTAGCACCATAACCACCCTCATCTCCACTACCGCCACTAGGACCTTTTCCATCATGTCCGCCATCTCCAGAACCACCACCATCACCGCCCTCATCTCCTCCACCTCCAGAACCACCACCACAACCACAACCGCTGGCATCTCCGCCTTCGTCACCAGGACCTTTTCCATCATGACCTTCATCTCCTCCGCCTCCAGGACTTCCACCACCCTCATCTCCACCTTCGCCACCAGGACCTTTTCCATCATGTCCACCATCGTCACCAGGAGCTTTTCCATCATGTCCACCGTCATCTCCGCCTTCGTCACCCGCACCTTTTCCATCATGTCCAACATCTCCTCCACCTCCAGGACCACAAGCAGAACCGCCGCCATCTCCACCTCCGCCCCCAGGACCTTTTCCATCATGTCCGTCATCTCCACCTCCAGAACCACCACCATAACCTCCCTGATCTCCACCTTCGTCACCGGGGCCTTTTCCATCGTCTCCACCATCTCCTCCGCCACCAGGACCTTTTCCATCGTCTCCACCATCTCCTCCGCCACCAGGACCTTTTCCATCGTGCCCACCATCTTCTCCACCGCCATAACCGCTATCTCCACCGCCTCCCTCACCAGGACCTTCACCATATCCGCCGCCACCATCATTTCCAGTGCCTTCATGTCCTCCCGCTCCAGAACCCAGCCCATCTCGGCCGTTAACCGCTACCCTCTTGTTCTCACCATGGATCTCTTTCTTTTCGCGAAGCACTCTTGTACCTTGTGTTACAGTTGTTGTACTTTGGAACACAATTAAAAAAATTGCTAGAATCAGAAGAAAACGTTTAAAAAGTGTCTCCATTAAATTTGTGTGCAATTGCATGCATGCATAAATCTTATCTTGGGAACTTCATTTATATACTACCAGATGAGTGACCAAATTAACCAACACTCCTTTTTTTCCCTTCCCATTTTAGGAACATATGCATTTAAACCCTCATTTATTTACTTTTATTCAGAATAATTCAACTAGTTTTTAATGACACGAATCTCGATAGCTCGATTTAAGGAAAAAAGGACGTATATACGATTTAACGATGAAGGCATGACTTTACGTCTTATGTATATCTATTCTTAAAACATTTATGAGCGAGTATAAAAGTTCTCCTTACGTATGTGCTAATAACTGAGAATAGAAGCCAACTTAATGTCAGTGAAGGTTTAACTGGCATTTTGGTCTGATTGTTTGACGGAGGGGGTGTTTGGGATTGCTTATTTAAAACTACTTATGTATATCTGCTTATTTGCTTATTGCTGGTTGGAAAAATTAAATAGTTTTGACTTCTTAAAGTACTCCTTATTTGTTGGTTGGCTCCATTATAAGCTTTTTATCCGAACACTTTAAATTTCTTATCTACGGTTGATTCTATTATACTCCCTCCGTCCCAAAATTTTTGTCCAATTTTGACTTTTGAAAGTCTTTCGTTTTTGACTTTGACCTTGAATATTTTTATTTGTGTTATATAATAGTTGATGCAACATATATGAATGGGGGTTGTGTTTTCAATGTATTTTCATTTGTATAATTCTCATCAAGTATTATATAACACAAACAAAAATATTTAAGGTCAAAGTCGCAAAAGAAGGACTTTCAAAAGTCAAAACTGGACAATAATTTTGGGAAATAAAAGGTTTTAACAAACAATTCCAAATACCCTCAAAATGTTTTTGATGGATTTGGGATTAGAAGGTTTTGAAATATATTCTTCCCAAGTAATTTATGAAAATATATTATAAATAATTATAAAAATAATCAAATTATCTTTTATTAACTTATTATATTACAAGAGATAGAAAAAATAATAATTGAAATCTAGTAGGATTTCTTTTCCAAACTTACATGATATGAATTATATTTTAAATAAATATTTGACTGTCCAAAAGAAAATTTTAATTCTTTAATTAATTTTTTCTTGTCGTAAAGACTAACCTAATTTAATTAAGGATCCTTAAATATATCCTAAAAAAACTCAAATTCTGACGTTGGAGGATTTTACTTCTTTTGTTTTGAGAATGACTAAACAAACTATGAACAAGTGTCCAAAATTTTGAACTAACTTCGATAATAAATGTTATGATAATTCGAAGTATTTGATGATTTAAACCGATAAAATTCAGTACAAAAAACGTAAACTGCTTAAATAAAGTTGAATATACTTTTGATCTAATCGTATGTTAGAGCATGACAGTATGAAATACCACAATGGTTTATGAATTTTATCATTATATTTCTATCATGATGAATTAGCATTTTAAAAAACCCTTTATTTTCAAAACTTCAATCTCAAAATATAAAATATAAATATAAATTTAAAGAATTTAAAGAAATCTTTAAAACTCTATACGTAAGAGACAATGTTTTTTTCTTTTTTTTTAAATACTAAGAGGGGAAGAGAGAATATTTTATGTAGTTTAGTAATATAATTAATAATAAAAATGCTAATATATGATAACTGTTGTTGTTGAATATAATTCTTTTTAGATATTTTGACTTTGGATGTTTTTTTTAATGAAAATTATAACATAGTTGTTGAAGATTCACTTAATCTTTCACAAACCTCTTGTACCAAAGACATCAACCATCATCGACGCCCTTTCATTTTACCCTCCTAAGTCCTAACCCAGAAAATCCGAAAAGTTCTAGACAAGTCACATGTTTATCACTTAAAAGCAAGTTGTTTACAAAATACAATTAAAAGATAAAGCGGTAATATTTTTTTAGGGTGAATTGTGGATTTGGTTATTGTGTTTTCATATTTTGTTCTATTAGGGGTCCTATGATGTCTATTGTGGATTTAATCTTTATGATATTCAATTTGTCTTGGTCATGTTTCTTCTCACAAATGCCTTCGTTAACTTCATTAAATCAAGCATCATTTTAACATTTTCTATTATTTTGCCTTTTCAAAACAATATTTTTAAACACACAAAACACACACACATATTAATAAAAATATAAGAGAGAGAAGGAATGTAGAGGAAGATAGAGAGAAAGAAGGATCGGTTTCAACGGTTTCCTGAAATCAACATTGAAAGCCACACTGAGCCCACTCTCCCGTGCTGCAGCCCGCTAAGCCCATTGGAAGCCCACCAAGCCCGATTTGAATCCCACTCGAGAGCTACCATTAGCCGATCTAGTAGGTCCCTTTGACCACCGTTTAGTAAGAAGCAGTTTTGTCTTTTTTCCGTTTGCCTCTTAATTTCTTCAAAAATAAAAATCAATATAATTTATATGTTCTTATAAAAATCAATATGAAAATAAAATTTACGGACCTCTTAATGTTATGAAAATAAAACGTTAAAAATGCTAAATTTTATGAAATTAAAAAAATTATAAAAACATCAATTCAAATGGTTCAAATCCATAATTTGAACAAATTACATAGGATACAATTCACTCTAAATTTCTTTAAAATTTTATTTATCTGGAATTTTGAAAAAAAAAACTCATGGCACATTTTTTTTTAAATGTTCATTTAGACTTAGACTACATCCTTAACAATTTGATAATTAAGATAGGGCAGTCTAAGATTAAACCAAGCCACATGATGTTAACGTCTAGATCGAACAAGATATTCCACCACATTCCCCCTAGACATTTTGCCTGCATGCCATCACCTTGTATGGTAAGAATCAACTATGGGTTCCCAACCCCCCCTATCTCACTTCAATCATACCTAGTTAAATTTGTCCCTTAAAAAAAAATCCTCTATTGCTTCATTATTTTCCTATTCCACCCATACAAAGCACACCCACTAAACCTCACTCAAATGCAGTGTCGAGCGTAGGATATATGTAAACTTGACCTCTTTCCAAAATAGTAGAACGACTGTTTTCTATAAAGATTGACGTGAATCAAGATCTAGGAAAAGGAAGTTTTCCGATCACTGACTCAAACCCATTGCCAAATTCTACTCATGTCTGCTTCTATTGTAACAAAGATTCCCTTTTAATATGGAAAAGACCCGTATCAATAATAATGATTTTACGTACAGACAATTCCTCAATATCTTCATATTCGCAAAAAAAAGGAAGAAACATACACACACACACACAAAACTTATTCCACACAAACCTCAATCAACTTGGACAATACCAAGTAGACCATAATTATTCACAAATATGGTTTTCTCCTTAAGATCTAAAGGAAATCATCCACATCTAATAACATACACAACTATGCAAAACCAAAAGAATATATAAGTGAAAACATAATAAAAATAACTAACCCGAATGACGCATTACGCTCATCTTTTGAGTGGTTTCTTTCTCCATTCAGTGCGACACCTGTTTATTTCAAGACCGTCACTGGATGATCTCAGTAAATGCAAAAACTTGCTCGGCTTTTCTCCACCAGCAGATGCAGATCCGTTGCTAGAATCATCGAGTGGTTCGGGAGTGGTGAGAGAATCAACTATGTCGTCATGCTGGCATTCGCGTCTGTAGTCTAGAGTGATAGATTGTAGTTCATGACTGTCTATGACTTCTTGTGGGATGCTCTGTTTAAAAAAAAATCATTCAGCACCTCCTCCAAAAGGGAGATTTATTCAGCCATTTCGTAAGCATATATTTATGTACATATACGCTCTACCCTTTGCATACATCTCACCCCCAGACCCTACTGTCACTGGACCAGATAGGATTGAGAGTGAGAGGGGGGGGGGGGGGGGGGGCGAAAGAATTGCAGAAGGTTTTTGGGCTCTGATTTGACAAGGGTAGTTTAGTAATTTGCCAATCTTGTCCTAGTTTTGTAATTCTTGTTCCACCCACTCCCTCCTCTGTCCCAAACTAAGTGTCCACGTTTGTGTCTTAGTGTGTCCTGTAATTAGTGTCCACTTTCAAAAACGAGTTTTCCTTTTCCCATTCTAGCTTTAATTATGAGATGGATAAAGTTTGCTTCCCTATTTCAAGAGTAAAAGTTTCATTCAGTTTACTAAAAAGTGTAATAATTACATAGGGTTGGGTTCTGGCCAGAAGTGTAAGAAGTTATTCACCGTTGGATGAGATCTGAATGCACATTAGGATGAGATGCACTTAGATAAGATGCATCAAGATGCATAGGATCAATTCCCTTCTAAAGCAAAATTCATGGGAGGGTATGAGATTAAAAGTGATCAATGGTTCGGATCCACTTCTCACCGTTAACTCGAACTTCTCACACAATCCTACGCCTAATTACATATTTTTAAAACTGTGTCATTTTTAACATGGACATTTATTTTGGGACGAAGGGAGTATTTTGGTAGGACAGAGAAAAATGCATTTTTATCCCACTCAGGTCTTGTCATCTCCAAATCTAATTCACCCTGAACACGAGACAAGTTTTTGTACTATCCTATGATGTCTTAAGTCTTAACCCACGTATCACACACAGCTTTGTAGAACCATAAGATGATATTTACGTAAGGGATTCCTTAAGGCAAAAGCTTTTTACAAAATGATATAAAACACGTGGACAATTGAGGGTCGATAAGATACAATTTAAAAAAACATGAAACATTAAAATAGTTTGACTAACCTCAAGAACCCATCCGATGTAGGTAACATTGTTGACATGCTTGTTCATATCCAGATCAGCTCTTCTTGGCTATATATTATGAAAGATTATTAATGCTTAATACTTAGCTTAAGAAACTAGAGCTTATATGAGGCAAAATCACGGTCTTACCACAAGTCCTAGCCGGGAATATTCAGCTGGATCTTCCAGTTTTGCTATCTTCTTCAGGCTGTTATTGTTCTCTTCAGGGAATGCTAATCTGGAGCCACAACGTAATCAATGATAGAAGTTAAAGCATTTCGATGGTTAGAGGCTAAGGGGTGCAAATTTCCCCAATATGTAGAGTGGTAGATTTTGGCTCAGATACCATGTGACAATATGTGGAACCCTAGATTATTCTCTTAAACAACCATTGAGGAGAGAAGGGAGGTTGCAACATATATTGAGAAGAAATGGTCCAAGTCTAGCTTCAACATCAATGATATCATCTACTACCTTGGTCATCGAGCACAAAAATGTTCTCTTTAGGAAATGCAGGAAAAATGTGTGTTTACGTGTTTAATTATATACATGTTATATGTATAGACACACATAATGGGTTCAAATGAGAATGGTATTATTGAAGAAAATAAGAAAACAGCCAAATCACAAAGTTACAAGTGATCCAAGCAACTTTGCCCCGGGATCGCCTGCACACCTTTTTTGACCGTTAATGTAAAGTAACATGTGATTTGGCCGTTTTCGTGTTTTCTTAAATAGTTGGCGTTCTCATTTGTTCCCACTCTAGCTCTCTCTCTCTCTCTCTATATATATATCTATATATATATATTGAGGAAAGTTCAAATGTGAACCACTTTTTGGTTGTGAACGTGAGGACAACTGAGAGCGCGACACGTGGCGACTTTGAGCGTGGTTCCCCCTTTAATTCAATGCCCTCCCATGAATCGTGCCTAGTCACCTGACGTGGCGTCTAGTCATCCGCCACATGTCGCGCTCTCGGCTGTCCTCACGTTCACAACCAAAAAGTGGTTCACATTTGAACCCACCCCTAGATATATATATATACTTCGATCACTAGAGAGGCTAAAGCTCCAAAACAGATGCTTATAGAAAGCATTAATATCTTAAAGAGTGATATGTTTGGCGAGATGAAGATCTACCTCAACGTCTTTGGGCAAAAAATTAAATATTCATCTCGAACATCATCACTGACTTTCTGGAGCTTTCTAGTATCTTCATTCATCATCACCCACTTGCTGCAATTTTGAATGGAAATTGTCAAATTTGTAACTCTATTGCTAGGAGAGCCTAGTAACATCTACTATTCAATAACTTCATTGAAAACCTTTAAATCAATATAGTCAGGCTGCAAATAGGCATAGGCATAGGTTATACGAAAAAAAGAAGCTTCAAGCACAATAGCTAGAGATCACTATAGATCCAGACCAAACCAAACAAGGGCAGGATATCCCAACCAGGAGGTGGGGTCCAGAGAGGATAAGATGTACACAAACATGACCTGTACCTTGAAGAGTATAGCTACCGTTTCCGTGAAGACACTCGGCTTGTAAGAAGTGTGTGTGTGTGTGTGTGTGTGTGTGTGAAAGAGAGGGATAGAAACTAGAAAGAACAATGAAACTATGTAATGCACCTTGTAGCCCTTCCAATGACCTCACCGTTTGCGTAGTCTTTGAGAATCCAGTCACGTCTAGTCCCGATCCTCCCTTCACTCTGGCACCAAGTCTCAATTTCAACCACATCACTCCTAGTACACAAGCCAACATATTGAAGATAGTATTTGCCATGTATAAATATTATATACTTCAAACAACCATATTGAAGATAACAGATATTTCCAATGCAATAATCTATATCAAAACATTGTAAAACAAAAAAAGAAAGAATTACCAAGCAGGGTATCTGTAAATTTCAATATGCATTCGCGCAGTCACCCATATGAGATGCAACTTTCTCATTGTAGTTGTAGTGGCAAACCCATCGGTTGAAAATCCAACACTCTGAGCATGATTGCCTCCAACCTCCTACAATATGTAAGCAAATTGCAAGAAAGACTGTTAAAAGAACATTCAATAGAGTTCAGAGATCAAATATAAAACCATTAACTATTCCCACCCAAAATAAAATAGATTTCTAGTATTTTAGTACAAATTGCTACAAACGCAGAGATATTCAGCATAGGAGGACTCAAAGAATGAACCTTGGATTTTAAGGTTTTGATATTCTTATACATCCCTACTTCATTCTTCTATATATAAGAAGTATTAAAGTGATACATGTATTTAAATCATTTACCCATACATGCAATGCTAAGTGCTAGCAAACTAGTAAAACTGCAAATAAAGGCTAGGCCTTGGTCCTTCCTTTGGGTACTTCGAGTCTCCTCGGACACCCACCGTTACCCAAAATAAGATTAAAGCCAAGAGCAAGGTGCTATTCTAATGGCTAGTGCTAAGGCCTCTTGTATCATTGATCATCTTACTGATATTCGGAAAGCATTATCGCAATTGGACCTACACAAATTACAATACTACATGTGTAAATGTGGTAGTAGGCATACAATTCTTAGCAGCAGGTAACAGGTTTCTGTTTGTAAGATGTGGCTGATGAAACTATATACATTTCAAAGGTCAATTAATAAAAATTAGTAGCATACACTAATGATTCATTCCATCACATGATCCAAAATCGAAACCTTCATCATTCATTCATTCTACACCACACCACACAAGCACACACATTTCTGAACAGAATGCAGAAAGTCAACCGAAAATTCAAAAGAACAAAGCTAAGGCTGTGTTTGACAAACTAGCTGGTAGGTAGGTGACTGTTGACCGATAAACTAGCTGATAGCTGATAAACTAGCTTATGAACAAATTATATTTGACAAAACCTAGCTTATGAGTATGTAAAATGACCAAAAAAGTATCTTAGGGGTATAATAATTAATATCAATAAGGGTAAATTGGAAAAAAAAAAAAAAAAAAAAACTACAAAAAGCTCCTAAAACGCTACTCCAACTAGCGTTTCAATAAGCTAGCTTATAATCCATCCAACCTTATCAACCAACTCATCAATTATAGTTCCTAAAGTCTAAAATCATTCTAAACTGCCAAAAACAAGCAAATCACATCAAACAATTCACCAATTACATAAACAATCCATCACTAAACACTTCAATTCTATTCTATTCAAATCACACAACATAAACAAAAAAGCAAACAACACTACAATGATACAAATACAATCTCACCTGCAACAAGTTAGCAATCGTTTCAACAGTAGCTGTTTTGTTAACACCTACTTCATAACACCTTACAATAAACCTCTCCTTATACGACAATCCATCCTCCGTCAAGCTCCCCATCCGTAGCCTGTCCGCCAACCTCTCCTCCTCCTCCTCCACCTCCTCCTTCACACCTACAGCAACTCCGTTCGTCCGGTGACCAGTAACCGCGGCCATTGCCGGCGAAAACCTCCGGTACGACGGACAGCACAAAAAACCGCCGTTTCGCCTCCGAATTGAGGCGGAATCGGAGGAATTGGAGTGAGGTAGAGGACGAGTGTGGTCGGCATTACATCCGGCGGTGGTGGCCGGCGTGAATGCGGTGGTTGATAGCATGGTTTTTCCGGCGGTTTTGGGGATGTCAATTGTCCACAAATTTGAAGTGTGTGTGTGTGTGTGTGTTTTTTCTGGTTGGGTTTGAGTTTGACAGAAAGGGGGACGAAAATGGTATTTATATGGGGCGATGGAACCAATGTGGAGGAGAGTTGTTGTTTGACCAAAATGCCCTTTCTACTTGGAGTTATTCACTTTTACGGCACTAGAGAATCGGATTTGAATTTATTTAAAAAATATAATTTATCATTATATTCTAGAGGGTAGTTGTTTTTGAACTTCAGATGTGCTTTTTTGGCCTAAAGTGCGAAATGACTTACGGTTAGAGGTTTGTAGAAAATCAACCGATTCAATTACAACTGATCGATAATGATTGAACGGTTAGGGGTTTGTAGAAAATCAACCGATTCAATTACAACTGATCGATAATGATTGAACATCTAATTGTAATTGGATTGGTTCGGTTGTTGGATGGCAATCCAGAATCGACAGGAATCGATCCAATTCACCATCCAATAAAAAGGAATTGATCCATCCAATATCCAACCAGTTATCATTCAATGCCAATCCATTCAATACTCACCCAGTTGCTATGGCATTCAATACCAATCCAATTACCATATAATAAAAACTAAACAATGAATTATGAAATTAAACATTATGGATAATTATATGAATTATCGTAGATTGGATTTAAAACATTGAATTGATCTAATGAGATCATCCATTGGATGTCGGATGGGTCCAATCGGATCTGATCCGATTGATATTAGTCATTTGGATCCAATAAAAATATCAAATGGATGGAATCGAAGGGTTCCAATCATCCAATGGATGATCGGATCGGATATGTTCCTCTGACATCCAATCCGCATACATATGATATGGTGGTGGTAAAGAAGTTTTTAAAAAATTGTTTAGATCAGTTTCTTTGGTGATATAAATCAACAAGTTAAAAAATGTTTCGATTAAAAGGTAAAGTTATGTGAAAATGAAAAGTCAGAAGGCAAATAAAAAAGTCACACCCTCCTTATTTTTCATAAACAATTTTTCCCATTGTATCAAAAACTATTTTCAAAAGTGTTTTTTAAGTATCCAAATACTACTTTTAACTATATAAGGTATATAATGTATGTTCCAAATATAATTACTACGTATAATATGATTAAATCTAAAAATATTCAATATTAACTCATTTTATAAGTACTATTTGGATCATTATAACGATATACCTTGTAAAATATTAAAACATATTTTTATTTTTTCAATATGTATTAGTTAATATACATTTATGTATGTTAATATGATAAACATATAAAAATAAAAAAATGAAATGATAGAAACTAAAATGGAAGAAACACACACACACACACACACAAAAAGTAAATCTTATTCCACACAAACCGCGATCAACTTGGAAACTACCAAGTAGACCATTATTATTCACATATATGGAAAACTAAGGATGTGTTTACTAACGACTTAATAGCATCTTTGTCTATTGAATCTCAAGGGAACCATCCATCTAATAGCATGCACACTATGCAAACCCAAAAGAATATATAACTGAAAACATGCTCATCTTTTAAGTGGTTTTTTTCTCCATTCAGTGCGACCCCTGTTTATTTCAAGACCGTCACCGGATGATCTCAATAAATGCAAAAACTTGCTCAGATTTTCTCCACCAGCAGATCTGTTGCTAGA
This sequence comes from Centaurea solstitialis, assembly GCA_030169165.1. Lineage (NCBI taxonomy): Eukaryota > Viridiplantae > Streptophyta > Magnoliopsida > Asterales > Asteraceae > Centaurea > Centaurea solstitialis. The sequence goes on from CM058044.1 coordinate 42,707,423, forward strand.
ATCATCGAGTGGTTCCGAGGTGGTGAGAGAATCAACCATGTCGTCATGCTGGCATTCACGTCTGTAATCTAAAGTGATAGATTGTAGTTCATGATTGTCTATGACTTCTTGTGGGATGCTCTGTTGAAAGAGAAATCATTCAGCACCTCCACCCCCAAAAAGGGAAATTTATTCAATCATTTTGTAAGCCTATTTAGGTAGACGAAAACATATACTCTCTACTGTTTTGCGATGGTGGACAGGTCTACATACATCTCACCTTGAGACGCCGCTTTCAAGTGAGATATACTCAACTTTTTTTTGAAAGGGTCGCCTGGGCTATGCTCAGACTAATCCGACAAATTATAGTTGTAAGACATCAACCTTGATAAACTCAGTGGTCACAATTGTTGTGGATGTCAAAAATTGAATCCTTATTAGACGGGATATTCCATCGCATCTGCCTAAGCTTTGACTTGTTTGGTTTTATGTATGACACACAACTTTATAGAACCATAAAATGATATTCGTAGTCCGTGGACAATATGGCTCACTAGACCTCGCGCTTCTAGTCCGTAAGAAAACAACGATTGGACAACCATTTTAAAAGATATGGGCGGGCTTAGGTAGGATCGTACAACTTAATGGGCAGCTTTTTATATATCGAAAAACGTTTGTAATTGGTTTTGGGTTGGACTACTACCAACCACCTCCCAAATATATACTATATCTGATATGTTGTATAATACATCTTAAATATCAATCTTGAAATGGTAGGTGATTAAATATTTTATTGTTGAAGAATACGATTTTCGAAGGATGATAACCCTTGGAGAGGAAAATGCATACTCTACATTTGTGAAAAAAAAAAAAATCCTTTTTACGTTTTTTAAGTTGGAAAAAAAATTATGTATTTTGAATTTTTTTACATAATTATCATTTTATATAAGTTCTATTAAATGTAATATTTTAGTCCTCATAGTTTGTTTATGGACGGGGTCTCGGCAAGCTCTCAAGCCTGAAAAAATGAGTTTGAGTTTGCTATTATATTAGACCGGTTTAAAAAAAAGTAAGTCAGGCCTGATCTAGGCATGGGAATTGTCCCCGACCCATCGGGGAACCCGGTCCACCCGCCCCGATCGGGGACGGGGATTCCCCTATAAACCGGGGATGGGGACGGGGACGGGTTTAGCACTCCCCGCCCCGCCTCATACCCGTACCCCTATATATATTAATTAATTATTTAAATTATATGTTATTTTCCTATTATATCGGTATATGGTTGTTCCAATTTCGATAAATATGAAAATTACTTGATGTGGTTTTGACTATTAATTGATACGTGTGTCATTAAAAATTATTTTAGCATTAAGTTTAGCTTATTTTGGTATTGCGTTTAAAAATTATTATACGATTATGTCTATAAATTATTACACGATACATTCTTAGTTTTTATTGGGAATGTGTGAAATTAAACACGTATTGTATCGCAAAACATTTAGTTTAAAATAGATTATACAAACGAACATAAAATCCCCGTTTCCCCATTAGGGATCCCCGTTCCCCGTTGGGGACGGGGATGGGGATACGATCAAATTCCCCGGTGGGAATGGGGAAGGGGACGGGGATGACGATGAGGGCTCGGGGACGGGGATGGAGATTGGGGTCCCCGCCCCAAACCCGCCCCATTCCCATGCCTAGCCTGATCTGTAACCTCTTTAAACTTGTAAATAATCACCTATAATATTTACATAAGTGGTGGTTATGAAAGCAAAAGCGTGTTACAAAAATGATATGAAACATTAAATACCTCAAGAACCCATCTGATGTAGGTGACGTTGTTGACATGCTTGTTCATATCCAGATCTGCTCTGCTTGGCTATATATTTTGAAAGGTTATAAGAGCATTTTCAACAACATTGTTAAAATAGAAAAATTTAGGGTTTTTCCCTTTAAGATGTTTCAAAAGTATTAAACATTAACGTTTTCTCTAAATATGGAGATTTCTTTAAAACCTTTAAATGAGGAGAGATAGATATTATTTTTATATATTCCACCAATAATATAATTAGTTGTTTAAAAGCTTTTAAAATTTTTATTGGGATAATAGATATACTATATATTTTAATAATATAAGTCAATATAGATTTTTTTTAAATAGAAAAGTTGTTGAGGACGAAAAAAAGGTTTTACAGATTTTGATCTTTCATTCTCTATTTCAGAGAAATTATAGCAAAGTTGTTGAGCATCTCCAACAACTTGCTAAAATAAAAAAATTTGGGTTTTTTTTCCTATCTAAAATGTTCTATCAACATTGCTAAACCATTTGCTAAAATAAGAAATTTTGAAGTTCTTTAAATATAAAGATTTCTCTAAAAACTCTAAATGAGAATAGAGAAATTTTATTTTAATATATTCCACCAATGACATAATTATTTGTTTAAAAGTTTTTAAAACGTTTATTTGGATAATAAATATAGTGTATATATATTCTAATAATATAAGTGATGATAGAATAGAGAACATAGAAAAACTATTGGAGATGGAAAAAAAGTTATAGAGATTTTGATAGTTTATTCTCAATTATAGAGAAATTAAGTTATAAAAATTTTGATATTTTATTCTCAATTATAGAGAAATTATAGCAAAGCTGTTGGACATGCTCTAACTACTTAATAATGACATCAAGAAAACTAGAGCTTATATGATGCAAAATCATGGTCTTACCACGAGTCCTAGCGTGGAATATTCAGCTGGATCTTCCAGTTTTGCTATTTTTTTTAGGCTGTTGTTGTTCTCTTCAGGGAATGCTAATCTGAAGCCATAACACATTCAATGAGAAGTATGAAAACGTTTCGATTGTTACAATATGTTGGAATATGACACGCTCTTTTCAACGGAAGTTAAATGGGGTGCAAATTTCCCTAGTTTGTCCCTAGAGTGGTAGATTTTGGCTCACTAACCATGTGAGAATATATGAAACCCCATATTACTTGCAACATATATTGAGGAGAAGACAAAGGGTCGTGTGAGAAGTTGAGTTTAACATGAGAAGTGGATCTGAACTATTGGTCACTTTTAAATTTTAATCTTGTATCTTCCCGTGAATTGTGTTTTAGGAATGAGTGAATTGTGTTTTAGGAAGGAATTGATCTGGTGAATTTTATTTTAACGTGCATCTACTTCTCATCCAACGGTTGATAACCACTTTTCATATTTCTCATGCTAACCTCAACTTCTCACCGGAACCCAATCATATATATAGAATATGTATAGAGAGAGAGAGAAGAGAGAGAGAGAGAGAGAGAGGAGAGAGAGAGAGAGAAGAGATTTGGGATCATTTGAGACAGTTGTTTTCGGAGACCAGTGAGACCATGTTTTTACAAATAAAACTTCATAGCAAAAACACTATGAAGCTAACCCTTTAAAGGGTTTTTGTTGTGAAGGTTCAGATTATTTTTACCTTCACAATGTTTTATTGTGAAGTTTCAACCGTAAAAAGTTGGTCTCATCACATGAACCCAATACTCCAACACAAATGTTTACAGAAATTCGTTAGTATCTTAAAGAGTGATATGTTTTTATTTTTTGAACAATAGATAACTCACGCACACGTTACGATACGAAGTCGACGGGGAATCCGAGATCCAAACGGGCACCCGCCTAATCCTCAGCGACCATGGACCGACCCAAAAGCCGACCCATGGTCATGGTATCGCCACATGCTCACCCCATGAATCAAACTCGAAAAGACAGGGATGCCACCCAATGTCCCTCCTAAGAATGTTATCGACCACTAAGCTACTAATGCTTTGATATTGAAGCGAGATGAAGATCTACCTCAACGTCTTTGGACTAAAAATTAGATGCTCATCTCGGACATCGTCACCGACTTTCTGGAGCTTTCTAGTATCTTCGTTCATCATCACCCACTTGCTGCAATTTCAACCGGAAATTGTCATTTTTGTGACTCTTGTCCTAGAAAGAGCCTAGTAACATTTACCCAATAACTTTCTTTAAAACCTTTAAATCAATACAGATTGAAGCAAGCTAGCAATTCATAACAATATATTCTTTCACTACTCAATTGCTTCAGCTTTAGGCTTTGTTTGACAAACTAGTTGATAAGTTAGTTGCCAGCTGGTAACATTGACTAATGACTAATAAGCTACCTTATGAATAAATTATGTTTGGCAAAAAGTGGCTTATGAATATGTAAAATGACCAAAAAAGATATAACTGAAAAAAAAAACTAAAAAAAACTATAGAATTATGAAATGCACCTTGTACCCCTTCCAATGACTTCACCGTTGGCATAGTCTTTGAGAATCCAGTCACGTCTAGTCCCGATCCTTCCTTCACTCTGGCACCAAGTCTCAATTTCAACCACATCACTCCTAGTACACATGCCAAAATATCGAAGATGGTATTTTTCATGTATAAATATTATATACTTTAAACAAAACATATTCAAGTTAATGTATATTTCCAATGCGATAATCTACACCAAAAACATTGTAAAACAAAACGAGAAAGAATTACCAAGCGGGGTATTTGTAAATTTCAATATGCATTCGTGCGGTCACCCATATAAGATGCATTTTTCTCATTGTAGGTGTAGTCGCAAACCCATCGGTTGAAAATCCAAGATTTTGGGCATGATTACCTCCAACCTCCTACAATATGTAAACAAATTGCAAGAAGACTGTCAGAATAAAATATGTTTTAAGTATTTTAGTACAAATTGCAACAATGCAGAGATATTCAGCATACGACTCAAGAATGAAACCTTGGATTTAAGGCCGTGATGTAAATTCCTATCGACCCCTACTTCATTCTTGTATAAACAAGAAGTATAAAGTGATACATGTATTTAAATCATTTACACATACATGCATTTGGTAAGTACTAGCAAACTTAAGTGTAACACGCAAATAAAGGCCAAGCCTTTGGTCCTCCTTTAGGTCATTAGTTTGAGTCACCTCGGACACCCACGGTTACCCAAAATATGTTTAAAAGCCAAAAGCAAGGTGCTATTCTAATGGCTAGTGCTAAGAACTCGTATCATTGAGCGTCATAGGGATACTTGGATAGTATTGTTGGATTGCACGTCTGAAATTACACTACTACGTGTGTTAAGAACCCCACGTCATTGCCACATGCCGATTTATAATTTTAGTTACCATTGAGAAAAACCTTTTGATTCCACATGAATGGGAAATGGTTCATATAGGTGAATCGGTTGATCCTTCGAATTGGTGGGTTCACCTCCTTCTAAACTCAGGGGCGGAGGGAGTTAATGGCAAGGGTTAGCAGTTGCTAACCCTCAATTTTGCAAAAACTTTTTTGATATAATAATATTATGACATTAAATATTACAGGTTTACCTTCTTACACTTAAATTAGTTTTTGGGCCACAAAGCATTAAGAAAATTCACAATTATGGGCTGCATTTTCTGAACTTTGACTTACATTTTAAAAAAAAGACATACACGTCTCTTTCTACTTTATACATATAATTTCATTCCGATTCTTCTCATCAATTTCAAACTTTAATTCTCTACAATTTTCAGTATGCAAATGTGAACGGTTCAAGAAGGTTTCATCTATCTTCCTTTATTTATTTATTTATTTATTTGTATGGATTAAATTTTATTAGGGTTTATATCAAACAAAAATTTGTTACTTTAAGTTGGGTTTTGTATAGATTTGGTTATCATTAAACATTAATTAAGAATCGGTTGTGATTGTGCTAGTTGAAAGGACACTTTCAGCTATGAACATTATGAAAAATCGGTTGCACAATAAAATGGGAAATCAATGGATGAACAATTGCATCCGTACTTATATCGAAAAGATATTTTTATCGAGCTTAATAATAAAGATATTATTATAGATAAGATTCAGAAAATGAAAACTAGTTGAGGTCACTCTTAAATATGTAAAGGTCGAATAATAAAGATATTTTTGTTTTATTTTATATCATGCTCCCCCTCGTATACATTCCTGGCTCCGCCCCTGTCTAAACTCCCACCACTAACTCTTTTTCTTCACTTCTAATATTTTTTCCTATATATCTTAATATAATTGATAAATATTTGTTGTTTAAAGTGTTATAATATTATTGTCTAATTATTATTTATATTGCATACTTTAAGAAATGGTAAACATTTATAACACATTTTAATATAGTTATAGTTGTTTTTAAAAATTGTCCTGGCAGTATAATTAGTTTTTATTCATTGTTTCTTAATTAAAATGATTGTATGTTAGTTAGTGTATTTAATCGTTTAATTACAATAAATAACTTTTAACCATTATAGTTATAACTTTTATTATATAAACTATGAATCAGTCCATAATTAAAAGTAAGAATTTTACGAGATGTATAAGAAAGAAAAAACTGATTTAACATATAAAAAATTTTGATGTAACAAAATGATAAACATCCGATTGCATATGCTCTAACGATTCATTCCATCACATGATCCAAAACCAAAATATTCATCATTCTCCACCACACAAGCACACCAATTTTGAATAGAATGCTGAAAGTTTACTGAAAATTTAAAAGAACAAATTTAATCTGGAAATATTTTTCGTTTTTAATTTTTTTTAAGGAAAATAAAAATATAGAAAACGTATTTGGTTTATTTAGCTTTTTAGAAGTTCTTCAAAAAAAATTAAAATTTTTTATTTTCTAACTTCTATGTAAATAGAAAACTGATTTTTGTAGCTTACCAAAAAAGATTTATGCATTTTTTTTATTTGCTAAAATGGAAAATAAAAACTCCACTATTTAAACCAAACACGTTTTCTAAAATTTCATAGAAAATTGAGAATGAAAGTTCAATTCCATTTTTTGAAAACGTTTTCTAGAAAAATGAGAACAATTTTCCACAACCAAACGCAAATGTTGATAGATTCAAACAAATAAAAAAGTTGTTGAAGACGCAAAACAAGTTTTAGAAAGTTTGATATTTCATTCTCTATTTTAGAGAAATTTTAGCAAAACGGTTGAAGATGCCCTAAACAACGATACAATCTCACCTGCAACAAGTTAGCAATCGTTTCAACTGTGGCGGTTTTGTTAACACCTACTTCATAACACCTTACAATGAACCTCTCCTTGTACGATAATCCATCCTCCGTCAAGCTCCCCGATCGTAGCCGGTCTGCCAACCTCTTCTCCTCCTCCGCCTCCTTCATTCCGAGAGACGGACCTAATTTTTTTTTTTCAAACAGTAGGACCATTTCACTATAAAAAACATACATAGAAATACTTTTCACAAAATCAATATTGTTCTGATGGTAGTTTCATTGTTTTTGAAATGTAAGGTCTCAAGTTCGAGTTCTATTACTGCAAATTTTTTATGACACAATAAAATTTAGTAAAAATGATTCTAACAAGACTTGGAAACAAGTCTATGAGTGTTGTGGCGAAGTAAATAAGACTTGGGGCATGTTTCAGTCTTGATCTTGCCGGGGATTAGTTGGGTCATAGGCTCGGACACCCTTAAAAAAAAAAGACTTAAAAACAAATCCCAAAATGAAAAGCAAGAAACTAACCAACTCTACCAAAGAAAACTTGTGTCCTTATTGTAGTTTCAAAATATATACAGTGACACACAACAAATTGATACGATGACACGTTTGACGACCCTATATTTTTTACACTAAGACTGAGGAATGAAACGGTGGCACATGCCACCGTATGCACAACAACAAGTCCGCCCATGTTCATACCTACAGAAAGATCATTCGGATGGTTACCGGTTGCAGCGGCCATTGTGGGCGAAAACCTCCGGGAGGACGGAATGCATAATGAAACACCGTTTCGCCTACGAATTGAGGTGGCATCGAAAGATTGGGAGTAAGTCAGAGGACGAGCGTGGTCTCTAGAGGCGGCATTACATCCGGCGGTGGTCACCGCTGTGAAAGCGGCGGTCGATGGCATGTTTTCCGGGGGCTTGGGATGTCAATGTCCACAAATTTGAGGTGTTTTTTTCTTCTTCTGGTTGCGTTTGAAAAGAGCGGGGACGAAAACGGTATTTATAGGCCGATGGATCCAAGGTGAGAGATGTTGTTGTTTGACCAAAATGCCATTCTAGAATCGGATTTGATTAATTATGTTGTATATTTATGAAATATAATTTATGGTTATATTAATTTACTAGATACGTATGTTGGCGATGCGGTATAAAATATTTTAAGCTATTGAGCGTTTTAATAAATAATTTTGTTTCACGTTAGTTTTATTTTCTATAGTCTGATTCCAATTTTATGGTCTTATGAGTTTCCAAGTCGTATATCCAATGTATAAAATTCAAGGTTAATTGGTTAAAAAAATTGAAAAATGTTGGCTTGATGATAGAATTTCAGACCCACAACAAGTTAAATAAAAAACATTCAGTGTTAACTCATTTTATAGGTATTGATGAGATAATTATAATGATATAATTTGTAAGAAAGTAAAAACATATTTTTTAATATATATTAGTTAATATACGATTAGAAAATCAAATTAAACACCTAATTATATGAATACAAGTTATAGTTTAAAAATTAAATAGTTTTTTATTTTTTATTATCATATTGAATATGAGAATTTTGAAGGTATTATAATTGTACATGATTTATCGAGATATGTACCTTGTACCTTTTAGATAAATATATATAACATTGTAAGATGTGCAAGTTTAAAAAAATCTTTATACATCATTGTCGAAAAATCTCTATACATACTAGGGGTGAGCAAGAAAAACAAAAACCGAAAAAACCGAACCAATAGCAAAACCGTTGGTTTTGGGTTTAAAATTTTAAAAAACCGATTTTTTTCGGTTTGGTTCGGTTTTGTGATTCAAAACCGAACCGAATCGATCTGTAACCAAACCATTAGAACCGAACCGGACCATAGAAACCAAACCGAGTAAGTACTAGTTATTACGTTACTTTTACCCTAGTTAATATTTATCTGATATCCCCGCCCCCTTCTTTTAAATCTTTCGAATTTTACCCCAAAAAACCCTAAATCGACTACACGTTACTGCCCTACCAAATTGACAGACCGTTCTTCCGTTCTCTATTAGATCCAAATCGACAGACCCTGCTTCCTCATCTTGAAATCGACATTAAATATATGCTTCATCTTGAAATCGATAGAGCATGCTTCGTTCTTCCCTTCTTTTCTTCAATTCGAATCAATAGGTAGTCAGGGTATGAATATATGCTTCCCTTCGTTCTTCCCTTCTTCTCTATGAACAATATATTGTAGTAGGTCTGCATTTGATAAGATGTTTAACAAATAATGCTTCCACCTTGTTACTTGTTAGTTTAGCTTCATAGATTATAATTCCACTATGCAAGTACAAAATTAGTTCAAGTTTGTTGTATATATGAAGTTTTCCAAGTTTATTAGCAATGATCATGTGATACCTAATATCCTTTTCTATCTTTTGCTTTTTGATAATGATTAGGCTTGTTAGTTGGTTCTCTCTACCTATAGATGAAGAATATGATAAAAGAATAATTAAGAGAGAACATAATATGCTCTAAGGGTGTAGCCATGTAGGTGTAGTAAATTGGCTGATGGTTATGTGTTTGGCATCAACAAAAAAGGACCATCTCATAATTGGCATTTGGCATTTTGCACATGTTAACAGCTAAATACTGCATTTCAACGTTATAATTATTGTACTTTTGGATGATCGTAGTTTAAATGATGATTTTGGTTTTTGTTGGTTTTTGGAAGGACGATGATTGTTTGTTACTTTGTTGCATCAACCTTTGTTGTTTGTTTTTTGGTTTGTTGCCGTTCATTATTATAAACAATCGGATGATCGTAGTTTCTATGATGATTTTGGATTTTGGTTTGGTGGTTCATATGTATTTTTATATTTTATATATGTTCAAATGAGAGGGAGAGGGAGAGGGAGAGAGAGGGAAGGCGATGTGACGATGATGTGGCATTCGGGTTCACAGAGTTCTAGGGTTGACGCTACAGGTGGCCTTATAAAATTTTCGGAACGTGAGGACTGACTTTCTATTTTTAACCAAAATTTAGTTTATCCAAACACACGCCTAATTAAATCCCAATAAGGTTATTTCAATTTGGAATCTTTAGATGCCTTCTGAAAGAATGGTTTTCAAATATGGATAGATTGATTAGTAGTTTCGATTTGACTTGAATTTGTTGGTGGATTAGGCGCTATGTGTGCGCAACCCTTCCAACCCCACTGTCACATCAGCTTTCACGTCAACTTTTTCTCAATCCCACAATTAACCCTCTCTGATTAGTACCCAACTCTCCCAACCCTCTCACAAACCACTCACACAACACACACACACACACACACACACACAACACTCTCTGATTATCATCGACGTCACCAAACCGTCCAACCTTGAACCCGCCGAACCCACTGGCCATGTAGCGGTACCCGTTGAACCCGCTGAGCCTGGCGGGTTCGAAGCTGCTGAACCCAACGTCCCGTTATGCATAGCCTTGGGCTCGAGACCAAGCCATTTGTAATTGTAAAAAGATTAGCTAGCCTAGTATGCCTAAATAAACTTGGAAACCCACGATTATAAAAGACTTAAAACTTGGAAAATGACAAAGGTTGTACCTTTTTAAGGGTTTTCACAAGAAATCGTGCCTACTCGATAAGCATCCAATGGAAACGTCTTTAAAGATCCATGTTTTTTGACTAAAAACATAACAAATGTCAATATTTCATACCTTCTTTTTATGAAAAAGCTTAAAATTTGCTATATAAAAAGGGTTATAGGTTTAGACAAGATTTGTATATAAAGAGATGATCAAACAACAATAATACTTATTTACAAAAACTTGATAACTAACAAACCATATATGATTCACGCGACCTTGCAAGTCGTGACCAAAGTGGTCCGTATGACGTTTTTCGAAAGTTAATGCAAAATCATATGTGATTTTGTTAGTTCTTGTGTTTCTTTAATATGTATAGTTCTCGTTTAAACTTGACTCTCTCTAGATTAAAAAAAGATCAACGGTTCAATTCTACTACTTACCGTTAACTCAACTTCTACAATGATCCTTTTGCAAACCTTTCTTAGAATACAAACTCTACAAACTCAAAGTGGATCAATCACAAAAAAATTAGTAACTTCTTGTTATTTTTAATTTTAAAGGCATAAGGCCATCCTTTATGGTGCAGGCCATACCCCTCATACCTGCTGCCACATCAGCTTTCCCACTACCCTACCAACTCCATACCTTTCATCCACTATCATACCCCTCATACCCTTCACTTTATTTTTTTAATTTTCATTTCAAACCCTTCATTTTATTTTATTTTTAATTCAAACCCTTCATTTTATTTTATTTTTAATTCAAACCCTTCATATTATTTTTTTTAAATAAACATTAAGTAAACAATAAAATTTAAAATTAAAATTACATTAATTAAAATAACTAAAAATTACATTAACATAAAAAGTAAAAAACATTTCATAATTAAAATTAAAATTAAAATTAAAATTAAAAGTACATTAACATAAAAACTAATAATATTTTTTAAAACCCCATTGTTCGCGTAACCGTTCTTTTTCCTCCAAAGCGGCCTCCAACTCTAAACCCTCGAGCCCCCTATGCGGTTTCATGTAGATCTTGTAATCGATACTTCGTTGTCGTTGGGAAATCGCATCGATTAGCCTATTATTCGTGGTCGTGAGGGAACCTAATTCGGTCGCAACCATCGACACGGCTTCGGATGACGCGGTTGCCGTAGAGGAAGACGCCGCACGTCTTGCGGCTTTTCGACCCATCGGTCGTGTGCGCTCCGTTTGTGAGGGGGAGTCGGTATCGAGGTTCACGAAATTAGTGCGAGCATCGGATTCGTTGGGGGAATCGGTTGGGGTTTCGGTCGTTCTCGACCGTTTATTTTTCGGCGCGCATATGTTTCGTGGGTCCATCATGAGGACCGGGTCGAACTTAGGAGAGCCTTTGACAACTCTCCAAGCGTGTTCGCACGGAAAGCTTTTGCCGGTCTCGCGATGGTATCGGTCCTTGGCTCGGTTAAGAAGCAGTAAGTCATCTTCCCCGCTACCTCGCGAGTTCGACACGTTATTGTAAACGCATGCGAACTTCGAGACGCTAGCTATGAGCATTCTCACCTTCGATGGAAGGGCATCGCCGGACCGCACTTTTGGGTCGTAATTCATGCGCTTGTCGAAAGAAGCCTTGATCGAAGTCCAATAGTTATCTACTACAAAAAAATAAAAAGTTAAACAATGTTAGTTAGAAACTATATAAAATTAAAACGGTTTTTTATATACCTTTTTTTTATAGTTACCTATGGCCGGATCCTCCGTGACTTCGACCCACGCTTTTGCTAGTTCGACCTCCTCATTCAAGGTCCACGGTTTACATTTGGCTTTACCGGTATGCGTCCCACTCGTGTCCGCATCCGCCTCCGTGGCCGCTCTCTTACCCTTGCGTCCACGTTTCTTTTTTGTGGTGGTGGTGGTGGTGGCGGTGATGGCGACGACAAAGGTTGCGTTTCGGCTACAAGTTCGTCGTCATCGTCGTCGGAAGGGTATTGCTCGTCTCGTAGTGCCCACCTTCCCGTCGTCGGGTTTTGGTGCGAACCGGTCGCTTGGTGCGAACCGGTAGGTTGGTGGAAACCGGTAGGTTGGTGGAAACCGGATGGTGGATGTTGCGCAAGCAAGTGCGCATACATAAAATAATCCGATGGTATGTTCGGTGGGTGATACGCGAGGTTCGGTAGGTGATACGGTTGGTTCGGTTGGTTCGGTTGGTTCGGGTTAGTACGTCTCGAACCGGAGGGGATGCCGTATGGATCCATTGAGATGGTGAGGAGAATGAGAGAAAATATTTGAGAGATAAAGAGATGAAGATGAAGATGTAGATGAAGATGAGAGTAGATGAGCGTAGAGATGAAGATGAAGATGTAGGTTGGTTTTAAATATGAAGAAATTATATATAGGGAATGGTTAAAAAGTAAAAAAAAAATTCTTTTTTTTTTACCCCAACGGCTATATTACCGTTGGGGGGGGGGGGGGGGTAATTTTGACAACTTGCGAAAGTATGAGGGGGAGAAGCAGACCGGTGTGTGCGTACCGGGGAGGTGCATACCGGTCTCCCTACCGGTCACCCACGGCGGTGTTCCCGCCGGTGCCGGTAGGGAACTAGTCCCCATACCGTAGCCATAAAGGATGGCCTAATCATCAAGGTGTGCTTGGTGGTTTTATTTTAAGTATTTATCCTTAGACTTATTTATGGTTATCTTATTTAAACTCATAAAATGTTTAGTTACAGTAAATGTAATCGTTTTTTCAAACTTTGGAGGACTTCAAGTTTTCAAGAAATCGACGACCATGAAATTTCTTTAGAAGACAGTTGTCGATCCACCAAGAATGCTTCAATGGTATCCTTCTCGATATTTCTTGCTGACAACTTATTTCTACCCATGCCTTGTTGCAGAAACAAAAGCAACGGCTACCAAGAAGCTATGGGTCGCAATTTGCCATTGTTGATTTCACAACCAAAGCTCCCAAGACTGTACGACAACACCAACGACCAACTTGAACTCACCATAACAATAACGTTTGCTTTGATTTCATAAGAAAAAAAAACTAGTTCATCTCCGACGTTTCTTGATTTCATCTATGTTTTTTACTGGTTCATCTTCGTTCATTTCCGTTTTCCTTTTCGTTCATCTTCATTTAATCGCGTTCATTTTATTTATCATAGTTCATCTCAGTTTTCTCTTGGTTCGTCTCGTTTTCATGGTACAGGTTCATTGTTGAAAATTGAACATTGTTCATCTTCGTTTTCATGAAATTGATTTATCGTTGAAATATGTAGGTTGGCAATGGACTTTCTTGGGCGGCTACTGGTGGTGGTAGGTTATGTGACTTTATCTTAATTTTAAAATGGAAATTGATCTTATTTTCTTATTTTATTTAAATTGAAAGTGAAATATTTAATAGAACTATTTTGATGTTAACTTGAGAAATGAAAATACTCCAAACAGCAAACCAGTGTCTTCAGAAAATCTTTTCCATTATGTTGCATAATAACATCTTCACTCAAGTGCTAAAAAGTAAATATATGATATATAAGAGATTATAATCTTCAAAAAAACTTATAACCCATTTACATATCTCTCATACTTATTTTATTGATTTTCTGGCTCCATCTGTTTATTACATTTCGTCATAATAAAACACTATTCTATTGCATTTTAATGTCATTACAAGTTTACAACTGATTGACGATCAGCAATAAGGAAAAAAATAAAAATACAATTCTTCTAATCATCATAAACTTACCAAAATACCCTTAAAATAAACATTACCTATATACCCTTAAAATAAACAAGGAAGCCTGTGCGACTTGTATCATTACAAGGGGTAAACATGTCATTCCAGCTTCCAAAAAAAAGAATTTACAATTGATTTGATCTGATATAAGAAATACAAGAACATATCCCCTTCTGGGTTCATTTCATAGTTTTGAACCCAAAAATAAAATTATTTAAACCTTTTAAAAATCAAACTGCACATTTTAGTTCATAAGAAAAACTAGTTACAATGAAATCATATAAAATTATTTCATCTCAAAATGAAAAATAAAATTCATTACCTTGAAACAACGATTAAAACGCCCATTTTGGTGACGAACGAACCGGGCTCGGCCGCCGAGGCCTATTCGGCCACTGCTCGAGATTGTTCCGTTTCTTCATGATCGATGACACGGTAGGGCTATAATAGTCATTACTCCTTTGGGAAGCCGCACCTTGTGAAAAGACCTTTCTACCCTGAATGTAGCTTCTCTGCTTCTCAAGTGACCGTCCACGAGCCATTGGGTTCGACTGGACCGGACCCCACCGGTTGTGGTTCACACAGCTCTGGCTCCTCCCGACCTGCTGCTGACCGAACCTTCCACCTTTCGGGCTCGGGTAGTTACGGCTCTCGGCCGTTTCGGCCGAGTACATGGTCGTCTCGCCTTCACTGATATATCCATTTTCCCCCTCCGAGACCTGGCTAGGGGACGAACACGGCCGGACCTCACCCTCACCCTCGGTCCCGTTTACCGAACCCATCGACGCGATCTCGGCTTCAACTATAGCACGGTTTTTCACGGGCGTTGTCGGTCTCGGTCCAGATTGTTTAGGAGGGAAATTAATGTCCAAAAGCTGAATTTGGGCGGCCGGGGTTTTCCTGAACGGAACTGAGGTCAATTTCGGCGATTCGTATATTTCGGGTGTTGGGATTCCTTGCACATGAGCCGCTCCAATCACAGGCTGATCATGGCTCGGTGTTTCATCTTGACCACTATTCGTGACTGGTGAAGAACCGTGTCCGGGTTGGTCTCGGGATTTCGAGGCCACGTTTACCGATGACGGAGTTATCGGGTCGTTTTCGGGTTCGGTTGTCTTGAAAACTTGTCGCATAGTGAATGAAGTGCACGATTGTTCGCTTCTTTGGCCGGTCGACATCAACCTAATAAGGGGTAGTTTCGGCTTATTTACCAAATCATCGAGATTGCCCTCCCAATGCTGGTTCAGCCAATCGCAAATCACTGGGATCGGGATGCCAAATTGCATCGGGAGATCCTTTTTCCACGAGGACGATGAAGATGACGATGTGGAAGAGGATTTTGTGTTTGGAGATGTGGCTAGCTTCATGGGGTCACAGACCATGAACGAGATGTTACCGTGTGCATCAAACCCGGCTGAACCAGGGCTCCATGTTACACCATCGGTGCAGACCTTTATGAGGTTGTCGGTGGCTACGGCCACCTTCCCTTCACCGACGGTCAGCTCGTTTTTCTCAGTGTAGCCGAGGATGTAAACTATGCTGCCCAGGTTCAGACCGGGTTTTGAACAGGTTTTCAAGTAGTGAGGCTGCTGAATCGGTACATTTGAGTCTCCGTCCATGGGGTCGAGACCGACTATTGTTAGATCGAGAATGGAGCTAGTTATGAAGAACCTGTTATTCGATGTTGATGGGGTGAGCAATTTTTTGTAAGGTGAAACAAAAGAGATCATTAAGGAGTTGAAAGGTTTGTAGTATTTCCTTGTATGGGGAAAGTTGATTTAGGAGTAGTAAGTATTTTAGGAACAGTGAAAACAAACTATTCATGAATTATTTGTAATGAGTATATCTAAGGCTATTTGGTCGATTTTCCATTTAAGTCCGCATAGATAAAGTTGTCTGTGTGGATTAGTTTATCCGTATAGATTGGACAGTTTCTTTTTATGGTTATTTCAAAGGTGGAAGGAGCATATGTTTTTATTTGGAAGGGCAGGTTTGAAAAAAACTTGATTGTTCGCATAAAGCTCCCCCTAAAAGCTTATTGAATAAGCCATTTTATACATCATTAAGACACTGCCAAACAATCATTTATAGCTTAACCGAATAAGCAAGGAGTCCCATTAAGCTCATTAAGTTACTAACAGACGGGCCCTAACTGAGTGCTAAAATGGCTATTTCCTATATTGTTGCAGCAGTCGGGACTGCGATTTACAATAGCGGTTATTATTGCGGTTCAAGGTGGCTATTCAACACAACAACCGAACATTAATTTATCTAATATCATGCGGACACCTTTATCAATATAGACAACTTCATCCATTCACAACTTAATGGAAAATGAAACGAACAGCCCCTTATATCCACAAACTCTCTCTTATGAGTAATATAACCTTTCAAGCAATTCAAACAAATTCCACCATGGAAGGCCTTTTTTGGACATTCTCAAGCTGCCATATAAAATTGTTGATTTAGGCATAAACAGCAATCGTAACAATAAGCTTGTATCTAGAATTCAACCGATTCAATCCGCAATCATCAAAATCAAACTAAACAACAACAGCAAGACGAAAATTGAATAAATGCATCATTTCAATCAAAATTCGAATCAATTATAGGTCATCAACTAAGTTCCAATTCATCATATCTACCATCACCAGCTTCGAATTCAATCAATGCATACACACACACACACATATATATATAGGGGAAGGTTCAAACGAGAAGCATGTCAATTTAAGAAAAAGTGAGGAGCAATCTCAGCCACCGATCTCGCGGTTATGGTGGACGTGATCATGAAGGATTGACACGATTCATAAAGGGGACCAGTCAAAGCCGCATTTGTTGACCGAGATGAGTGGTTGAGAAGTGCTAAAAAAATGAAAAGTAGAGAAGTGATATCCACCATTCATCATTCATCCGGTCAATAAAGGAGTCTTTGACCGGTCCCTTAATAATCTATACCTTCCAATGAATCGCGTCAATCCTCTGTATCACGTCCACCGTAACCGGTCAAAGCCGCCTTTATTGACCGGATATTGACCGGATGATTTGTGGATATCACGTTCTCTACTTCTTAGTTTTTAACACTTCTCATTTGAACCATCTCTCTCTATATGTATATATATAGATCAAATTGAGTAATTAATTGCATAGACAGGTACCTGTGAGGAAAAAACGAAGCACCGACACCGTTCTGAAGCCGGATCTCGGCAGCCTCAACGGCGGCCACCGACGGAAGGATAGCGTGAGTCGTAAGCAGAAGATTCCCATGAATAAGAAATCCGGAACCTGAAAACAATCCACCAGTCGAAATCCGAGCCATGGCGGGACCTTTGCCGGAATAAATAGATCCCTTAGTCCTCTCCGACTTGCCTCCGCCATTACAGAAACACCACGACTCACCTAAAACTCCCATCGATGCTTTCAATGCTCAATTGTCTTCAAGTTTTTAAGCTTTCAGCTGGCATTTTAGGTAGAGATTATTGATTTGAGCATGGCCGTGTGTGTTGAGTGTAGAAGAGAGTTTGTTAATGGAGGTTGTTAATGGAGGTTTGTTAATGGAGGTTTGTTAATGGCGGGTATGGAGGAGGGAGGAAAGGAAGGGACGAGAAGGTCATGAAAATTGGTAGAAAGGGAATGGGAATGAATGCTGTACAGGGTTTCAACTTTCAACCAGCTAATTTATGGATTTTATCATTATTAAATTTTTATAACGGTTTTTACTTTTTATTTTTATTTTTTATTTTATTTTTACTCTTTTAAAGAAAATATAAATTTTAACACTATTCTATCTATTTCTTAAAATAGATAAAACATGAGGTGTTTGTTTTGTAAGATGGAATTTGATCATGTGTTTGGTGGTGAGACTTTAGTTTTTTTACTTAAGCTAAAGAATAATGTATTTTTTAACTTGTGGAATTCAATGAAATTCAAATGATTTCTTCAAGTTCGTTTCGAAAACCAAACATTATTAAAATATTTTGTCAAAGATATTTGTCGTTTCGATTCCATTAAAGATTTTCAGCAAAAGTCTAAAGGATTACACAAGCAAGGTACCAACAAAACTCAATAAGTAAGAACATACATCAAAAAAGACAACACCACCAAGGTTTGAATCCATATGGTGCACTTGTGAAGTTCAAGGGGATGTAGTGGAAATCTTATAGTCCCTAACTTCGAATTCTAGTAACGGAGGTTCAATTGCAATGACTTTAGGTCATTCGTGGTGTCAAAGTGATTAGTCGGTGTGCGTAAGTTGACCGGAAAACTATGTTTATTAAAAAAACACAACACGCCCACCAAATGAAACCGAGCAAGAAAACTAGAAAAAAGTAAGAGGCACCACAAATCGAAGCACAAAACGAAACCTAGCAGAAAAACTAGAAAAAGGTTAGGGGCACCATGAATCGGAGCACAAACGAAACCGACCACAACCAAAACAAAACAAAGTGAGCAGAGACGAAAGGTAGCATAGCCAAACTACCAAAATAGCCAACCTTCAACCCAATAACAAAACAACAGCTAGAATTTGAGTTAGTCGTTGAATCCTAACTCGTTTTCACCAAGTTTTCTACTATAAGGCTGCGTTTGGTACGTGGGACAGGACAGGACAGGACGGGACAAAACTGTCTGTCCCACGTTTGGTGCAGCATGGGACAGAACAGGAATTCACTGTCCCACGTTTGGTGCGACATGGGACAGGACAGAAACTGGGACAAGGTGGGATAACATGGGACAAAAATGACTGTTTTTTTGTTCCACCAAAATAGGTGGAACAACATGGGACAGAAATGAGACAGAAATTAATATATTACTAACTAACATTTGTTTCATATATAACTTCAATATGATATTTGTTTTCGTATTTACCACCACTAGTTGTGGCCGTTGCCGCCACCGGTAGCCACTATCGGCCACCTTCACCTCGTCTTCCACTACAACAACCTCCTCCACCTCGTCTTCCACTACAACAACCTCCTCCACCACCTCTACAATTGTCAGCAATTACCTACCACCACCGTCTACCAACTTTACTTTGTCCATCTCCACTGCAACCACCATCACCACTACCCACCATCTTCACGTTCTCCATAACCATCGATCACCACCACCACCATCATCATCACTAGTATTACCGTCTGCCACCACCGACACCTCTACCATAACCATCAACATTAGTTACATAAAAATCATATATGTATGTGTGTGTGTATATATATATATATGTGTGTGTGTGTGTGTGTGTGTGTGTGTGTGTTTTATGTTTATGACAATTAATTGTGTAATTTTTTTTATAAATTACTAGTTTAGTTTATTTGTGTTAATTATAACTATTAAGTGATATATAAAATCATCAAATAATTTTTTGAGGGAACTTGTCTAGTTCTGTTCAATCCAGTCCTAGGCGTACCAAACACAAAACAGACATTTGTTCTGTCCAGTCTTGTCCCGTCCCGTCCAGTCCTAGCCTACTCTCTTGTCCTGTCCAGTACTGTCCAGTCCAGTCCCGTCCTGTCCTGTCCAATCTTGTCTGCGTACCAAACGCTACCTAATAGATTCTCTAAAAAATTTAGAAAGTAGAAGAACGTAAATTCTCTAGAATTTGGACAAATCTTTAAAAATGATTAGAATAGAATAAAAGTACTTTTTATTATACTCATAAAAAAACTTTAAAATGAAATATCCAGATAAAAGATAATATTTTATTAAATATACTTAATATTTTATTAATATTGTCATATGCCAATATGAAAAATGCAATTAATCGAAGATTTTGAGTTTTGATTTAGTTTTAAGATACACCTGGGAGAATTTTTGAAAATGTTTATAGATTTATTAGTCCATTTCATTTTTATAGCAAAAATAATTAGGTTAAAAAGAACAAGCACATTACTACAACAAATTATTTGATAACTAATATAAGGTTTTATTACTTATTTAAATTGTTTTTCTTTAATATTAAAAAATACCAATAGTCTCCACAAGACCACAACTTCAAAGCCACCATGGCAATTCATCACTCCATGTGCAATACAACCACAAACGATTTGCATTTCTTCCATTCAGTTTAATATCACCAAAAAAGAAATAAAATAATACCACGTGCAGGATCAAACTTAAGATCTCAGTAAGGATATAAAATTTAACATTTTAATTTTATCTTAGAAGTTTTATAATCATTCAGATAAATACAATATATACCCTTGAATCTTCAAGGGATGATATCTTTAGTTGGCTAAGGTTCGAATCCTGCGGGGGACGACTTGCTGAGGCACCTAGCTCTTGGGTTAGTTCATAGGGGCGGTTCAGGGACAAGTTCATGGGTCGATCCATAGGGTCGGTTCATGAGTCGGTGCTTGTTTGGATCTAGGTACCATTAGAACGTGTGTGAATTATCTGTCATTCAAAAAAAATACAGTATACAACCGATGACAGTTGGTTATTATTTATTTCTCTCGATATTTAAAACGTTATATACTCAACTTTAAATGATTGTAAAGAACGTATTAAAACATTGAGAAAAAGTAATAGTTACCATTAAATTGAAGTGATAATTTAAGATACATAAATGAAATTTTTATTGAACATTTCATTTGACCGGTACACCAGTACAAATAAATTGTTACTGCACATGAGGTTACATGCCATTATTCTTCTTACAATAATACGAAGATATCCTACGGGTTGTAAATTTATGGATAAGTGCTGACTACAGTAAGGAATAACACTGGGATAAGAGATATGCCTCAAGTAACACCGACTAGAAGTTATTATGTATTAACGAATTGTAGTAAATGTTTATTGCTGAAAAAACCATATATATCATAATGTTTGAAATAAGTGTTTTTGAACATTTCCCCAAATACCTTGTACATCCATCTTTTTTTCAAAATAAACCGTCATTATCCGAATAAGATTTTCTTTCCCTCGTAAATGCATGGTTAGAGGCAAGTCTCACTATATACTTTTAGTAAGGTGAATTTTATTCATACCCCCTCCAATAAACAATATGAGTAAACTGAAATAAAATGCAACAGATAAGTGATATGTTAGTGAAGTAAGAAAGAATATAAATAGGATTACTTTTATTTAACACCCTAATTAAGTCACAATAATAAGTTGTCAATAAAGAGCTACCTCTAAATCATTATACTTAATGACGATCTAAATGGGTATGGATTCATACACCCCATCCTATGGATCACAAGACACCCTACCCTATAGTATTTATTACATAGTATCTTTAAAAAAATACCTAGAAGTTTGAGCAATCATTTAATTGCTCCTCTCTCTCTCTCTAATATAATTCTTTTTTTTTGTTTTTTTTTCCATTTTATTAATACATACTAATAAAAATTAATGTATTATAATTATTATAAAAAAATTCAAATAAGTAAACTAGAAAGACAAATGTTTTGCTACTTATAAGAAATAATATATTGTTTATTATATAACTTTATAAATTTCAATAATGTGTATTTTAGCATATAATTTGCTTGTATATAATAGAATAAAACTTGTAGATACTGAATTATAGGTTATATATATGTATGTAGAAAAATAAAATAATAAGCTTATAAGCCCGATATAAAAATAACACTAGTATACTACCCAGAAAATTGAATATTTAATATATATATATATATATATATTGTTGGAGAGGTTAAATCCTATAAAACCATTTTATTAGTGAAAATCCGTGAGAACCGAGTAAAAAAATATTTTTTTTAACAATTTTTTTCTATCAAATGTTAGAATTGATATATTGTTTCACATGTTTTTTTTTTTATAAGGTGAGTATCATACATGAATTTGCTTCATAATGTGAATAAAAATGTTGTATATTTTTTATTCATAATATATATATATATATATAATTTTTATTTTTTAATGGATGATACTTACATTATGAAAAAAAATATATGTGTAACAATAGTTAATATCATAGTATTTAATTAAAAAATCCTTAAAAAATATTTTAGTTGGTTTTCACGGGTTTTCACTAATAAAATAGTTTTTTATTTGATGAACACTCTATTGTTGGATAGGAATATATATATATATATATACATTAATTTTTTATATCTAGTTAAAAAATCATCGTTATATTTCTATAAAAAAATTTAAAAATTAACTTATTATTAGATTTTTAATTTATATATTTTTGATGTAATATTTATTTTAAGAAAACTAAATAAATAAATGGTTTTTAAATGTGGTCAAAATTAGTTTTATAATGTGATTAGTTGTTAAAATAAGACAACATAGAAGTTAGAGAAAAAGTTGAACATTAATTAAAAAAAGTCAAATAGTAGCATTTAATATGCAGTAATTTAAGGGCTATATAGGGTAGGGTATTAGTAGGGTGGGGTGTCTCTCTCAACACCCATTTTTATTTAAAGAATGAAACTTTAAAAAAGTGCGAAATTAATCACATAAATTTTAGTCTCATTAAAATAAATGTCATATAAAAAAAAACTAAAATATTATTGTTCTACTGTATTAACGTCAACTTTTGTGTTTTTGATACTCAAAATAAAAAATTTAAGATTTTAAGCAAGTTTTTTGCTTCAATCCCTTCTTTAAAAAGGTTTGATTATATCTTCATTAGTAATATTCTATTAAATATTGTAATAATATAATTAAAATTCTACATTAGCAGTTCTGAAAATACATTGAGGTGCTCTTATTACCATCTTGGCTGAAAATAGTAAATTTTATAATTAGAATAAACAAAAGTTTGTGGTTTAAGTCAACTGGTTTTCTGCAAGAATAATCCTATTCATTGTTTAAACAATAAATAAGTTTTATCATATGTACATATAAGAAAACTGTAGGCTTATAAAGGGGATTTTGGCGCCTATACCCATGGGGGTACCTCACTTTGGACATATACCCATTCTCTCTCCCTCTTAGCACCTCATACCCCCACAATGTCGTTATGAAGTCCGTTATAACGGACTTTTCAGCTCTGACCATACGAAGTCAACAAAAACGACGTTATAGGACCATTATAACAGCCTTAACGCCGTTATGGTGCCGTTATAACGGCCTTAACGCCGTTATGGTGCCGTTATAACGGTCCCTCAGCTAAAAGACAAAAAAAGTCCAAGTTTGACCGGTCTCTATAACGCACCGTTATAATGGCGCCGTTATAACGGCGCCGTTATAATAGCATTTGCTAGAAAACAAAAACGTTTGACCAAACGCCCTTGCTAACGGTCAACATAACGCACTTTGACCAACATAACGGCGTTAAGGCCGTTATAACGGTCCTATAACGTCGTTTTTGTTAACTTCGAATGGTCAGAGCTGAAAAGTCTGTTATAACGGACTTTATAACGGCATTGTGGAGGTATGAGGTGCTAAGAGGGAGAGAGAATGGGTATATATCCAAAGTGGAGGTACCCCCATGGGTATAGGCGCCAAAATCCCCTTATAAAGGGGGACCATTATTCGAAATTAATTTCTAAAAAGTTACAACTCATTTTAATAATTGTAATATTAAACTCACAAAAGCAACCCATGTTACCTCCCTTTCAACTTTACACTACAATTTTAATGATTATGATTATTATACGTTCAATCCATCTTTATCTAACAAACATTTGACAAAAGTTATAAAACAGATGATGTATCTGCATACGTCTTATTTCTTTCAGACTCTACAGATGACATATCTACATACATCTTATTTCTTTCAGATTCTACTTTCAACTTCGACATGATATACTCAAAACATTTGGTTTGGTATCAAAGACTCGAACTTAACCTCAATTTCAAATAAATTGTTCTTTTTCAAGTAAAATGTAGAAGCAAAACAAGAAACAAAAACGATATCAAAGAAACACTAAAAACTTGGTTACCGACTTTTTGCACGACCCAAATAAACATTGTTATCAAAGGACCCAAAATAAACATGTCACATGACCAACGGACCCTCAAAAGCCATGTCAATAATTGATCCAAAAAACTGATGCCTTTTAACATCTGATTCGTAAGGAACAAACTTACAAAAGCCAATATACATAATGTAAAAAACCAAACCAACAATAAACTCAATAAAGGGATGTTTGGTTGGTTGTCTGTCTGTGATTAAGTTGTATAATTAGGAAGATTTTTGTTTGGAAGGGTTTTTTCCTTAATGAGAGAGGAGCATGTTTTGAGTCAAGGGACAACTTTGAAAATAAAGAACTTCACTTATCTACATAAACTCCTAAAGCTTACTGAATAAGTCCATTTTATATCATTAAGCACTGCCAAACAATCATGATATAACTGAAAAGCAAGTCCCTTTCTAAAGCCCAAACAGTAAATATTGTTGTAGATCTAATAAGGGTAAATTAACAATTTTTGTCTCATATAGGTTACTAAATTTTGTCCCCGAACTTGTTGTGTTTAAAATTGCAAATTTGTCCCAATGGTTACAATTATTGTTACTTTAGTCCCAGTACCAATTCCTAACCTTTTAGTAAGGAGCAAGACAATAAAGAATTTTAAACCATAGGGACTAAAAAACAATAAATTGTAAAACATAAGAACAAAAATGGCAATAAACTACAAACAATAAGAAACAAAATCCACAATTTCTAAACCACACGAACGAAATGCAATTTTGAATCAACCAATGACAAAAACATAATTTACCCTTAAGAAAACCCGAATTGTAGATAAATATACAAATAGGGATGAGTTCAAGAGAGAACGCTAAAACAATAGGAGAGCAAGGGAATCCCATCCGAACCTTATCCATTTATGTTTGGCACAAAAAAAAACAATTCCATATCTTATAAAGGACATTACATTCGAATCTGGGCCATCTATTTTTTTACGATCCAACGGTTGACAGGAATTCCCTTGTTCTAAACTTTTTCGGGGTTCTCTCTTAATCCACCCTCGATACATATCTATGAACATGTGAGATACAACCGAGATCGCAACGAAGCTTTTCATAGCATATATTCAGGTTTAACAATGCAATTACATAGTGCAGTATTCAGAAAAGTGAAATTTGCATTGCTACATAGTTCTAAACTAGAAGTTGATTCTTGTTTTTCATTAATTCTACTTTCATTTAGAAAGCAAACAAAGTTTACCAGCAAGTACATTTGTTCAAAGCAGATAATGATCAAACTCCAATCCTCAGGTGGTATCGGACTTCTCCAATGCTGCAATAAAATGCCGTTTACGGTTGTTAGATAGAAAGAACAAATTTAATGCAAAGCCTGTTGAGAATCAACCCGGGTAGGGGACGGATTCAGAACTTCAAATGTCAAGATAATGGACCCACTATTGAATGACATTAAAAATGTTTTGACACGACAACTTTATGTTCATCATCAAGGTCGGAAAAGAATCATGTGTACTCGTAAAATACAAAGCGATCAGTTGTTATTTCCCTACCCAAAGGGCCCACTTGGTTTGCCGGATTTGGTGGAATTTGGAATTGCAGTCCATTCAAATCTCATGTTTGGTTTAAAGAAAATCCCGGACTTCAAAATCCCACAAGCATTGGAGATTTAAATCCCCTATGGGGTAGTTAGTATTTCATGATCATATAATTCTTTTTGTAACAATGTTTTCAAAGACGTCAAACATTTGTTTTGTAATAACCAATTAATAAAAAGGAAATTTCATTATTTATAATGTCTTTATAAAATATGTATAAATAATGGAAATGATAATAAAAGAAATTGTTTGGTTTTCTATAATATAATGAGCTACTCCCCCATAAGCCCAAAATTTATTTCCTGTCTAAATTGGGGGGATGAAAATTCATTTCCATTTTCATTCCTCGACCAAAACCAAACAGATCCTCAATTCCACTCCAAATCCAGAAATCCATAGACACGAAAGATTCCAAATCCTTCCATGAAATCTAGATCCCTCAAAAACAAACCGTCAACCCAAGCGCCCCCTAATAAAACATTAAATCACAAGTATGATTAACAGAAACAAAACAGCCTTTTTTCTTATTATCATAGGTTTTCATGGTGCCCAATAATGGCTGTTAAAGACTTCTTTATGAGGGCTCTACTAGTTTCCTCTTACAGGATTGGTTGTTCCCAAAGAACTACAATATTATTTTGTTACTTTAATATAACTCTCTCTGCTTAATTAACATAACATTCTCATCTTAAAATGTCCCATGAAAGCTTTGACATTTCAACATTAGAAAGTGTCAAGCTTACAATTACTTGCTCCCCACACTCAAAACAAGTGTCCACTTTCTATTTTAGTTTGTCCCAACTCCCAAAATAAGTGCCTACTTTCAAAAGAACATAGTAAGTAAGATACATGTTAATTACATTTGGGTCCAAATTATTCCCCCTTATTTTGAAGTACTAAAAGACGGACATTTAACAAGCAGTCAATATGCAATCAAGCGTTGTAATTTTAATGGAATAAAGGGAGTTAACTGCATGATCTTAACATGAAAAAAGAGTGTGGTGTTAAATTTTCACAAAAGAGTTGAGGACTAAATTGCCGGCTGGTTTCCCCCACTCTTCAAAATATACATTAGTAGAAAGTCTGTGTGTGTGAGAATGCGAGTGAGTGCACATCAACTTTCAAGAGATGTTAGATGGAAAGAGAAGTTACTGTTATAGTTCAGAAGCTTCTCAATGAGATCAACATGAGTCATCAGCATTCTTCTGCAACAGTATCGAACAAGCCCCAAAGCATCAAGAGCATCTCTGCAAAAGTCAAATAGCAAATATGTCAAATAGAGAACGAGATCAAATTGAAGTTCACATAAAATAGACCACATAACTTCCTCACACATTGGCCAATTATCAAAAAGAATGGAGCATGTGAACATTATGATTATGTATAACATCTGCATCTATATGATAAAGTACAATAGGACAGCCAGATACAAAAGAACTAAACATTTATATATCGATTAATAATGATCAAAGGAAAAAAATGTTGACAAATGTACATGAACATGTGTAGCCTTTTATGAGAACCCAACAAGTGCTAAAACCTTTTACCTATGATAGTCAGAGGCCCAAAAATGTCATTCATGTAACATATTCCAACAAATGTGTTCATTTTACAAAAAACAAACAAAAACAAAAGAAAAAAAAAATCACTTGAAAGTAGGGTTAGAGGTAAATTAGTACACTTGCAACCCTGAATTAGCAATGCCTCCATCTTCAAATGTGCAGTTTATAAATATTCATTACTAATAGAAGAGTTTCAATTTCAACTCCATAGCCAATATCCTTTCTTCATAAGAGCTTATGAACAACAATTTAACACAAAGATAAAGTCACCCGAAAAAAATTATTGCAAATGAACCATCTAGAAATCAAGGTCCACAATCTTTTTATAATTTTCGAAGATAAAAAGAACAAAGAAGACAGCATTTATTTGTACTATGCAGCCTTCATGTACTATTAGTCGGTGCAGTCAGATCCAGATGCCTCTATTGACCATCTTTTGGTAGTTAACGATAAGTCATAGAAGCCAAAAAGTTGAGATCGAAAAAGACAAGAATGCATAGATATAGCACAATATGTGACGAAAGCAATAAAAACACCAAAGGACTGTTAGCCTAGTGGTAAGGCTTGGGCACTACATAGTGGTGAACCCGAGTTCGAGCCCTGGGGGACGCATTTTGGAGGTACGGGGGCTTCGACCCCGGGCTGCATGCTTTAGCAGTCGGGCTTCGGCCCAAAATTGCCGAGGATTAGTCTAGGGCCCAATGTGGTCTAGCACCTGCAAATTTTATACGGGTACCCATACAGATTAAAACCAAAATTTTCGTATTGGTATGCTTGTTATAGTTTCCAATAAAATAACACAGGAACCCAGTAAACTTTTGCTGGGATCTGTCTTCCATTTAACTTAATTTTGTATTTAATAAATCTTTGAGCTTCTTATTGCTTTATTCCTCCTACATTATTAGATTGCTTACCGAGTAAGCCCTCAACATCAAGAGTCACGATCCCCACTTACCTTCTTGGGTCACATTATCGGCCATCAAAATGGATTGTTTGTATGTGTCTCTTACCAAGTAAGGGCTAAGTACGTAAGAGTCTTGTTCCTCGCTTACCAGGTAATAACCTTAGTTGTTGCTGTGACTCTTATCAGGTAAGATTCTCGATCTTTGCCATGCTCATGCGCCCCTTAAGAAATTACTTACATCTAAACGGAAAATTAACCCAACAGATTTTGCCTGAGGAACCCATATCTAGGGGTGTAAGTGAGCCGAGCTACTCAGGATCAACTCGTTAAAAGCTCAATTCGAGCTCGAGCTTCATTTTAACTTTGTTTAATAAACGAACCCAAGCTAAAGCCTTTATGACTAAGCTCGATTAGGCCCGTGAGCCTAAACGAGCCTAATTAATATATAATATAAATGTATGTATATTAAATAATAAATATTATAAATATATAAGTAATAAACGAGCCCAAAGAGTACAAATGAGCTCGAGCTTTTACAGGAAAGGAGTCGAGATCAAGTCATGCCCGAGCTTGCTAAATCCTGATAAGCCAAGCTCGAGCTCGATACATAAGGGTCGAAACAAGCCAAGCTCGAGCTCAAGCTTTATGAACTTAAACATCCCGAACTCGGCTCATTTACACCCCTACCCGCATCTGCTAAAACTTACTTATCACACCTAAACAACCATTGCAATTTATAATGTTTTTGAATCAAAATTGGCAACTTAAAGGCCTATCTACGCTCCCATCAAGTAAACGCTAAATCATTCATAAAGTTCGATAACTTTTTTCCCTAATTTCCAATGTAGTTCTCCGTACTCATATTTGTTTAAATTGAAAAACAAAATTGCTCGATGTCCACAGTATTATACTACCAAATCCTTCGTAACGCCAGAGGAAACCCAATAACCGTACAGTATTATACTACACTCTCCAGTCTTCAAATTTCTACAAACCCCAAACCCTAAACCCTAAATTCTTACAAAAATAAACAAACCAATAAACTGCATAAAAAATTGTCTCACCCTTCCGTGTAATCAGATTGGAGAAGATCCAGATACGTGTCCCATTTGTTTCCAATAACCTGCAAAAAAACACAAATTCGTGAAGTAAAATTGAAAGTCTTACGAATAAAATTACGAAAATCCATGGATGTAGAGAAGAAAAGACGGCCATGAATTAGGGTTTTACCTTGCCGCAGGTGAAGCATCTGACCGGAATGATCATCTTTGATTTGCCCTAATTTCACAATCTCTAGACTTCTGAAATTCAAACTTCGATTTTGGAAGACAACAAAATAAAGAGCGCCTCTGCTGCTTTTGTGTTGGCGGCTTATATAAGCCCTAAAGTTTTTTGCAAGAATAAATCAAAGAGTAAATTACAAATTTGGTCCTTGGGTTTAGCGATTATAAACTTTTTTGGTCCCTAAAAAAATTAGTTACACTTTTTGGAGAAATAAAAACTCAAAATCTCTATAAAAAAAATCATCTCCATGTCGGATAGATTTTTTATTTTGGAGATTACATAACTAATTAAACTATTAAAATATTAAATGCAACCAATAAAAATTAGTTCTATCTCCTAATATTTGTCTTAAAGTAATTTCATTGGTTGAAATAGCTTCTCTCTTTTAAGTAATTATTTTGTGAGACATCGGAAATTTGGGAATTTTTATCATCTCTCTCCTACTTTCTCTATTTTGGAGAAAGGTTTAGGGAAACTGTTGGAGCAAAAAACCCACAAAATCTTCATTTTGAAAAAGCTGTTGGAAATGCTATTAAACATTTTGGATTGTGGCATACATTTTCAAATTTCAACTAATAGTGTCAAACAAAGTTTTTATAAAAAAGTGTTTGAATTAGGTAAGGATGATTGTATCAAAATACAATAGGTTGGTAAGTTGGTTTTTAGAAGGTGTTTGAGATTATTTTTATACATGTAAAATAACTAAAAAATTTGTAAGTTTTAAATAAGTTTAATTAGTTAGAATGTAATTACTTTTCAAAAGCTTCTTATATCATTTTTTGGCAAAACTATTAAAATTTTTGTTTGATTTTTCTATGGGAAAAGTACAAAAAAACCCAACGAACTATTCAGTTTTGAATGGTTAAGTCCCTAAACTATTTTTTTGAATGAAAAAACCATTAAACTTTTACATTTTGATTGATTAAGTCACTGAACTATCATTTTGAATGAAAAAACCATTAAACTTTTTCATTTTGAATGATTAAGTCCCTTAATATTTTTTTCAATAAAATAAATTATCGATTTTTTAGAAATTGACTAGTTATATTCATTTAACTTAATCTAAAATATTTATATTTTTACTTTAAAACATTTTTAGTTGGTTACCGGTAATTTTTTAATTTTTGTTAAGAGGATACAAGTAACCAAATTTTGAGAGTTTGATGGTTTATTTATTCAAAAAAATTGTTTAGGGGTTTAATTATTCGAAATGAAAAAGTTTAATAGTTTTTTCATTCAAAATGATAGTTCAGTGACTTAATCAATCAAAATATGAAAGTTTAATGGTTTTTTTCATTCAAAAAAATAGTTTAAGAACTTAACCATTCAAAACTGAATAGTTTGTTGGTTTTTTTTGTACTTTTCCCTTTTTCTATCAAGTCCTTCATGGATAAAATGGTCTGTATGGACTAAGTATATGTATAGATTGAGAAGGTTTGTGTTTGGAAAGATATTTTTCTAGATGGAAATAGCATATTTATTCAGATGGCTAAACTTTGTTCACTTACGATAATCAAGTGAGTGGGAGTACAAATATGTTCGACCTTTAATGGGTCCGCCACTGTTTAAAACTTCATTTCCAAATCATACAAATCGAACACACCAGAAATATCATTCCAATTTCAAATCCAACAAAATTCTGCAAGAATTATACCCTTTTGAGAAACAATTCATATAAATAATGGAAGTCCCATATATCCTTCATCTAAACTTGGTTCAAGGTCATATCCAACCTAAAAGGATGAGAAAAACTCAATCTCCTTGATTCCTGCTTCCATATTTCAAGTCAAAAGAGATTGATCATTTTGAATCCTCCAATCCTCAAAATTATGGCAACAAATGCTTTAACCAAGTGTATGCAACTATCATATAAATCTATAACAAGTTTTCTGCTTTTTAGCCGCAAATACCGACCACCACAACAACGCAAAATCTATGACTCTTCTTTCGTTAGATCACGAATCCGGGCCCGCAACTGTTCCTCTCGCGCTTGCTTTGCAGCAAGAGCTTCCTCATCGAGAACTTGGATCGGCAACCATTCCGGCCATTGGAACCATCTGTTTTTCTTCTCACCGGCCATTGATTTATATATGTCCGTAAAAACGGGCCTTAGTTTAATGGCAGCGTAATCAAGCGAAGTTCCCACAACGGCGATTCCGATGGAGTAACGGACTGCACCAGCAACACCACCTAAGAATTGAGATCGATATCGGACAGGAACTTGCGTTAGTTGCATGATATAGTTGATAAAAACGAAGTGATGCTTTTCGCCGTTAATTATTGCATGCTTCGAAATTTATAAGGTTATGGGTAGAGAACAAACTTTCGGAAGGTTAAGGGTTCGAATCTCACCATTTGTTTGTGAGTATTTGTTGGATATAAATATTATAAACAAATGTAAGTGTACTAGGGCTCTGACTCAAACAAATGAATCTTAACTGTAGACAGATAAAAAAGTTCAAAATATATTTATACATAAAATTTGTAGTCCTCTTTGAGAGCCTTACATGAGTCGAGAACAAAACGAAGACTTAAAAGGGTGTTTGGTTAGAGGTATTTACCAATAAATTGAGAAGGTTTGTGTTTGGAAAGGTATTTTTCTAGATGGGAATAACATATTTATTCAGATGGCTAAACTTTGTTCACTTATAATAATCAAGTGAGCGCGAGTACATAGACATGTTCGACCTTTAATGGGTCCGCCTTTGTTTAAAACTTCCATTCCAAATCATACAAATCAAACACAAATTCCATGTCATTCCAATCTCAAATCCAACCAAATTCTGCAAAAAATAATACTTTTGTGTTTTGAGAAACAATTCATTTAAATAATGGATATACCATTTATCTTCATCTAAACTTGGTTCAAAGGTCATATCCCACCTAAAAGGATGAGAAAAACTTAAATCTCCTTCATTCCTGCTTGCATCTTTCAAGTCAAAAGAGATTGATCATTTTGAATCCCCCAATCCTCAAAATTATGGCAACAAATGCTTTAACCAAGTGTACGCAAATCTCATATAAATCTATAACAAGTTTTCTGCTTTTTAGCCGCAAATACAGACCACGACAACTACGCAAAACCTACGACTCTTCTTTCGTTAGATCACGAATCCGGGCCCGCAACTGTTCCTCTCGTGCTTGCTTTGCAGCAAGAGCTTCCTCATCGAGAACTTGGATCGGCAACCATTCCGGCCATTGGAACCAACTGTTTTTCTTCTCACCGGCCACGGATTTATACATGTCCGTAAAAACCGGCCTTAGTTTAATAGCAGCATAATCAAGCGAAGTTCCTACAACGGCAATTCCAATGGAGTAACGAATAGCACCAGCAACACCACCTAAGAATTGAGATAGATATCGGACAAGAACTTGCGTTAGTTGCCTAATAAAATTGATAAAAAAAACAGTGATGTTTTCCATGGTTTTTTAATTGCATGCATCGAAATTTATAAGGTTATGGGTAGAGATTAGAGAATAGACTTTCAGAAGGTTAAGGGTGCGTTTGGTTGTGGAAAACTGTTTTCAGAAAATGGAGCGAGTTTTCATTTTCAGTTTTCTATGAAAATTTTAGACAACGCATTTGGTTGAAACGGTGGAGCTTTCATTTTCCATTTTAGAAAATTAGAAGAAAGTTTAGAAAATTTTGGGAAACTGGTAAAATCAGTTTTCTAATTTACATAGAAGTTAGAAAACAGAAAATTTTCATTTTCTTATAAAACTCTTGAAAACTGAATGAACTAAACGAGTTCTCTAAATTTTCATTTTTCTTGGAATTTTTTCTTGGAAAACTAGAAAATTTTCCACAACCAAACGCATCATAAGGGTTCGAATCTCACCGACGGTGAGAAGTGTTCGTGGGTATTTGCTAGATATAAATATTATATACTTCAAAAATAATATCAATCACATGGGTTCTCATGATTATATCTATTACATCATTTCCGTCCATTTTTATCCTATTATCCAATATAAACCATCAATAAGGATGGGGAATGAGATGGTTTTTTTTGGTCACCAGATGAAGACTCCTTCACGCCTCAACTGCAGACAGATAAAGAAATTCCAAATATATTTATATCAATAAAATTTGTAGGCCTCTTTGAGAGCCTTGCCCTGCCCTGATTATGGCACAGGAGTCGAGAACTAAATGAAGACTTAAAAGGGTGTTTGGTTAGAGGTATTAACCAATAATTAAAGGGATGATAATAAAAGTAACTGTTTGGTTTTATATACTATAATGGGCACATTCCCTGGAAGCCCAAATTTTCATTCTTGATTAGATAAGGGGGAACGAAAACTTGTTTCCGTTTTCATTCCTGATTAGATTGGGGGGGAATGAAAACTCATTCCCATTTTAATTCCCCTGCCTGAACCAAACACCCCCTTAGAATTTGGGACTGTCAACATCTCATGTTTTAGTAGGTAAATTAACGCCCGAAATGGTGAAAGAACGTTCAATAATCCCAGGGGCTTTTAATTATCTACACGAAAGAAACAAGTTCACTAACCGACATTTAAAAGAAGCACTACAAACTACCTCTCACTAAATAAACAACGAAATTTCTTAGCCCTAAAAAGTGATAACTTAACTCTCGCTAGTTTATACTTCCTCACTTCAGTTTTATAGAGTATGAATGATGATGACAGTTAATATTTGCCAATTTCTAACAGTGTTCAGCAACTATGCCCCTATGCTAATATTGGATTTCCAATTTGGGATTGTGTGGTTAGATGGTTCATTGATAACTAACCTTGCAATCTGCCTAGAATAGCACCAGTACCGAATCCAGCAATTGCTGAGTCAAAAAGATTATCAGGCTCTGAGTGCCTGCTAGCTCTTACAAACTCTCGAGCACCTGTCACCAAAAGAAAAACACTTTAGAAACCTCAATGTTATCCATTTGTTTATACCATGTTCTTCGGTTGAGTCCATTCTCCATTTTGTTACTCGTTTCATTTTGAAACAAGTAAACGGGTCCCAAAATCACAATTCATTCTTCTTATGTTGGGACTCAAAATAGAATGTATAAGAAAAAAATGAGCGGGATCCGATATTTTCTCAGAAGCCAGTCTCATCAAAGCTAGATATGTGTTCTTCAATTTCAATCAATTAACACCTACACAGTTCTATTACAAAAGACATCCATGACAGCCCATCGGGTACTAAGCAGCATGCACACACACACACACACTCTATAACCCAAAAAAGCTACTAACTCACTACTTCTTGTCAATACCACCAAAGTCCGGTGGTCCAGATGGCACTCATGCTCCAGATATTAACAATTTTGTAACAAGAATAACGATTAAAATAGCAAACTAAAAACAAGATAATGTTTGAACTTTGAATACTTAAGAGAAGTTATAGTTTTAAAGTTAACTTCTTAGGCATAACTTCCCCAGTGATAACACCATCGTTCATAATAAGAGATCTTTTAACCCAAGCAACAAGCTATGGTCCCAGACCCACACTACCACAACGATCGTATCATAAGCCAAAGGCATCCATCCCACCCTTGCAAAAACAATAGTCTCGATGCAGTAGTCGTTCCCCCCAAACTCGTAACATCAGTTTATAAGCTATGATGTTGATATCATTTCCTCCTTAGCAGATCATAAAAATGGTTCTCAATATCGATATAGAAACAAAACAAATAGATACAGTACAACAAAAGGAGATGATAGTTTACCACAATAGCAGCCGGTGACTATGGCAAGATTAGTGGCATAAGTTGCAGACATATTTGCAAGGCCGTGAACCTTCCGATGTCTTGACACCACTCCGATTCCTCCTCCAACGATTCCTAATCAAGAGACAAACATTCAAAACATAGCTACAGTCTCTTTTTTAGGTGTGGTTGGAAACTTTACTTCCATGGATTGGAAATTTGAAACTAAAATTGAAGCAAATTCACTAAAATTTTGACCTAAATGAACTCAAACAACTAATCCAAAATTTCAAACCATAAATTCAACCATTCCAAACACAAAACAGCATGATCATATGGAGCTGGTTTTCAGTCAATTTGATCAACATCCTACTACAAATTCAAAACTATAAAAATCGAAAAACGAAAAGCCAACTGTAATAAGAACTATAAACTACAATATCAACTTCACCATGATCTCTAACCTAGTTTCGACATAAAATACAACCCCAATTTCGATATCAAATCACATAAACCACAATCAATTGATTGCAAAAAAACAAACAAAATTAAATCACATAAATTTGGGGAAAAATACCTCCGATGAGAGTAGGATAGAGGATGCGATTTCTCCAACTGATTCCTTCTTCTTCTAGGGTTTTAATTTCATCGGCTGATTCCATTTCTGAGCATAGTCCTCAAATCTGATTGTTGATTAAGCTGTTTATGCAGGTTCATACTCGAATCAGCCGACTAAAAAGCAGCTGAACTATTTTGATAAGCTGATCTAAATTGGGCTTGTTCAATATGTACAAATGGCCCAAAAAAGAGTTTATGGGCCCTCAATGTTACCAATTTTAAACATGTTATCTATAATATATTATTAAGGAGTAACCTCTAAAATTGGTCCTTGTGGTTTAGTGAAATATTTGAAAGTGGGACCTAAACTTTAGTAAATCTAAAAATCATTCTTGTGATTTGTAGCTTGCTAATGATTCCTGACTATTTACTTCGTTAAAGCCTATCGTTAAGATATATAAAATGATTTTAATTAGCCTCTAAAATGTTAGTCGTATACACGTTGTCCCTTAAGACAAAAATAATGAAAAAAGACCCAAAAAGAAAAGCAAAAAACCCTAAGGGCCTGTTTGGTTCACCTAGAGGAATAAAAATGGGAATGAAAATGAAAATGGGAATGAATTTTCATTCCCCCCAAAGTGAACTGGAATGAAAATTTGGGCTTCTTCAGGAATGGGCCCATTATATTATAACAAAACAAACACCTTCTTTTATATTCATTCCTAAGGGTGTGCAGAAATCAACCGATTCAATTACAACCGACCGATCCAATTACCAACCGACCGACAATGATTGGATATCCAATTGTAATTGAAATGGATTGGATGAAAAAAAAGACATCCAATTGGATCGATTCGGTTCTTGGATGGTGGTCCAGAACCGACCAAAACCGACCGATCCGATCCAATTGACCATCCAATGTCAACCGACCGGACCCATGCAACTATCATCCAATGACCCATCCAATTACATCCAATAATAATAGAATATATTAAAGTTTAAATAAAAATAAAAATTAAAAAAGTAAAGTCAGTTTCACCTTTTGTCTCTTTCCCCATATTAAAAAGATTGAATGGATGATTGGACGGATTTGAATATATCATCCATTGGATGCCGAATGGATCTGATCCAATTTATATTGGTTGGATTCAATCCGGTCCTATGGATATCCATTAAGAAAATCCAATTGATGGAACCGAACCGATCCAGTCATCCATTGGATTTGAAAAATCCAACATCCAATGGATGATTGGATCGGTTCGGTTGGAGAAATCCAACATCCAATGGATGATTGGATCGGATTGGATCCCCTCAAATCCATTGGATGTCATCCAATGCACATCCCTATTCATTCCCATTAATTAATGACTAATACCTCCTACCAAACACCCCTAAACTATCCTTAACTTAATGGATGGCCATTAAGGGAGTTAATAATTGGGACTGTTTTCAGGGCAAAAGACAAACTATAAGGATGATTTTTAGACTAATTGAAGTTTAGGTCCCACTTTCAAAGATTTCACTAAACCACGAGGACCAAAATTAGAGTTTACTCTATTATTAAGAGTAAATTACATGTTTGGTCTATGTGGTTTACACCTTTTACCCACAATGGTCCTTATTTCAAAATAAGTACATGAATGGTCCTCGTGGTATAGAGTTTTACTATTTTTTTGGTCCTTCTTACCACCACCTCATTAAATGCTACAGTTAAAATAAAGAGAGGGACCAGATTCGTAAAAGATAATTTTATCTTTTTCACTTTTGCCTCTCATTAAAATATTGGAGTAAAATACATTTTTGGTCCCTGTGGTTTGACAAAAGTCTCACTTTTGGTCCCTACAATTTAAAAAATACACATTAGCCACTGGAATTTGCATTTTCGTCCGATTTTGGTCCCTCTGACTAACAGCCGTTAGATAAGGCCGTTAGTTCAAGGGTAATTTCCTCTTTTACCCTTTTTTGTCTTTTCCTAATTTTTTTGTCTTTTTCCTCTTTCTTCTCTCTCATCTCTTCTTCTTCCTCACCCTTAATTTTACCCACCACCACCCACCACCACCACCACCCATTTTTACCCACCACCACCACCCACCACTACCACCACCAACAACCCATTTTACCCACCACCACCACCACCCACCACCCATTTTTACCCACCACTACCACCACCAACCACTCATTTTACCCACCACCACCACCCATTTTTACCCACCACTACCACCACCAACCACCCATTTTACCCACCACTACCACCACCAACCACCTATTTTACCCACCACTACCACCACCAACCACTCATTTTACCCACCATCGACCACCCATTTTTACCCACCACCACCAACCACTCATTTTACCCACCACCACCACCAACCACTCATTTTACCCACCACCACCCACCACACATTTTACCCACCATCCACCCATTTTACCCACCACCACCACCAACCACCCATTTTACCACCACCACCCACCACCTATTTTTACCACCACCACCAACCACCAATTTACCACCACCACCCACCATCCATTTAACCCCCACCACCACCACAAACCACCCATTTTACCCACCACCGTCACCCAAACCCACAACCCGTTTAATTCTCCACCATCACCACCCATTTTACCCAACACCCGTTTTATGCTCCACCACCAACAACACCACCATGGAAAATAAATTAACCTCATAAATTAAACCCAAAACCCTAATTGTAGAAATTAAACACCACCAGAAATTAAACTAGTTATTAAGTGAGAAATTAAACCCAAAACCCTAATGTAGAAATTAAACACCAACAAAGAGGCGACAGAGAATCAACGGCTATGAGTGATGGCGGCGGCGGAGCAGTAGCGTTAAGCGGCGATGACGTAGCAACAGGAGTGGAGGAGCAGTGGTGATGGTGAAGATGACAAAATAGGGTTATTTCATTTAGGGAGGTTGGTGGTGGTAGGTGGATGGTGGTGGTGATGGTGGTAATAATGGTGGGTAAAGAGATGAGAGAGAAAGGGTTTGTATATATATATATATATATATATATATATATGATAAATAGAGTAAACTACACTTTTGGTCCCTGAGTTTATTATTAAAGGAAAAAGACAAAAAAGTGGAAAAAGACGAAACTACCCTTGAACTAACAGCTTCATTTAACAGCCGTTAGTCAGAGGGACTAAAATTGGACCAAATCGCATATTGCAGTGGTTAATGTGTATTTTTTAAACTGTAGGGACCAAAAGTGAGACTTTTGATAAACCACAGGGACCAAATTTGTATTTTACTCAAAATATTGTAAAATCAGAAAACTACAAGGACCAAATTTGTAACTATTTTTGAAAAACTAAAAATATTAATTTTCAACTTAAATTAATTAATTACTATACTTTAACATACATTATTTATTACACACTAAGGTTAATCTTATATTTAAACATATCATTTATATATATTAAAATAACAACCAAAGCCAGTGACGTGGCAGCCTCTCAA
The DNA here is from genome assembly GCA_030169165.1 of Centaurea solstitialis. Classification (NCBI taxonomy): domain Eukaryota; kingdom Viridiplantae; phylum Streptophyta; class Magnoliopsida; order Asterales; family Asteraceae; genus Centaurea; species Centaurea solstitialis. The sequence continues at coordinate 42,746,636 of CM058044.1, forward strand.
GCCAAGAAATAGGTCATTCTTTTTTCTCCTTTTTTCATGGTGCTCTGTTTTCTCCTCCATAACCGATGAGCAGGGTTGTCTTCCCAGTTTCTTTTCAGCCTTCTCATCTTCCAAAACCAGAATCTATCCCAATTAAGACCCAATCAAGAGCCCATCTTAGAAATCAACGAAGAGGCCAATCAAAACCATCTTAGAAATCGATCCCAATCAAGAGGCCAACCCCTTGCTACAATTTCCTGCTACTATTCGACATCCATGGTAGAAGAAGAAGCCATCGGTGAGTGCAGTTCAGCATCTCTTCTCTTCCAAAATCGAAATCGGTAGGGTTCTCTACCTCTATTTTCGTTCAATTCTTTACAATTTCTCACCTGCTAGAACCCCTTCTTCACCACATATATGGGTAAACCTAGATGTTGAAAGGTTATAATGTATTGAAATCTGTGTTTTTTTTGGTTAATTGATATTTACTCACTTCAATTAATCTTTATTTTATGTGTTTATTGGGTTTTGTGAGATGTTTTTTTTTGAAGAGGTATCCCAGACCACATTGGGCCCAGACTAATCCTCGGCAATTTTGGGCCGAAGCCCGACTGCTAAAGCATGCAGCCCGGGTCGAAGCCCCCGTACCTCCAGAATGCGTCCCTGGGTTCGAACTCAGGTTCACCACTATGTAGTGCCCAAGCCTTACCACTAGGCTAAGACTCTTTGGTTGTGAGATGTTTGCAGTACGTATCTGGGAGAGCTACTTGAAGAAAAGCTGAAACTTTCCCCTTTTATGAGAGTTCTTCCCATTTGCAGTAAATTATTGAATCAAGGTTCAATTTATCTTCCGTCTCATTGCTATATTCTGTATTTTGTCTTTTAATTATTTACACAAAACCATAGAAAGTGGTACCAAGGGAATAAGGGGGAAAATGCCTCAACGTGTATTTGAGATGTTTTATAGATTGTGGAATTAATGGTTGTAAGTTGTAACTATATGTATCTTTGTTCCTTATTTTGAATATGTTATGGATTTTGCTGGATATCTCCACATATTTCGTTCAACTTGGCCGTATATTCAAAGAGTTAGGTATTTTGGTTGTGTCTTTTAGTAGCGTGTAAAACCTCCATTTTCTTTTTTCTCCATTTTCAGCTTTTCCCCGAATATATACAAGGCTGTGTTCATCTGTAATTAAAGTGACTTCCAATCTCTTTATAATTATTATATCACAATTCACAAGACCAAAATGTGGTAGCTAATATTGTTCTCTGAGATATATGGCTTATGTAGATTTTGATAGATTATGATCAATAACTTTGATCCAGGTGGAAAGAGTGCGGTTGAAAGAATTATAAAAAGCGTCGGTCTTTGATTATATATATTCGGCTATATCCAGGGGAAGGCTGCATGTATTACCTTCAACCTTCTTGAAAAAAGGCCGGTCTTATAGTTTTATGAATTACACAGATAATGTTTAATCGAACGTGATAAAGGTAATCAATTTACTCTTATGGTTTAATTGGATTTGAGCTTTCTATAATATGGTTACTTATTGGTCATTATTTATAATCGAATATGTTCGGTACTTATCTTAATGTAGAAATTAACTCTTTAGCACAACTACATACGGTGATATATACATAGATTTATGATAGATAGAGATGTATGTAATGTATAGGAATGAATAAGAAGAGATTGGTGTTAGAAATAGTAGAAAAAGATTGGTTTAACAAATGAATAAGAATAGAACTAAATAAAATTTGCCAAATGAAAGTTTGTTACTTATAGTAAAAATAGAGAACATTTATTCATACACAATCCTTTCTTTATCAAGCATACACCCATTCTTGGTGGTTCATCTATAAGTGAGTTTGTCATATTTTAGAAAATGAAACCTATGCTGCAAATAATAATTTCATGGCTTTATCGTTTGCTTGATACTCCTCCAGTATCCAAGATAAATATTTGATCAATTTGTTTAAGACTCGATCATTTTCTTCATTAATCTGTATTTTAGTAGTAAGTTATCAATCAAGATAAAAAAATATTGATTGATTGGCTTCCTAATAGTTAACTCACTCTTTTTTAAATAAACAGGGAGTACATGAAATTTTGGTATGATTTTGTTGTTGTACTTGAATCACACTGCAGTAAAAAAGATTTCCAAATTGTTCTTGATTGTATTTTTTTCTATATCCAATTTTGTTAAAATACTTACTTTATCTTTAACTTACAAAACCATATATATGCAATATGTGGTGTCATTAAATAGCTTAGAAGGTGTCTCCAGGGCCCATGGCAAGCATTGCTTCTCTCATGGATATCAATCATGGAGTAGGTCAGAGTCGTATAAGTTCAGTGCATTTAGAAGAAACGAATTTGCCTTGCCTTTGCTGCAACAGTTTCATGTGTTGAGAAGAAAAGGTCTTTAAGCTCTAGCCCCCTAAGTGTTGAGAAGAGGTCTTTCAGCTCTCACCTACATTGGTAAGTTGATATTTGGATTCCCATGTTATGTTTCTGAAAAGTTTAATCAGATGATGATTTGTGTGCTTTTTGTTCGTTAATCTCTAATTCATTATTTAGGTCTTTTTATGGTGTTACATGTTACTGCATTGTATTGTTCACATAATCTGAGTGCTCTTCTGCATGAAATTAATATGAGCATATAAGCATCATTTATAATCCCTATTTTTTTCCTCTTTCTTTTTTTTCTCAATTTCTGCTATTTTTGTTACTAGGTTTTAGGGTTGATGACAACATGTATAAAGGATATCGTCGACAACAGAAGAGTAGATGGCAGAAACAAAGAGATTCCAGGGTTTTACGACTAGGAACTATGTGAGTGTTTTCTCTCAAGTCATTTGCTCTTTTGGGTAATTTCATAATCGCGATGGATATATGTTGAAGATATGGATCAATATAAAGAACTCTATAAAGACGTATTAGTTTATGTGACTTAATAACTAGCTATATAAGCATCATATATAATCCCTAAATTTTACAACAACTATCTAGAAAGTGGAAAATTGGTAATGAATTTGACCATCATTGTTTAAAACATTTGTTTTTATTTTCTGTAACAATTTGTTTCTTTCTTAATTGATTTTCCTTACTAAGGGGACGTTTACTTTACCCGATAAGTGTTTATCGGGTGAATTTACCTCACTACATAAACATGACAAAGACTAGAATCTTACCCGGTAAGAGTGATGACATGAACCGGTAAGAGCATATCGGGTAAATTATTGCATGCGAGACCGTTTTGAGAGACTAAGATATTGTCTGATATGGTAGGTGATAGTGTTTAGATTTACCGGTAAGCACTTACCAAGTTACCAGGTAGGCATTTAAGTAACGCCCCCTAAATGTTTTTTTTTTTGAATCAGGTGAAACATATGGACTAATGGACCACACAAAATATTGAAAGACATGACAAAGTTCAAGGTAACGTTATACATCACATCAATATCTTCTCATTTGGGTTATATGTTGTCTGTTTTTAAGTAAGCCAAACCCGGGTGATTGGAGGTTCAAACCTGGAAGTTCAAACCATATAAGATTTTGGATAGAGATCATCAACAGAGGTAGTGGGAGTTCGTGTGCATGGCTTGAAATGGGGATGCCGTTTAGATTGCTTCTAACTGACATTGTTTTAGATTGTTTCTGACTCACATTATTTCCAAGGTAAATAAAGTAATAAACATCATTCTTCCCCCTTTTTTATTGAATTTGAAAATTGTTGATCTGACTAATTGTAAAGTAATAGATAATCATATATGTATCCTATCTAAAATCATTTATTTTTATCAATTTTTGCAGAACCAAAATCACATGTCAAAAGGTCGAAGGCTTGAACCTTGAAACGAAAGTTTGTTTTTACTTAGTATATTCTACGTTCTTAATGTATATTCATTATTTGTGGAGCACTTTTATATGTAAGAATGCAAATAATCGTTTCCAGGGTTTATGACATGCATCTAAACATTATGTTTCTTTTACATTATTGCTTATATGCATTGTAGTGTAAAAGTTTCCCATGTTAATAAAAATTACATGTTTTAAACAACTCAAACCTGCTACCATTCTACTTCATATTATTTAAATTTAGTCTTAATAGAACTTCCTCGCCACCGCGCGAGCGCGGTGCCACACACTAGTTTTCTTTAAATAAAAATACTTACAACAATACTTAGTTTAATACTTGTTTACTTTATACTATTTAGTTTTTTATATTTCTTTTACGTTTTAGTTATATTAACACATATAATCGCATATCAACTAAAATAGGTTCAAAAAATACGTTTTAATAAAAGTTTTAATCTATTTTATTATTATTATTATAATAGAAGTTTGAGTAAATGATATTTTTAACCCCTCAACTAATATTGAATACATATATAATTGTACTATATATAGTATATAATAAAATAATTAGATAAAAAATATTCAGTGTTAGGCTTATTTTGAGGGTATCGACGATACGATTATAATGACGTAATATGTTAAAATGAAAAGGTATTTTTTAAACATATATTAGCCAATATCGATATATGACAAAAGTAAAATAAAACATAGAAAACTAAAGGGTAAATTACAAATTTGGTCCTTGAACTTTGCAAAAAATTACGGTGGAGGTCCCTGCAGTTTCAATTTCATGAATTGGGTCCCTGAACTTTTAATTTGATTATGAATTGGGTCCCTGAATTTAACGCCCGTTAATTGGCTCCGTTAAGTCAAGGGTATTTTGGTCAACTTATAATTTTTTATTATATTCTTTTAAAATTTAAACTAAAACAAACCACAGGGACCAAACTTGTAAAATTTGGTCATCTTTTAGATCTGAATTTCTTCGATATTCACCTTCGATCGGCGTTAATTGCAACCCGCCACAGCGACCTCCGGCAACGAATGCAACCCGCCACCGCTGCACGCCGCCACCGCCTGCACGCCGCCACCGCCTGCACGCCGCCACCGCCTGCACGCTGCCACCGCCTGCACGCCGCCACCGCCTGCACGCCGCCACCGCCTGCCGCCTGTACAGCCGCAAGCCTCACCGGCGTATGCGCAGCCGCACGCCTGCACCGCCGCACTCCTCCACCGTCGCACGCCTCCAGTTGACTACCTCTACCGTCGTTCTTCATATATAAGCTCACCGGTATTGGTGGTGGTGGTGGTTGTCGGTAGTGGTGGGTGTTGGTGGTATTGGTGATGGTGGTGGGTATTGGTGGTGGTGGGTATTGGTGGTGGTGGTGGTTGGTGGTGGTAAGTCGAACCAGATCCAGATCTGTTGGTGGTGATGGTAGGTGTTGGTGGTGGTGGTGGGTTTGTTGGGAATCGAGGGATACAAGAACATGCACAGCGGATAACAAAAACCCGATTCCCAATCGAGGATCCAATCCTAAACCATACAGATACAATTAAGGGTGTTTCAGTGGATTACCTTTTGAGAACAATAACTCTGAATCGCAAGCAGGGGGTACACCGCTACTGGCACCGGTCGAGAGGGTTGCTAGACCACCACCGAGGATTACCCGAAAAACGAGTGCAGACCTTCCTCCTACTGGATTCAGGCGCCGGTTTTGGGAGAGGGAGAGAGAGAGAGTTTTCTGGGTTTTTGAACTGAATTCTCATCATTTAACTGATACCCTAAACCCTTTATTTATATGGACAAAACAAGCAGTGTTTGATTCCATATATAATTCTTGGTAATTATCTCTGAAATAACTTCCATAATTATCCAACTAATTAATCTAACTGATTAATTGATTATAAATAATTAAACTAATTATTTACTTCTTTTTCTCTCTAAATAATTAATTAACCAATTAATTATTTCCCATAATCCAAACATTCTCATTTTGGTGTGCAGCAGTGTGACCTACTAGTGTCTTATAACATTGGACACGATAACCCCGTTACTGTCTCGCACATAATCCTAACAGACTCCCACTTGTGCTAGACATGTAACTGAACTGTTATCATTCGCCTAAGGAGGTCCCTAGCCAGACGCTTAGGTTAACCAGGTTATAAGATCTCTTATATTCAGAGATACAATTCACGCTTGAATTTGTACACAGGTTCATTCCTTTTGCACACGATATTTCTAAAGTGATTTAAGACATGGAGTGGAGGATTCATTTCTTAAAATCAAGTATTTCTTGACTCTGATTTCGATTGCCTGCAGTAACGGATATTACTAAATAACCCCTGTTATTCTATCCGAGCGTGGCCACGCGTTTTCTGCCAATCTTAATCGTCAAGGGGCCCGGAAATATCTCTCTTTTGAAAGAGGTGCAAATCCCTTCTTGACTACTTGCATTTGGATCCACGGCTTCCGCTGCATCTAGTCACGTCCCGTATAGCCACCCAGTTACGGTGCAGCGTTAGTACGTACTAAGAATACAGTGGTCCTCGTGTTCCTAAACCAAGTATCTCAGGTCTAAGGACAACCTATCAAGTCAGTGCCTATGACTGAGGCTCCATGAAGCAGACTTGATTACTGGTCACTTCCAATACCCAAACACTCTGATGAGTATCTATAAATACTTGGTCACATCACTTGTGCTTTTATTCTCTACTTTGAATAAATCATCAAGTATTTATAATAGCGTTAAACTCCCTATTGAAATTCCCATTTCAATAAGTGGCTACGGAAATTTAGATTTCATACAAGACTTTGTAGAATCAAGGATACGTTAAATATGCGAAAAATAGTTAATTTAGAACAATCATGAAATTAAAACCTCCATTTATTTCCAACACACTGTGAAATAAAAACTTTACATGATTACATTGTTTCTAAATTAGACTATAGTAATAATTAATAAACTAAGTACTAGCTACTGGCTTCCAGGTACTGCATCCCAATGGAATTCGCATGTGCCTCATGCTTTGCCCTTGCTAGTGGCTTTGTCAGCGGATCTGCGACATTGTCTTCTGTTGGAATCTTGCATATTCTTACATCTCCTCTTCCAATGATCTCTCGGATGAGGTGATACTTTCTGAGCACGTGTCTCGACTTGTGATGCTCTCTAGGTTCCTTTGCTTGCGCCACGGCTCCTGAGTTATCACAGAATATATCTATCGGTCTCGAGATACTGGCAACCACTCTGAGATCCGATAGAAAATTCCTCGGCCAGACAGCTTCCTTTGCCGCATCACATGCTGCAATGTACTCTGCCTCTGTAGTTGAGTCTGCAATCGTGTCCTGCTTCGAGCTCTTCCACGAGATCGCACCTCCGTTTAGGGTAAAGACGTACCCTGACTGTGACCTGAAGTCATCTCTGTCGGTCTGGAAACTAGCGTCAGAGTATCCTGTGACACTAATTTCATCCTCAGATCCTCCAAAGACCAAGAACATTTCTTTCGTTCTTCTCAGATATTTGAGAATGTTCTTGACAGCCACCCAATGGGGCTCACCTGGATTCTGTTGGTATCTGCTCGTAACACTTACTGAGTAAGCAACATCGGGCCTAGTACATAGCATGGCATACATAATTGATCCAATTGCAGAAGCATATGGGACCAATTTCATCCTGTCCTGATCTTCACTAGAAACAGGACACTGTGTTTTGCTTAACACTATGCCATGTTGCATTGGAATGAATCCTTTCTTGGATTCATCCATCCTGAATCTCTTCAGTACTTTGTCAATGTATGTACTCTGACTAAGTCCGATAAGCCGCTTAGATCTGTTTATGTAGATCTTTATACCTAGTATATAAGCGGCTTCTCCAAGGTCTTTCATCTGGAAACATTTACTTAACCATTCTTTAACACTCTGTAAAGTTGGTACATTGTTTCCTATGAGTAGTATGTCATCTACATACAAGACCAGGAAGGTTACTATGCTCCCACTGAACTTAGTGTAAACACATGGCTCGAACTCACTTTTAGCGAAGCCAAACTCTTTGATTCGCTCATCAAAGTGTAAGTTCCAGCTTCGAGATGCTTGCTTTAATCCATAAATAGATTTCAGCAGTTTACACACCTTATTAGGATTCTTAGGATCTTCAAACCCCTCTGGTTGTTCCATATAGACGTCTTCTGTTAACTTTCCATTCAGAAAGGCTGTCTTGACGTCCATTTGCCAAATCTCGTAGTTAAAGTACGCTGAGATGGCCATTAGAATCCTAATTGACTTTAACATGGCCACTGGTGAAAAGGTTTCATCATAGTCGATACCATGAGTTTGTGTGAATCCTTTTGCGACCAGTCTGGCCTTGAAGGTGTGTACATTTCCATCCATGTCGGTTTTCTTCTTGAAAACCCATTTGCGTCCAACAGCCTTACAGTGTTGTGGCAAATCAGTCAACACCCAGACTTGGTTGTCATACATGGATTGCATCTCGGCCTTCATGGCTTCCTGCCATTGTTCAGACTCACTGCCTGACACAGCTTCTCCATAGGATGTTGGTTCATTTAGGTCTCCACTGTCTTGAGAGACTAGGAACCCAAGATACCTATCTAGTTCTTGTCTTACCCTACTGGATCTGCGAAGGTCCTGTGTTTGCACTTCCTCAATCGGCTCTGATTGAGGTTCAACATTATTATGTTGAATTTCTGGCTCAACAACTGGTGTAGTGTTTTCTTCGTCTACTATCTGTAGATCTACATCCTTTCTGGTGTTCTCTAAACTGAGAAACTTTTCTTCCAGAAATTTTCCATTTCGAGCAACAAACACTTTGTTCTCTTCAGGGTTGTAGAAATAATATCCCACGGTGGTCTTGGGATATCCAACGAAGAAACACTTGTCGGATTTGGGTTTGAGTTTTTCTGAGGTAGGTCGTTTGACGTAAACCTCACAACCCCAAATTTTCAGAAAAGATATGTTGGGTTTCTTACCCTTCCATAATTCGTATGGAGTCTTTTCTACCGACTTTGTTGGCGCTCTGTTCAGTATGTGTGCTGCTGTTTCGAGCGCGTGTCCCCAGAATGATACTGGCAGCGAAGAATGACACATCATCGTTCGTACCATGTCAAGCAAAGTACGATTTCTCCTTTCTGATACACCGTTCATCTGAGGTGTATACGGAGGTGTAAGTTGGGATACAATCCCACACTCCATCAGATGATTGTCAAACTCATCACTGAGATATTCGCCACCACGATCTGACCGTAAGAACTTGATCCTTTGTCAAGTAGATTCTGTACTTCATTCTGATATTCCTTGAATTTCTCAAAGGTTTCAGATTTATGTCTCATTAAGTAGACATAGCCATACCTACTGAAGTCGTCAGTGAAGGTAATGAAGTACCGGTATCCTCCTCTTGCTACATGACTGAAAGGTCCACATACATCTGTGTGGATTATTTCAAGCAAGTCAGTAGCCCTTTCATTCTCACTGTTGAAAGGTTGCTTTGTCATTTTACCAGATAAACAAGATTCGCAATTATCAAAAGGTTTGAAGTCGAAATTGCCTAGAAAACCTCCTTTTAGGAGTAGTTCAACGCGTTTCTTGTTTATATGGCCCAAACGACAATGCCAGAGGTAAGTTTGATCCTCAATATCCTTGGATCGCTTACTTATATGATAGATTTCACTATTGTTGTCTTTCAGATTTACAGTGTATAGACCATCTACAGGTGTAGCTTTAAAATAGAAAATATTATCTTTAAAAACCGAAATCATCTTATAAGAATATTTATAGTAAAAGCCTTGGTCTACCAACAAATCAAAAGACAATACATTCTTAATCATATTTGGAATATAATAACAATTATTCAGTTCCAAAACTAGACCCGAGGGTAAACTAAGACTATAAGATCCCACGGCTTCAGCAATCAACGGAGTGCCTTCGCCCACTCGTAGGTTCGAACGGTCCTTCCTCAGAGTCTTTCTTCTAGTGAATCCCTGTAAATGATTACAAATGTGGTTACCACTGCCTGTATCAATTACCCATGATTCATAAGAAGTGATTAAGCAATCTATCATAAAGATACCTGGAGTATCGGGTAAACCGATATCCATCTGGTCGATGTTCATCGAGTGCTCGCAAATATCCTCGCTGCCGCACTCTGGGCAACTCAGATCTCCCAGCTCATCTATTATGTCAGTGTCCATGAGATTCGCAGGTTCGGGTACTGGCTCTAGACTGGCCAGGATATCTTCATGAACTTTATCCACGTCGCTCTTTGGTTCCTTCATGTAGGCACTAGCTGTGTCCTGAACTTCCTTTGTGAGGGAGAACCACATGAGATACACTAACTCTTCCTGAGTCATCTTGTACCCCAGACGTGATAAACATTTAAAAAGCCTTCTCATATCAACAAGATGGTTTTTAACTGACTGACCCTTCTGTAGCTTCAGGGAGAGAATCTCTTGCATGATCAATAGCTTTCCCGTGTGCTTGTAGAGACCTAGCTGGTTCTCCACATCTCTCACAACCTCGTGACATGATTTAACTCTTAAATCTCCCGTGAACTCGGGTGACATAGAGAAAATCAGAATGGACATTACATCCGATTCATCTGTCAAGTATCTAAAATACTCAGCAAATTCCTCTTCAGGGGCATTGCTTTTAGGTCGTGATACGGGTTTGTTGATCACATAAAGCTTATCCTGGGCACATAAAACGTTCCTCAAGTGTAACTTCCAAACTGGAAAGTTATGGCCCGTAAGCTTCCACTTGCCCATAATAAGGCGAAGTGACTCTTCAGGTGAGTAAAACGGAATACTAATTTGAGACATCTACAGAAGAATATAAAATTCCAGTTTTAGTTTATAATTATATAATTCTAATAAATTATTACCCTTAAAATAAATTTATTAGACTAGAATCCATATTTCACATGTGTCGGGAAGCATGTGATCATGTCATACCGACTCATGCGATCTATGGTAGGTAAAACTATACCAATCGTATTCCTTTCTGAAAATACGACTTCTAGATCGTCGGGACATCGGATATTAATAATCCGTGCATATTTAGTCCCTCTAGTGCATTTTGGCCTGGTACCACCCAGTGAATAAATAATTACCAAAATAGATTGCACCACCCGGGACCTGGACAAACTCTGGCCGGTACCACCCGGAGATAATTCGCAGAGTTTTATCTCCTTCCAGTTTCGGTTTGAACACGGGCGTTCATAGTGTGTGCACTTACAACGCCCTATGTACCTTACACCGGAAGTGCCCCTAAAGTGGGTTGCACTTACTAATCTATGATTTCTAACAAGGGTTTAAATTGCCAGTTTCCTTTTTCAAAAACTTTGAAAAACTGGATCCAAATACTAACTGTATTTGTATCCTTTTGATTTTTTAAACAATCCGTTCAAAAAGGGCAATTTATATTTAATGACAATTACATAGATTAAACAACCACGCAATTTAAATATAAAAGGCACAGTCATAGCTTAAACCCTTAAACTAATGTTGTTTTGTGAGCCAACACAAAAACAACGGTCTCAATCCCTAAGTGACAAAAGTCTTCAACTTCTGGCACTCCCACTGGCTCCGAGATCCATGGTCGTCGTCCTTGTCTCCGTCTTGTTGTAATTGAAGTAATTATTATGAATGGGTTCAAATGGCACGCAGGCCTCCCAACTATTCTAATAAAACTTTAAAATTACAAAAGGGTTATAAATGGCTCGCAGGCCTCCCAACTATTCTAATAAAACGGATAAATAAACACAACCACGGGTCTAAAGGGTTCAGCTATGACTTAACATATAATTAAATAAGTTAAAACACATCTGAATTTTAATTTAATAATTATAAAACTAATTAATTTAAAAAGAAATTAATTAAATCTTTATCCTGAATCGTTTTAACTTTATCTGAAAAACGATCCTTAATTCGAAAGATTATCCGGAAACGGATTTCAAACTGATACCCGTTTACGTTAATAACAAAAACGAATTACATCATCGAGTTACCATCGATCCGCCGAAACTCGGTCGTTGATCGGCGGTTTTTAACCCGGCGACGATGATGACGTGATTGCCACCACCGCCGCCCGTATCTCCCGCAATCGCCGCCGGCAGCGGCGACTTCGATAGTCACCACCGCCGTGGCAACCACCGCTGTCACCAAAAATAACCGGCGACGGCAGCAGCTAAGGAGCCACCACCGCCGCCCACCGTAACAACAATCGTCGGCGACAGCAGCGGCTGAAAGCCACCACCGCCGCCGCGGTCCTGTGCCGAGAACGACGAACGCCGCCACCACCGTATCTGGTGGTACGGCCGGCTTCGCCGCTGCCATCCAATCGCCGCCGCATGATCGCCACCGCCTAGGTGGTCGATCACGGCTTCTGGTTCGATCGTCACCACCGCCACCACAATCGGTGGTGCGGCGGTTTTAATTTCTCGTTGCTTCCATCGATTGCCACCACCACCACTAACGGTGGTGCGGTGGCTACAACCGGAAACCGCCACCGTCACTATCGACAATAGTGGCCATCGCCACCATCATCAATCGCCACCACCACCACATACGGTGGTGTGGTGCGTGCGACCAACCACAGCCGTGTCCACGATCTGTGGTGCGGCGTGGTGGTGCGACGGGAGGACAGCCGCCGGCTACCACTAACTGTGGTGTCGCCGGCGGTGGTGTACGGTGGTGCTGGTGGTTTGATCGGCTAACTGCCGTCGATTGCCACTGCAGTCTAGGTTTATACAAAAATCTAATTTTAACAATGAACAAATCAATAAAATTAAAATTTTTAAACCTATTAAACTGATAAACCTGATCTGAAGGTTTTAGGAAGTGGCTCTGATACCACTGTTGGGAATCGAGGGATACAAGAACATGCACAGCGGATAACAAAAACCCGATTCCCAATCGAGGATCCAATCCTAAACCATACAGATACAATTAAGGGTGTTTCAGTGGATTACCTTTTGAGAACAATAACTCTGAATCGCAAGCAGGGGGTACACCGCTACTGGCACCGGTCGAGAGGGTTGCTAGACCACCACCGAGGATTACCCGAAAAACGAGTGCAGACCTTCCTCCTACTGGATTCAGGCGCCGGTTTTGGGAGAGGGAGAGAGAGAGAGTTTTCTGGGTTTTTGAACTGAATTCTCATCATTTAACTGATACCCTAAACCCTTTATTTATATGGACAAAACAAGCAGTGTTTGATTCCATATATAATTCTTGGTAATTATCTCTGAAATAACTTCCATAATTATCCAACTAATTAATCTAACTGATTAATTGATTATAAATAATTAAACTAATTATTTACTTCTTTTTCTCTCTAAATAATTAATTAACCAATTAATTATTTCCCATAATCCAAACATTCTCATTTTGGTGTGCAGCAGTGTGACCTACTAGTGTCTTATAACATTGGACACGATAACCCCGTTACTGTCTCGCACATAATCCTAACAGGGTTGAAGGTGGTGGTGGTGTTGGTTGTGGTGGTGGGTGTTAGTGGTGGTGATGGTGGGTGTTGGTGGTGGTGGTGGTGGATTGGTGGTAGAGGGGTGGTGGTTGTTGGTGGGTGTTGGTGGTGGTGGTGGTGGATTGGTGGTAGAGGGGTGGTGGTTGTTGGTGGGTGTTGGTTGGTGTTGGTGGTGGGTGGGAGAGAAGAAGACAAATGGAGAAGAAGAAGCAAAATGACCAAAATACCCTCATGTGTGGGGCACGTGAGGGTGGGTTAACATCTGATTTAAACGTCATTTAAATTAAGGGACCACCATCATAACCAAATCAACACTTCAGGGACCACCATCATGAAATTGAAACTGCAGGGACCTCCACCGTAATTTTTTTCAAAGTTCAGGGACCAAATTTGTAATTTACCCAAAACTAAAAGATGTAAAATGAATAAATATTATAAGTCTAAGGGGTATATCCTAACTTTTGTAATCACTGTGGATGAAGAGTGAAATCTTTCCTTAAATGTTATTATTTATAATTACTATCGATGTTATTAATTATGCGTTTTTATTTTTTATTATTATATACTACACTTATTTATCAAAAAGAAAATATAGAAATCTTAAAAGTCGTTCAAGTAAACTACAATTTTGGTCACTGAGGTTTACAAAATCCAACGAAAATGTTTAGTGGTGTTCACGGGAGCCGGGCGGGTAGTGAAATTTGTAAGAACCACATGTATGGCGTGGGTACTTAATCTTACGATCCGAAACCGAACCGTACAAGACAGGTACCCGCACCGAACTTAATCGAAAAGGAGCGGGTACTCACGGTTCGGTTCACGGGTACAAGCATTTTGTCAAGTGTTTGATTGTACATAAAATATATACTATATAATGAAGTTATTTTGTAACAAACTAAAACAATTAACACTAAAAAAATATTAGAAAATGAAAATAATAATATGGAGGATTATCGTTGATACGGGTGTGCAAAAACAATCTAAACTCAATTTGACCGACAAACCAATGGCAGTGGGGGGTCAACGAAGAAACACGGTATGGATGAAGATTTTTTTTTAATTAATAAACTTTTATTGTGAAGTATTAATAAATATATTGTTTATATATTGTATTTGGTTTCTCTTCGTTAATACGTTTGGTGTACCTGGGCTTTTGTCCTTTTGGTTTGTTATAAAGTTCATTTGTTTTTCAATATAAATTTGATTATTTAATTGAAAAAAACCGAAAACTGATATCGAACCGAACCGTAAAAGGATTTGGAACGAGAGAGATAGATCATGGATGAAGATTAAAAAGCCATAGATGGAGAAAATGAGAGAGAGGAGAGAAGATTCCAAGGAATTTCTTAGGATATCCCATGGAATGATGAAATCCATGGTTGAAGGAATTTGAAGGAATTTGGAGGATTCCTTAGTTAACATTCCGTGAACCAAACACGACCATGGAATTTGGTCAATGGAATTGATCATTCCAATTTCATCGAATTCCATTGAATTCCGTGAACCAAACGCACCCTAAGGGTTAATTTCTAATTACATAAATCAATAAAAAAGAGTTTAAATGTAACACAAATTGATAGGATAACTATGATTTAACGCCTTGTTCTCGAGTTTAACAAGGAAAGGAAAGGGAACGGGAATGGGAATCCTTTCTTTTCCTTCCAAACCTCTCCCATTTTTTCAATAATAAGATCTAAGGCAAAATAAGCCTAAATTCCCCCTCCAAATCCTTTTCCTTCCTTTCCTTTTCTTTTGTTAAATGAAACTTGTAAACACGATTTTCAGGTTTTCCTTCAAAATCGTTTCCTTTCCTTCGTTAAAAAAACTCGAGAACAGGTCCTAAATGGTGATTCATTATTAACCTAGAAAAGAAAATCTTATAAAAAAATATAAAATTGAAACCGAGCTAATGTAGCTTTTTGTTGTGTTCAATATCTCTAGTTAACTATACCGATTAAAATTATGATGGTTATTTTCCAATTTTAGAAGGCTACGCCCAAAAAAAATTACTTTTTTCTATTGCGAAACATATTTGTAATACAAAATATTTACGTGCGGAGATAACATCTATTTGGTGGGGAGTTATTGGAATTGAGTGACTGGGCACGTGTCTGGTGCTTTTGTCAGGTACGTTTCCTTCGCCCCAAAAACTCGACACACACGGGCCTATGCAAATTGTCTATTTCCCATCTTCTTCAAATTTCTCAATTATGAATTTAATTTAATTAAAATGAAATATACGTTTTAAATATTGCCTAGATTTTTAATTTAGGCCATGTTTGGCAAACTAGCTTATGACTGATAAGGTAGTTGATGACTGATAAGCTAGTTGATGACTGACAAGGTAACTGATGGCTGATAAGCTAGCTTATAACTGTAAAATAACAAAAAAAACTTGTTTAAAAATTAGTAATGTAAAAAGTAAAATGGTATATTTGGAATATAAAAAAAATTAAAAAGTTTCATAATTACCATAAGTCAACAAAACGCTACTCAAAATAACTTTTCAAAAAGCTAGCTTATGGTTCATCCAAACATGTACCTGACTTATAAGCTAGTTTATTTTTACCAAACAATGTCTTAGCTTCGTCAATACCAAGAACACTTCTTTCTGAAAATCAATTTCCTTTATAATAAATTTAATTCAATTAAATCAAGTACACTTTTTTAAATACTGTCTATATCCTTAATTTAGCTTCATCGATACCAAAAATATTACTTTCCCGATCGTAAATGGCCTGTATAGTTTTGTCGAAATTACATGTTTTGTTTAACTTTAAGAAAAGGTCTGAAAACCTGTTATCGTCCCTTAGGGATTTTTGGATTAATATGAAGCAAATATAATTCTTTTACTTTTGTTGTTGATTGCATCCCGAGTCATTGTTAAGAACTCGTCCCAACTCATTCTACTTAGTTCGTCCTTTTGTTCGACTGTGAGCTCAAAATTTGGTTCCCTCCCACACATGAAAGCCGCCCTCAAATGATTAAAAAAAATGATCAATATTTTGAATTCCTTAATTTACTTCAAATCTCATCCCATTAATTGAATAAAAATAACATAAATAGTTATAAAATCATATATGAAGTGTAGTTTGATAATTTTTTGTTGAAGTATATATATGTATGAACCAATGTATAGAATGAAAAGGTTTTTTGTTTATGGAATATTTTTCATAGATAGATAGAGTGAGTTTTTTTTATCTGGGCTTAGAAAACAATTGGCTTTTTAGATAAAGTTTTTTTCTTGAAAGCTTAACTTTTTAGATCATTACTGTTTAAGTTGTAATACCCATTAAGCTACTAACCTCCTTAGCTCCTTGCACACTCAAGTAGTCAAGTGCCTTACTTTAGCCATACACCAGGTTTCGCTTGTTAATAGGTTAAGGAAGTTAGGCAAGTCTAGAGATAGTTGACATCTCCTTTCACCCCATTCTATCAAAAATAAAGTTCATAACTTAACCCGATGCTATAACCATAAACAATAGACCCTATCTGAGGGGCCGTTTACTAAACACTTACCCGAGTAAGCGCTTACCAAGTCATTTTACCTTACGAAAGCATATCGCAAGATCAAGTATCTTACCCGAGTAAGAGCGAAGGCAAGGATAAGAGTCTTACCCGGTAAGTGAAGGTCGTCGTCTCTTACCACGTTTAGCGCTTACCAGGTAAAATATTGCATACGATACCCTTTTTATGAACTAAAATCTTACCCCGTAGGTAAGTAATAGTGTTGAATTTTGTGGTAAGCACTTACTCGGATAAGTATTTGGTAAACGGGGCCTCTTACTCGGATAAGTATTTGGTAAACGGGGCCTTAGTCTATGTAACACCCTTGTCCTAGTGGCTAAGGACAGAAGATGCTACAATTAAGCTTTAATCAGATCCAAATCAAATCATTAAAACAAAGTGGTTAATATCATTTACTCAAAATGCAAATACAAAACCATATTGCCACGAGTACCGTCTCATTTCCAAAAAAATACAAAACCATAAACAAAAATAACAGTTGTCACAAAATATACATATGTATAATAAGAGTTAAGTTCCGGTGAGACCAAGCTTTTTTGGTGAGGCCGGTGAGACCAACATATTTTACTTGAAACTTCACATCAAAACATTTGTGAAGGTTAAAAAAATTGAACAGTCATCGTTAAAACATACTAAAAAACACTATTGAAAAAAAAAATTCAAAAAAAGGTTAAAAAACGAAACCTTCACAGCAGGTTTTTTTGTGAAGGTTCGCATTAATACATGTAACCTTCACAGAACTTGAGCTGTGAAGGTTTCGTTTTTTAGCTTGTTTTCGATATTTTTTTGCATCGAAAGTGAATTTTAGGTCTGCGTAATTCGAGTTTTAAGTACATTCATGGTGTTTTTTTGTGAAGTTTCGTACGTTAGGTATTGGTCTCACGCGGTCTCACGATAACAGCTTGGTCTCACCTGATCCTAAGTCTATGTATATATATCTACATTAGTCATCAAAAAATCAACAAAAGCAAGTCCTAATGGTTAACATCGATCTAGTTATTTCTGTAGCTCCCATCTCAAGATCCCTACTAAATCGTGTACCTGTCAAGGACAAAGAAAACATCGGTTGAGCTTAGAGCTCAGTGAACAAATAATATTAACATAAACAATAAAAGTTCAAAGAAAATACATAGCATTAAGCAATAATCCAAATACAAATCCAAAATTTAAGATATTTGTAAAAGAAGTTCAAATCAAACAAATGTTCAAAGACATGTCAAAAGCCCGAACACTAACCGCATCATGATGGTGCGGTGTTCCCAAACGAATGATTAGTCCATTTGGGCACAAGTGGGAAAAGGGTTGTAGGCACAACACAACAATCCTCTCCGTGGATTTTCCATGAGTCCACGACCATAATTTATTCTCTGATAACGGTTTCTAGAATCGATCCATAAGCCCTCTATGTAACCGGTTAACATTTATAATTGGCTAGTACACAATATTAGAGAAAAAAACTCTGCTACAAGGTAGCATTTTTTAGATATAAATGCATGCCCACACCTAAAAAAGATGTTGAAAAAAAGCTATCAACAGAATTTTATTTGCTCAAGAATTATCTATATTTCGAGACCAATTCTTAAAAAACTATTTTTATGCAATCAACACACATGATTACTATAGCATATACCTGGTTTTTGGCCTCATCACAAATGCAATGAGTTTTGCAACCTTTTCCCAGCTTCCTCAAAACTCTGTAAGTTACAGTTTTTAAGAACTCATCCCAACTCAATTTACTCAATTCGTCCTTTCGTTCGACCGTGAGGTCAGAAATTTGGTTCCCACCCACACATGAAACCAGCCCTGCAAGAAACAAAATTACAACATGATAAAATGGTCCTTTATGTGTGATTGCAAATAAGCTACTAGCATGTTACCCCCAAAGCAAGCTCGGATCCATTTCTAGGCGATGTGACGCTTAAAACACCACCCTCTCCAATGGACAAAAATCGTCCTAGATCAACGAGTCCTTAAACTAGTTGACCTATACCATGAGAAAATGTGTGAAACAAAGGTTGTACGAGCACAGATTGTCTTAGAGTGTAGAGAGGGTGCAAGATGGGTACAGATTGCCCAAGAGTGTCAACCTCCACTCTCCAAATTAGTAGAGACCTTAGCTCTGATACCATGTGAAGATATGTGAAACAAAGGCTAGACAGGAACGTATTGTCCTAGAGTGTGAAACAATGCACAAATTGTCAGGTCCGTAGAGTTGTAGACCTTAACTCTGATACCATGTAAAAAATATGCACAAATTATCCTAGAGTGTCGAGATGGTGATAGACAAGGACAAACTGCCCCAAAGAGCCCTCGAAAAGAGAAGTGAGATTCCATCATATACTGAAGAAAAAGGGTCAAACTCTAACCTATACAAGACTCCAATAAACTAATCTTTATTTTATTTCTTGATGCATTACTATAAGTCTATAACCAACATATAAGATCTTTGCAACAACGGTCTACTAAAGGGTTGTTTGGTTGGTTTTTTCATTAACTTCTGAATGGATAAAGTTGTCTGTGTGGATAAATCTGTCTGTATGCAGAGGTTTTTGTTGGGGAGAGTTATTTCATAGATAGAACAAACATGTTATTTAAATGCGAGTGACAGGTTTGAAAAAAATGGTTTTCTGCATAGAGTCATGTTCTGAAAAAAAAACTTACTGAATAAGCCACTTCCTATACCATTAAGCCACAACCAAACAGTCATGCATAACTGAAAAAAAAATAAGTTGCAAGTCTCATTAAGCTCATTAAGCTGCTAAACCATCAACGAATTACCTGTCGTACAAGTGGGCCGCTTCCTCTAGAGTGCTTGCCGTGTTGACTTTGATTGATTCGCCACTGCATCTATGCTCCTGGAAAAAATCGGGAAAGAAAAGAGTAATTATCGAGGGAGCCTTATTCTCAATATCTTGATCCACCACCACTGCATCTATAAATCTCTGCTCTTTCTTACCTTTAACTCTCCGCTCTCTTCGTTTATAAACAGCTAAATCTTTCTGCTTTCTTACATTCATTGAATACTAATAACATATATTAGAAAGAATGTATTACCAGTTCGGGATGTTTCACGTGAAATGCGAGTAGGAACCGATTCTGCCGATTCTGTAATATCTACCACTGATGTTTCATCACGCAAAAATGTTCATTGGAGCTTTTTTTTATTTCTTTATAAGTTTCATTGTGTGGATTTACTTGTGAACAATTCTCCAACAATTCTTCACGTTCTTTTTTGGATGAAACAAATTTTTCAAAACGTAATTTCAACGAATTTGTAAGAACCTGTAAAAAATAGTAACATAAAGATCTCAATTAGTCTAACTAGAGTAGTATTTTTGTTTCTTTTCTATTTGACATATATCATACCTCCTCCTTCAGTCCTTTGTAGGTTTTTGTTTCTTTTGTTTCTTTTCTCCATTTCCAAAACCCCTTGCACTGACTTCTGGTTCTCCTCTTTCCTTAACCAAACTTGTTGTCCATGCTACTATCGGCCGTTCCCTTGTGACACTAACACTAGCACGATGTGTCCATGTAGCTGCATATATATTATGCTCGTCAGGATAAATATACATAACATGTTATATGACAAAAATAACCTTGATATGATTTTTTTTTACTTACAACCAATGTAGGTAGTGATCCGCGAAAGTATAATCCTTTTTCTCCACCGCTCCATTCTCTACCTGCTTCTATCAAACATTCTAAAATGTATCCACACCGATCTAACTTGCTCACTTGATCATCACTTGTTATATATGGTAGGAATTTTGTATTGCAACTTCCTAGTTGGTTCCCCTCTACCATGCATGTTGCAAATAACACCAGAAAATTTAGAACTAGCAATTTTTTGGTATCTTCCTCTTCTATATCTTTCTGTTCTTTTATTTTTTTCAGCACGCAACTTGGTAAGATTTTCGCCTGGTTCGTAAATTTGTTTCTCCAAAATTGTGTTATTGCCTATTGGATCTGTTTTCTTACTTCTTTTTCCTGTAACTATTCTTGTTCCTCCACATGGCACTCCAAGCATGTCATGGATGCTTTCTCTTGTTATTTTTATATTTCCGGTACTCAAATGAATTGAAGAATCCGTATAACTGAAGTTATCAACCACATAGCACCCTAGTGTTGCTGGTATTTCTTTAAATCCTTAATAAAATTGAACCAAATCCTATACTTATCATATTCTTTTCTTGTCGCTCTATAACGGGCATCCAGACCTTCATAATTCTTTACTCCTCTTGGTTTCTCTGTTCTTTCCTTTCTCTTTTTATCAGGTTGTTGTACATCTGTTTTAGAAACATCCAATAATCAATGTTTCATTAGCATACAAATCAATATATAATACAATGCATGAATAATAACCCATAACATCGAAGGAATAGAAAGAACATCAATGAATACCAATAGCATTTAAGGAATAGAACATAATATTAACATCTAAGAAATCAAGCCTAACTTTTGACTAAAACATAAACTAAGAATGGGAGTTTTGTTTATATGCAAATGTCACTCTGCCAATCAGGTTCTGACCGAAATCTTACCCGGCTAGCATCAATTTCATTCTTAACCGGGTCAGTTTTTCATTTTCCACATACACCCTTTCCAAAATCAAGATCTGAAGATAACAACAAAGGTGGAGATCTCTTCTTACCATCCCTAACAACATCCAATTTGGTACACTATCCCAAGTCTATATATATATATATATATATATATCTGTGTGTGTGTGTGTGATCTACTTTCCAAAGACAACTAGACCATCCTTACCCAACTTTTATTTATCTAGAACAAAAATCTGAAAATTTTAGGGGTGAGCATCGGACGGGTTTTTCGGGTTTCGGGGATTTCGGGTTTCGGGTTTTCGGGTTTCGGGGGGGAAATGGAGGCCCCGATACCCGACTTTTCGGGGGTCGGGGTTTTCGGGTTTCGGGGATTTCGGGTTTCGGGGATATCGGGGCGGGTTTTCGGGGCACCCGATTTTTTTGACTTTTTTTCCCTATTACACTTTCAAGTTTCAAAGTAAAAATAAACATTTAAAAGTAACAAACTAAGATACCAACAAACGAAAAATAACAAATACCAACATTAAAATCAACATCAAAAAGTCGATGGTGGTGAGAGCGCCGATGAAGCAATGAGAGAGAGAGAGAGAGAGAGAAAAGCCGTATTTGATTTTGATGAATTGATTTGGGCTCTAATTTAAGTCTATTACAACTTTAGAAGCATTCCAAACAGAAACATTTGCTGCCATATTTAAAAAAATAATGAAACATTAAGGGTTGTTTTATAAATACACAAAATATATTTAAAAAACATTAAAAAAAATCGGGTTTCGGGTTCGGGTTTCGGGTTTCGGGGCACAAATTTTCACATCCGACACGACCCCGATCAACCCTCGGGGATTTCGGTTTTCGGGGAATTCGGGGTCGGGTTTTTTCGGGGTCGGGTTTTTCGGGTTTTTTTCGGGTCGGATCGGGTCGGGTTTTCGGGTTTCGGTTTTTTTGCTCACCCCTAGAAAATTTTTGCTTCAGCCAAAAGGGAAAAACGGTTAGATGGAAAAAATTCCACGAATTTTATCAAACTAAGAAAAGACGGCATTATGAATTTTGAGTAACTTCAAAACTATAGCAAAACAGACCTGGATCCCGAGCCGGCTGCTTATCAGATGATATAGGTTCATTCACAATTGAGGGTTCGGGCTCTTTGGATTTTGCGTTTTCCTGCTATACACATAAACACATGGATAAAAATTAAAAAAATTTACACCACTCATTAGAGAAGAGTCCACTTTTGATTTTTAAGCATTAAGCAATGGCGGATATTTCCAACATATCGCTTCCATGGGGAAGGATTGTGTGAGAAGAACAGGTAAGATGAGAAGCGAAAGAAGAGATCTCGACCATTGATCACTTTTAATCCCAAACCCATCCCATGAATTGCGTTTGATAGGGAATTGATCCGATGCATCTCATCCTAATGTACGTCCTTCCTAGTTTTCTCACGATATCTCCACTTCCGTTAGGAGATATGATTTGATTCAATCTTTCAACTTAAAGCATGGTTATTCTACTATAACAACTCCCTACAACATGTAAGTTCGACAAGTGCCTAATCATTTTTACTCAGAAAATAACAAACGTAGAACATTTATAAAAACATATATCATTTAGCAGCAACAACCGAGTTTAGAAAATAGTCAATATGTGTCTAGTCCCTAGAGTGATAGATGTTGGCTCTAATGCAATGTGAGAATATGTGGGACCCAAAAAGATTACTCTCTGAAAGACCCCTTGAGAGAGAAAGAATTCCATGATAAAACGAGGAGAAACAGTCTACGTTTATTTGATGTGGAACCCCAAAATATATAATGTTTATCACAAAGAAATAAGCATTGAACCACGATTTCAATGCATACCTCATCCGGTTGGCCAAAGTCAACCGTAGGCAAAGAATGCATGCTAGCCAGGAAAGAAAAGAGTAATTACCAAGGAAGCCTTAGTCTCATTATCTTGATTGACCACTGCATCTATATTTCTTCGCTTTGTCCTTTTATACACAATTGAATATTCCTGATTTCGTGGTTGCAGGACACTCGAAGAAGGTCCAGCATCTGTTATAGCATCCATTGAAGTGTTAATGTTCTCTTACATTCATTGAATACTAGTAACATTCATTAGAAAGATGCATTACCATTCTTGAACCATCTTTCTGCACTCTGATATATGTGCTCCATTTTTTGGTTGTCTGTTGATTTTAAAATTCTCAATGATAACCGACACCTTTCCTCCTCCGAGATCCACTACAATACCAAAAAACATATGTTATATATTATCATATTATGCACTGCAATACCTAATCATGTGTTGACCGAACCTTCTCCTTCTGAAATTTATGCACGTCCTCCGGAAACTCTAAGTAGTAACATACAAACGCGCCACAATCGTAACTATTCTTCTGTTGCGGTATCTCAACCACATTCTTGGAATATGGCTTTTGTGGATGGATGTACGCATCCAGAAAAGTACACTACAAAATTAAGTATGATGAGTACCCATACATACATATATAATTAATATACGCAATTAAGATTGAAGAAAGCTACAGGTTATCAACAGAAGAGTTTATCACATAAAAAGTGGATCTAGATTAGATCATTAGATAGTAGTATGTGCAGAAGACTTGGAGCAGAAAATTAATATTACCACATTCTTGAATTCTTTTTCATAATAATATGTACCGGGCCCCTTCATGGTGTCCCAAACTTCCATCTTCTTCTCTTTATTGTTTACCACAATCAAGAAGAAGTGATTGCCTCTTGACATAGGAAAGAATAACTACATATTAGAGAAAACTAGTTAGTTCAAATTGACCTATGATCTTAAATCAATCCACCAGTTCATAAATTACCTGCTCTACGGTCCGTAATTTCTTGGGATCTTGTAAATACAATAAACGATTCTTTCGGATACCTCCATCCTCCCCCTGCATACAAAAGAACGAAAAACCATAAGCACCATAAACATAATGTTGAATTGCTATTATTAAAACTCTTTGATCAATTAAAACTAACCATAAGATCTACAATGAAATACCATCTTTGCAGATTTTTCTTCTTCAATTCTTTTACACACAACATTTCGACTAAAAAGTTTATTAAGAAACTTGACAGCCAAGTTTTTGGACGTAGGCAATACATCAAATTCTTTTTAACTGGAAAACAACAATCAGATACAGAAGCTACTTCAGCCTCCTCCTCTTCCACATGCTGCTCTTTAAAAATCCATTCCAATAATCTGCTATCTTCCGCGGCAGGAGCATCTGTAGTTCTCACATGGAAAGGACCAATGCATATGCTGTCCTTTAACAACAACAAAGCTTTTGTGGCTATTGTATCTACGACGGATATTTTGACCTTGCTATCTTCATTTTCATCACTTCCAATATCCTGCATCGGTGCTATCATCAATTAGTCTAAATAGAACAGTATTTTTGTTTCTATTTTATTTGACTTATATCATATCTCCTGCTTATTAGATGAGCTAGGTTCATTGACAATTGAGAGTTTGGGTTCTTCGGATTTTGTATTTTCCAGCAATACTCATGGATAACATAAATGTTGTTTAATACCAGGTGATATGAAGAAAAAAAATCTACATCATTTCTCAAAAAGAGTCCATTTTTTTATTTTTAAGCATCAAACGAGTTGCATTTCAGTTTCAGTTTGACTATTGACGAGGTATTATAAAAGAAATATTTATAAGACTTGTGTGATTAGGGTACATAAGATTCCTTGATTTTTTTTGTTCTTATATTGAAAGGCATTTTGAATTTCTAACAACTATTCAAACATCTTGATGAAGTCAGTCTGTAGGAGTACAAAACCACTATCCTTGTAAACTTTGGGCGGGCACCGTTTGGTTTTCAGGATTCCATGTTTGGTTTAAAGGCAAAATACAGAGCTGAAATCCCACAAACATTGGATTTAGAGAAATCACACATGGGTAGTTAGTATTTCATAGGATTTGTTGGTTCCAAAAAATATAATGTTTTATCACAAAAAATAAGCATGAAACCACCATTTCAATGCCTACCTCATCCGGATGGTCAAAGTCAACCGAAGGCAAAGGATGCATGCTAGCCGATTTTGCGTTGTGCATCCAATCTTCGTTTGATTGCGCGTTCTCGTGTCATGAAGAACAATCAAAACAAGGGCTTCTCCCTAAATTTAACCATCAAATATCATCAATAAATGATGTAGGAAAAAGAAAAGAAGATACTTGTTCACAATTTCAAGTTCTATACACAAAAGTTTACAATCTAACAAGATTTGGTATTAGAAAAGACAAATAATTGAACATAGACGTACCATACGGTTTGATGAGTCTTTGTCTACGAGTGCTCGCCATAATGTCTTATGCCAATCCTAGCATTGAACAAAGAGACCATTAAGCTTTCTTAGAATTTAACTCTTAAATTAATCCTCATGGCCCATCAACCATAATGTTGAACCTAAAGAGATTCCATGTATTGAACAACCATTATATGTGCATGAACATTATTACTGTTTATATATTAGAAATGCTATAAATGTCGAACGAATAGAACTCAATTATAATCAATGTAATGAATATGATATACCTAGCAAAAGCATACAATTAAAGATTGGCAAACAAGTCCTTTCACCAGATACCAGCTAACCTTTTGAATCCTAAACAGTCAAGAAAAATAGATATTCAACAGCCTGAAATTGTCATTTTAGATAATTTAATCTAAACAAAATTTTGAACAAATAAAAAATAAGCTTTGGCCATCACATTGGTTTGAGGAAAGAGAACACCAAATATTGACAATTATCAGAAGTCACAAAATACCAAGAGAGCTCCAAGAATACATCTAACTAAACAAATAAACCATTAAGCAAATAAAAAACAACCCCACACATAGATTTCAAACAGATTATAAAACTGAACTTATTGTTCTTTGGTTATTTCTAGGCTAATTTCATACCAACTTAGGCATTGTTTGGTAAAAATAAGCTAACTTATAAGTCACCTTATAAGTTAGGTACATGTTTGGATGGACCATAAACTACCTTATAAGTTAACTTGTAAGCTATCTTTTTGAAAAGCTACTCTCACTAACCTTTTGGTGACTTATGGAACTTATTATTTTTTATTCCAAATATACACTTGCTAAGTTTTATACAATCATTTTTTAAACATGTCCTTTTTTGTCATTTTACAGTCATAAGTTACCTTATCAGCTACTTTTTGCCAAACGCAACTTATTCATCAGCTACCTTATCAGTCATAAGTTACCTTATCAGCTAGTTTGCCAAACATAGCCTTACTAATTCTACTTGAGCCATCACACAAATGCCAAATATGTACTACCAGTAAAAAGAGACTTCAGGGAAACCATAATACATGCATAGGGTGTATCATCATTTTTTTTTAGAAACTTATTACCAACAAACTCCTACCATGGTTTTAGTTTTTAGTTGATATGTAAGCTATTGGATTAACTTGCTGTTATTGGACACATGGTATTTAGAAAGTGTTAATTGAAACTAACTTTCATTTAATCACTGAATATCAAACATAGATCTCATGTCCTTCATAGATCTATAAAACTCATCCAGATTACACATCCTCAAGGTGTGTTTACCCAAAAAGATCTAAAACAAAAAACAATCCAATAGAAAACAACTAAAGCAAATAGCAAATAGCATAGCCATATCCATATATGAAGAATGGATTTGCAAAAAACCAGATTATAACATATGCAAAACCATGAAACCCTAGATGTGGAAAATAAAAAAATGATTTCACCTCACTGAACTACTATACCTCTAAACACCTCTTTGGTCTCTTCTTGAACCTTACCAGTAGTCTGGTAACAAATAACACAAAAATAGAATGAGACATAAAAAATCAAAAAAGCAAATGAGAACAACAGTTAGGTTTTTAGATATATATATATATACACACAAAATGTAAACAGAAATGGAGGTATAACAGTGTGATGATAACCGATTACAGAAATCAAAACCGAAACCTAAACCCTAGCTAAATCAAGAACGTATCCTTCAAAATCGATTGTTTCAGCACCTTAATCGACTGTTCAAAATCGTAATAAAAGATAAACCTAGACCAAATAGATCGATTGATAAGAAGGAGAAACCCTAAATGAAGAAGGAAGATTAACCCTAATTTCTGAAGAAATCGATTCTGAAATGGAATTGCTTGCTAAAATGAGCCTGCATGTTTATGCTTTATCGTACTGTGTTGTCAGATAGAGGGAGGAGGAGGCTACGAGTTGTTTTTTAAGCGGGAGTTTTTTTATATCTTTTTAACAGTTTTAATAGTTTTATGCTTTAAGATGAAGTAATATAGCAATAGTATGTAATAAGGGGGGGTTTGGTTGGGGGTATTGAGAGGTCATGAATGAGAATGATAATGAAAACTGTTGTTTGGTTTGATATTATATAATGGAATCAATCTTGCAGATCCATTAATTTTCATTCCTGACCAAATTGGGGGGAATGAAACTTTTACTTCTACTTTGTTCTTTTTTCCGTGCATTGTTCCATTTATGGATGTTAAACAAACATCTTTTGTATTTTCAAGTTGGAAAAACATATATTTTTTTTTTAATATGAAGCAATTTTTTATTGATTATATTGGGTTAACCAAACAGTATCAATGCAATGCTCATTCCTATTTTCATTCTCCTGTATTCCCATTTCCATTTTCATTCTCATTCCCTGAAATGAACCAAACGTCCCCTAAATTTGTTTTTTAACTAAGGATGTGGCAAAAATAATCTGGCTTATAAGTTAGTCCATTCAAACATGTATCAAAAGCTAGCTTTATAAACTAGTTTTTTAAAACGCTATTTTGAGTAGTTTTTTGGAAGTTTTTTGTAGATTTTTTCAATTATACTCTTATTAATATTAATTATTAAATTCAAAGATATCGTTTTTGTTTAATTTACATATCCATAAGCTAGTTTTTGCCAAACATAATTTGTTCATAAGTTAGTTTATCAGCTACTATCTAGTTTATCAATCAACAGCTAGCTCATAAAAAGTTAGAAGTTAAGTATCTTATAAAATAGTATAAAAGAGGTTTTTGGTCTTGCGTTGTGGGAGTGGAAAGAGAGAAGTTTATATAAAAACATAACAATATAAATTAATAAAAGGCAGTTTAAGGTTATGTTTGGTAAATTAATTGATAAACTAACTAATAGCTAATAAGTTAACAAATGAGTATGTAAAATGATCAAAAATTGTATCTTTGAATTTAATAACTAATATTAATAAGGGTATAATTGGAAGAAAAAAAAACTACAAAAAGCTTCTAATAAGCTACTCAAAGTAGCGCTTCAAAAAATTAGTTTATAAAGTTTATGGTACATGTTTGGATGGACTAGCTTATAAGCTAGCTAACTTATTTTTGCCAAACACAGTCTAAATGTAACATAAATCGACAAAACAACTATTGCTTAAACGGCGGTTCATTATTAATCTAGAAAGAAAAATTCTATCAAAAAATATAAAATTGAAACTGAGCTAATCTAGCTTTTTGTTGTGTTCGGTATCTCTAGTTAACTGTATCGTTATCATTGTGTTATATCAAGGCTTACTTTATACTTTATTTTATTACTTAGAATTTGCGATGAATGTATTTGAAATAGTATTCTGATTTGTGTTTAGTGTAGACTAAAAGGTTACAGGTGATTTTAAAAAATATTTATTTAGAAGAACAAATAAAGATAAAAGATAAATGTAGCATAATTTAAATAGATAAATTAATCCATATACCACACATGCTTTAACAAAAAGAATAATGATTACTAATGTAGTTAAATTAAATAATTTAAATTTCCCAAGCTTTAGTCGTGTTACTTGAATATTGTACTTGTTTGATAAGCAAGAAAATAGTTGCTCAAGGTAACAAGAAATATACAATCTAAATGTATTTGGCTGACTATTAATCTTTAGCTAATTGACATATTAACCACGATATCAGCTAATTCATTCTTATAACCATGCTAAACCATAAAAATAATATGTTGAATGAGGATTTGAGTTTATGAACTAAAAACCCTGTTGCAACACGTGGGTACCCAAACTAGTTTTAAAAAATAGTATAAAAGAGGTTTCTAGTCTTGCGTTGTGGGAAGAGAGAAGGTTATATAAAAATATAACAATATAAATCAATAAAAAACAGTTTAATTGTAACATAAATCGAAAGGACAACTATAACTTAAATGAAATTGTTAACCTAGAAAAGAACACTCGTTCCATATATGAAAAACACAACCTTCAAAATCTATATAGACAGATTAAATGGAAAACCAACCAAATGGTCCCTAAGAAAAGCATAACCAACTTAAAGAACAAGAAGTATTATCAAGACGAAAACCAATAGGTCTTTAGATGAGAAAACGATATATGATTATTACATATATGACAAATACAAACTCAAAATTCAAACTATCAGTGAGCCAAGGGAAGACTTATTATTAATTTCGAGAATAATTTTTGATTTTATGGTTAGTTTTGATGCATTTTTGGGACTGACGAGGCCTCGAACGAAAATTTACCGGGGGAAAAAGCATAAATACACCAAAAACTAAGATTTTACATGAGAAAATCTTATACCACGACTTAGGATCATGTGAGACCAAGCTGTTTTCGTGAGACCACGTGAGACCAACACTTAACGTATGAAACTTCACAAAAAACATTGTGAATGTACATAAAACTCGAATACACAGACCTAAAAATCACTTTCGGTGCAAAAAATATCCTAAACAAAGTAAAAAGCGAAACCTTCACAGCTCAAATTCTGTGAAGGTTACATATATATAATGCAAACCTTCAGAACGGAAAATGCTGTGAAAGTTTCGTTTTTTTTACCTTTTTTGAGGAATTTTTTTTCCGATAGTGTTTTTTAGTATGTTTTAACGATGAATATTTCATTTCTTTACCTTCACAAATGTTTTTCTGTGAAGTTTCATGTAAAATATGTTGGTCACACGGTCTCACGGATAAGGTTTGGTCTCACGTGAACTTAAACTCTTATACCACGGTCATATTGAATAACCAAATCGCATAAAATGCCAAATATTTCAACACCACAATTGCATTGAATATCAAACAATGTAACAAAACGCTCCACCTATGTACAAATGAATTGGCAAAAAAATTCATCGTCTCGAACAATATCGTTTCCACCGGCTAAAAAAACAGCGTTGACGTGGTATAAATCTTCAATAATTTTTTTTAAAAAAATAGAAAAGAAAAAAAACAAAAAATCATCAAGCAGCAGATGCATCTGCATCATCAGAACCTGAGTAACCATTTCCCCCTTGATCTGCTTCTGAGTCACTAATGTTTTGTTGCTGATGCTCAAACTTCATCCTAGAACTAACCCTTATCTGGTTCTCTGACAAAAACCAACAATTATATATTAATATAAGAATTTCAAAAAAAAATGGGGATAATTCAATAATTTTAGCTATTTTGACAAATAATTTAGTCTTAGAGTCTGTTTGTTTTTAAAAAAATACCACTTAAAATATCGTAAGTCTGGAAATTAAGAGGTTTGCAAACTTAAGACTTTTTGTTTAATTTTTAAGAAAAGGTCTGAGAACCTCTTTACCGTTCTCTGATATTTTAAGAGGTGCATCATCCACCTCTTATTTTTTAGATGTAAAATCATACTTCAGGCTTCTTAAAAAACAAATGGTGCCTTAGTTTTTGGATTAATATGAAGCAAATGTAATTTTTTTTTACTTTTGTTGTTGATTGCATCCCGAGTCATTGTTAAGAACTCGTCCCAACTCATTCTACTTAGTTCGTCCTTTTGCTCGACCGTGAGCTCAAAATTTGGTTCCCTCCCGCACATGAAAGCCGCCCTGCAAGAAACAAAATCGAGCCTTAAAGATCAAATGATAAAAAAAAAATGTTGTTTTTTGGTAATCAAGAAGAATGTGGAACCTCGTCAGATTACTCGAAAAGGGTCCCCTAAGGAGAAGAGAGAAGAGAGTCTAACATACCCCTTCTCATGGACACAGATTGTTCTAAAGTGTCGAGTGCTTAAAGTGGTAGACATATACCATGTGAAAATATGTGAAATGGATGTTGGAAGGGTAAATAATGGCCTTATAGTGTAGAGAGGGTGCAAGACAAGTACAGATTGCCCCCAGAGTGTCTAGTCTCCAGAGTGGGACCTTAGCTCTGATACCATGTGAAACAGTGGCCAACAAAGAGCATATTGTCCTAGAGTGTCAAGAGAGTGCTAGAGCGGTACAAATTGGCCTAAAGGGGTAAAGTCCCTAGAGCGGTAGACCTTAGCTCTGATACTATGTATGAAACAGAGGCCAAACGGACACAAATTCTCATAGAGTGTAGAAAGGGTGCAAGACGGGTATAGATTGCTCCAGAGTGGTAGACCTTAGCTTTGATACCATGTGAAAATATGTGAAACAGTGGCCAACAAGAACATATTGTCCTAGAGTGTCAAGAGGATGCTAGACGTCTACAAAATGTTCCATAGGGTCAAAGTCCCTAGAGCGATACATCTTAGTTCTAATACCAAGTGAAAATATGTGAAACAGAGGCCAGACGGTCACATATTGTCCTAGAGTTTGCATAGGGTACTAGATGGGTACAGAGCGACCCAAAGTGTCAAAGTCCCTAGAGTTGTTAACCTAAGCTCTAATACCATGTAAAAATATGTAAAACAGAGGAATACCGGCACAAATTGTCCTAGAGTGTTGGAATGGTACTAGACAAACATGTCCACATTTCCCAGAGTGTCGAGTCCCTAGAGTGGTACACCCTTTGCTCTGATACCATATTAGAATACGTAGAATCCCAACCCCATTAGATTACTCTCCAAAAGATCCCTCGAAGAGAGAACGAGGTTCCATCATATACTAAGGAGAAAGGGTCAAACTCTAAGCCTATATACAACTACAACAAACTAATCTTAATTTTGTTTCTCGAAAACATTACTATATTCAAGAAAAGTATATAAGAATCTTTGGCACAAGGGTCTACTAATCACATAATCGTTTTCTTCCAAACCATCAACAAATTACCTGTCATACAATCGGGCGGCTTCCTCTTGAGAGTTGACCGTGCCCAGATGGATTTGCTTCTTGTCGACTTTGATTGCAGCCTGCCATTTCATGTTTTTGTAATACACCCCTCTCATTATGCACACTTCTTGGTTCTCGATATTCTTCCTTCTGTGTCTTTTTCGTCTCTTGAACTCTGCGACTAACAAATATGATTGTATTAAAGAGAGAAGGAAAAATACAAAGAGAGACTAGAGATGCCCAAGTCCCGGGCTTTTCGGGCTTGGACCCGGCCTTCCAAGCCCGTTTTCAGTGAGCATCAAGAAAGTCTGGTTTTTTAGGCCCGATCTGGCTGCGCTTTGGGGTTGAAAATGGCCGAATTGGGATTTTTCATATGGGGGTTTTTGGGTTTAGGTAGGCTTTTTCAAACCGGGCCTGCCCCCAAAATTTCGGCCCGGTCGGGATTTGAGGCTAGGCCTGGACCAGGCTTCGGGATCTTTTAGGCTGGGCTAGAGGGTTATGAGACACGGGCCGGGCCTAAATCAGTCCCACTTAATTTTTTTAATTTTTTATAAATTGATTTTTAACATATATAAAATTATAGTTTGAAGAATTTGATTAATCAAATACACTAACAAATACGTTTTTCTTAATTATAATTGGATCAACCAAATACACTAAAAAGACTACTTTTTTGTTATAAAGAATGTGTTCAATCAAATACACTTTAAAATATTTCATTTGGTCAATCGAAAACACTAAAAATATAAGTTTTTTAATTGCAATACACTTAAAAATACATTTTGGTCTTCAATCAAATACATTTAAAAATATACCTAAAATTACATTTAAAAATAAAGTTTCAATAAAAAAACTGGGCTAGTCCTGGGCCGGGCCTTTTTTTGGTGGAAAACCGTAACCGGGCCTTGACCAACAGTCCCGGTTTTTAGCCTCTGTTTCTCGGGGTTTTTTTCATTTCTCCTCAAACCAAGTATGACCCGTAATCACATTTCATGTGTAAATTATCCCGACATATAACCAAACCAAACTAGCCTGATAGATGGGCCCCACCCCACAAATGAAAAACTCTGAATATTGGCTTTGATATGCACTCTATAGATTTAGTATATATTCGTCTTTCCCTCTTTCTATTTGTATTGCTATCATTTACACATATCTCGCTTTTCAAATTTTAGCATATATGTGTCCTCTCGGGCCTCGGCTCTCGCACACTTTTCACATAGGTCTTCACTGAAACAACCACTCTACTCTTTCAGGCAGATGTCAGGTTTGCGTACATCTTAACACACACACACACACCCCCCCCCCCTCCTTTAAGTTGGGCTCATTTGGTTCAAAGACAAGTAGATCACCATGCCCAATTTTTATTTATTTAGAACAAAAGTCTGAAAATTTTGCTTGAACCAAAAGGGAAAAGTGGCTAAAAGATGGCATAATGACACTAATGAGTAACTTCAAAACTATAAAGAAACAGACCTGGATACCGAACCGGCTGCTTATTAGATGAGCTAGATTCATTGACAGTCGAGGGTTCGGGTTCTTCGGATTTTGTAATTTCCTTCTGTACATAAAAAAAACAAAAATAAATTAACTCTATTATTCTACATTGCTCTTGAAAAAGAGTCCATTTTTTTATTTTTAAGCATCAAATGAGTTGCATTTTAACTATAGATTTGACTCAAATGTTTTCTTTTCGACATTTAACTATATAAGATGTGTATTATAAAAAATATATTTAGAAGACTTGTGCGTGTTTTAAGCTTTAGTGGCAAAGTTCATACAAAATGCTCACTAGCTTTAAGTAGTTCAATATACTCCTTCCTTTGAATATTGCAACATTTCTTTGTTTAAAAGTTTCCAAGTTCAAATTAGTAAATTACTTATTTACCCATTGTCATTGTTACGAATGAACCAATGGTGTTGATTAGGGTACACAAGATTCCTCTATTTCTTTTCCTTTATTGAAAGGCATTTTGGATTTCTAACAACTAGTCAAACATCATACCCTAAGTAAATTTTTTGCAATTTTCGTAGGTCGGAAGGAGTACAACCCGACAATCGTTATCCATGTAAACTTGAGCTCTGTTTGGTTAGCGGGATTTGAAATTGAATACCGTTCCAATCCCACTTTTGGTTTAAAGGAAAGTCCGGAATTCGAATCCCACAGGAGTAATTGGTATTTCATAGGATTTGTTTGTAATAATGTTTTAAAATATGTTCAAACCATTCGTTTTTGTATTAAGTATTAACTATTTAATAAATAAGTAATTTAACTACTTTTATAATTATTAATAATTTATTCTTTTATATAATATATAAGTAACAGAATTCCATTCCTTATCCTACAAACCACAATTTCCATGCTTACCTCTTCAGGCCGGTCAAAGTCAACAGAAGGCAAAGGATGCACGCTAGCCGATCTTGTGTTGTGCATCCAATTTCCATTTGATTGCCCATTTTCGTATGACGAAAGAAAATCAAGATAAGGGCTTCTCCCTAAATTTCACCATCAAATATCATCAATAAATGATGAAGGAAAAAAAGAAAAGAAGATATTTTATAACAATTTCTAACTCTATACACAAAGTATGCAATTTAACAAGATTTGATAATAAAAAGAGCACACATAAATCAACATCGACATACCATAAAGTTTGATGAGTCTTTGTCTACGAATGCTCACCATATTGTCTTAAGCCGATCCTGGCATCATTCAAAAACAAGAATTTAACTTGTGCACACAGAGAGAAGTAAAAAAGACTAGATTGATAGATAGAACAAGAGCATGATCTCATATCCTACTCCATGAATAATTGTCCTGATATAAGAAAGCAAAAGGGCATTTTATGATTACAACAAGAAGATTAAGTTTTACCACAAGCATAGCCATCGCGTACAACAAGATTGGCAAGATGTTAGACAACAATTTTGGAGGTCTCTATTAGTTGACATGGTGAAATTTGAATGTCAAACAAGTATTCCAATTTCACAAACTATCAAGTTTATGAGAAAAATTTTATAGCTACACCAAAAAGAACAACAAGTATTAAACAAACCAAACAAACCCAGTATATCCCACCTGGAGGTGGGGGTCATCTGAGAGTAGATTGGTTGAAAAGTTTGACCAAGAGATAAGATAGAGTTTTAAAAAGTTGGCTAAGACTTAAGAGTAGACAATAACATACAAATGGAAACATCTATGAGGGTTGTTAGCAGTTTAATGAGCTTAATGGGATTAACAGCTTATTCACTTAGTTATACATTACTGTTTGGTAGTAGCTTAATGATGTAATAAGTGGTTTATTCAGTAAGCTTCTAGGGGGAGCTTTATGCAGAAAGCCAAGTTTTTTTCCATACCTGCTCCTCACAATTTAAAGAACACTCATTCCATAAATAAAAAAACCAACCTTCAAAATCTATACAGACAGATTAATACACACAAACAACTTTATCCATATAGAACTAAATGGAAAACCAACCAAATAGTCCCTAAGAAGAGCATAACCAACTTACAGAACAAGAAGTATTATCAGGACGAAAAACTAATAGGTCTTAAGACGAGAAAACGATATATGATTATTACATGTATGACAAATACAAACTCGAAATTCAAACTATCAGTGAACCAAGGGAAGAGTTATTACTATTTCCTTTGAAATACTTGTACAAAATTAGTCTAGGAACCACAAGGGTTGTGCGTACTAGTTGAGGCCTTTGGGATGTGGTGGAATATCCCATCCACCCATGGTTCAATTCCAGGCGTATGCAACAATTGTGGCCAGGCTTAGTCTCAGACGACCGTAATTTAATTACCAAATTGCCAAGGATGTAGTCTAGGCAAAGTCTAGATGCACCTTCCCAAAAAAATTAGTCTAGGATCCAACATGGTTATACTAGTCAAGACTTTCAACCCCCTTTTTTACCCTTTATGCACATATGCATTAAGCAATGCCATCTAGTTCAAAGATAAAATCATTGAGGCAT
The DNA here is from genome assembly GCA_030169165.1 of Centaurea solstitialis. Classification (NCBI taxonomy): domain Eukaryota; kingdom Viridiplantae; phylum Streptophyta; class Magnoliopsida; order Asterales; family Asteraceae; genus Centaurea; species Centaurea solstitialis. The sequence goes on from CM058044.1 coordinate 42,783,100, forward strand.
TTCATCAAACACATATCCCTCGTATTCAAGATTCACAAATAAAAAGAATGGTTTTGCCTAGTAAAGAAAGACCCACATAGTGAATAAAAACTCCAAGTCAACCCAATAATCATTCAACATTCCATGGCTGATCTAGCTACTGACACCCCCAAAAGAATTCCAAAATCATAACACCAAATGTGACAAAATCTTTACATATCTTCATAATTCAAACACCCAAAAAAGGAACACACCACCATCCTCTGTATATTTTCTTGAATTAACCAAATAAAAACACTCACAAACAAACCAAACAAACCAAACATCCTAACAAATAGATACAAAACATCAATCACTTAAACCAAACAACTACAACGAACCCAAAAAAACCCAAATTCTCTTCAAAAACTTAAAGTCAACCTATACCACCTTTCATGGACCAATTACAACAAACCAAAGTCTTTTTCTTTTACCTCTCTACCCCTTACTTGCCAATCCATCAAGTAAACCAAAAAACAACAAAGATCAAACTATACACACACAAAATTTCAGTATACACAATCATATCAATCCATAAACAAACACGCATTTAGGACAAAAGGAGACAATTACGAAGAACGAAAAGAAAAGTAGAAAACCCTTTTGGGGAATAAAAGAAACTATTTTAGTAGAAAAAGGGTGGATGTTTTTGTGAAACCTGTGAAGATGGCGGACGATAGAGATGGCGATATGGAAGGTGGTGGGTTTTAATGGAAAGTGATGGTTTTATTAGTGAATGGGGCTACGAAGAAGGGACTAGGGAGGGGTGAGGAGGTGGTGAGGTTTGGGAGAGAAGAGAGTTGGATTTTTGGTGTATAGATTAACCCCAAGAAGGTGTCCAAGTTGGCAAGAACTTTTGGTGTTTTTTTATTTATATTTTAGTTCCAAATTTCTTGGTGTTATGTTATTTAGCCAACTTTTTAATCAAAAAGGTGTTTCAATAAAATTAAATTTATTAAATTAAGTTGAGATGAAAGTTGGGTTGCAAACTCAAACCTGATTGTGAACGTGAACACGGTTGATAGTGCGTTACGTGTCAGATTTAGTATGAATAATCATGTATTATCTAGATTGCATGATAATGAGACTTCCATATATTATTTTAAATTCTTATAATGTATTTGAATTTATATTTGATTTAAAAATATATAAAAAAAGTTATCAATTTTAAAACCAATTAAAATAATATTATAACGTTGATGAAAAAAAACAAAATAAAATATTAATATTGATATATATTTTACTGCATTCACAAATAAGTTTCTAATTCTCTAAAATACTTCACCTTTTACGCACGTTAAAATCAACTTTTTTTTACATTTTCGTTGTATTGGTTAAAGTAACATGATACGTTTTAACATGAAAGAAAACGCAAAAAAAAAGGTGGACGATCGAACGAAAGATAAGAGACATGAGGACTCGGGACGAAGCAATGCTACTCAACAATCCAAGAGTCATGATGTTGGATCAAAGAGTCTCAAGCAAAGACAAAAAGACAGAGGAATAGGTTCGCTTGAACTAAGAAACGCCGACATATCAAGACCGATGAACCAATAGAGTACAATTAAAAGAGGTCAAAGACATGCGACCAAGGCTCAACTAGGATGTTGCGAGGGAGTTGCGAGAATATATCGGGAGGACGTCATGTCTTGCAAGAAGGTTCTCCAAAATTAGGATATTCCAGATAAATCAAGAGATTGGAGAAACCTTGAAGAATGGTCAGAAGGAATAAAATAATGATCAAGATGGTCAAAACATTATCTAGAATGATCCATACATTTTAAGGGACTATATTCCTAGATCACTGATTGTAAATATATAATAGAATAGTTTAGATTAGAAATTGACAAATTAAGAACCGGGTTGGATCTTAACCGGGCCTAGACAGGACCCCTGGTAACTGGCCCCATGCAAGGCCTTGAGTAAAAGATGTGTAATCAATTGACTTGTAAAATGCCCGGTAATTACCGGGACTCCTTGGGCCAATTTTTTTTTTCTTTTTTTTTTTAACATTATAAACAAATTTTATTTTATAAATCTAATTATCTAAGTTATAAACTAAATTTATTTTATAAATCTAAAGTATAAATAAAGTTATTTTAAACCACTAAAACTAAATTATATAAAACAATTATACTAAAAAAATATATTTATAAAAAATATAAACGCAATATATCGTAACTAAATTATATTAAACCATTGGGTCGAGTCTTAACCGGTCCTTGGACCGGGCCGAATCAGCGACCACTCCCCCGTTATAACTAGGCTCTCGAATTGACCAAAATCTATCCCCCATACCTTAACCGGGCCGATCATAACCATTCCAAAGTCAGTCTCGGTTCTGTTTAACCACTGGTCGCAATCATAGACAGGGCCTTTTGCCCACCTCTAGTCTAGATAGAATTCTAGAGAGGTTCATAAAGTGGTATAAATAAAGGCGGTCTTTCATTTGTAAAACACACACAACATCTTCACAACTTGGGTAATAGATTAGCTTTATTGTTTGCCCATCTAGTCATTTTTACTCAAGTAGTTTGGCTGACTTAGTTCGACAACTAAGGATGCATGCAACCTTTTGAAACAGCTATGTGACAATAATATTTTCAAGCTTAAATGTTTACTATTACAGTCAAAGATGAATGTCTTGGATGTAACATGGGATCCCCTCAAGGGCCTATTGATTTAGGTAATATTTAGTATGTTTTTCAACTCGAGAAGTCATTTTTTAGGAGAAACTATGTTGTCTAGGATATGAGATCATGTGAGAAACCACTTTTGATTAAAAAAAGTATGAAAAATACTTTAAAACTGTTGATCAATTTTAATCAAATATCAATTTATAAACCACAATTGAAAAAAAAATAATACAGCTTATTTAAATATTCGCCTATTTCTCATTAATAGCTGATAATCACTTATCCTCTTTATCATTGCAACCTAAATTTTAATCAAATACCATTCCATTAATTATGACTAAAAAAATCAATTTAACGTATCTCATTCTAATATTCATCTATTACTCATTAATAGTTGATAATCACTTCTCCCCTCTATCATTGGAACCCAAACTTTAAGGGGTATTAATTTTGGAGGAGGCTGGTTGTATCCATAGTCTCTTCATACACATTAATATCATAACCTGCTTTTTATATTTTGCAGTGCAAAAAATGATATGATTTTGACATTCATAGGAGTTCAAATAGCAATACCCTACTTTTTATCCATCTTAAGTTGTGTTTGAAAAAAATAAGCTAGTTTATAAGCTAGTACATCCAAACATATATCATACGCTAGCTTATTGAAACGCTAGTTGGAGCAGCGTTTTAGAAGTTTTTTCTAATTATACGCTTATTAATATTAACTATTATATCTTAAGATACATTTTTTTTATCATTCTCAGGGGCGGAGCCAGATTTTTTTTTGTGTGAGGGCAAACTCTAAACAACATTTTTAATTCTAGAAAAAATAGTTTTTTTTTTTAACACAAAAAAACTCCAAAATGTCAATAATAATCATAACTTTTAAATTTTAAGGGGGTAATTATCCAAATATCTATAATATACAAATTTCAATTTTAAATTTTAAGAAGGCAATTATCCAAATATGCCTAATGTATACCTTTTTTTAGGCCATCCGCAGCCGTGCAGGTGATACCACCTGCACAGGCTGCCACCTCAGCGCCACATCAGCTTTACCACCACCTTACCATTTCATCCACAGCCGTACAGGTCATACCACATGCATTATTTAAATAATAAAATATGTATATATATATTCTGTATGTATATGTATGTGTGTGTGTGTTTTACCGCCTGTGAATGCTCACAGGAGCTTCCCCATACCGGCACACCTCGACGGTGTTACCGCCGGTATGGGAGCTGTGCAGCTCCTTCACAGGCCTGGCCGCGGATAGCCTTAAAGAAAAAATAAAAATGTTAGGGGGGCAATTGCCTGCTCTGCCCCTTCGTAACTCCGCCCCTACATTCTATATACTCGTGAATTAGTTTTACCAAACATTATTTACTCGTAAACTATCTCATCAGCGGTAATTTATAAACTACCGATTATAATCTAATTTGCATTAATTGTATTGATCAGATCTAATGAAAACACGGAAAAAGGTGGTTGGGCCCACACGCCCACCGTCACATCTCACCTCCCCAATCACACCATCTACGCTCCGTCACTCTTCCTCCACTCATATACTATAAATACCACCAACACGCTTTCGCCGGATATTTTTGTCGGTTATACAAAAATGCCTTCCTCCGGCACCACCAATCGGAGCTCTCGCTCCTCCACTCGTCCGCCGCTCGCCGGAGTTACCTTCCGCCTCTTCGCCGCCGCTCTCTCCGCCGCCGTCCTCCTCTTCTTCACAGTCTCATTCCTCTTCACCTCATCCTCCTCCGATTTCGTTTCCTCCGATTCCGCCATTGTTAGTTCTTCTATTCCTTTCGAAATAACTATTTAACTTATTATTGATAGCGTAATTGATAAAATAATGTACTGATTTTGTTGTGTTTACTGTAGAATTTTAGGTTTTCGTTTTGATATGATACGAACGAATCTGTTGCTTTTCGACCTAATTTGTTAGCTTCTCGATAGCGTAATTGATGAATAATCTACTGATTTCGTTGTGTTTATTGTAGAATTTTAGGTTTTTCGTTTTGATACGAATGAATCTGTTATTTTTCGACCTAATTTGTTAGCTTCTCGATAGCGTAATTGATGAATAATGTACTGATTTCGTTGTGTTTTTGTTCATTATTACTGTAGAATTCTAGGTTTTCGTTTGATTCGAGCAATGGAGCTGGATCGTCTTCTCGGAGGTCTGTGCTTGCGTTGAAATCGGATCCGTTGAAACCTAGATTCGATCAGATCCGGAAGCAAGCGGACGATCACAGATCGCTAGCTCTGGCTTACGCTGCCTACGCTCGTAAGCTGAAGCTTGAGAACTCGAAGCTCGTTAGGGTTTTTGCGGATCTATCGCGAAACTACACAGATCTGTTGTCGAAACCTGCTTACAAGGCGTTGTCTCACTCTGATGTGAACTCGATTGACGAGCCGACGCTGCGGCTGTTCGAGAAGGAGGTGAAGGAGCGTATTAAGGTGACTAGACAGGTGATTGCAGAGGCGAAGGAATCATTTGATAACCAGCTTAAGATCCAGAAGCTGAAGGATTCGATTTTCTCTGTTAATGAGCAGTTAACAAAGGCGAAGAAGCAAGGTGCGTTCTCGAGCTTGATCGCTGCGAAATCGATACCTAAAAGCTTGCATTGCCTCACGATGAGGTTGATGGAAGAGCGAATTGCACATCCGGATAAGTATTCGGACGAAGGTAAGCCACGGCCTGTGGAATTTGACGATCCGAAGCTTTATCACTACGCTATATTTTCCGATAATGTGATAGCGGCTTCGGTTGTGGTCAATTCGGCTGTTAAGAACACAAAAGAGCCATGGAAGCATGTTTTTCACGTTGTGACGGATAAGATGAATCTCGGAGCAATGCAAGTTATGTTCAAGATGAAGGAATATAACGGTGCTCATATTGAAATAAAGGCAGTGGAGGATTACAAGTTTTTGAACTCTTCATATGTTCCGGTGTTGAAGCAGCTAGAATCTGCAAATTTGCAGAGGTTTTACTTTGAAATAAGCTCGAGAATGCAACAAAGGACACCACCAATATGAAGTTTAGGAACCCAAGTATCTTTCCATATTGAATCATCTGAGGTTCTATTTGCCAGAGATGTATCCAACATTGCACAGGGTTCTGTTTTTGGATGATGATATTATCGTTCAGAAGGATTTGACCGGGCTTTGGAAGATAGACATGGATGGGAAGGTGAATGGAGCCGTGGAGACTTGTTTTGGGTCGTTCCATCGGTATTCACAATACATGAATTTTTCCCATCCTCTAATCAAGGAGAAGTTCAATCCCAAAGCTTGTGCTTGGGCTTATGGGATGAACTTCTTTGATTTGGATGCTTGGAGGAGGGAGAAGTGCACGGAAGAGTACCATTACTGGCAAAATCTGGTAAGATATATTTATGAAATGTTCTCCATTGCTTGCCAACAAATTTAGTTGCCAAATCATGTGTAGTTTCCAGTTTGGCCTGTTACTTGCTTAAAAATATATAGTCCAGTCTTAAGGTCCTGTTTCGTAGTAGCTTAACGAGCTTAATGGAACTCGCAGCTTATTGGGCCAGCTATTCATGAATGTTTGGTACTTGGTAGTAGCTTAATGATATAGAAATTGGCTTATTTAGTAAGCTTCTATGGGGGAGATTTATGCAGAAAGCCAAGTTTTTCCCAAACCTGCCCCTCCTAATTAAAAAAAACACTCTCCTTTCAACTATTAAAAATCCCTCGAAAACAAAAACCTTCTCAATCCTATACAGACAATTTTATTCATACAAGACTTAATGGAAGACCCACCAAACATCCCCTTATATGACTTTGTTACGTATTGCCTGCTTAACCATAATCGTTCCCCTTGATGTTTCATTAACCATTTTGTACAAGGCTAACTTTGCTATATAAGTTTAGATATTGCTAAACCTATTTTAGATTTCCTGTTGGGCTTCTTATGAATTTATGATATCATGAAAAGTTATACCCGAAGGTTTTGTTTGTTTCTTGTGTGTAACCAAGAATGGTGATTTTGCTTTTTGCAGAATGAAAACCGGACTTTATGGAAACTGGGGACACTGCCACCTGGTCTGATCACATTTTACTCCACAACCAAACCATTGGAGAAATCTTGGCATGTTCTGGGGCTTGGCTATAATCCAAGCATAAGCATGGAAGAGATCCATAATGCTGCGGTTGTGCATTTTAACGGGAATATGAAACCATGGCTCGACATTGCCATGAACCAGTTTCGCCCACTCTGGACCAAATACGTCGACTATGATATGGAGTTCGTCCAAGCCTGCAATTTTGGTCATTAAACTTATGATGGGTGAAGAAAATAGCACGATTACGTTAACACGTAAACTGAACCCTTTATCAGATGCTGTGGAGTTCATATGTTTCCAATTCCAAGTATGATCACCATCCTCCTTTCCTATATTAGTTTTGAAATGTGTTTTCTGAAGTGTTTATAGTTCCAGAAGTTAATTTATCTTGTTATTTGTTTAGCATATTATGATATCAGAATTCAGAACAACATATACACCAGTAATCGTCAAGTAATCGTCACTAATGCCTGCATTCCCTTTTAGCATTCTTATAAATGACAAACTACAAACAATTGTCTTAGATTTATCATTACTGAAATACCAAAAAAAGGGCCCAATATATGATATATCCCACCGGAAGTGGGGTCTACCTCAAAGATAGAGCGGCTGTTTCCATAAAGGCCCACGTGGTCATGAGTCATGACTAATGAGTGGAATTTGGAGCTTTAATCTGTTTCCCCTTTTATTTGTAAAACGTCTGCAAGTAGGAGTCATGAAATACTTTTCTAGCTACTGGAAATGTTTTTTTTTTTCATTGAAGGCAATCGAAACCAACCCATTGAGTCGAACTTGCGTCTACTAGGCCATACACAAATGTAGGATTGAACTCAAGATCCTAAATGACTCATGGTAGCGATACTTCCATAGGTCGCTGATTAGAGTCTCCTTATGGCCACTGCAGATTTTCAGACTATAGGGGTTGTTTTGGTTCGCTCGATTCAAAGGAATATGATAGAATTGGAAAGACAAATTCCTTTTCAGTAAATTCCTTAGTGATGTTTGGTTTGCGAAATGGAACTTGATGGAATCCCTTGAATTACCATAAATTAAGGAATTCATCATTCTTGGCATAAGTGAAGGAATTGAATTTCTACCAATGAAATGCATGGTCAAATTCCATTCCAATTCCTTCAAAGTCTAATTCCTTTGATGGATTCCAATTCCCCGAGTGATTCATTGAAGGTTGGGATAATTTAGGGGGTTGTTAAAATTTCATCTCTGATCGAGTTACGATATGAATTTAAGATTATTTATCGAACATATCTTATTTTATTTAATGTAGGATGCTTTTTGCCTTTTAGAACACTTCTCAAATGACTTTTTTCCGATTAGATTTATACCATATCAAGTATTTTGCAGTTGTAGTCCAAACTTGGAAGTTGTTTTATAATATGGGGAGTTTTTTTATGGTAAGTATTCTTTTTGCTCATAAGTTATTAGTTATTAAAGAAGAAAGAAAACCAACGACTAAAAACGAAGTGTGTTATTCTGGAAAACACAATCATTATTGGACAACTTATGATCACCGGCTAAAGGCCAAAGAAACAACTGTAGACGGGTGCCGGGTTCGAATCCTAGCTGATGCCTTGAAGCCCTTTAAATGGAAACTGGCTAGGCTGGGGGTGGTTATTATCTTTGGAGAGGTTTGAACTCAGGTCATCGTGACTCGGTGCTATGGTGGCACGATGACACCGTTGCACCAAAATGCCATTAAAAACTATTTGCCATTTTGAAAATTCATATGATCACAAAAACTGAATTTTATTATTTACTGTTGTGATTGATTTTTTAACCATCATAATCACAAAAAACTGAAACAAATGTTCGAAATTTCCCATCGTCTATATTTCTTTTTCAGATGTTTATAATTGTTGTAGTCTTTTTAACCTATATTTCTTTTTCAAATGTTTATAATTGTTGTAGTCTTTTTTAAGGTTAAAGCCTCGTACAACAATTATAATTTATAACTACAATATTTATAAATCTAGAAGCTAGGAGTGTTGATCATTGATTATTTAGTTGCTTAATAACAAATTGTTTGCAAATCGATAGGAACTTTTTCTTTTTCTAGATAAAGAATTTTAGTAATTGTGGGTGAAATATAATAATATATGATTGATGGTACTTTTAGCTCCTAGACAACAATAGAACGTTGGGTAATGCAAGTGCAAGAAGTTCAAATTTGATGTAAGTTGTGATTGGCGTGTGATAGAAACAAAAAAAAATGCAATCAAAATACAAATAAGTAACAAGATACTCATGAAAAGATATTTTATATCTTATTGAAGATTTTGATTTTATTAGAGAGAAAAGTAACTAAAACTCAAGAGAGATTTTAGAACTTGTAATTTCATATCTTACTCTAGTGATTATATGTCATAAATTTATGCTAGAAGTTCATATATACCATACGAGAAAGGTTCAAATGAGAAGTAGAGAAGTGATCTCTACCACTCATCCGGTCAATAAATGCGACTTTGACCAGTTACGGTGGACGTGATCACGGATGATTGACGCGATTTATGGGAGGGTGGAGATTATTAAAGGAGGGGACCCGGTCAAAGTCGTCTTTATTGACCGGATGAGTAGTGGAGATCATTTCTCTACTTCTCATTTTTTTAGCACTTCTCATTTTTTTAGCACTTCTCATTTTTTTAGCACTTCTCATTTGAACCTAGTACCAGATAATATATAGTATATATATGTCATCAATGGACAAATTTGGTGAGCAAATTTTGCCGACCAATTATAATTTCTGATTCACTTAACGTATAGTAAGACTTGATGTAAACGTTATAGTTAGGAATGAGCCATTGATGGAGGGGATGGGTTTAAGTATTGGAAGTTGGGATTGATCCATTGATGGAGGGGATGGGTTCAAGTATTGGAAGTTGGGATTGATCGGGAGATCGATCAGGTAATTAATTTGTCTACCCCTAAAGAGTGTCCGAAGTGGTGGGAACTGGGAAGTGATAATGAAATCCTCCACTTTATCATTGGTGTTTACTATTTGGAATTGTGGGAAATGATAATGAAATTAATAAATAAGATGGGTCTGAAAATATCATGTGGTGGAGAGTAACCACTATATGTCTATATGTATGAGTGATAAGCTAAGTGGTGAGAATAAAGTGACGATGTGGCGTAAAAGTGGTGGAAAGTGATCAGTCCATACTCTAATAGTATATAAAAATCTATATATATATAAAAGTAGGATGTGGAAGAATGATGTGGCATCCTATATATTGAGTATTGGCTTAGAGGAATTTTCTCCTTTTTTTTAATTTTTTTAATATAAAATAAGCTAAAGACAATTTTACCCCTAAATGAAAATTGCATGTTTTAATATAATAAGGACTCTTTGGTAATTTGACTTAACAATTTAATTAGCTTTAACTTTCATATTATTTAACTTATAAAACATTTATTCAACCCTTTTCATCTTCTCATTCATTAATTAAAAGAAAACCTACAACATAATCATCTATATATTAAACCAAATATTCCACCAAAAATGTAGTTCAACAATTTTTAGTTCTTTGTTTTGCTATTGGGTTTCTTTGTTTGTATGATTGTTGTTCATTTTTCGTAAAATTTCTAGGTAAGCTAATACCTTTTAAGATTTTCGTGATTATATTGTTTATGTGTGCCAATCAATATTATTGTTTTTTTTTATTTCTATAAAAAAACACCATATTATTTTTATATGTTTTTTGTGTAGATTCCTTATTGTTATTATAAAAGTTTTTTGTTTTTTTAATTTTGATTATATATAAGCAAGATGTTGGAAGGATGATGTGGACATCGTATCTATCGAGTATTAGCTTATAGGATTTTTCTCATTGTTTTGAGTTTTTTATATATTAAATAAGTTAAATTATAGGATTTTTCTCATTGTTTTGGGTTTCTTTGTTTGTATGATTGTTGTTCATTTTTCGTAAAATTTCTAGGTAAGCTAATACCTTTTATGATTTCCGTAATTATATTGTTTATGTGTGCCAATCAATATTATTGTTTTTTTATTTCTATAAAAAACACCATATTATTTTTGTATGTTTTTGTGTATATTCCTTATTGTTATTATAAAGGTTTTTTGTTTTTTTAATTTTGATATATATATATATATACTATATATATATAAGCAAGATGTTGGAAGGATGACGAGGACATTGTATCTATCGAGTATTAGTTTATAGGATTTTTCTCATTGTTTTGAATTTTTTATATATTAAATAAGTTAAATTCTATTCTACCCCTTAATTAAAAGTTTGTAATTTACTACAAAAAGGTTTCTTTTGCAATTTAATTAGCTTTAATTTCCAATTTTTTAACTTCCTATAGACATTCAATTTCGTTCCTCAAATTCTCATTTATTAATTAATAAAAAACCTACAACAAAACCATATATAAATACAACCTAATGCTCCCTCAACCTACAACCTTGATGCTCTATGTTATATTCTATTACGTTTGTATGTATTTTTGTTGTTTCTCTTTTATAGAATTTTTTTTCTTCGTTACTATTCCTCAACCTTCATAAAAGTTTCCGGTAACGTTTCACTTTTTATTATAAATTTTATGATTATATGATTTATATGTTGTTTTGGGATGAGCATCATTAGTTTTTTATATATAAAAAGATTTCCATAGTTTTGTATGCAACGATAGAATATGTTCTTTTTTCTTACTATTACTATTACTTTGCATTTGATATTTATGTTGTATTGGTGTTTTAAGTGATGTTATTCTTCTTAATTCGTTTTGCTTAAATTTTATATTTTCTCATAAAAGTTAATTTTGTTGACAACAACCAAACTACAAAGTACGATCTATGTATTTTTATTTTTTGTTTTGTTGTGGATTCACTTTTGATTTTTTAATGTATTTATAATTTCTTAATTTGCAATTTAAAAAAAATCCAACAATGAGATACCATTTTTCTAAGCAATTCAATCCTAAATTTATTCTTTAACTTTTCTCTAAAATATTTCCCTTTTTGTTTTGTTGTGGATTCACTTTTGATTTTTATTTATTTTATTTCACGTTATTATAATATTTTTATACATATAACATTTAAGGATCAAGGGAATGCATTGGTTCAAATTGTTTGTATATTATTTTTTTGGTTCACAAAAGATTTTCCCTGCTCTCTTTCTCTCTCTCTCTCTCTCTCTATATATATATATATATATATATATATACACACACACATGTATATATAATCAACATATAAGAACTCATTAGGGATAAAAAATTATAACAATCAACATGTATACTTTCATTTACATGACACTTAAATATAAAAATATGTGTAATTTAAATAAATAAAATGATTATAATTAATATAAACAAATAATTGAAGATGACGATGGATCATGTCAATATAATATCTTTATAATTATTGTTAGTTATACTATTTACATAACTATCTTTTATATATATATATTATTTAGAAAACAATATATTTTTAAATGACCAACCACGCAAGTTGTAGTCATTTTCTTTAGTACGACATATATGTTAATATGTATTATTCACAAAGAAAATTAAGTATCTAAATTTTCTATTAATATATAAAGTTTGAATCAACATATAAAATTAAAATCACCATTATTATTTAAATTCTTATTGGCACCAATATATAAATATAAATAACATTAGAGTCAATATATAAGTAAAATAAGAATGAACATTTAGTTAAATATAAAATTAATATATAATTATAGAGCCAATATATATACATATATATGGAATGATAATATAATTAAATTTTGTATTAGTCAATTCTTGGAATACTTACTACTAAATAAATTAATATATATTTAAAATATATTAAGAATAAATACTTATTGGATTTGTTAAATCAATTTAACAGTAATTAACATTTGTAAAAACATATATAGACTAAATAGAATAAACAAATATATAAAATTTGAAAATAACTTACTATAATAATCATTTCAATTTCATTCTTATGTTAAATTTAAATTGAAATCAAACTATGTAAATAAAATAAAAATAAAATTGATGTGATATCTTTTATTTTGCATAATATTATTAAAACCTCTTTTCAATATTCTTTAACGAGAAACTAAGCTATAAATAAATAGCCTTAAGTAGATCGAAAAAAACTTGAACGTGGATACATTAACAATTAAATCAGATTCGCCTATGGTCGAAGTGAATATAAATATTTTATACGAATATTATGTCGCGGATAAATCTATATATTACGAGTTATGAAAAAAATACCCATCATACACATCATTATTATAATCAGTAGTTTCACACATTTCTTTTATCATTCGAGTCTATTACAAAGTTTGATAATGTTGAACTTATAGGTTGTTATTTAATATATCAAAAGAAACAACTAAGAATAATGAGGCAATTTCGTCTCAAATGTACATCAATTCTTATTATTTTATTATGTGATATGTGATTCTTCGTCCGATTTAACTTCAAAATTGTCTAAATAATTTATCACCATCGCGCAACGCGCGATGCTGTTCAATGGTACATTGAGTATAAAAAAAGTCCAATGATAAAATATGCTCAAACAGGATAGTTCATTACCCTTATAAGTCATTAACCCAAAAACTAAAGTATATTATCAATGTATTTAGGGCTTTAACCAACAAGCTATATAAGGAACTGAGGGTCTCACACCAGGTAAGTTTGAAATGACTCTTACTTGATAAGCATTTGTTGGAATTAAGATGTTTATCACCAATTCGTTTTTATGGACAAAGATGTTGAACGATAATATAAACGATTTTGAGTTATTTAGATAATGTGATTACAATTATGCAAAACAACATAAATGATAGGATGATTGATGGTAGAATGTCAATATTCTAAAACGTATCATATAAGTTAAACGGTATTTACATAGGACGGATGAATAAAACTTATTAAATATAATTAATACACATATACTTATATTATTTACGTAGGACAGATGAATAAAAATTATTAAATATAATTAATACACAAATACTTATATTATTTTTTAAACACCGCGCAACGCGCGGTGCGGGCCACTAGTTTATTGTAAATCAAGAATGCAAAAGTAACATAGTTTCTTGTTTCAACAATCGAGTATTCATTTCCTTTTTTTACCTGATCTTCAAATCAATCTCAAACTAGTCATTATTTATGGAAATAACTTGTACATATTGATAAACCACATTCTTCTAAAGAAAATAGAAAGAATGAAAAAGAAAAAGTACACATTTACCTAAAGAATGACTTGTCTAGAAATTAGCTTCAAAATATAGCTAAATGTGAAAAAAAATACATCATATTTTTAGTCGATTTCTCATATTACTACCATCTATAATCACATATGACATGAATATACTTGATTGTTTTAATTTAGAAACAAACATACACTTTGAAGGAAAAACTTTAGTCACGTTAACAATTAAGGGACTTTTTACGTGAACACTTGGTAAGCGCTTATTAGTCTAGTTAAACACTATCATTTACTATATCAGATAATATTTACTCTCCAAACAGTTTCGTATGCAACAATTTCCAGGTAAGGCTAACCGGCTAAGACTCGGTTTATGTCATCATTCTTACCAGATAAGATTCAAGTACTTGTTTTGTTCATTCCGTATCCAGTAGGCACATACCAAATAAGCGTTAAGTAAACAACCCCAGAGATTACCTAATAATCCCAATTCAACACTCTCCAAGTATTTAAGACACATTTTTGCAATTCTAAAACCACGATTGAGATGCTTTACGATCAAAGCTTTTAACTTCTTTTACAAGTATAAAACTTGCTCTACCTTGGTTGTTTCCCCATGGGGTCCATGAGAAATGTTTTCATAATCTTTCTCCCTTTTTAAATTGGTGAAAAAATTAAACAGACTATAAACCAAACACATGTACATATAGAGAGGACCACAAGAAGGGCTAATCAATTTACAAAAAATGCAAGAAATTCAAAGATCATATACCATTACACTTGATACGAACATTTAATCACATATGTTTGAACATATCCATAAGGGATGGGACGACTTAGCCGTTATGTGCAACAAGTGTTTAATCATATTACGATTTTTGTACTTCACACTCTCGTAAATCGAGCAGCCTTCACGTTTAAACCTAACCCTATATGTGCATATGTATATATGCCTAATGGAAACATCATAACAACCAGAGCAAACTGAAATAAATAAAAACATAATTTACTCCGAATTGGCAGTTTATGCCTTAAAAAATAAACATGATCTAATTCAATCAAATTCCTCCCTAACAAAAACCAAGAGCAATTGTTGGCAAAAAAACACTTGACCCAATACCAATCCCCTAGAGAAGGAACCCAAAACAATTTGCAACAAACAGCTGCTATTCTACTACTGACCAATAATTTAAAAAACCCAACTACAAATAAAATCAAAATAAAATTAAAAAACAAACCTCGTTCTATCCGTCCCTCTATTATCACCTAAAAAACAGAAAAAGACAAAAACAAAAGGTTAGAAAACACAATTCCCAAAATAAAACCAATCAAGTATCAACAGTCAGGGTTGAATTCCGATGAGAAGTTGAGTTAGCATGAGAAGTGGTTATCAACCATTAGATGTACATTAGAATGAGATACACAAGATAAGATGCACAGAGATCAAATCCCTGAATCAAGCATGGTTCATGGGTGAGCATGAGATTAAGGGGGGCGTTTGGTTAGCTGGAATTCAAAATCTTTCACTTATGCCAAGGAATGATAAATTCCTTCAATTGCGAAACTCAATGGAATTCAAAATGTCCATCAAGTTCATTCCGCGAACCAAATATCACTAAGAAATTTGGTCAAGGAAAACTATCGTTATAATTCCATCAATTTCCTATGCATTCTGCAAACCAAACAACCCTTAAAAAAACGTTTGGTTCACATAATGAAATTTGATAGAATCGGATTTCTTTGAAGGAAATGGAATGGAACTTGATAGAATTTGACCATGAGTATATGGTAGGAATTCAATTCCTTCACTTAAACCAAAGAATGATGAATTCCTTAAATTGTGGAATTCAAATGATTCCATCAACTTCATTGTGTGAACCAAACATCACCAAGGAATTTCTCATTCTAACTCCGTCAAGTCTTTGGGATTAGGCAAACCAAACAGCCCCTAAAAGTAATCAATGGTTCAGATCCACTTCTCACGCCAACTCAACTTCTCGAACAATCCTTCACCACAACAGCCATCAATATTTAATACCACCAAATCACTTACCCACTGAAATTTCAGAATGTGAAGCCAAAAACCAGCCACCAATCTCGTCAACTCTTGAGCCCGACTTGTGCACAAGCAGAAACTCACTGTGCCACATTTCTGGCACTTCCGTTAACTTCCAATCCACGGTTCACACGTCCCCCGCCATTGTTGTCTCTGTGGAATCCATCGCCACCGCCACGGTTTGAAGCTGCTCCTCCACGGCTGCCGCCTCTGTAACCATAATCATTCCTGTTGCCACCAAAATCACCAACTCGATTGTAACCCCTGCCGCCACCAAAGTTTCCACGACCTCTCATGCCTTCGTTCCTGAATCCAGATCCCCCCCTTCCAACTACAAATCTTCCACGATTTCCTCCTATAGAAGAACAAGCAATTAAGCAGGAATTAATGAGGAACGAATATAAAAGAATTTTTTTGGTTTTATACAATATAATGAATCCTAGACTTAAGGGGTTGTTTGTTTTTTATAAGTTACCTCTTAAAACCTAAAGTCTGAAAATTAAGAAGTTTGCAGACTTAAGACCATTTGTTTTATGTGCCTCTTATCTTTTAGACATGAATTTAGACTTCAGACCTCTTAAAAAACAAACGATGCCTTACTGATTCCTAGCTTTAATTTTATAAAAGCCCAATTATCTTGTACACCCAACACGGTATTTTGGTCAACATACACAGTGTAAGTTCCCACTCAACAAAATTCCATTATGCAATTGCCTGTCCCATAGATGTCGAACAATTTGATTTTGGTGTGTATTTATAGTTTTGTTTAGTGGATATGTGTCACAACATCTAAAAAACATACCTTTGGAGTTTGTAGACCGCTTCTCTTCAACAACAGCACCACGTGTACCAAACATGACTGGTGAGGCCTGAACATAAAAAAAAAAAAAGAAATACATATCACGTTCAATCATATAAATCAACACAACAAAAAGAGCAAAAAAATGCAAGTTTTTAAGTGGGATATATCATAGTAGTTGGTGTGCAAGGATAATGACACAGAAAATGAAAATCATGTGGCCTACAAAAGCACCCAGCTGGTTAATCCACAAAATTATGTCTGAATCACCATTGCCTTCATGCAGAATAATATGAATTCAATGACATGATAAGTTAAGGAAAATTTTGAATTAGAAAACACGGCATCCTTCAGATTAATTTGAGTAGGTAAACAGTAGGCTCTGAGAAAAACCACAACAGCAATAGGATAAACGAGTTTAAATGACCAACGTGTCTTAATCCAACCAAAGAGAACAAATAAAAACAAAGAGCAACAGAAGGATAATCATGCAGAAGGCTTAGATCAGTTGCTAGACATAAATTTGGAATCACATACAAACAGCATTCAAGTACAAAAAAACACAGCCATTGTAAGCCAACTACTTCACAAATGCAAACTTAAAATAAAATTTCCAAGTAGCTCTGACTATTTACCATTAAAGCCAACTATTATCATAACATGATTGACCTAAACCACCACAAGCATTCTCCTATGGGCCCTACATGAGCATTTTCGTCCATGGACTACACATGCAGACAGAATACAATTGGTGACGACCAAGAATTTTAGAAATCTCATGTACTAAACGTCTTAACCTATGACATGTTTTTCTACCAAGTGAATCAATGTGTATTTCCCCATAAATATATAACACACATAAACACCGACCTGACAGCACCACAAGCAAGAACAAGTAGACAGCATAAACATTATAATTGCATGAAAGCATGATTGCTTTATACTGATAACATAACCGATAATGCAGAAACAATAAGAAGAATGTTAGATTTAAGAGTGAAGCAATTAGCAAGACATGTACAAAATAAATAACCAGCACTACAGGCAGTAGCAATTACATAGAGAGAATGCATAGAATAGGTGAATTTAGTTTTAAATAAAAACATGAAACCAACTCAACTCACACGTACCTCAATCGCCTTTTGAACTGCATCAGGCACCTCGAATTCCACAAAACCAAAACAAAATCCCTGTTGCTGCTATATGAGTTTTTTCTCCAGTCAAAAATCAAAAGCATATTGAAATAGAACTGAGAAACGAAGTTGACACATACCCTATTGCTTCGAACTTGAATACCATTCGGTTTAATAGGTCCAAACTTTTTGAATTCCTCCTCGAGCATTGCAGGTGTAGCAGCCATTGGGAGACCCTTGATATAGACAGAGTAACCTTCAGCTGTCCAAACAGATAAAAATATGAACTCATGCATGCATACAGAAGAAAACACAACAAACTTGTAAACATCAGTAACAAAGACGATTGCAATGAATCAAAATTTCCCTAGGAACGTATGCATGTTAGTATGCAATAGCAAAATCCAATTTCAACAATTTATGGAAGCATACCTTCTTCCTCGTGAATACCATTTTCAACAGCATCGGCATTGGAAGTCACTGCCTCTGCAGCTACGTTGGTTGTGAAAGCATTATTCAAATGTTGTTCCTGGTTCTTTGGTTGAGGTTTCTTGGGGGCAGGTGCTGGAGATGAGAAAGGCACCCATTCTGCTTCAGATCCATTACCTTAGGCATCAACAAAAACACATTATAAATGACCGGAAAAGCGCCTTTTCAGAGTAACGCATTAAAAAATGCCATCCAAAAATACATCAATCCCTTAACAAACTTCACATACAGGTCAAACCAGAACCCTTTACAAAAAACTATCCAGGGTACTCGGGAATAATCCAAATGCATCATCTACCCATTTTTCTCCATAAATCAGAAAACAACACCTCATCTGTTTCCACGTATTGACTGATATTATTAAGAAAACAAAGAAAAGCAAACAGAACATGCTTAAAACCAGCTTACAATGGATGCATATGACTTCTTTGGTCTCAATTTTGGTGTTAGATTCAACAGCCAGCTGTGGTATCTCTGGCACTTCATCCACAACCTCAGGAACCGGATCTTCCTCCTCTACAGTGGGTTCTTCCCCATTCTCCAAGGTAACAACCTCTTCTGCTTTAGGTTCCTCAGTCAAAACAGCAACTTGCTCAGGAATATCATTCTCTGGCACCGGAACAGCTTCGGGTACTGCAAATCATTGATTTCAAAAAAATAGATGAGGAAAGAACCAATGCAGTTTCTAAACACATCTCAGACTTCGATCTCAGCTAAATATGTATAACATAAGTCACCTTGCTCCGGAGTGACAGGAGTCACCACATTCTCAGTGGGAGCATTGTCTCCTTCATGATGATTAGCGATATCCATGTAACGGAAAATGTCGTTTAACACAAAGAAGCCTTTGTCTTGAGGTGCAAGGAAGAAAGATTGCGTAAAGTTCCGTAGAACATTGTCCTTTCCAGTCAGATATCCAGTGACTAGAACATCGACTCCCCCATTTAATGATTCTTGTGCATCACGGATCTAATCTCAGCCCTGAAGTCGCCATAGTTAAGGGACAGTATTTTAGCATCAATTGCCTGCATATCAGTACCAACACCAAAATCAGTTTAACTCATACACACACTCTGGGGGTTAATTTAAATCTCTAATTTTTCGGTGTTTTCAAGTAACTCATATAAACACATTTAGGAGTCAATTGTTGAATCCTGCAACTTAAAGATGACAAACCAAAATTACATATACATGGTACTATGTTTGACACATAGAATTATCAACAGTCTAAATGATATCTACAACCAAATTGATTAAGTTTAGGCAGATGATTGACAGTTTGCAGGCATTCACTTCTTTTATAATAAATTACAAGTATGGCTGAAATACAAAAAGAGACCTTGCTACGAGCAACCTACGAGACTTTATCACATAATTTATGACTGAAAAGCATGAACAGAGATCATACATCCATGGTGGTGGTTATGCTCATGGAACCATCTTCCTCGGGACGACCAAGTTTACTGACATCCTGATAGAATCGATGAACTAGCCCAGGTGACTGGTGTAGTATATGATAATACTGCTGAACAAAAGCATTCCCAACCTGTTTATTGCCAAAAGATTCGAAGAAACACTGATTAGAATCACTTAACCACAAACAATACAATCAGATAATAGCATATTGTAAACAAGTTCTTCTAACATCCGTAAGAATTAGAAACCAACGTTTTCAACAAATAAATTACACATCCAAAGATCTATTTTTTCCCTGGAAAGCTAGTAGCTTAGGCATAATCATTCCAACCAACACCAGGAAAATCATATAAAGCTATGCTCTTCAAACATTGGTCTCTCGATAAAACTGTAGCATTTATTTCCATAAAAGCCTGTTTGTAAAAAAAGTGCCAATCTTCCAAGAGACTTACCGAAACTCAAACAATGTTGATGAAAAAGCATTAAAAACCATGCAAGCAAAACAATTTTTGCATAATGATGATTTTATAACTTTTTCACCGTTACCTATCAACCTTACATGTTTTAAACATCATATGCTATAATATTATGCTTCTCCACCACCAAATTTCATGAATTTGACACAACGGTAGATCATCTAACTTTCTTTTCATCGATTGTATTAACTTTCTCGATACAGCGTAGAATCGCCAAATCCTCATAAATAACAATAATAATAAACAGTACAGCTAACAACAAAATTTAGAATCTCAAAATCAACCGCCGCCATAACTAAGCTAAATTTAAACAAGCATAAAGTGATCTAACTAAAAACCTCATACTCATAGTAACTCGATACTTACAACTTGAGCAGATACAGGTGCCGCCGCCACCGCCGCTGCTGCCACTGCTGCTGCCGGAGCCGCCATTGCAGATCGATTCCAAAACCCTAGCAAAACGAGCCAAAAACACTACTAATCATCACAAACATCCAAAACAACGGCGTTTAAGCTACAACTACTACAAATCATAAATCAAAAACCTAGCGAAAACAGCAGAGAATATGAATGAATGTATGTATGTATACATATACATACATACATATATATATATGGATGAAAATGCGAACAAAAAACAAAGCGTACTAACCAGAATCAAAGGATCGAGATGTGTGAAGATCGAGGTTTGAAGGTAGAGAGAGAAAGAGAGAATCTCTGATGGTGTTCCTCCTCCTTTCTCTCTCTACTTTGCGTTAGGGTTTGTTGTTGTTAGGCTTTAGCGGATCTTAGAGAACGAGTATTTTGTGTCAAAAGGGTTTCCCAAAGAGAGAAAGAGGGTTTATAAACTCTGTTTTTTGTCCCCTTTGTAAAAGGTGTTTGGATTGCTTATTTAAAACCCGTTTATCTTTATCTGGTTATTTGTTTATTGCTGGTTAGAAACGTTATGTTTATGTGTTTATTTGTTTACTGTTGGTTAGAAAAGTTAACGGTGTGTTTGGTTGTGGAAAATTGTTTTCGTTTTTCTAGAAAACGGAGTTGAGTTTTCGTTTTTGATTTTCTATTTATACAACACACAATTTGAACCATGTTATAGAAAATACTGAACAAACGCAGAAGAATCTAGAACGTATTTTGTAAATAATATGGACTATATCGAGGAGACTAATAAAAAAAATAACTAACTTGTTTTAGTTTGTCAGATCATGGATTATCTACTCTTTTCCCCTTCATATAATTCATCAATTTATTTAGAAATTCAAAAAATGCGATCATATGTATTCATGTCATGGCATAAACATTTGCAGATGTGAATGTATTCATATGCGTGTTTGGTTAATGTTAATTGTATTAATAACATCCCTTCGTTTAGTCTATGCGTACTTTTTACGTTTACGTAGCTTTGTTTGCTTTTGTTAGTTAAGTTTTTGTTTATCATCCTTGGTGGGTATTTTGTATTTTTGTGGTTTTGCTTGAGTTTTGATAGGTGTTTTATGTCGTAATGTTGAATATGAATGACAATGACTTTGGAGCATTAGTTTATTAATTAGGTCGGTCAAAAAGTCGATAAACATGAAGATGAAGGATCAAACATGGATTAAATCAATGATGGTGGATCAAAGGAGCGATGCATGGTTTTGTAGGGGCATTTTATGAGGAGGAAAAATAAAAGGCTCATATTTGTAAAAGCAACAACCTAAAGGGCTATTTTGGAAAGATATCATACTATTTATTCCTAGTAAGGTTTGGGTAACTCAAGGGATGCTCAATAAGTGAGGTCCCATTTTAAGGTGTCACTCTCCTGATGTTATTGCTCGATATATCGTCGTCACAACTATCATGACCAAAAAGTGAAAAACACGTACAATGCATGTTTCGTTGAATATACATTAAATGTATTTATTTTATATAAACATGGTGTCATCTTTATACCCTAAAAGATTTTTTTTTCAAATGCCTGATCACGTATGGAACATACATACAACACATTGCACATATATAACTTAGTAGATCAAGTCACGTGCACACCTCGTTTGTTTTGCCTTCGATTTCACTTGTTGTGTGAGGAGTATTATCTCAATTTTGTACCTAAAACAACATCACCAAAAAATGCATAGCAACAAACTTGTGCATTTAAAAGACTTTCTCTAGAGATAGGATAAGTTCAAAGTCCCACCATAACGTATACAAGATTTGTACAATATGATGTGATTGGCAAACTTAGCAAAACATTTGAATATCCATCCTAATACTGGAAAGTAAGATCATAGGTGGCTTATGAGTCACTTTAAGAAGTCACGCAAACTCGAACGGAAGTTCATAATTATTTTCTAAATTTATTATTTTTTTTCCATTTGAACCCTTAATCATACTCACTTGTTTCCTCCATTCATATAATGGATACATGAAGTCCAAAATAACATATGTTTATAATGTTTTCATAAATGTAAAATCTATGACATTACCATATTAAACTACATGATCAAATAAGAGTATAGATTTGTAACTTGTTAAATTTTGAGTTTATTTGTAGACAATTGAAAGTATAAAAGAGGCTTGTTGGCACCCGATCGATGGATATGCACAACGTGGACGTGATGCATGGGGTTGTTCTAATGGAGACATTGAACATGACCCCTCAAGGAAAAAAAAAATTTGGGGCCCAATTATACAACTTTTTAAGTTTTTACTCTTTTAATCAATTTGGCCATTTTTATTCCAATTTTCAAAAAACATTAGAAGAATGATTGTGATTAAATGAACTTCATATTTCTATAGGATATGCCAAAGAAACAATAATACTTTGTAATTTTAAAATATTTTTGTTGTTTTAGTTATTAGACTTTTGACATATCATATGATACAAGCTTTTATATTTTGTTTCATATATTTCATGTAAGATCGATATATGGTATTGATACATGTGTAACATAGCACCAAAAAAGATCGAAAACACCCTGCAAAATGTACAATTCGTTTGAGCCAATTTTTAATGAGCAAATGATCATGGCCTTTGAAATTGATAAAATTGCAAATGATCATTTCCTTGACACATTATTTTACTTATCGAATTTAGACCATAACGTAATATTTTATCATCTAAACTGTTGTAATGTTTTTGTATCATCTCAAAATGTATATATCCAATTTAAGCTTGTTGAGTAGGCCTGACTAAAAAGTAGCTTCTTAAAATATTTTGGATAGACAATTATCATAATTGAAAGCCAACCCGAATTCCATAGGTTTCGAACCAACCAAATATCAATTATTTCGGTTCAATTCGAATACTCTATTTTTGTCAATTTGTACCCGACTCTTACATATCCTTGTGAATCTCTCCAACATGATGAACACCAAATTGATCACTACTTTGGCCCGACTTAGGGTTAGGTAGACACACCTATAAGTGTAACGCAAGACAATGCGTATCATTTTAGATTTAAAAAATCAATTGCATCCGATATCAACTGTATACAATTTATAAATAAAATTTTATTTTTAGAAATCTATTAGATGCAAAGGCCCAAAACAAATATATCACTTTTACGGTTTATATTTCTTTGACCTAAAAGTCCAAATGGTCCCAACAAGTGAAAAAGAGGGCCAAAAATTCCCACTGCTTCCATACTATTCTTTTTATCTAAGGGGGCGTTTGGTTCATTTCAAGGAATGGGAAAGAAAATGAAAATGGGAATGCACAAGAATGGGAATAGAATGAGCATTGCATTGATGCTGTTTGGTTAACCCACTATAATCAATGAAAAATTGCTTCATATTGAAAAAATATGTTTTTCCAACTTGAAAATACAAAAGATATTTCATTTTAACATCCATAGATGAAACAATTGGTGGAAAAAAGAACCAAGTAGAAATAAAAATTTCATTCCCCCCAATTTGGTCAGGAATGAAAATTAATGAATCTGCAGAATGATTCCATTATATAATATCAAACCAAACAGCAGTTTTCATTATTATTTCCATTCCTGACTGCTCAATACCCCCAACCAAACGCCCCCTAAATTTTGTTTTAGTTTATTTAATTATTACTTTGTTTTTCATTTATATACTTCTTCAAACAATGATGTTTTTGGATCCACCAATGTATACATATTATTTAATAAATATATACCATTGATTGTTATATTTGTCACGAGTTGTCAAATAAAAAAAGTGTCAATTATAAATCTTATCTTCATAGCAAAAACAAATTAAGTATTAGAAAAATAATAAAAAAAAATCTTAAATTTAAAGAACTCTTTAAATTTACCACCTACGAGAGATACATAATTTTTACTATGTCCACCAATAATAATTATTGAAATCACATATTTATTAACTACAAAAATAATACTTATTATGTCTCACCACAACGAAATCGAGTTTATAGAACGTTTAAAAGAAAGCTGTCATAATAAGGTGTTTTATAGGAGCAAACAAAAGAACATGTTATTTAAAAGTGTTACACTAAGTTTAAAAAACGTTTTTGCCCATCATAAAAGATTTTTTTATTTTAAATAAAATATTGAAGTTTTATGCCGACGATCAAGTTAACTTCTTATATTTGATCAAAAAGTTAATTATCGACAATCTCAATTGGTTCCATAAAAATCTGCATTCAAGGATACCAATAGTCCAATATGAGGAATTCAGGGACATCTTTTGGCTCACTCGGTATTTGATGGTCTCTGATCGCACTTGAGATCCTTTTGATGTTAGAGCAAAACTGTTATGTTCTTTTAACAACTAAGCTGCAATTAAATTATGATATTTCAAAAATATCTAACTAGCTATTTACATAAGAGTAAATTATGGATTTGGTCCCTGTGGTTCTCGTTTTTTTACTATTAAGATCCTTAAACTAGAGAAATTATGGATTGGGTCCCTGTGGTATTCAATTTTGCACTACTAGGGTCCCTCTCTTTAACTTTGTTAACGGAGACTCCGTTAACTCAAGGGTATTAAAGTCATTTTATCTATTTTTATATTAAATTATTTTTTTTCTTTTTCTTTTTATATAATAAGGACTTCTCTCTCTCTCTCTCTCTCTCTCTCTCTCTCTCTCTCTTCTCTCTCTCTCTCTCTCCTTTCTACACGTATCATTACCTACAACCCTATGTTTACCATCATCGTCATCCTTCAACCCTCAACCTACCCTTCGGAGACAACCATCCCCCGATGGCAACCCACCCTTCAACTCATCATCCGGTTGTCTTTATCACCGTGACCCCTCCATTCCTTACCTTGACACCCTGTTTGATTCAAACCAAAGCAAAAAAAAAGGAACATGCAGATCTAAAACCCCCGTCTTCTCAGACATGTGACAATTCTCTCTCTCTCATCAAACACTCAACCGGCTTGCAATTTTCGGCAAATCCTCGGAGATTCTTCGACACAGATTCTGTTACAAAGGCTCTACGCTTCTTCAAAGCACTACAGCTCAACAATTGTTTCGAGGGTTGAAGAATGACGATGATGGTGGACATGGGGTTGTAGGTAATGATACGTGTTGAGAGAGAGAGAGAGAGAGAGAGAGAGAGAGAGAGAGAGTCCTTATTATATAAAAAAGAAAAAATAAGAAAAAAATAAGAAAAAAACGAAAAAATGAAAAAAACCAAAAAATGAAAAAAAAACCAAAAAAAACCAAAAATTTAATTTAATATAAAAATAGATAAAATGACTTTAATACCCCTGAGTTAACAGAGTCTCCGTTACCAAAGTTAAGGAGAGGGACCCAAGTAGTACAAAATTGAATACCACAGGGACCCAATCCATAATTTCTCTAGTTTAGAGACCTTGGTAGTTAAAAAACAAGAACCACATGGACCAAATCCATAATTTACTCTTTACATAATTATGTTAACATCAAAGTGAAATGGTGACCTATATATAACACATCAACGTCGACACCATAAAAGTTTGACATATCTAGTGCTGACATTGCATTTTATCCACATCACATCCAACTTGGTATTATTGCATAGTTTTGTCACTTTTATACGAAATTAAATAAAAACTTAGAGTAAATTACGGTTTGGTCCATGTAGTATGTAAGTTTTGTAAAAATTACTCCTTTCACTCTGTTTATTACACAAAATACTCGATGTATACTACATCCAACTGATCCGTTAACCTTAAAGGCATTCCGATGCTTTTGACTTTTTAACCATTTTGGCATTAACTTTGTTTTTCGTTTTTCGAGTTTAGTCCTTTTATATATATATCTATCATATTATACGTTCAGTTTTATATTATATATGAGGGAGGTTCAAGGGAAAAACCTTAAAAAACCAAGAAAACTGAAACAACATTATAGCTATTCATCTGGACTATATATACTTGTGCATCTAAATTATGAATACAAAAACCAAATCTGGAATAAACATACAATAAGGACCGTAGTTAAAACATTATCAAAACGCAAGGACCAAATCCACAATTCACTCCTGAATTATCTATATATTAGATTGAATATAACGACATATTTTGTAAAAACTCGTATACCTTGTCCGTGGTTTACTCAAAAAGTCAATTTGTTTTTTATTAGTTATTAAGTAACATTACAAAAAATAATCGTAATTATTAATTGAGTGAATTGCAGTTTTTGTATCTATGTTAAATTTATAGAGCAAATCCTATCTTTATATTGTGTATTTCGTAGCCTAATATGTCCCTCGGCGAAGTTAATTCTTTCTGTTAACTTAGTGAACTATGAGGCATTTTGGTTATTTTAATCTTTGTGTAATTTTCCATTAAAAATCATAGTACTATATCATAAAGTGAATAATCGTGTGATAGTTGAGGCAAACATGAAAAACATGATAGTGATTTAAACCCTTTAACACTTTTAATCGCATGTCCTTTTATGAATTACACTTTAAAAAGAAATTGTTCTGATGTATTTCATCATAATGTACATGTAACGGTTGATAACCAATTATCACGTTTATCACCAAAACCAACCCTTGTATTATATATCACAGATTTAAACTACCTTTGTCCCCCTACTTTCATTGTTCATAACCCTAAAATATTATTAGGATACTCGTGGTTCAATTTTTATTGTAGACCATGCCATTGTTCACTTTTTTCTTTATTTCTATTAATTACTGAATCAAATGCATTATAAAATGTATACTACAAACAGAGCACAACATATATTTTTCAAACGGGAAAATAAAATATATAGTATAAAGTAAATATAAATCGTAAAACTACAATTTCATTGATATATTATATATATATATATATATATATATATAGAGTCATCTTATTTTGGAAACTCATTAATTTGTGAAAACTTTGGAAACCATGTTTTCCACCAATCATAATCCATTTTCTTGTTTATTTTTGGTAATTTTATTTATTTTATTTTTGTGATGCTTAATTATAGGAGTTGGTGGTTATGATTTTGAATTTTGCAATTAATCTTGTCCATTGATCCTTCTAATCAATGGTTTTTATGAGTTTCCAAAGTTTCCACAAATTAATGAGTTTTCAAAATAAGGTGACTCTATATATATATATATTTCTTGTGGGTGTTAATCAAATAAAAACCATTTTATTAGTGAAAACCCGTGAAAACCAACTAAAAAATATTTTTTTTACGATTTTTTTAATCAAATACTATGATATTAACTATTGCTACACATATATTTTTTTTTTCATAATGTAACTATCATCCATGAAAAAATAAAATTTTTATTCATATTATGAATCGAAAATATACAACATTTTTATTCATATTATGAAACAAATTCATGGATGATATTCATCTTATGAAAAAAAAATATGTGAAACAATATATCAATTCTAACATTTGATGGAAAAAAATCTTTAAAAAAATTATTTTTTAGTCGATTCTCACGGTTTTCACAAATAAAATGGTTTTCTCTTGAAGGTTCCTCTATTTCTTGTAACATTTAACTAAGTTTTCTTTTTCTTATAACAACCACAAAGATTTTAGTTATAACTTATGCATTAAATTTCTTGTTATAACTATAAAAGATGTTAATTTAAAACAAATGCACTTATAAAAGCACTAACTTATTTTAATTGTGTCAATATGGCCAAGCATGCATGTGCACTCCTTACTTCATACCTAGGTTTGTCTTTGATCACAAGTCTCAAACACACAATTATTTAAGAAAAAAACGATTTTAGGCGTCATAACATTTAAATCACATGAAGTTCTAATACGGTTACTATTCAATTTGTAATTTGCATCTTCAAAAGAAATTCAACGAAAGTTAGGTGTACCTAAAAAGACCTAAGCTCATGACATAAATATCTTACTCACCCAACATGATCTAACTTTGTTTTCAACAAATCTCAAGCACTTGAACAAACATAAAGTTCATTAGCATATTTTGGTAAGAATCGCCTTAGACATTTACCAAACTATTCGTGTTTACTTAGTAAGTAGATAAAGACAACTACGATAATGGTTCTATCGGTTTTACAAAACAAACCAACTATTCAATAAACCAAATTGGATGTTGACATTTTCATCATTTTACAAAGTCATTACATTCATTGTCTTGCATCAGTTCTTGAAGTGTCTTTTATATGTGGTTTCTATGGTGCAAGCTTTAACGATCAATATTGTTAGTAATCAATAGTTAATTCAAATGTGCACTTTTATTTTAGTTATACCAAATGTTTTACCATGATGTTAAAACTAATACATTTATTAAAAAATTTGGTTAATAAGTTAAGTATGAAATAGAACTTTGTGCATTAGGTTGTTTGGTTGGGTTTTTTAAAGGCAAATAAGTGGTTTTGTAATACTTTTGTTTGATTACTTTACCCAAAACTCTTTAATTTTTACACCCCGACCAAATTGAGAAGAATGAGAACTTTATTCCCACTTAGCCAAACTCTTGATTGAGTAGAACTAGTTATTAAGAGTCCGGGCTTCACACCGGGTTATAAATTGCGATAGATTTATCATAAGTAGTAAAATAGATTTATATGGATTTGTATGACGAACTTCATGCATTGTGTTGTGAATTTAACTATATGTTTGCAATAAAAAGAGATGTATATATGGTGTAGCTGATATCTATTTTACGTGACTGTTAGCATGTAGATAATATGTGTGTGTGTGTGTGTGTGTGTTGGGGGGTATATGTTAATTATTATTTTAAAAAGATTTAATAAATCAATAAATAAAAAATATTAATTTTAAGAAGATTTTAAGATAAAGCTTTGAAAAAAAATATCATGTACTTATCAATAGTTTAATAAAATTATTTGATTTTTTTTATATTAAAGTTATGATAGTTTATAGGGAAAAGTACACCAAAATGTATCCAACTTGTCACGTTTTATCATTGTATGTACTGAACTTCAAAACTTACCATTTAATGTATCGAACTTGCTAAACTTTGCCATTGTATGTATCAGGTAACTTGTTACCTGCAAAATGCTGACGTGTACAAGTTAATTCTGATGTGGAATTTATTTTTTTTTATTTTCAGAATGAGTAAATTACAAATTTGGTCCCTGAGGTTTTCTTTAGGAAAAATGAAAGAATAAGGGTTAAATTGTATTTAACCATTTTATTACTCCTTCTTCGTATGCTTCATATGGGTTTCAAGTTGGGGGTTTTGTGAGATTGGGTTTCCGGCATGTTGCCGGCTACATCGACGGCCATCGACGGCCGAACCGCCGCCACCGGTGCACAACACCCCATGGCTAGCTTCAACGCCTGAACCACACTGTCCCCTATCGGACTTCGAATCCCCTTCAAAACCTCAACATCAAAAACCTCCATCGTGGTCTCCTCCAAGACCGCCACCTTGACCGCCACCGGAAGGTCAACGAACCCCTCCTGGCCACCGTTCTTTCCGGGCTTCTTTCCCACTAGAATCGCGAGAAGTAGATTTGGGGGTTTTCTTGATTTGGGCTTTCTCGAGAAGTAGAATCTCTCTCCACCTTCCAGAACAATTCTGTTAGTAATTATGTGCAAAGTTGACAAACCAAGTAATTACACATCCAATGTTACAAGACACTTGAGGGTCACACCTGTGAGGACCTATAAATCGAATAAGTTAAATGAAACCCAGAAATGGAGAATTGGGATTTATAATAAACAATTATAAATCAGTTGGGTAATTTCAGTCAGAAATCCCAAAGTTGGAGGGTTATTAATTAATTAAGTAGATTATATATTTATTAGATAAATAAATATATAATAGAATAATTAATTAAATGAATTACATATTTAATTATCTAAAGCATTCTTTTCTTGAAAGAAAAGAATAAGATAATTACAAAGGGGAAACTGAATCAGATGGAAACTGTGTTTCTCACATATATAAATAAGCCTTATGGGTTTAAGGTTAAATTAATTATCTGATAATCAGTTTTCTAAAAAACCTCTCTTCCCTCTCTCCTACTCAGCGCCGCCCCCTCCTTTACCAACAAACCAGTTCGGTTTTTTCAGCGCATTCGGGTTTCAGTTCTACTAGAGGAACATTCGTTGGTCGTTCATTGGTGGATTCATTCTCAAGCAATCCAGGTAAACCATTATGACCTTTAACTGTAGGATTAAATAAAATAAAGATTATGATCTGTGGATTTTTAGAGTTTTGTATCCAAATCGCTTCCGCATCAAATCAAACCAGTGTGGTTTCGATTACATAAGCCTTTGACAGATTGATCATTAGGTTTATGGGATTTTGTGAACCAGTTAGGTTTCGAGATCCACAATTATCCTCGTGTCAGTTTGACCCGAGGGATCCCACAAAACCCAACAGTGGTATCAGAGCTTCTGGTCCAATCGTTTTTAGTTTTATTTATTCTCGTATGATCCGTTAAAATTGTTTCTTGTCATTAATCTTTATAAAAATTTTTGATTACATAAAAATTTGATTTTTATTCGAAAAACCCCGAAATCACCAATCGATCCGGCAGTTTGGTGGCCGTTTGCCACCAAGCCGAGACCAAACCCACCAGCATGGTGGTCGCCCACCGCAGCCACACCACAGATCGGTGGTGGTGGCGGGTGGCCGTAGTCAAATCACCACCGTACCCAAAACCACCAGATCGGTGGTGGCGCTGGTAGTCGCCGATCAAGGCTGCCTCACCAGATCGGTGATGGCAGCTGGCCTAGAAACACGAGGTGGTGATGGTGGTGATGTCATTCACACCGCTGTCATCGCCGGCCGATAACCCGCATGGCGGTGGAACGACGGCAGATAGCCGATCGAACCACCGCCCGATAATCAAACACCCGTCGCACCACAGAAGTGGTGGCGGTGATCACGGTGGAAAACCACGGCCAAACCACCAGATTGGTGGTGGCCGGTGGTTCCAAACCTCAAACGGCGGCGGCGGTATCCATACTGCTGTTGTTGTCGGCTGATGACGGTGGCGTGGTTTGGAGTGGCGGTGGCGTTTTCGTCATCGTCATCGGAAACGATGGCAATGACGGTGGTTGGTTGTTCTCAGCCACAAGCCAACTGCCACACATGGTGGTCGGACGAACAAACCACCGTGGCTGCACCACCAGCGGGTGGTGGCGGTACTTTGCGATAACCGCGGCGGCGGCGGGGAGGCGATTATCCCTGCTGCTGATGCTGGAAGCCGTGGCGAAAACCACCGTGATGGTGGTGGCGGCATTGATTGTTTCCGATCGCCGCTAGATTGGTGGTGATCGAAGGCGATAACGGCGGCGATCGTGGCGATGGTTGGCGGAGCTAACTCAATCGAAACCCGCACCACACCCGGCCGTGGCCGGATCGTGAATCAACGGCGGCCGCACCACCAGTGAGGTGGTGGCAGCGCCTGGCCGTAAATCGGCGGTGGCGGCGGTGGCTTCGAGC
Organism: Centaurea solstitialis; assembly: GCA_030169165.1. Classification (NCBI taxonomy): domain Eukaryota; kingdom Viridiplantae; phylum Streptophyta; class Magnoliopsida; order Asterales; family Asteraceae; genus Centaurea; species Centaurea solstitialis. The sequence goes on from CM058044.1 coordinate 42,815,253, forward strand.
TGTCTTCATCACCGGCCGCACCACAGACGGTGGTGGCGTTCGACATGGCCTTCGCGGCGCGAACAGGGCTATGATAGGGTCCTCGCGGCACGAACGGCTTTCACCCTTCGCGGCACGAACGGCTTTCACCCTACGCGGCACGAGCCGTACCTTCGCCGCGCGAGCAAGGCTGCCAAGCCATCCATCTAGGGTTTTTCAGTCGGGCCAGTTTGTTATCAGTCCCAAAGCCCAGTATTTTGGACCAAGTCATGGCCCAAAAGGGGTTCTTTTGTTTTTAAACTTTTTGTCCAAAATTTATTCTTATTTAAACAATTTTTATTTAGAAATTTCATTATAAAATTTGTGTTGACCGGTATTTTGACCCGATTGGTCAAATGGGGCCTTGTGTCGTGTTTTGACCAGTTAGTCAAATCACAACACAGTTTATGGGCTAGTAGTTTTATATTCAAACCAGTTGGTTTAGAATATTCGGTTAATAAATATTTTATAAAATTGTTTTCTCACTTTATAAAATAAATTAATCAACTTATTTTATAAAATAATTTTGGATTTATAAAACAGTTAGTTTTATGAATAAGTTTAAAACCAAGTTGTTTGCGAAAAGTGAAATAAATAAATTTTAACGGATCTAGTTTTGGTTTGACGATTTGTTATATGATGCTAGTTAATGGGTTATAGAATTTAGTTGGATTGTGCTTGGATGCTAAGTGTGGGGATTTTACATCCAAAATCCCCATCTTTTGATTTTACTAGATTGTGTTAGTGGAACCTTGGCTAAAAGCTCAAGTGTGGGGATGTTACACATCCCCATTCATTTTGAATCGCAATACATGTATCGTTTAGCTTGAATTGTTAGCCTTGGAATTTTGTCTCATTGGTTTGAATGATATGAACTTTGTCTTGATCATATTGGATACACTTGGACTAAGACATTGTTTGTTTGGATTTTGTAGAGACAAAGAACTCGTTCGTCAACCTCATCGGTCCCTATATTTCGTGCGCCGGGTGAAGGTCACGTCTTCACCTATTTTGGGAACGATCCAACGTTGAATGATCGAAGGCGTGAGCATTACCGAAAGATTGTCGACCGACTCGCGTCCCGTCAAATCCTGGTCCCGAGGAGAGTAGATTGGGATCTTCTCCAAGTTATGGGCATGAGAAATGATATCGGAGCCAAATTGGAGAAGCATGCGTACGATGAGGAAGGCTCCGAGTACTTTATTTGCCATGCTTGGGAGCGCATCTTTGATTTTGCCGAGACCCTTTACCGAGAGCTCATTCTGGAGTTCGTGGCTACATTTCGGTTTGAGGAAGAGAAAGCCCTCGATGAGTTTTACCAGCCGTGCATGAGTTTTCGACTCGGTGGTGTTTGGCATTCGATCTCTTTGGTCGACTTGGCGGTGGCTTTGGGGATATATACCCAAGCCGAGGTGGAGGCTCCCGGATTCATGGAGTACATGTTCGCCAGCGGAAAGAGGCCGGACGACTTCGATCCCAGTTTATCTTGGGCAGTTCTCGGAAGTGGCAACTATGGTGGCAATCTCAAGGTCAAAAGCCTTCTCTCTTCTTCGGACCGACTCTATCATCGGATGCTTGTTAATGCGGTCAATGCACGTTCCTCGAGTGAGGAGAAGATCTCGACCTATGATCTTTGGCTTCTCGAGCAACTCACCACGGATGACAAATACCCGAACGCTCCCTATATCGTCGCCATGCAACTCATGAAGGGAGGCGGTTATCGCGAGGGTAGCCGGATGGCCGGTGGCCAATATGTCACCCGTTTGGCTAGGCATTACGGGGTTCTAACCGATGATGCTATTGCCTCGATGACGAGCCTCGGGGAGATGGGTTTGATCGACATGGAGCAACTCCGAGGAATGGGGGCAGCTGCGGTAGATCACTTGGTTGGCGGAGATCAGTTCACGTGGATCCCTTATCCACAAACACACGAGCCAAGAAGGAGGACGAGGAGTACCCAAGAAACCGGTGAAGCGAGCGGGGCGAACGAGGACGAACAACCGACGGATGAAGCGGGGCACTCGGGTTATGAAGACCTGAGTATTCGTTTATCGGAGATGCAGCTTACTTATGGCCGACATCATCAGCATATGGAGTATAACACCACGGAGGCTCTCCACCAAGCCAACTGGCAAAGTGGATTGATGAACCGAATGGCCTCCCAATTTGGTGTTGCACCTGCGACTCCTTTTGCTGCATCGCAGTTTTGGCCATTCTCCGACGATGCACCGCCCGGTTATCCCACTTTCGAGGATTGGCGTAACCAACCTCGAGGCCCCTATTGATCTCTCTTTTATCTCTCTATTCGATATGGTTGTCTAAGCAATTTTATTTTTGTTTGTGTTTGTGTTTGCTACTATCTTTTATTTTTTGTTTGGATTGTTTAGGATTTTAATTGTTTGCTTAGTTTGGTTTATTTTATTTTGTTCTTTTTACCTTTTATTTTTCTTTTTGTTTTTAGATACAGCTGTTTATGATTCTGCATCGGGTACGATTTCCGGAATAATCTCTCTCAGATCAGAACAAGTCAAATAACCCGGGAAGTTTCTCTTTTTCCCAATTACTCCTTAATTGTTTTAACTGTTGCATTGAGGACACTGCAAATTTTAAGTGTGGGGAGGGGGTTATGTTGACTTGTCTGCTTGCTTATTGGGTACACTTTATGCTTGTGATTGTCGTTTTTCAAATTTTTGAAAGCTTTGAAGTTTGACCCCAATTTTTTTCAAAATCTGAGATTGTTTTTGAGACTGAGTTGCTTCTTTAGGAGGACATGAGATGAGACTGTTTGAGTAGGAGAATACATTGGAATACTGATTACCATGAGTGCCTCACCCGATTCCTTTGAGAGATTGAGCCTAATTAATTCATTTGTGTGAGGAATACCGACTTTGACCCAAGGTAGAACTTGTCACTAGAATTCTTGTCGAGACCACATAAGAGAAGTATTTATCACCATTGCACTGATAGAGGCCTTCGTTTCTAACCCTTTTAGCCTTCGTTAGATAACCTCATCATAGGGTTATTTAATTTGCCTAGCCAATTTCTGAAAAGGTGTTCACTTATAACACTTTCACCCTTGAAACCATTTTTTGAGCCTTAGCCTTTCGTTTCTTTACCCAATTCACCATATACCCTTGAGCCTAATTGTTTTATCTATCTTTTGGCCGTAACTTAAATTTGATACTTGAGATGTTTGATCCAGTTTTTCAAAAATCTGATAGTTTTTATGGGATTGATAAGAGCATGAGAGAAGAGCCAAAAGCAACATAGTTGCTGCTCTGAAAAAGAGAAAAGAAAGAAAAAGAAAAGATGAGACTCAAAGAAAAGAAAAGAAAATATCAAAAGAGTCAAGTGAGCTTAAAAGTGTGAAAAAGAATTTGTGCCACAAATAAGCCATAGGCTTAGGCCGATTCTAAAAGAAAAAAAAAAAAAAGAGAGAGAGAGAGATATGCTCATCCCGATAGTTTCACTGTTTGAGAATCAGATTTTGTGCTTTACTATTTGGATCACTACAAATTTAGTTTTCAAATATCCTTAGCCACTCATATATCCTTTATCCTACCCTTAACCTTAGCCTAACATTACAACCCCTAAGTCCTCTTGACGGTTGACAACTTCTCAGTGGTGGAGATTAGATTCAGTGCCAAGCTTATGCATGAGGGAATTGGTCGAGTATTGGTGAGATCACTTTTTACACTTTTACCCCCGAGAGATACACTTCAGATTATTATTCATACTATGTGAGGGTAAAAGGTCCACATTGGTATTCGATTGCTTGATATGTCTTGTCTTTGTGTCTGACTATGTGAGAATTCTTTGTCTTCTTGGATGATCTTGGGTGGAGATAATTTTGGTGTCATCTTTCTTATCTTTCAGTCTTTTGATTGAGGACAATCAAAGCTTAAGTGTGGGGATTTTGATAACACCAAAATTATACATGTTTTGGTGGTGCTTAATTGGTTGAATTTACCCCGTTTATCACTTGATTCTCACCTAATTACTCACGAATTGGTATGTTTGTTACTTTTGAAGGTATTGGAGAACACAGAGCTAAAAAGTGCGGAAAATAGGCGAAATTGTGCGAAAGTTGGAAAAGTACAAAACAGGAAGTTTTAGCGATCGCGAAGTGAAGGTTTTGGCGCCGCCAAGACTGATATTCGAGAAGGTTCCTGCTTTTTATCAACTTAGCGCCGCGAAGATGAAGTTTAGCGCCGCGAAATTGGCATTTGCACTCTCAAGAAGATTCCAGAATTTGCCAAAAATATAAGGAGTAGGGTTTTTAAGTGTTTCGCGCCGCGAACGCCTACTTGGCGAACGCGAAACAGCTTCCGGACCTTCTTTTAAATACTGTTCTCAGCCTTCAGTTCCATATGCATTCTTAGACAGAAAAATACAGTAAAAGGGTCAGTTGTACCAGTTGGTTAGTGGTTTGGAGGGAGAATCAAGTGTGGAGAGAGGAGACGCTGCGCCGATACGGATACTCGATTAATCATCGTAGCTGTATGGTCGGTAGAATGTCTGTCTTTATCTATACTTATTCTGTTTTCCTAGCTATGAGTAGTGAGTAGTTTTCTATGTAGTACTTATCGTGGTAGATGAACCATGTGGATATGATTTTATGGTTTTAATGATTATTGATTTATTTTGGTTAATTGAATGTGGTTTTATGATTCCAATTTGATTCCTGCTATTTCGTGTGTTTGAACTCGTTGGTTGGGTTTGCTTTTGGACCAAAAAAGTAGACTCCATTGGGTTAATCAACCTCTCTTGACTTATCCTTCGAGACCTCGGAGAATTAGGTTAAGTGGTTTCTTGGACCGAGAGAAACTAGATTGTAAAACACCGGTTAGTTGAGATAGGATTGGGTGACTGATATTTAGGTTGTCTGACAATCAGCCTAGGTATTGGGACTAGGAGGACCATTCTAGTTGACAATCATATTATCTGCATGTTAGGGTATCCCAGACTTAAATCCTTACAATAGCCAAATCAATCATACTTTTATGTAACTTAATTATCCACTTGGGGATTCACTATGCCATGATAAGTGCTACTGTTTTCTTTATTATTGTTAAATCAGTTTTTATTCTGCTTTCTAGTTCTTTAATTGTTAATTTAGTTTTCAAATCATTTTCTCAAAAACCCCCCATAGCCTTAGATTAATTAAACTAATAGGATTACCAGTCTGTTACTTGACCGTTCCCAGTGGTAGATACGATACCTGGACTTTCCTACGCTATATTGCTATCGATCAGGTACGCTTGCCTGTGAATGTGGTAATAGGTGGTTAGGCATTAGAGGTTAAAACTTGTTACGCTTTTTATAGTTAATATTTACCGCATCAATCACAAAATAAGATAGGTTTTTTAAAATTACCAGTTTTTCGAACTTTTTCAAAATGGTAGATTTTATTTTAAAACCTATGAATAATAAATGATTGTTTCCTATAGAAGGCAAGTTGACAAAACAATCAGTTTTAACTTTTAATCAACTAATATGCTATTAAACAGTTAGTTTTAATTAGCAAGTAACTTTAAAACAGTTAGTTTTAAATAGCATGAATGTTTGAAACAGCTAGTTTAAAACATCAGTTGCCTGTTTAACAATCAGTTTTTCAGAATTATAATTTTTCAAAATCCTGGTTATAAAAAGTTTTTCAAAATCAAAAACCCCGAAAATCATAGATCAGTGGTGCAACCCATCTAGGGGCACCTTCGGCGTAAGGTACACGGGCGTTGTGAGTGATCACACATTCAACATCCGTGTTCAAACTGAAGCCGGAGGGGTTACATAACTCTACGAATAATCTCCGGGTGGTACCGGCCAGAGTGAAGTGATCAGGCTCCCAAAATGGTGAGATCTATTTTGGTAATAATAAGTTCACCGGGAGGTACCGGGCCAAAATGCACTAAGAGGGACCGAAACATGTACTAGTTACCGTGGTTCCGAAAAGATCTAGGAGTCATATCAGTTAGATATGATTGGTAAAAGTCCTTACCTACCGAAATAAATACGGGCCTGGTGGAGCAAGAACACACCGCACATCAGGACGTATGAAATAAGGATCCTAGTCCAATAAATAGATCATTTAAGGGTTTATTGATATTTGTTGGAAATTAATCTATTTACAATTGCTAAAAACCAAAAGCTTTAATGTGTGTAGATGGCAAGCACTGTTACCAGCACAAACAATCTTTCCCTCCGCTCTATCCTTGAAAAGGACAAGTTAACCGGCCCCAATTTCCTTGACTGGGAGCGCAATCTGATGATTGTGCTCAGACACGAAAGGAAATGGTATGTCCTTGAAGAACCTCTTGGGGAGGCTCCTCCAGCAAATGCTCCGGCTGCTGCTAGGAATGCTCACAAGAAGCATTCAGATGATCTGCTAGATGTCGCCTGTCTCATGTTTGCAACTATGAGCCCAGATTTACAAGCAGGGCTCATAAACACAAATGATTATGACATGATCCGCCAGCTGAGGGACATGTTCCAGACACAGGCTCGTACAGAACGTTACGATGCCACAAAAGCATTTAATGAATGCAAGATGATTAAAGGGACATCAGTAAGTGACCATGTCTTGAAAATGAAACGGCACTTGGATCATCTGGAGAGGCTTGGTCACCCAGTTCCGTTGCAGCTAGCAACTGATACTATACTCAATTCACTGTCAGATGACTACAAGCCCTTTGTAGTCAATTACAACATGAATAACATGGAAAAGTCAATAGCCGAATTGCACTCCATGCTTAAGACAGCTGAATTGAATATGGGGACCAAGAACAAAACCAAGGACGCCTTGATGGTAAGAGATGGAGGGTGAAAAAGAAGCATGGGCATACTAGCACCAGCAAAGGGAAGGGACCAGTTCAGGCCGTCCAGAGTGCACCCAAGAAAGGCAAAGGCAAGGGCAAGGGCAAGAAGGTCAAGCCAAATAAAGCTAGGACCGAGAATCGCTGCTTCACATGCAATGAGGTCGGTCACTGGAGGCAAAACTGCCCAAAGCGTCATGAAGCAGGTATGCAAACCTCAGATATTTATGATTGCTTTAGTTTGTCACTTCTTACTTGTTAGTTTACAAGTGTGTTGATACCTAGAGCAAATGACTATTGCAGGAGGTCAGAAGTGAAGTGCCCAGGAGTTGCTGAGGATTTTAAGTACCAGTTCATTTCAATTCTAGTCAAGACTTTTTCATTACAGACTTATGTTTTAAAACAGTTACTTTTTGGATGGTTATAATTTTAAATTTACATTCTATGGTTTTAATTTTAGAAGTTATTGTCTTGACATTGAAATATCTGTTGTACGTAGTATTTTTGAATCTGTTTGATTTAATCTTAGATATTGCCTATTACACTGACAAAGTTACTTTAGTAGTTTTAATTAAAGTAACTTGTATGAAAACTGTCAAAATACTATTTTTATAAATATGGTTTTGAAATAAAACATTTATGAGTAAAAGATTATGAAATAATTTTGTAATCGGATTCAATTACTCAAATGTTTAAAAGAGAATTTAGAATATTAACTCAGATAGCGTTAATAATAACAGTGTTTATAAAACTAGGAAAATTCCAAGTTTTGGAATTAGGATTTAACAGAATCCAGTTAAGTTTTATAAATGTTAGAATTCTCAAGTGTATTACTTAAAATAAAATTGACTAATCAAAAACTTTGACTAAGTCAATAGTAAATTTTGAGTAATAATTGGTTTTCATATAGGTTAGTGGGAGCCCAATTTATTCTCTATCTAGTCTAAGATAAAGAATGAAAGATATAATTATTGATTCAATATATCTCGAAATTCATGATCCAGGTAGGATGAGAATTCATAAGATATAATTTACTTTATAGTCAAAAGGATAAAAGTTTCAAGATCCTTGAAACAAAATAAAGTCATGATTGACTTTAAAATCAATAATTAAGATGTTGAAAAATTTCAGGAAATTTGCCAGTATGGTAAATGGAATCTGACTTCAGGTAGAAGTCATTCATCTACATAGCAACTAAGGAAAGTTGCAGTCCAATTTTACATATTCAGGAAAAACTAGGAGTTGTTCCAGGTCTCCAGGTTCAGGGAATATGATAAAATAGAAGTCTAATTTTTGTTTAAAAGTGTTTGCAAAAACAATGATTAGCAGATTCAAGTAGACAATATCAGTGAATACAAACTTGTATTTTTGGTTATCACTTTGATTAAAATGGTAAACTTTTATCAAAGGATTTAAACTGAAGATAGGTGATACTTCATTTTAGATCAGTATTTAACAAACGTTAAATAGATATCATAAAAGTTATTAAGAAATGTCATTAATTTTGTTATTATTACAGAGTGTAATATGGACTATACAAAATTAAATTCTTTATCACTTTTATAAAATTTGCATGTTTTATAATCCAGGAGTGAAACTAGTTTCCAGTTTTCATTCGAAACTTGTCCATGACAACTTATCGTGGTGGGAACCCGGTAAGGTGTTAAAGTAATTGTGAACTTTTAGGTAGTTATGATCAGTTGCTGAATAACAGCTACAAGTGATGTAGACTAAAAGTTGCACAAATATTTGATAGAGTAGCAAATATCGGACGTGATCCGCAGTTGAGATTACTTCTTGGAAACTGTCATAAGTAAGTCTCACAGTGGTTGTCCTATCACCTGAGGTATCTGGTTTAATGTCATGAGGACTACTGAATACTTAGTGCACTCAACCGCTACGCCGTAACAGGGTGGCTATAAAGGGCGTAACTAGATTCAGCGGAAGCCGTGGTATTAAATGCAGATATGCAAGATGGGATTTGCACCTCTTCTCTGAAGAGAGATATTTCTGGCCCTTCTTGACTGATTGAATACACTGATGAAGTGCATGGCCATGCCCAAATGAACTGATTAGTTCTTTGTCGTTTACCTATCAGTAGAGGTCGGATAGTCAAGAAACATAATCTTGAGTATTTAGAGTTGACTTATTCCAAGCTCATACTCATAGATGAAATATCGTGATGCAAAGGGAAAAACCAAGATATACCCAATTTATGAACAGTAGTTTCATAGATGTTATTTCCTTAAGGAAATGTTCTATCACCAGTCTAGGTATAAGAGTTCTTGTAACCTGGTCAGCCTAAGTGCCTGTCTAGGGGCCTCCTTAGGTCCGTGTAATCAAGGCGGTATTGCCAACTTGCACAAGTGGGAGTCTGTTAGTAATTATGTGCAAAGTTGACAAACCAAGTAATTACACATCCAATGTTACAAGACACTTGAGGGTCACCCTGTGAGGACCTATAAATCGAATAAATTAAATGAAACCCAGAAATGGAGAATTGGGATTTATAATAGTCAATTATAAATCAATTGGGTAATTTCAGTCAGAAATCCTAAAGTTGGAGGGTTATTAATTAATTAAGTAGATTATATATTTATTAGATAAATAAATATATAATAGAATAATTAATTAAAGGAATTACATATTTAATTATCTAAAGCATTCTTTTCTTGAAAGAAAAGAATAAGATAATTACAAAGGGGAAACTGAATCAGATGGAAACTGTGTTTCCCACATATATAAATAAGCCTTATGGGTTTAAGGTTAAATTAATTATCTGATAATCAGTTTTCTAAAAAACCTCTCTTCCCTCTCTCCTACTCAGCGCCGCCCCCTCCCTTTACCAACAAACCAGTTCGGTTTTTTCAGCGCATTCGGGTTTCAGTTCTACTAGAGGAACATTCGTTGGTCGTTCATTGGTGGATTCATTCTCAAGCAATCCAGGTAAACCATTATGACCTTTAACTGTAGGATTAAATAAAATAACGATTATGATTTGTGGATTTTTAGAGTTTTGTATCCAAATCGCTTCCGCATCAAATCAAACCAGTGTGGTTTCGATTACATAAGCCTTTGACAGATTGATCATTAGGTTTATGGGATTTTGTGAACTAGTTAGGTTTCGAGATCCACAATTATCCTCGTGTCAGTTTGACCCGAGGGATCCCACAAAACCCAACAAGTTCATGGTGGTTTAGATCCGACGAAATAGATTTAGGGGTTTTCTTGATTTGGTGGTGGTGGTTGGTTTAGAGGCAGCGATGGCGGTGGTGGTGGTTTCGTGGCAATGGCGGTGCTGGTGCTTTGAAGGAGGCGATGGTGGTGGTGGTGGTTTGAATGCAGCGATGGCAGTGGTGGTTTGGAGGCAGTAGCCGTGGTGGTGGTGGTTTGGAGGTGGCAATGGTGGTGGTGGTGGTTTGCAAGGCGGTGGCGGTGGCGGTGGTGTTTTGATGGCGGCAGTGGTGGTGGTTTGCAAGGCGGTGGCGGTGGTGGTGGTGTTTAGGTGGCGACAGTGGTGGTGGTTTGCAAGGGGGTAACGGTGGTGGTGGTGTTTTGGTGGCGGTGGTGGTGGTGGTTTGCAGGGCGGTGGCGGTGGCGGTGGTTTGGAGGGCGGCATCGATGATGGTGGTTTGGAGGGTGGCAGCGGTGGTGGTGGTTTGGAGGAAGTGGTGGGGGTGGTGGTGGTTTGAAGGCAGTGGTGGTGGTGGTGGTTTGGTGGCAATGGTGGTGGTGGTTTAGGTTTATATTAATATTTCAAAACAGGTCCTTGAACCCATTTAGTAAACTAGTGGGATGAAATTTGTAATTTGCTCAAAGAAGAATGAGTTGGCATCCTATGTGGCATCCTATGTGGCTAAGTTACCGGTTACCTTCTTAGTAGGTAAACCGATACATACAATGGCAAAGTTTAGCAAGTTCGATACATTAAATGGTAAGTTTTGAAGTTCAGTACATACAATGATAAAACGTGACAAGTTGGATACATTTTGGTGTACTTTTCCCAAATGTCATAATAAAATAAATAAATAAAGTAAAGTAACAAAATGTGAATTTGTAACACCCCAAAAATTGGAGTCAACAAAAACTTCCATTTAATGAAAGGTGGTGTACAAAAGTAACGCCATGGCGTGAGCTCTTCCCAAAACGGGGTATAAGTAGTGTAATAATTACAACGTTTGTAATCAATTAAAGAATTACAATAACCAGCTAGTCTAGTTCCGTCTAGGAAGAAGACTACAAAAGGGTTATCGATCAACAACAAGTCTCGCGGCCAAAGGACTGGACTCTCAACTTTCCCCCATGCTCACTCAAAGTCCGTAGCCTACTTAGGAGCGGCGTCCCTAGTACCTGAGAGAATCATCGACACCAAACAAGTGTTAGGCTAAAGGAGCCTACTGAGTTGTACAAATAATACCATACATGAAGAATGTATTAAGACATGCGAGATATACAAGATTATACTAGCAACATAAATAGCATGTTAAACCGGTTTATTATTATCTTCGGAAACAATGGGCGCGACCCATTTCCACCAACCAATACCCCGACATTCGTTACTTCCAAACACCTCGATGTCCCGAATTTAGCATGGCAACATCATCCGAGGCCCGCGCCCAAGGAGCAACCTGAGGGCCGGCGACATAGGTACAAACCCCAAGACTGTTTGGTGTGGAAATATTGCGTTGGTTCGTCCATGTTATTATCATATGAGATCGTGATACGGAATTTAGCATCGTGTCACGTCCATGTTGTTTCCTACAAGACCTTGATACTGAATTTAGCATAGCATCTCGTCTACATCATTTACATACAAAACCTCGACACTGAATTTAGCATAGCGTCATGATAGAGGTATATATCGAGGGTCTCAAGCCCCTTTACATCATTTCACATATATATCAACATATTCGGGTATCAAACCCCCTTTATATAATTCCTTGGGTTTAACATATACGATAATCATGTACGATATTCTACCACATGTATTCAACCACATAACCCAAATCATTCATGTAGGCATAATCATCATACGTTTCATGAAAGCTTTAAACTCGACATGATAAGTGATTCATACTAAAGTCATGTTCATCCACAAAATCAAGTAAGGAATGTAAAACCATCAAGATGATGTGCTCTCAGTTTTAACAAAACGGTTTTAACAACTCACCTTAGGGTTTTGTGACAAAAACCCCCAAATCCAAGATTTAGGTCAAATAACGAGCACAAACCTAAAATCAAGTAAATCGTACTCTAGGTTAGTTCATAACTCTACAAGGGTTTAAATATAGCTTATCGAGTGAGATCCAAACTAAAAACCCTAGGATTTGAGTTTCCCCCTTTTCAAGCAACAATGGTGGAGGATGGATGAGTGGAGAAGATGAAGTGAGTGAGATGTGGTTTCCAACCTAGCTAGCTCCAAGTAAGGATTCAACCTCAAGATCTTGAAGAGCTTGGAAAATGGAGAATATAGGAAGAAAAATCGGCTCAAATGGATAAGGGGTGAATAAGTTATGCCAAAAAGAAGAAAGAAAGCTATTTAACCCGACCTCAGGCCTGACAGCCCCTTAGCGATCGCTAAGAGGCATGCTTAGCGGTCGCTAAGTGTAAACTCAGCAAACAGAAAGTTGGTTTTCTTGGTCCTAGCGATCGCTAGAACAAGTCTTAGCGGTCGCTAGGTACTGTGTGCGGGGTGGAATCTTGTTTTGGCCATAACTTTTTCGTTACAACTCCGATTTCGATTCCGAAAGGACCGTTGGACTCGTAATTGGATTTCCTAACATACTAAACCATAAAATATAGGTTTTGATTCAAAATTCTAATTCTCATAATTATTAACGAGTCATTAATATAACCGAAATCACGGGTGTTACAATCCTCCCTCCTAAATAAAATTTCGTCCTCGAAATTCGTTACACCTATGTGAACAACTGTGGGTATCTCTGTTTCATGTCCTCCTCGGCCTCCCATGTGACGTTAGCACCTCGGTGGTGCTTCCATTGAACTTTGACCATTGTCACCTCCTTATGGCGTAGTTTCTTCGTTTTTCTTTCTAGGATAGCTTCCGGTTCCTCTATACATCGGTTGCCGGTGTCGACTCGAATCTCCGATAACGGAATGACGCTCTCCTCCTCGGCTAGACACTTCCGCAAGTAACACACGTGAAAGGTGGGATGTATCCCATCCATTTCGGGTGGTAGCTCTAACCGATAGGCTTGTAGTCCAACCTTTTCTAAAATGGTAAACGGTCCTAGGAAACGTGGGCTAAGTTTCCCCCGTTTCCCAAACCGTATGATACCCTTCCAAGGGGACACTTTCAACATCACGTGTTCCCCCACTTGGAAGTCTATGGGACGACGTTTCTTGTCGGCGTAGCTCTTTTGACGGTCTTGGGCGGCTTTCAAACGCTCGCGAATACCCTTTACTTTATCCGCCGTCTCTTGTATGATTTCGGGTCCCGCGAATTGTTTCTCACCCGCTTCCAACCAACAAGCTAATATGTATAAATCAAATAAGCCAACATGTATATCGATGTACTAATTAAACTGATTCCCACTAAATTGATATCAATTATAATTAGTCGTCGAAGGTTGTACCAAGTGTCTAAACTTGGTTTAGTGCACAATAACAAATGGTGTGTGCCACGATAATACCATGGTATCAACTTATTTAATAATTTAATAATTTAATAATTATCAATTATATAGATCATTTTGAAATAAAAAATTTTCAATTTAATTTTGATTATTCACCTAATTCTAAACCCTAACCTTTTGCTTGATTTATTGTTTTCAATCCCTACCGTCATTGTTGATGCCATAACTCCACCCCTAGTCATTTGCATCCAGGTTTTTCCCCAATAATTATTATAATTGTATATTTGTATAAGGAAAGCCAAATACATCGTATGATTTGCTATGGATATCAAAAAATGTGAATTGCTTCAAATACATACGTCACATCAAAGATCACTTTTTAGTTTTTACATTCTTAATCCACTTATTTCAATTCTCAATCCATTCACACCTTTAGTAAATTGGGTGCATATAGCAATTCATATGGTGTATTTAGCCTCCCCTATAGCAGCCCCCATTTGTATTACAACTTACCTTTGCTTTCTTTGATAATTTATTTAATAATCAATTATATTGATAAAAAATTATTCTTATTTTGGTCTTCAAAAATTGAAATAAAAGGTTTTCAACTTTATTTTAATTATTCACCTTACCTTCTAAAGCAAACAATCTAAAATCTAAACATTTTCCTTACTAAGATATATGGTTTTCAATCTTTATCATCATTGTTGTTGCAACAACCCCAACCCCAACCCCTAATCGTTGCATCTAGATTTTTCTTCCCAATGATTATTGTATTGTATGAATTTACACTTGGGCTATGTTTGGCAAGCGTAGCTTGTAAGCTAGCTGTTAGCTGATAAGCTAGCGGATAGCTGATAAGCTAGCTATTAATTGATAAGCTTGTTAGTAGCTGATAAGCTAGCGTATGAACAAATTATGTTTGGCAAAAACTAGCTTATGAGTATGTAAAATGACCAAAAAGGTATATTTGAATTTAATAATTAATATTAATAAGGGTATAATTGGAAAAAGCTACAACAAGCTCCTCATAAGCTACTCAAAGTAGCGTTTCAAAAAGCTAGCTTTTATAAGCTAGCTTCCTGGTACATGTTTGGATGGACTAGCTTATAAGCTAGCTTATGTTTGCCAAACAAAGCCTTGGTTTCTTCTTACTCGATAAAAGCCATATGAAGAATGGAGAATCTCACTTTGTAAATGATGAAAATTACATTTACTAGGTTGAAGACGTTTATGAACCCGGGGCGAATCCATAATTTTTTTCCAAGTAGCGACATCATTCGACTACAAGAAACAAATAGAGATACTTTTCAGTTTTTATAAAATCAACATTGGTCTAAATAGTTGGTTCCTTTTTTTTTAAGCATAAGGTCTTTGTTCTTTTGTTCTTACAATTTTTTATGAAACACAAATATGATGCTAGAAGTTACTATAATCTAGAAAACTGACTCTAATAGGATTTAAACACAATGCTTCACACTTAAAAAACAAAAAAAACTAACAAACTCCACCAAAATAAACTTTTATTTTTCTTATACTTTCAAAATATAGCACATGACAATTAACACACAACAAATTGAATAACACTTTTCGCAACATCTTACTAACACACAACAAGTTGATAGAGTAACACTTTTCTTAACACCTTACTAATATACAACAAATTGATACAATAATACCTTTCTCAACACCTTGCTAACATATAACAAATTTTACAAAAAATAAATAAATATTTGCTTATATATGTAATGATCTAAAACAATGGTAGGCCATCAGCTGTCCTCCATTTTCTTTGCACTTTATCACCCACTATAAACACACACATAGACACCCCACATCCTCAATCACACCAAATGCTACAATGAACTCCACCCCATTTCCATTTTCTCCCTCCATCCAATCCCTCTTTAATCCATCCAATAAACCACCCCTTTCATCTCTTCATCCTTCCTTAAAATTCCCCAACACCCATCTCAAAACATCCCAGATTCCATTCCGACCACCCACCGTAACCGCCTCCGCATCCGCCGCCGCCAACAGCTCATACATGGCGGCGACGGATGCGGAGACGTTGTACGACCTCCTCGGAATATCCGAGAGCGGCACGCTCTCGGATATCAAGAGGGCGTACAAGCAAATGGCGTTGAAGTACCACCCCGACGTGTCGCCTCCCGACAGGGCGGAGGAGTACACGTCGAGGTTCATTCGGGTGCGCGAGGCCTACGAGACGCTATCCGACCCGGAGGCGAGATCCGTTTACGATAGGTCCGTGGCGGACGGTTTGCGGGTTGGGTTTTCGGGTAATAAGAGGGGGATCCGGGTCGACCCGGGATCCGAGGATAAACGGCGGTGGAAGGACACGTGGGAGGGGCAGGTGGCGGAGCTGATGCGGCGGAGCCGGGTGAAGTCGCGGAAACCGGATCCGGCGGGCGGGGCGTCGTGGGCGACCCGGATCCGGAATCAACGGAGCGGGTCGGGTGTTAACGGGTCGGATCAATAGCAATAATGGCGTCTTTGGCTATATATGCCTAATATTAAACTTTTTCTTGAACTTTATTAGCTTTTTGTGTAGGAAGTCGATATTTTTTTAGTTTTTCTTAATTTTGAATCTTTCAAAATCTTTATTGCAATAAAACCACTATAATATGTACAAATGTTTGATTTTGGTCCTTTTACTAACAGAAGTTAAATTCCATTCGTTAACTTTCTAATATGCTCGTTAACTTTGTTAACTTTCTAGTATGCTATGTATATAAGCAGTGGCAGATCGAGATATTTTCATATTTGATGGGGGCATTTTTAAGATAGTTCTTTGATCGATTTCGAAAATCTTTTTTTCAGATTTTTGATTGATTTTGATGATTTTTTTATTGATGAGCTTCCATTTAAAAAATCACTTCGAGGAACAGTTGTATAAATTATAAAATAATTGTTTTCCAAAATATTATGAGGAACAATTGTATAAATTATAAAATAATTGTTTTTCAAAATATAAGCTGACAATGATTTGAATAATTTCTTAATCTATCCTTTAAATTTAAAGATAACTGAAAATTTATCTTCATCATTAAAGTAAATGATACAGGCATACAGCCAGCTAACTCCCAAGATACCAAATCAAATGTTTTTATACATTATAAAAGTTTTTTTTTCAATAATTATTTTATAAAGACTAAAATGAAGAAAGTCAAAATCATAGGGACTAAAATTACAATTTTTTTATTTTATATTTTTGTATGTGTTCAAGATTGTTAAGATATTGTAAACTAATTATTAAAAATCGTCTTATAGTTATTACTTTAATAACCATATAATAAACCGTACATTGGTAGGTATGATTAAAATTTAACTAATATTGTTATATGCATCAAAGATATTTAAATAAGTATTTTATAGTACAAAGCAATGAAATCATTTTCTTTTTGTAGATTTAGTTTCTTAAAATAGATGTTAGGTACAAGATTGAGACATACTCGTTAAGGTTTGTGAGACAAAAATGACTTGTTAACCCTTTTATTCCAAGTTTGAATCCCGATGTTTCTAAATTGTGACTATTGGGGATTAAACTGACAGCTTGCTTTAGCTGTCAATAAACCTTATTGAAATTTGTCAAGACAAAACCTTGGATATTCTTAAGGAAAATGATACTTAAAAAAGGTTTTAAATAAAAATAACTTGAAGTTGTGTTTTCTTTTCGTATGTTTCTTTAAATGAGCTATTGTTTACTTTTTATTTATTTTTGACTTTTAACTTAATATTATTGTCATCAAGTAACCATTAATATCCGAGCTTTAGCTCAATTTTCTTGGAGTTTTCTGTGGAAAAAAACAAGAAGTTGAGACCTAGAAAGAAAAAGCGGGTTTGTTGAGAACTTTTAATCACATAAGTAATAAAAAAGTTTTTTTTGGTGGCAAGTCTTTTCATAATATTGTTGGTAAATAAGAGCTCTTAATAAAGCTTTATTATAAATGTTCTTGCTTTTTGTACTAAAAATTAATTTGGATTTTAACTTCCATTTGACACATATAGATGTTTTATGTTAAGCTAAAATAGTTTTGGTTTATATTATGAATTTTTTGTTACAGATACGTGAAATCAGTAACTATTAATTTTTCAACATAAATCTATAGAATATTTTATATTGGATCATCCGTGGACCATAACATGATTACGAATAAGACATGAAATATCTAATGTAATTATGTCATTGATGCATGTTAGGATAAGATGCATCAAAGTACATCAAATCAATTTATGTATAAAATGTAGTTTATGATGGGTTTGAGATCATCCACATCGAAGCACTGTCATCCATATTTTTAAAGTGTCACATCAGCTTTGCGATAAATCTCTAAATCTCTACGTCAATGCAATATCATATTTCTTTATTCTTTATTCCCCCATAACGGTTAATCTACATATGCATATATGTACACACGTTATTATACCTATATCGACGTCTTTTTTCTTATTTATATAACTGATCTATAAGTAGATTGATATAAATTACAGAGTAAACTCTAATTTTGATCTTTAACGTTTAATAAAAAGTTTAAAAGTGAGGCATAGACTTTAATAAGTCTAGAAATAGTGATTTACATTTGTTTTGAAAATGATCAATAGTAACTAACTATGTTAAATGTTATAGTTAAGACAGGGGTATTTTCCTTTTACGTACATTTGTAAATATATTTCTTTTGAAATAGATGCTTGGCAAGATGAAAAAGGTTTTAAATAAAAATAACGTGAACTTATGTTTTTTTTTTATATAGTTTTTTAAAATCTGGTTATTGTTTACTTTTTTTTTATATTGACTTAACATAATATTATTGTCATCAACTATTCAGAGCTTGGACAACTCAATTTTCTTAATATTATTCTTGGAGTTTTCTGTTGAAAATAACAAGTGGGAAGCAAAAAAAAAAAAAAAACAGGTTTGCTGAGAACTTCTGATCAAATGCACCAAAAAATTTGTCAAATGCATCATTCTCTCTCATACACATCATTATCATAAACGGCTTTTTACATTTCTAATACCAGAACTAACCTGATTTTGACATAAAGTAAGGTGCATATAGCAATCTCCTTATTATAAGAGGGTTGTTATTCCCACCCCTCACTCACATAAAATACTGGGTCTCACTTATGGGTTTTATATATGCACTCAAACCACTAACTTCCATCGAAGGGTGAGCGTGGTCCGGAAACCAAATCAAACCGAAACCGATAGGACCAAAACCGAAAATATCTAAATATTCAAACCGAAAACCGAACCAAATATGTATATACGGTTTCGGTTTGGTCTCGGTTTCGGTCCAGTTTTTCGGTCCTAGAACCGAATTAGGACCGAATTGAAAGCCATTTTTTATTAATCAGTACCAAATTACACAAAACTCAAAACCACCAACTCCATCAAATATAGCTCAAATTGGACTCCAAAAAAGAAGATAAAAGTATGTAAATTCTCACATAAAGTGCTAAAACAAACAAAGTGTAGCGATAAAACATGTAAACTCAATTACATTATGTTCACAAAAAAGTGCAACCATAAATCGGTCATTCATTGAAGTTTAATCTCTATCAGTCATGTCTTATTTTGTTAGTGATTTGATTACTGACCTTTGAAATTTTTAAAAAATTGGTTATCTTTTGAGTTATCGGTTCGGTCCGTTGAAAAACCGAAACCGATAAGAGTGAATTTAGAAAACCGAAAACCGAACCAAAAATTATATACGGTGTTGATTCGGTTCGGTTTCGGTCGTTTTTCAGTTTGGTTCGATTTTTTCGGTTCAAATATTTACTCCTAGAGTTCCATCCCCTTATAAAGGGTGGGGGATAGAATTCATTTATTATTATAAATGCTATTGATTTTTGTACTAAAAAATGATTTGGATTTTAGTTTTCAGTTGAAACATATGGATGCTTTATATTAAGCTAAAATAGTTTGGTTTACATTACGAAATATTTGTTACAAATACGTGAAATGAGTAAGTGAGTAACTATTGGTTTTTCAAAGTAATTTTCTTTGTAGGAAATATACACATGGGTAATTATTTAATTATTTGGCAGACATAAATCTATAGAAGATACTAGATCATCTATGGAGTGTGGAACATAAATCTTTCATTGATTATTTTCCTTTTCCAGTTTTTCTTTTACAATAGATGCTTGGTAAGATGATACTTAAAAACTTTTAAATAAAAATAACTTAAAATCATGTTTTACTTTCACATACTTCTTTAAATGTAAATTGTTGTTTAATTACCTTTTATTTGTATAGATTTTCGACTGAAGGTTAATGTCATCAACTAATCATTATCCGAGCTTTGACAACTAATCTTTTTTGGAGTTCTCTGTCGGAAAAAAAAGTCGGGATCTATAAAGAAAAATAAGTTCGTTGAGAACTATTACATGCATAAGTAGTAAAAGGATTTTTTGGTCGGGAGTCTTTTCACGATATCATTGTTGGAAAGAAATGAAAAAAAAAAAAACTTTATTGTAGATGTTCCTCAATTTTGTACTAAAAATTGATTTGGAGTTTACCTTTCATTTGAATGAAACATATGAGATGTTTTGTCATAAGCAAAAATACTTTTGCATATGTGAAGAAATAAATAATTCTTTTTCAAAGTAATTATTTCGCATGAAATGCACCATTTATTTGATTATTTGTCTGACATAAATCTATAGAAAATTCAAGATTGAATCATACATGGACTATAACAACGATTCTTAGTTTTTGGATCGGCGCAAATACATTCCGTGCTTTTAACCCAACTCAAGCCGAAGAAAATACCCGGGGCAATTATATTGTTTGACCATAGATACATTATTAGGATGTGATATACCAAATCAATCTTCATATAAAACATGATTTATTGATAGAGTTGAAATTTAAAGTAATCAATGATTTAGATCCGATTCTTAATTTTCTCGTATTAACTTAACTTTTTAGAGCATATCCAAAAGTCTTTCAAGATTTTATAAATGATGTAACAATATTAGGTGTACAAGATAACTGTGACGTCCACTTTCTAAAACCACCAGTTTGACATGAAAGTAACCAACATTCATTTGAAAGCGGAAGCTCGTCCAAAACACACTTTTAAAAACTTGATAAACAGTGGTCAAAGCCAACAGTTTAGCAAAATGTAATAAGTAACGGAAACTCATTCCAAACATAATTATTTGAAACCATTTAAAACATCGTAAAAGTGTAACTGAAATCCATTCATGTTTAGGAAAAACACCAACCAAACTGTTTACACAATTTAACAACGTTTATAAACCGTAATCAAGTAGTTCTTTTAAAACCTTTAACACCATCCTTTCTAATCTTGTCCATTGAGACTGAACTGGCGAATCCCGGAACCTCACTTCTTATCCTTTCCCTTACGGGAAGTACCTGTCACTAAAAATGGTAAACAACAACGGGTAAGCTTTCGCTTAGTGAGCACACATCTATACCAACGTAACCATACATACATAATCAAAACACATAGTCATCACATGCATAAAACTTGCTCCCTTGACACTGGTACCAGGCCGCTTAATCCATAACTTGATCCATTGTCCCCGAAGGAACACATCTTCCCTAGGGGTATTTCTACCACCATAGGTACTATCATAACCGCTTCCCTAGGGGTATCACTACCACCATAGGTACTATCATATCCATCACATAATCATGTCACATAATCACATATGCATATCAATCACATAGGCATGATCATCATCAATATAGATAGAGTACTCACCTGACAATGTGTTACTCAAACAAGCACGTTCACAAGTGAAAGGTTCGCCACGTACCACCTATAACATATACGTACACATAACACGTATCAACTATTATTTAAATTAATCTTAATAAACGTACCCGAGCCTTAGGTTCCAAACTCAAGGAAAAGCTACTCCAACTCTATCAACCTTTCTACATTATTAACTTAAACAATCCCTTACGGAAAACCCCTTGAGAGAACCCCAAATGGTTGCCGCAAGAAAAAAGTCGCAAAAAGAATATATAAACTTTCTGCCCAACTCCCCGGCCGGGGAAGAATTCTTCCCGGCCGCGAAAGGAGGCAGATTTCCTTTCTCCATGAGTTTTCAATCCCAAACTCGTGGGTTTTCACTCCAACCCATAATTTCAACCATTCTTTGAGCAAATAAGTGTATACAACCATCTCCAAACATTCAATTACATTCTATAACATATAACCATTACAACCTCCAATTGATGATCAATTAATCATAAATTCCCAAACCAATTTAATTGGAACCCTAACCTCCAAAAATCAATTCAATCCAACCAAATACAAAGTCTATACTTCATTCTCATACCAATAACCAATAATTATAACATCAATTTGAAGTATAAACAAGTATTTGATGATCAATTGATCATCTCTCCACAAACCCTAGTCCCAACCATAAACTCAATCTTACACAAACATGAATTGGAATCATACCTTATGCAATTCTCGTAGCCACCACTTCAATTGCACCATAGCAACCTCTGAACTTACTTCAATTGCTTCCAATTTCTCCAAGGATTCGCTATCTCTCTCCCTTCTCTTCTCTGGAAACCGTCTAAACAAAACTGAAGGGAAGTTGAGGGCTTTTCTTCTTATACACAAGCCACCACTCAACCCTTGCACTTTCACTTAATACACTTTAGCCCCTAGGCTCCTACAAATACGTTAACTGGGTTAATTAACTAATCTGACCTCGTTAAAACTTAACACGGGAAACGAGGCGTTACAATAACCTCAGGGTCTTTCTAATACAAGACATTGTAAACTATTTATGTGGCTCTTTTAGCATTCTTTCTTTTATATAAATAAATTTATTTTATGAGTTAATTATTTTAATCAATTTTAATTAAATTCACTATATTTTTTATATAAAATATATTAAAGAAATATAAAACTTTAGTCATCTTACATATTTTACAATTAATTATTATTTATATTGTGATTATCTTTAATATTTATATTATAATTAATCAACCATTACACCAACATACAAAATACAATAAGTAAATAAATCACACATAAATAAAACCTCGAGGCCAATTAAACCATAAGTAATCAAAGGAGGTATTGTTATTGAACCACAAAAAACTTAAATAGAAGAAAAAACCCTTGTAAATGATAAAAGTGTTGAGCAATGTCCCACATTGGACACAAAGTGAACTTGTAATGTGCTTATAAGGGTCCTGGGCTACTCTACTCATAGCCAATTGGTTTTGAGTTGGAACCCCACAAACTTACATGGTATCAGAGCAAGGTTCACCCGTTGTTGGTCAAAAAAAAAAAAAAACCGCACGGACTCCACGTAACCCAAAGTATCCACGTGTTAGGCTAAAAAGAACGCCACACGTGAGGGGGCGTGTTGAGCAATGTCCCACATTGGACACAAAGTGAACTTGTAATGTGCTTATAAGGGTCCTGGGCTACTCTACTCATAGCCAATTGGTTTTGAGTTGGAACCCCACAAACTTACATGGTATCAGAGCAAGGTTCACCCGTTGTTGGTCAAAAAAAAAAAAAAAAACCGCACGGACTCCACGTAACCCAAAGTATCCACGTGTTAGGCTAAAAAGAACGCCACACGTGAGGGGGCGTGTTGAGCAATGTCCCACATTGGACACAAAGTGAACTTGTAATGTGCTTATAAGGGTCCTGGGCTACTCTACTCATAGCCAATTGGTTTTGAGTTGGAACCCCACAAACTTACAAAAAGTATATTTTTGATGTCAATTATAATAAGTGAAAAATAATTATAACTTTAAATTTAAACTTAATAAAAAAAGACACAATGTACAAGTATTGTTTACACTATGATGTGATACACAAAAAGTACTAGACCTAAAAACATAATACTTGAAAACATATGGAATTAATAACATAGCATTAGTTGGGCTTGAACTAAACATGAATAATTATCAAGCCATGGAAATGAGATTAGAAGATGAGAAAGATTGTGCATAGTATATCTTCCTCTTAAAAAGAGGAAGTGGTACTTAATATCATTTCTTTCCCCTTGATTCAAAAGCAAAACCAACAATCTCTAGTGATGTGGTGCATTGGTAAGGTTCAAGACAATATCATTTGAAAGCGATACTTTTAGGGATATTGTATTGGTGGCTACTGAGCTTTCTCAAAAGACAATGAACTAAAAAAAGTATTTATGAAGATCCTCCAACTTTCAAATCAGAATCATACACATAAACTAATATCAAGTTGATGCTAGAAATCTATAAAACAACCATCATGCAATATTTAAAGACTAGGAACAAAAACTAATATACAATTAGTGATTCTTTTATTTATGCAATTATTAATTGCAATATCACTCACAGTGAGGTGTAAAGCTTAAGGGTACATTTCATGCGACTTTATACGTTAACAACAAGTCATCGACAACCCTAGCTAACGAAACCTATGCCCCATAATCACATCTCTTCTCATTGGTGAAACCCCCTTGTGGTCATCAATGACAAAAAGTCTAAAACTTCCACTACCTAGTTTTTTTAGTAATGTAAAGCTAGATTATTTTATGTTGTTGTCATTACATATTAGTTGTTTTTTTTTATTGCATGTCACAATTTAAGGATATCTCCAATATAAAACACCAAGATTTGCTTTACTTGTTGCAAAAAATAAAAAGAAATTATGCAAACGATAAATCATCTACAAAACACTACACCATTTTTACACTAAAATAAAATACTACAAGTATATTCATTTTTATGTAGATTACATAAATATTTCATATTATTAGTATGATTATACTCATATATTTTTATATTTTCCCGAAAAACTTTATCATCAGACCATTTAAACCAAAATCAAATTTACAACAAATTCCAATTTTATTAGCTAAAACTACAATATATTTAACTACATTTTAAACATCTTTCTAAACTAATATCTTAAAGAATTATTCGGATATTTTTAAGTTAAATTTATTAAAATATAAGTTTAATGTAGATGTAATTTATTTAAATATATTAGATGATGAAATATAATATAAATCATGGGTAAATTATTAAAACCTTATAAAAAAATATTAGTGAATAACGATACATTAACTACAAGGGTGGTGGCATAGTGGCAAATTACCTATGGTGAAACATCTCATCTTTCACGGGCTCCATTTCAAAGGCGAACATTTTGCGATCAAACTTAGTAAACAACTGCAACTTGTCAAATGTGCAATTTAGGTAAAGTTTAGATGAACATTTTCTAAAAAATAACAATAACAATAACAATGACTTTGATATACTATTAATAACATTAAAACAATACAATAATATAAAAAGGGATGTAATGCATTATTGAAGGTGGTTTAAGACTATCTTAAAATGAAGAAATTAACTTCTTTATAATGGAGATAACATGTGTAACACCCGGAATTGTGGGAATATTAGAGACAACTTGGATTATCTGGAAAATGCTTGAAAAGCAAAGAATTGGTGCTAGACCGTGCACTAAAAGGGGTGACGGTAACCGGCCGAGAAAGATTGGCGGTCAAGTGTTCGATAAATGAAATGAAACTTCAAAAGAGAGCTTAAATCAGCAGCCGGGGGGACTTGAAGTCACTTGGCATCCCACGTGAGCAACTAGGCCATCAGGTAGCGCGCGAGACTTGAAGTCCCGGGGCAACCCTCGGGGGCTGCTGACCTTGTTAGAATCAGGTAGCGTGCGAGACTTGAAGTCCCGGGGCAACCCTCGGGGGCTGCTGACCTTGTTAGAATCAGGTTGTGCGCGAGACTTGAAGTCACGGGGCAACCCTCGGGGACGTGCAGCAAACATAAAAGGGGATTTTCAGCATTGAATTTGATAGCTACGAATTCTTTCTCAAAGAGAGCAACAAATACACCATCTTGGGTGATTTTTGGTTGGAGAAATCATCAAGAAGAACAACGATAACGATTGGAGAGTGAATTCCACACCGAAATCACCATCAAGCTAGTTAGAACTTCAAGTTCATCATCATCTTCTCCACCTCTCACAACCTCAAATCACCATTGTTGCAAGTGTTCTCCATTCTAGGGTTTGTTCAATATTTGGCTAGGTAAGCTGATCTAAACCATTTTAGGTTGATTAATATATATGTAAAAGTTATGAAACTAACCTAGGGTTCGATTTACTTGATTTTAGGTTCGTTCACGTATTTGACCTAGATCTTGGAATTTGGGGGTTTTGTGGCAAAACCCTAAGGTGAGTTATTAAAACCGTTTTGTTAAAACTGAGAGCACATCATCTTGATGGTGTTACATTCCTTACTTGATTTTGTGGATGAATATGACTTTAGTATGAATCTCTTATCATATCGAGTTTAAAGCTTTCGTGAAATGTATGATGATTATGCCTACATGAATGATTTGGGTTATGTGGTTGAATACATGTGGTAGAATATCGTACATGATTATCGTATATGTTAAACCCAAGGAATTATGAAAAAGGGATTTGATACCCGAGTATGTGGATATGTATGTGAAATGATGTAAAGGGGCTTGAGACCCTCGATATAAACCCCTATCAATGACGCTATGCTAAATTCAGTGTCGAGGTCTTGTATGAAACAACATGGACGTGACACGATGCTAAATTCCGTATCACGATCCGATATGAAAATAACATGGACGAACCAACGCAATGTGTCCACACCAAACAGTCTTGGGAGGTTCTGAAATAGGAATGCCCCTATGTCGCCGGCCCTCGGGTTGCTCCTTGGTGCGCGGGCCTCGGATGATGTTGCCATGCTAAATTCGGGACATCGAGGTGTTTGGAATTAGTGAATGTCGGGGCATTGGTTGGTGGAAATGGGTCGCGCCCATTGTTTCCGAAGATAATAATAAACCGGTTTAACATGCTATATATATGTTGCTAGTATAATCTTGTATATCTCGCATGTTTTAATACATTCTTCATGTATGGTATTATTTGTACAACTCACTAGGCTCCTTTAGCCTAACACTTGTTTGGTGTCGATGTGTCTCTCAGGTACTAGGGACGCCGCTCCCAAGTAGGCTTCAGGCTTGAGTGAGCATGGGGGAAAGTTGAGAGACCGGTCCTTTAGGTCGCGAGACTTATGATTGACGATAACCCTTTTGTAGTCTTCTTCCTAGACGGAACTAGACTAGTTTGGTTATTGTATTTACTCATTCGATTACAAACGTTGTAATTATACATTTACTTATACCCCATTTTGGGAAGAGCTCACGCCATGGCGTTACAATTTGTATACCACCTTTTGTGCAATTGAAAGTTTTTGTTCGCCCTGATTTTTAGGGTGTTACAAGTTGGTATCAGAGCTTTAGTTTAAGCGAACTAGGTGTTGACTATAGAATACCTAGACTTAAACTTAGTGCACTACTAGACATGTCACCTATCTCGGGTAAAGTCTTAGGTGGGGAGAGTGATAGGGTTACGGATTCACGTTTATTCAAAGTTGTGATGATGGTAACGAGAATGCTTATGTATGATTAGTTCATAAATCACTTAGCTACTGATCTATGGATGCGTTATACGCGGGTGATTGAGTAACTGTTATTATGAGGATGATAAATGTTGAAGTTCGTAAAATAGCCTGTTCTTATCCTATTCTCGTGTATTGTGTATGACAGAATTGTATGGCGAACACCCGTAGTCAAACGGGCGCCGCGAGAGGACCACCCGACCAAACCGCTTCAACCGCCGACCAACGGGTATGTAAAATGACAAAAAATGATATATTGAGGTATGATAATTAATATTAATAAGGTTATAATTTGAGAAAACTACAAAAAGCTCCAAAAAGTTACCTCCAAGTAGCTTTTCAAAAAGCTAGCTTATAAGTTACTTTTTATCCATTCAAACATGTACACAAAAAATAAGCTAGCTTATAAAGCCATCCACTATGGTAGGTAAACCTTGAACCCAATGAACTTAATTGCCACATCAGCGCTACATCAGTTTTCCATTACCTTGCCCAAACCAATCCAAATCATCCACTGTACCAACCTAATCTTACACACATATTAAATAATTCATAAGAAAAAAGAAAAACGAAAAGAAGAGAGAGAAAGAAAGAAGAGAGAGATAAAGAGAACAAGACAGAGAAAGGGGGTGAGGGGGATAGGGTGCGGGTGGCGGTGGGGGTTTCCAATTGGTTTGTAGGAGCCGAGAACCACGAAGCCAAAATATACACAATGGTGTTGCCGTTCAAGCCGAAGGGCTCGATAGCCAAGCCGATGCCGTCGGGTTGTCCATAGTGGACTGGATGGCCTAAGCTACTTTGTGTTTACTAAATAATATCTTATAAAATTATTTATTGAATTGTATAATATTTATAAAATTATTTACTAAACAATACGTATATATCTAGTTATTCCATGTACACATATTAACTAAGGGAATGGTTCAAACGAGAACCCTTGCTATTTGCGAGAACGCAAGAACCTTCGCCTATATACAAAATCATATATGATTCATATATAAAATCACATATACAAAAATTATATATATAATCACGTACAAAATCATATATGATTCACATATAAAATCATATGTAATTTGATACACCGTTCACTTCCGTTTTTTTCGTTAATATAAAATCAAAGGTAAATTTGTACACAGATTAGGACGAGAATCGGGTCGGTTCGAGATCCATATACCAAGCAATAAGATATTCTTCTACAAACGATCGAGTCAGATCCCACCACTTTCATGAATCATTATTATTCCCTTTTCCTGCACACCAATTCAATTCCTCCTCCTTTTTTCTTTCTTTCGTTCGAAAATGGCGACTGATTTCTGGACATCCACACACTAGTAAGAAGATCTCAATTCTAGGGTTTCATCACTTCAATTTTGCAGCACTACTCTCAAAATTCATCAATTTTGTAGCCATTACTTCAATTTTTGATTTCAAATCAACTAATTCGTTTCTTCCAATTGTGCGTTTTCTGTGTTAGCAAACAATTACTGGACCAAGAAGAAGTAGATGTGGTCCACAGCCTTGACAAAGAGAGAGGAATCACTATTGAAGATTTCAAGCTCATCAAGTTGCATATGACCAATTGTATACATATCTCTCTCTCTCTCTCTCTCTCTCTCTATATATATATATATATATATTATATATACTACATAATATATTGTGTTTTCGTCTGTGATTTACGGAAGTTTTTGCTTCGTTGCATGAAGTTTGAAATTGAGTGAATTTGTTCAATCTGCTTCAATTTCGTAACTGATTCGTGATCAGTTTGCATTGATTAATATCGTCGTCGCGAGGAACAGCTGACGATTGTGTAATTTAGGTTTTTGACGAACTTTAAAGCAAATCGAGGATTCATGTAGGGTTTATGGATGTGATTGTAGCATCCTTCTGTGTGGAATTGTGTTCAGAAATATCTCTATGTTGATGATTACAGGAAGTAGTTTCAAATATCATACTTTGACTTTGTGGTCAAACACTCAAATATAGTTAGCATAATGTACTTATGGTTGAAGTTTTGAAAAATTGACATCCATGTTGAAGTAAAAATCAGTCCAATTTTGGTTGATATCAGTCAATGTTTTTCCTTCTATCTGGAGCAAATGGAATGATTGTGATCTACTATTTGAATTCATTTGAGTTGAATCATAGGATCTGAATTAAGGTCTTTAATGTTGATGTATGTGAGTATGACATTGATAGGTGGTTCAATTAGCATATAGAGTCCAAATGCTTTTTGTACACTGTTGGGAATGGATATCTTCTGGTCCTATAATAAGTTGTAACGGCTGGAAGCAGATTAGACATGATAACATAACACAATAGTTGACTACTGAGTAAAATATCATTCCATTGTCAATTATCATTTAGGGTTTTTGTTTTTTTGGTTTTTTTCCTTTTCCATCAAGTCCTGAATGGATGAAGTTGTTTGTGTAGATTAAGTTTTTTTTTCTTCATAAATGGCTTGAGTGTGTTTTTTAATTGGGAGGGGCAGATTTGGAATTTTTTTTAGCTTATAAAGCTCCTCCCACGAATCTTACTGATTAAGTCCCTACTAAAAAGTCTACTAAAAAGTCATGTATAGCCGACCAAATAAGCTGCGGGTCCAATTAAGCTCATTAAGCTGCTAACAAGAAGGTCCTTAGTTTTTCTCTCTGAAAGACCCGAAGTGGTTCTCAAAGAAAAGAAATTTGTGCTGCAGGTCCATTGATGCATCCTTGGGTAAATATCAAATAGCATGACTTGAACTTAAAACCTTTTGGGGTATCCTTAATAAGATCCAACCTTTGACCTCTGTAATCTTGTTTTTCTTGCAGATATTTCCCGATTGGCTCAAAATGTGAAAGTGAGGCAAAGGTTAGCTTCAATCTTTTGTTATATATATCTATATCTTAAATTTACGTTTTGCACATATATATTGGTCTCATGGTTGATGGTTAACTGTGAAACATATTTGTGACAATTAGTCAACAGACCTATAATGCATCTATAACTTTCACTTTTTTCATGAGTGCTAATGATTTGTAATTGAGACATGTATTATACCCTTTTGTGTCCCAAATGATTCAACAAATTTCTATTCATGAATTCAAAAAGTAAAATACAATGTTATTTACCTCTTTTTCAATATGCAATTGTTACCAATCATACCCTTCTATTGCATCTATTATATTGTTGAGGGGTATATTAGACAGTTGACTAACAAGCATACCCTTTTATTGAATCTTCTACTTTTAAGTTCTTTAGGGGTATTTTAGAAAGTTGACCAACAAGTAACAATCATACCCTTTTATTCACTGTGTGTCGAGCACCGAGGGACTTCACTTTGCACTTACAATTTGCAGTTTATCATATGGTTCACTAGGTTCATTTTTTTGTAACCTTCCACTATCTGGTTTTAATTGCATTAGTTACTATTTCAGGGTGGTAGCAACTGCGGTAACATATATGAGACGTGCTTATACAAGGTATATCTACATGCTTATCTGATAAATATACGTTCTAGCTGAATAATAATCAAATCTCATGAATCTATGAAAATTAGATGCATCTATTGTATGCAATCTGGTTGCATTGAAGTCGATAATTCTAATATATTTAGTCCTCCCATATTGCAGATGAATTTACCAACCATTTAGGAACTGCTCATTAGGAGCGTAATGGGCTTAATGGGGCACATAACTTATTTAGGCAGCTCTACATGACTGTTTGGTCGTCGCTTAATGATATAGAAAGTGGCTTTATTCAATAAGCTTCTAGGGGAGCTTTATGCAGAAGCGAAGTTTTTACAACCAACCTCTCTCAATTAAAGAACACGCTGCTTCCATCTATGAGAAAACTCTCCAAACAAAAACCTCCTCAACCCATACAGATAGATTAATTCATACAGACAACTTTGTCTTTATCCATACAAGATTTAATGGAAAACCAATCAAACAGACCCTTAATGTTATTAAATTTATGTACACTTTTCTAGGATATGCTTGATATATTTATCTATCTTGTAATGTTTAGAGCCTAATTGATGCAAATCATCTTTTGCATTTATTTGGTTTCAGGAGGAGTATGACCGAATATGATCCACGTCTGGTCGCACCAACATGTTTATACTTAGCATCTAAAGCGGAAGAAAGCACAGTGCAAGCAAGACTTCTTGTATTTTACATTAAAAAACTGCGTACAGTTCTTTTTCTTAAGCTCATTTGCTGGATTATCATCTAAGTTTGGAAAGAGGTGTCCTAAAAATTCAATTTCTTTTTGCAGATTCAGATGAGAAGTACCGATATGAAATTAAAGATATCCTTGAAATGGAAATGAAAATTTTGGAGGCGCTAAACTACTATCTAGTCGTGTTCCATCCTTATCGTGGATTGTCTCAGTAAGTCTATCTTCTACAAATATGTTAATTATATTTGAAGAAAAATTTAAACTTTTACCAAAATTGGTAATAAGAGCATATAGAATATGCTAAACATGGTCAAAGTGGCTAAAGTTATAGTATACCAACAAATACAATGAATAGCCTATAGTGTATTTGTCTTTATAGATTAACCCTCAGATCCTACATTCAGGTGGGATATAACGGGTATGGGTTGTTTGGTTTTATTGTGTTATACTCGTTACGATTTTTTTTTTTTTGTTTCTTTTAACAGGTTGCTTCAAGATGCTGGGATGAGTGATGCAACTCAAATGACATGGTAAGATCTCAACCGTTAACAAATTGCTTGGATTAACTTGGAACATGGGTCCCAAGCCAGTCTCTTTGCTAGAAATATACAGTGTAAGGCTATGGTTGTCTCCGACCCCCCAAACTAGGATCCACCGGGACTGGGTGACCCATTTTACCATCTGGTCGTACTAGTAGAGATGGCCAAATGGCCTGGGACTGGACCGACTTGGGACCGGGCCCGACGGTCTTTAATCGGTTACGATTTTTACAAGTTATATATCAAGTTTTTCAATATTATACACGAGTTTCAAGTTTTTTTATTTTTAAAATTTTCAAGTTTTTTTTTGAGTTTTTCTAGTTTTTGAAGTGTTACAATACTAAATGTCAAAAAACCGTAATTATAAAAACATTTATAACATTTTTGTATAAACAACAATTTTAAAAAATATTTTTAAAGTGTGGTTGAAATGACCCGATTAGTGATTTTAAAGTGTACTCCAATAAGATATAGTCCCAAAAAAAAAGATTTTTTTAAAGATATTATTTTGTGTTTAAAATTGATTTATGAAAAAAAAGTTGTGATCGGTTAAGGGAAAGCCTATTTGGGACTGGGACCGGGACCGGGACGGATTTGGGCCAATTCCTGGACCCATTGTTCTATCTTTAGGTCCTACTATTTGAAACCCCTTTGAATCAAATATGTCTAATCTTGATGTGGTGTATTTGGATCGTATTTAGGGGGCTTATCAATGACAGCTATAAGATGGATCTAATTCTGATATACCCACCACATTTAATCGCGTTAGCGTGCATATATGTTGCGAGTATGCTCAAAGATAAAGACAACACGGCTTGGTTCGAGCAGCTACGAGTTGACATGAACGCGGTAAGCATTTAATCTTAATTTTGTTAGCATTAACATTATCCGTTACATTAACATTTTGCTTGCTAGAATTCTTATCATATCTAGTTAAGATTCAGGGGTTGTTTCCGTTAAGTCTTTATAGAAGGCATGGGATCATGTGAGAAGTGTGATCATGTGAGAAGTACGTTTAAATGTTGATCACTTTTAATCAAATACCCTCCCATGAATTATGGCTTAAAAAGGAATTGATCCAATGCATCTCATCCCAATGTTCGTCTATTTCTCATCCAACGGTTGATAACCACTTCTCACCAAATTTGGAACTTCTCACTGGAACCCAACCCTGTATGTAATGCAAGTAAATAATTAGTGAAACGGTCGGATGGTGTTATTTGTTGTTGGATGTTTGGTTTTGTAACAGGTGGAGAAAATTGCAACAGAAGTACTAGATTTCTACGACAACCACAAAACAATCAGTGACGACAAAGTAAATGCTGCGATGCAAAAACTAACTATGCGAACTTAACGAGTAACTGCATATGTAACAATCTGTAATGTATCAGTAGATGACTAGATTGATAGGCCATAATTCAGTTGTATCTAACATAATATAGATTTATATAGCTATTTGTGTCTATATGTTGCTAGAAAGTGGAGACGAACAATGTATAAAGTATGTGTATTAAAATAACATATATAAGTTTCATTTAAGCATCAAACTCCATGATAGTTATTTTGGAATTTTTGGAATTTTGTTCTATATGTTACTAGGTTTATACAAAGGAGTTTTGACCATTTAATTCATTTTACAGCTGTTTTTCTATATAATCAAGTCAAATTGATTCAATAAGTATTACTTTAGCAACAAGAAATCCACTATTTATATTAGTAATAATATAAAACTTTGCAATAACTTATGAAATCCACTTTTTATATGCCACATATGCAATTTGCCAAAATGCTACTTGTTATGTCAGCATTTTGCAAAAGCGTTACCTGTGAAATCTTGTTTATTTCTTTCAACGAGTATAAAAGCATCCACAAAATGAAGTGTTACTTGTGTGGAGTCTTGTTTATTTCTTTCAATGAATAAAAGCAACACAAAACGAAATATGGAGTCTAAACGACTATCTTGGATAATTTCCCATTGTTTTTTTAGCCTGCACACCTCGACTAAATCCCATAGGACCTTGAAAAGGGACTGGTGTTTCCTCATGGCTACGGGTTTAAATCTGATCTCATTATCCTGCCTTGGGGTACCATGATTTACCTTCCACATGATGACCATTAAATCACTATAGTGAGGGCGCCTTAGAGGCTAACGCAGATTCCATAGGACATATCTACGTGTGTCAATTTCTGTAACTTAAATATATTACATTAGGTGAGGCAATTTAAGTCATTATATTGTGTAAAAGGTTGATACAGACAACCTCAACCGGCCCACAATCGATTGCCAATTTCGTAATGTGGGGGAAATTCCTTAATCACTCAGTGGTTGTGGCTATGGGGCCTCCCGGGCTCGAACACAAGACTATTTGATATTGTGTAAACCTACCTACCACCCACACATTACTAATTGAGCTACACATCATTATCAACTTTAACTCATATATTAAATTCTTACATGCACATATGATAGATACTATTAACAGTTTGGCATCAAAAGATTTCATGAATCATCGCATCTTGATCCTACACCTTCTCTTTTCTTTATTGCTTGGACACCTTTTTTACTTTACCCTGAAATGCAAAAAACTTGGAAAGTTGATAGAGTTTCTATAGATAAATCCTTTTTACATTTTCAATCTACGATTTGAATTGATTTTAACTTGTATATGTATATAGAAACACCCTTCTCATAAAACGAATATGTTTAGCATTATTTAAAAATATTAATACAAACAAATCCCATGCTATGAAATCCCGTGAAATACCAACTACCCTACCAGATTTTCAAATCCAACATTTGTGCAATTTCATGGAAATCCCAGGATTTCAACTCAGAACTTTCCTTTAAAACAAAAGCGGGGTTGCAATGAAATCTAATTTCAAATCCCTCAAACTAATTGACCTCTAAATAGTTGTTTGTGAGCCACGATGTCCTGTTAGTGCACACACCAACATGTAGAATCCCCAGGTCATTATGGGGAACTCAAGGCTAAGGGGTCATTTACCAAACACTTACCAAGTGAGCGCTTACCTATAAGAGTCAACACACTCATTTAACTTATGCAATAACATTCCCAACCATCAAAATGGATTTATGGCAAGGGTTTATAAACCGGTAAACGCTTACCGAGTAAGAGCCATCACCATCACTTACTAGATAAAACTCTCGATCCTTGCTTTCCCTCTTACTGAATAAGATTCTCGATCCTTTTTTGTTTATCCGGTAAGGGTAATTAAACCTGTAAGCGCTTACCAAGGTAAGTGTTTGGTAAATAACACCTAAGAAAAAAATAAAATTGACCTATGAGTCTCAAGAAAAGGTTTGTATATATCATATTCCCTGGACCCTATACCGAAGAGAGATATTGGGTATGTTTGGTTTGGACTGAAGCTATAGGAAGGCAACTTCTAAATCATTCATGTTTATGGTAGTTATCATTGAAAGTGTCATTACAAATTTTGTGATTGTACCTGAAATACGAACAGATACAAGCTCTCCTAATCTTTACGCTTCTTTTTTGCTTGCTTCTTTGCTGCAAACAAGTTCATTTAGATTTTACTTCTACAATAATATCAACATAAATGGCAATTCAAAAGAACTTGGGGGGAAATCACATGTGAATCAGATAAAAGATGTTGTTACCACTTACCTAATCTCCTTTTAGCTTCAGATTTTGCAAAGAATTCTTTCCATTCATCAGTTAAAACGTAGATAAACTCCTCTTCACCATCTTCAACTTCATCATTCCTTTCTTCAATCAATCTAAACCAAGCAAATCCATGGAAGACAAGTCCAGATGCATCATGCATGTATAAAAGCAATAAAATCTGAAGCCAATAAAAACATGGATAGCTATATGACAATAGGGTGAGGTTCAAATGGAAACTCAAATTTGATTGTCAACGTGAGGACAGTTGAGAGCGTGCCATGTGTCCTATTCGGTTCATATTAAGTCTGACAAATACACTCATGTATTATTCAGACCGGATATTATGCATTATTCAGACCGGATATTATGCATTATTCACGGTGAATACTGAGGGGGTGCTTGGTTCATTTTAAGGAATGGGAATGGAAATGAAAATGAGCATTGTATTGATGTTGCTTGGTTAACTCACTATAATTAATGAAAAATTGTTTCATATTAAAAAGATATTTTCCTCCACTTTGAAAATACAAAAGATGTTCCATTTAACATCGAAAGATGGAATGCTATATAGAAAAAAGAACTGAGTAGAAAGAAAATTTTCATTCCCCCCAATTTGGTCAGGAATGGAAATTAAAGGATCTGCAGGAATGATTCCATTATTTAATATCTCAGACCAGGCATGAGGCAACAGTTTTCATAATCATTCCCATTCCTTACCCTGCAATACCCCCAACATTCAGATCTGAATATTGTATTATCCGCCTTGAATAATGCATGATATTCAGTCCGAATAATCTTGTATTATTATTTGCAATGAAAAAATGAGTTTCCATCTGAACTTGCCTCTATGAAATTATCAATCAAATTTTGATATACAGCTTAAGAAGCATGCTAAAATTACATCAAGTAGAGCCTATAATATGCAATTTGAAGCTGATATGATCATATAAACCTTAGATGCACCGATAATTACTGCTACGAGATCTATTGATGATTCGATTCCATTCATTTCATATTTCTAGTTCTAAAATCTAAACTAAAAGCATAACCGATCATTACAACAGAAATACATGATTAGATTAAGAAATAAGAACATAAATCCGATCGCGATTCTTACAGAGGTTCGGATTTAGAACTTGAATCAGCTTCTTCAGGTGGTGGTACGGAGTTCAAATCGTCGAAATTAGGGTTGGACAGCTGAGGATTTTGTGGAAAATTGGGGAAATTGGTTGTTGATTGCTTGTTTAAGTAGGAATTTAAGCTGTGCAATGGACAATGAGGTAGTAAATGTCCATGGATTCTGCAATCAGGAGATAACTGTAGGTGTTGGTGGTGGTGGTTGTGATGAGTGTTTGGGTGAAAAAGGAAGCTGCCGTGCAGTTGACAATGTGGTGAGAGTTCGAGGCAGTGGTGGTGGTGGTGGTGACGGTGATGCGAGATGGCGGAGGGCGGTGGTAGGGTCTGCCGGTTGCTTGAAGAATCCATGGGAGGTTGTTTTTCAGGTGGAGGGTTCAAAACTAGGGAGGGTTTTTAGGAGGGAAATGAAATGATAAGAAGAATGGGGAGTTATTTTCCTTCTAAGGCTATAAGTAAGATAGTGCTCCAAGTATGTTATGTGACGTCATATTAGCTTTACTATTCCATTAATTTATAAGCCTTTTGGAGTCTCTTTGCTTAGTACCACAACCCATCAAACCAAATACCTAACATTAAATAAGAGAGAGAGAGAGAAGATAAGAGAGAGATGGAGCTCGGGCTTCATTGTTGTGGGGAAGCCACAAGAGAAGCCTACTCTGAGCTCGCTGCAGTCATACCGTAACCCATTCGAGCCCGTTGAACCCGCCTTGGCGTTACACATAGCCTAAAAATGTTTATATTAGTTATATACATATTCATTAATTAGATTTATCCGTAAAATATATAAGACTATATTCATAAAACTAGATTTTTATTTCCTTTCTTTTCTACTCTAAAACATGAAAGTTAACTTTTTTCCCTTTTTTTTCTTTGATCTTAAAAACAAAAATAAAATTAATTCTTTATTTTTCTTTCCATTCTGTTTTCTTATTTCTTTTTCTTTCTTTATAAAACTCCAGAACATAACGGTTAAAGAGCATTTCATAATTTGTTTTTAGTCTCTATGGTTTGTTAAGAATCACAATATTTGTCCTTATGGTTTGTGATTTGTTGCTATTTTTGTTCTTATGATTTACATTTATTATTGTTTGGTATTTGTGATTTAAACTCTTTACTATTTTGCTCCTTTGAAAAGGATCTTTTCGAAGTTTTTCAGGATTGACCAGGCTTTTCCAAATTCCTTCAGGTTGGACAGAGGCCCAAACTTCTCCCAAAAATTTCGGATTGATCAAGATTTGTTACCAACCAAAATGTTTAAAATATATTTTAGTAAAAGGTATTATATCATGAATTTTTTTTCCTTATTCATCCGGGCTAGTAATTACTTTTTAGACGAAGGATAGTATGAGAAGTTAAGTTAATGGTAAAAAGTGTAAGAAGTGGATAAGAATCCTTATTCTCTTTTAATCTCACGTCCTTATATGAATTGCCTTTTAGAAGAAAATTGATTTGATACAACTCATTCCGAATTTGGCTTATGTATCATCCTATGTGTTTGAAGTACGCACCAAGTGATATGTGCAACGATAAGGCCGTTGGAAATTGATGGCTTACAAGTTAAAGTTTAGATAGTTCCAGATATTTACCGTGAATTTTACCATGAAAAGGTAACATTTTAGGATTAGATGCAGCTCACAAGGAATTGCGAACACCAAATGCTTTGATAGTTTTCTTGGAAAATTGTTTAGAATAGGTTATTCTTGAAGAATATAAACAATAATGTCTTATGCTATGTTATCTTTGCAAAAGTGACAGACAACGTTAAACAAAAACCAAAATCGATGGTTCGAAAAATGAATAAATTGTTGTTCACTTTTTCCGGATTTTTCCCAAAGGGTGGTGGCTCCCACTAAATGGCATCCGAGTTTATGGCATTCGCCACAATGCTATTCAAGCATCTTTTGTCGAAACCTCTTAAGCTTAAACGGCTATAATACCATAAATGTTGGTTTGCCTAGTTGGCCCAAAGGGCATATGCAGGCAAACCAGAAGCTGATGTAGCCATTGCACATCAATACATCATGACACAAGAAGTTGTTGGGCCTAGAGGCAAACACGGATAAGTTACAAGTAGTAATAGCATTTGACTATACAAAAGAAATCTTCTTTAGAATTTGTTGTTTGGTTCCTTCAAAAAAAAAAAAGAGTTTGGAATGGTGCTCGGGGCTTCGTCCATACTAACCCCGTCAAGTTACAACTAAAAGACATCAATCCTTGGTAACTCAATGGCCACAATTGGTGTGGACGTGTGGATTAGAATCCTAGACAAATGGGATATTCCACATCCCCCTAAGACTCAACCACTACACCACAACCCTTGTAGCTAAAAGAGGTAACCCTTCTCATTACCTTTTCTTCCAATTTTTTTTATTAAAACCTAAAAGATAAAGAATTTTGCCAAATGCAAGATTTGAACCCGCATGACAAAACAAAACCCACTCAGCATCTCCCACTCAGAAGTATAGCATGGGGATAATGTTGGAGATATGCCCATTACCACAATAAAATAGTAACAATCTAAATATATGAGCCTATTGGGTCGCACACAAAGTTCGGTCACGTAAAAACGAGAAATAATTTTAGAGGGGTTGACAAGTAAATAATATGGAATTACTAGAAGGACTAACTAGTAATTAGTCCATACTTATTTTTAGATAAAATCTAATAGTTTAAATAATTATTAGAGATAATTATTAAACTAATTTGATTTTATTTAAATGGGAGCTAAATCTCCTAACTTGGAGAAGAAGTTAAAAACCTAAAATTATTTTATATATATCTCTCCTATCTTTGTTTTGGATCACCACCAACAAAACAATAAGAAAAGAAAAGTTTCTTTCCCTTGTTCTTTTCTCTCTACGGCAGAAAAAAAAAATCAAAGTGTATTTTGCTTTGGTTTCCTTTTAGTAAATATATTAGTTGTTTTGTTTTGGTTAATAACACACAAAACAACAAAAGGAGGTTTTTTTCTTGGTGATTACAAAGGGAAGGAGGAGATTTCGTTACCTACGTGATTGGTTTTGGGGTGTGCTCCTGATAGAGAGATTCATACTATTGGATCTTTACAGTCGTCAGAAACGTCTCTCTAACCCTTTCGTATTTATTTTATATTGTTACTTGTATTCAGATTGTAACCTGATTTCTGGAAGATGTGTGTGTTTTTCGCTTCCGCTATTATTATATATGTTGATATGTTTGTTTTTATTGTACACACAATCCAACAGTGGTATCAGAGCCACGGTTACAATAATACAAGTACACTGAAATCGTTTTTTATAGAATTTGTTTTGGGTTTGTTGTCGTACATTCAAATGGGAAATTGAATCTATGAAAGAAACACAAAAATTCTATTGGTTTTGTCTAATGATTTTGAGTTTATCAAAATCAAAAGTTTTGGTTTTGAAAGTTAGGGTTTCTAACCTAAAACTTTTAAAGTTATGGTTTTTGAAAACATAGATTTCCAATTTTGAAAATTAATGTTTAAAAGTTTAATTTGAAGGTTTTGAAACATAAAGTTTTCGATTTTGGAAGTTTAGGGTTTTAAAACTTTAAATTAGTTTTTAAGAAACAAAAGTTTCTTATTTTGGAAATCTAGTGTTTTAAACCTTAAAATTGAAGTTTTGAAAAATTAAAGTTTCCTTTTTGGGAAAGATTGTTTTTTAAAACTTAGAGTACTTAAAATTTAAAGTTTTGAATTCTAGGTTTTTGAGAAAACTAGAGATTCGAAATTTTAAGAAAAGACAAAGAAACGATTTCTTATTTCAATTGTTGAAATTTATTTGTTTATGTTTTCCCGAATATTTTGATTCACTTGTGTACTTAATGTTTGGATGGTTTGGCATGAAACCATACTTACATAAGTATAAAGTGTGCTTTTGCAAGGATTGATTTTTTTTGGTGCCAAAAATTGTATGTTTTATCAATCTTTATCAAAATATTGTTTTACATGGATTTGGCACTCCATGGCTTTGTTAATATCTGTGTTTGTATGGATCCGGTAACAATTTGCCTCATCTAGACCTATGTATGTGATGTTTGGTTGTTGTTTGGTTTGTTTTTTTAAGTGGTTGTATTTTTGCGCGACCTGCGAGTCGTTTCCTTTTCTATGTATTTGTAAAATAGTATAGAATAGATTAGATTTTTTTTTACAAAATTAAAAGAAGACCGACGACAACTAACAAGATTCATGGAGATTGAAGTCTTGGCGTGGACCCATTCGAGCATTGAAGAAATGGCGAGTTTAGTGGGAGCCGGCACATCCTTATGGTTGTTAGTCCCTAGTTTGACCATGTTTTTCTCGTGGTGGCTCACGGGAAAAACGCATAGGTTTGAGGCAAATGTTACCGTTACTTGCAATGTGGTTGTGTTTATTATTTTATTGTTTAGGTTGCATGTTAGATAACCTTTTTAAAATAATTTGAAACACAACAAACTTTTATTAATGAGTTAATAATTATTGCGAGTGGTTTTAGCAAATAAATAAAATTGGTTTTATAGTTTTAAAATGGTTAAAACAAAATTTGCTAAAATAAAACAGTTAAAAATGTTTTAACTAAGAAAAACAAAAACCCGTTTTTTTTAATGTAAATCACACGCTATCCATTTAAGGCACGCATTTGAACTAATAATCTTTCGGCGTGGGAAGGTCCAAAGACAACGCGTCGGTTAGATTTTAGGGATAATGTTTGTGACATTCGCGATATCCGAGAGTCTTGGACCGGATGTCATGTGTCTTA
This sequence comes from Centaurea solstitialis, assembly GCA_030169165.1. Lineage (NCBI taxonomy): Eukaryota > Viridiplantae > Streptophyta > Magnoliopsida > Asterales > Asteraceae > Centaurea > Centaurea solstitialis. The sequence continues at coordinate 42,856,396 of CM058044.1, forward strand.
GTATGGTTGATTTACAATCTGGACTCGTGATCCACGGCAAACCTATCACGAGAAAGGATCAGCGTGGAAGGGATTAAACATGCCAAATGACATAATGGATGTCAATGAATCCCGCAAGGATCTAAGAATTTCATTGAGATGGAATTGGTAAAATGGTTACCTACCTAAATAGCTTCTAGTTGCGATCCACGGCAAACCTATCGTAGCTGGGAGTGAAATATGGATCTTAGCCTTGTTAAATTAAATTTGTTTTTTTTAACAATTGGGTAATTTCTTTTAACAAGGATTATTTAATTCAAATCACTAAAATAATTTTTCTATTTTGATAGATGTCAAACAACACGAATTCATCGATTTCAAACTTTTGTTTGAAAGGGCTCCTCGAAAAGGACAAGCTTACGGGCTTGAACTATGTGGACTGGCTTAGAAACCTGAGAATAGTGCTCAGGATGGAAAATAAGCAGAGGGCCATAGAGGAGCCCCTCCCTGCGGCACCCGCTGCCGGAGCATCTCGAGCGATTCGGGAAGAGTATGAGAAACGTCTGACTGAATCGAACGAGGCCGCTTGCCTTATGTTGGCGACCATGGTTCCAGAACTCCAAAAGGGTATGGAAAGCCTTGGGGCGTACGACATGGCCAACCAGCTAAAGGAAATGTTCCAGCGGCAGGCCAGGCAAGAGCGGTATGACAATGTCAAGGCTCTAGCAGAATGCAAAATGGCACCAGGGAGCAGCGTTAGTGTACATGTTCTGAAAATGAAATCGTACATTGATCAGCTTGAGCGTCTAGGTTTCCCCATTAGTCAGGAGCTTGCTACGGATTTCATTTTAAGCTCGCTGTCTAGTTCATATGAACCGTTCGTTCTGAACTATCAAATGAACAACTTGGAGAAAACCATAATGGAGCTCCATGGCATGCTTAAGACTGCAGAGTCTAACATGGCCAAGTCCAAGCCCGCTGCTCCAGTATTGGCCATCAGGGAGGGAGGTATAAAGAAGAAGAAGGCTGCCCCTGTAAAAGGCAAGGGGAAGGGAAAGGCTATTCAGCCCAACCCCAAACCTAAGACAAAAGGCCAAGGGAAAGCCCAATCTGATATACCTCAGTCAAAGACTCCTGAGGATGCTGTATGTTTTCACTGAAAGGAGGTAGGACATTGGAGGCGAACCTGTCCTAAGTATCTGGAGGAGCTTAAGAAGCTCAAAGCTAATGGAGCATCAACTTCAGGTACTTATATGATTGAACTCCATAGTACTTCTGCTTCTAATTCCTGGGTATTGGACACAGGATGTGATACTCACATTTGTACTAATGTGCAGGGACTAAAAAGAAGTAGGAAGGTAAGACGTGGAGAGCTGGACCTGATCATGGGTAACAAGCAGATTGCTTCGGTTGACGTGATAGGAAATTATGAGCTTTCTTTTTCGTCTGGATTATCTGTGGTTTTAATTGATTGTTGCTACTCGGCCGAAATGGCGAGAAACATTATTTCCTTTTATGCTTTATACAAGGATGGTTTTGATTTTGGGTTTGATAATGGATCAATTCTTGTTTATAAAAATAATGTGCTATATTTTAAAGCTAACCCATGTCATGGAATTTATGAAACAAGTATAACTGTTAGAGACAATCGAAGTTCAATTTATAATGTTGAATCGACTCAATCTAAAAATGGTTTAGATAAGTCGTATCTGTGGCACTGTCGTCTTGGTCACATTAGCAAGAAACGCATCACCAAACTCCAATCGGATGGGATTTTGGAATCATTTGACCATACATCGAATGATGAATGTGAATCTTGTCTTCTGGGAAAGATGACGAAGGCACCGTTTACAGGAACCTGTGAGCAGGGCAAGGATCTGTTGGACATAGTACATACTGATGTATGTGGGCCGTTCAGATCAGCCACTAGACACGGCGAGAGATACTTCGTGACTTTTACTGATGACTTCAGTAGATATGGATATGTTTATTTGATTAAACATAAGTCTGAAACCATCGAGGTGTTCAGGACTTTCCAAAACGAGGTAGAGAATCAACTAAACAGGAAGATTAAGACTCCCAGATCCGATAGGGGTGGTGAGTATCTTAGTCAAGAGTTCCGAGATCATCTAAGGAGTTGTGGCATAATTGCACAACTTACTCCTCCCAGGACACCACAACATAATGGTGTAGCTGAGAGGAGAAACCGAACATTGCTTGATATGGTTCGGTCCATGATGAGTCGAACTGCGCTTCCAATCAGTTTTTGGGGTTATGCCTTAGAAACTGCTGCAAGGGTCCTAAATCTTGTACCAACGAAAAAGGTTTCTAAAACACCTTCTGAAATATGGAGCGGGGAAGTTCCCTCACTTGCATATTTAAAAGTCTAGGGTTGTGAGGCTTACGTACGCCGTGAAGCTCAAGACAAACTAGAACCCAGATCAGAGAGGTGTTATTTTGTTGGATACCCAACTAATTCTTTTGGATATTTATTCTATAAACCTTCGGAGAACAAAGTGTTTGTTGCTCGAAGGGCATGGTTTCTTGAAAGGGAACTGATATCCAAAGAGACTAGTGGGAGCCAAATTGATCTTGAAGAAATTCAAGAGTCAACCAGCATGGAAACTGACGTTGGCACTAGTTCTCAACAACAGGTTGTAGAACCTACAGTTGTTGAGCCTTAGCAAAGAGTTACTGAGGAATCTGACATCCAGCCACCACCTGTTCGTAGGTCTGATAGAGTGCGTCATGCACCAGAAAGATATAATTTACTTATATCTGATGGTGATGATACACAGGTAGATCTAGATGAGCCTACCAGTTATCAGGAAGCCATGGCGGGCCCTGAGGCCGCTAAATGGAAGGAGGCTATGGAAAGCGAGATGCAATCCATGTATGATAATCAAGTATGGGACTTGGTTGATCATATACCCAGTCTAAAGATAGTGGGTCATAAATGGGTCTTCAAGAAGAAGACCGACATGTTAGGATTATGTGCGAGACAGTAACAGGGTTACCGTGTCCAATGTTATAAGACACTAGTAGGTCACACCGCTGCACACCAAAATGAGAATGTTTGGATTATGAGAATTAATTAATTGGTTAATTAATTATTTAGAGAGAAAAAGGAATAAATAATTAGTTTAATTATTTATAATTAATTAATCAGTTAGATTAATTAATTGGATAATTATGGAAATTATTTCAGAGATAATTACCAAGAATTATATATGGAATCAAACACTGCTTGTTTTGTCCATATAAATAAAGGGTTTGGGGTATCAGTTAATTGATTGATTCAGTTCAAAAACCCAGAAAAATCTCTCTCTCTCTCCCTCTCCCAAAACCGGCGCCAGAATCCAGTTAGGAGGAAGGTTTGCGTTTTGTTTTCGGGTAATCCTCGGTGGTGGTCTAGCAACTCTCTCAACCGGTGCCAGTAGCGGTGTATCCCCTGCTTGCAATTCAGAGTTATTGTTCGCAGAAGGTAATCCACTGAAACACCCTTAATTGTATCTGTATGGTTTAGGATTGGATCCTCGATTGGGAATCGGGTTTTTGTTATCCGCTGTGCATGTTCTTGTATCCCTCGATTCCCAACAGTGGTATCAGAGCCACTTCCTAAACCTAACAGATCAGGTTTAAGTTGTTTATTTAGGTTTTGTAAAAATCATTGTTTTACGTTTTAAAAAAATCTGATTTTTAAACCTAACGGAGCAACGATCGGTGGTGGAACGGCGGCAGTTAGCCGGCCGGACCTCCAGGCCGATCGTCGAATGGATCAAACGACCAACCGGCTACACCACAGTTTGTGGTGGTCGCCGGCTGTTATCGCACCAAACCACCAGCCGCACCACCGTAAGTGGTGGCGGCGTCGGCTGCAAACACGAACCACCACCGCACCACCGTTTGTGGTAGCGGTGGCATCGATCGGAAACAGAAAAAAACCACCACCGCACCACCGATTGTGGTAGCGGTGGTGTTGATTGGAAATCACAGCCGTCGAGAGGCGGCATTGGTTCGATCGAAGGACGGCCACCGCACCACCGTATGTGGTAGTGGTGGCGTCGATGGTTTTCCGAGATCACGGCGATGGTGGTAGCGTTAGGCTGCTGCCGTCGTTGGTGGTCCAGCGGTGGCGATCAAACGAGAGGAGGCAGGCGGTGGTGGCGGTAGTAACCGCTGCTGCCGTCGAATCTTCAATCCGCCGCACCACCAGTCGCGGTGGTGGCGGTAATTGATTATTGTTCTCGACCATGGTGCGACCACGGCGGCGGTGGTGGGACGTTCCATTGCTGTCGCCGGTGGTGATGGTTGTTTGATACGCCGACGGGCGGCGGTGGTGGCTCACGAGCCGCTGCTGTCGCCGGAGTAGATCGGGGCGTCAGACGGCGGTGGTGGTGGCTTTCTAGCTGCTGCTGCCGCCGGTGTTCAATGGTGGTACAGGCGGCGGTGGTGGCGATCGTGTCATCGTCGTCGCCGATTGAGAAAACCCCGATCATCGACCACGTCTTGGCGGATCAGTGGTAATTTCGAGGTCATAGATCGTTTTAATTGTTTATCGTTAACGAATCTCAGTTGGGATTTGTTTCCAGATAAACTTCGAGAAAAGAATCGTTTTAATCAGATTAGGTTAAAACAATTCAGGATTAAATTAATTTATTTGCTTTAAATTAATTTATGTTTTTTATAATTATCCGGTTAAAATTCAGTTGTATTTTAATTTGTTTAATTATGTTGAGTCATAGCTGAACCCTTTTGACCCGTGGTTGTGTTTTATTTTATTTATCCGTTTTATTCGTTGGGAGGCCTGCGTGCCATTTACAACCCCTTTGTAATTTTAATGTTTTATTAGACTAGTTGGGAGGCCTGCGTGCCATTTAAAACCCATTTGTAATAATTAATTTTAATTACATCGAGACGGAGACAAGACGACGGCCATGGATCTCGGAGCCAGTGGGAGTGCCAGAAGTTGAAGACTTTTGTCACTTAGGGATTGAGACCGTTGTTTTGTGTTGGCTCACAAAACAACATTAGTTTAAGGGTTTAGGCTATGACTGTGCTGTTTATATTTAAATTGCGTGGTTGTTTAATTTACGTAATTGCTATTGAATATAAATTGCCCTTTTTGAACGGATTGTTTAAAAAATTTTATAAGGATACAAATACAGTTAGTGTTTGGATCCAGTTTTTCAAAGTTTTGAAAAAGAAAAACTGGCAATTTAGACCCTTGTTAAAAATCATAGATTAGTAAGTGCAACCCACTTTAGGGGCACTTCCGGTGTAAGGTACATAGGGCGTTGTAAGTGCACACACTATGAACGCCCGTGTTCAAACCGAAACTGGAAGGTGATAAAACTCTGCGAATTATCTCCGGGTGGTACCGGCCAGAGTTTGTCCAGGTCCCGGGTGGTGCAATCTATTTTGGTAATTATTTATTCACTGGGTGGTACCAGGCCAAAATGCACTAGAGGGACTAAATATGCACGGATTATTAATATCCGATGTCCCGACGATCTAGAAGTCGTATTTTCAGATAGGAATGCGATTGGTATAGTGTTACCTACCATAGATCGCATGAGTCGGTATGACATGATCACATGCTTCCCGACACATGTGAAATATGGATTCTAGTCTAATAAATTTATTTTAAGGGTAATAATTTATTAGAATTATATAATTATAAACTAAAACTGGAATTTTATATTCTTCTGTAGATGTCTCAAATTAGTATTCCGTTTTATTCACCTGAAGAGTCACTTCGCCTTATTATGGGCAAGTGGAAGCTTACGGGCCATAACTTTCCAGTTTGGAAGTTACACTTGAGGAACGTTTTATGTGCCCAGGATAAGCTTTATGTGATCAACAAACCCGTATCACGACCTAAAAGCAATGCCCCTGAAGAGGAATTTGCTGAGTATTTTAGATACTTGACAGATGAATCGGATGTAATGTCCATTCTGATTTTCTCTATGTCACCCGAATTCACGGGAGATTTAAGAGTTAAATCATGTCACGAGGTTGTGAGAGATGTGGAGAACCAGCTAGGTCTCTACAAGCACACGGGAAAGCTGTTGATCATGCAAGAGATTCTCTCCCTGAAGCTACAGAAGGGTCAGTCAGTTAAAAACCATCTTGTTGATATGAGAAGGCTTTTTAAATGTTTATCACGTCTGGGGTACAAGATGACTCAGGAAGAGTTAGTGTATCTCATGTGGTTCTCCCTCACAAAGGAAGTTCAGGACACAGCTAGTGTCTACATGAAGGAACCAAAGAGCGACGTGGATAAAGTTCATGAAGATATCCTGGCCAGTCTAGAGCCAGTACCCGAACCTGCGAATCTCATGGACACTGACATAATAGATGAGCTGGGAGATCTGAGTTGCCCAGAGTGCGGCAGCGAGGATATTTGCGAGCACTCGATGAACATCGACCAGATGGATATCGGTTTACCCGATACTCCAGGTATCTTTATGATAGATTGCTTAATCACTTCTTATGAATCATGGGTAATTGATACAGGCAGTGGTAACCACATTTGTAATCATTTACAGGGATTCACTAGAAGAAAGACTCTGAGGAAGGACCGTTCGAACCTACGAGTGGGCGAAGGCACTCCGTTGATTGCTGAAGCCGTGGGATCTTATAGTCTTAGTTTACCCTCGGGTCTAGTTTTGGAACTGAATAATTGTTATTATATTCCAAATATGATTAAGAATGTATTGTCTTTTGATTTGTTGGTAGACCAAGGCTTTTACTATAAATATTCTTATAAGATGATTTCGGTTTTTAAAGATAATATTTTCTATTTTAAAGCTACACCTGTAGATGGTCTATACACTGTAAATCTTAAAGACAACAATAGTGAAATCTATCATATAAGTAAGCGATCCAAGGATATTGAGGATCAGACTTACCTCTGGCATTGTCGTTTGGGCCATATAAACAAGAAACGCGTTGAACTACTCCTAAAGGGAGGTTTTCTTGGCAATTTCGATTACAAACCTTTTGATAATTGCGAATCTTGTTTATCTGGTAAAATGACAAAGCAACCTTTCAACAGTGAGAATGAAAGGGCTACTGACTTGCTTGAAATAATCCACACAGATGTATGTGGACCTTTCAGTCATGTAGCAAGAGGAGGATACCGGTACTTCATTACCTTCACTGACGACTTCAGTAGGTATGGATATGTCTACTTGATGAGACATAAATCTGAAACCTTTGAGAAATTCAAGGAATATCAGAATGAAGTACAGAATCTACTTGACAAGAGGATCAAGTTCTTACGGTCAGATCGTGGTGGCGAATATCTCAGTGATGAGTTTGACAATCATCTGATGGAGTGTGGGATTGTATCCCAACTTACACCTCCGTATACACCTCAGATGAACGGTGTATCAGAAAGGAGAAATCGTACCTTACTTGACATGGTACGAACGATGATGTGTCATTCTTCGCTGCCAGTATCATTCTGGGGACACGCGCTCGAAACAGCAGCACACATACTGAACAGAGCGCCAACAAAGTCGGTAGAAAAGACTCCATACGAGTTATGGAAGGGTAAGAAACCCAACATATCTTTTCTGAAAATTTGGGGTTGTGAGGTTTACGTCAAACGACCTACCTCAGAAAAACTCAAACCCAAATCCGACAAGTGTTTCTTCGTTGGATATCCCAAGACCACCGTGGGATATTATTTCTACAACCCTGAAGAGAACAAAGTGTTTGTTGCTCGAAATGGAAAATTTCTGGAAGAAAAGTTTCTCAGTTTAGAGAACACCAGAAAGGATGTAGATCTACAGATAGTAGACGAAGAAAACACTACACCAGTTGTTGAGCCAGAAATTCAACATGACAATGTTGAACCTCAATCAGAGCCGATTGAGGAAGTGCGAACACAAGACCTTCGCAGATCCAGTAGGGTAAGACAAGAACCAGATAGGTATCTTGGGTTCCTAGTCTCTCAAGACAGTGGAGACTTAAATGAACCAACATCCTATGGAGAAGCTGTGTCAGGCAGTGAGTCTGAACAATGGCAGGAAGCCATGAAGGCCGAGATGCAATCCATGTATGACAACCAGGTCTGGGAGTTGACTGATTTGCCACAACACTGTAAGGCTGTTGGACGCAAATGGGTTTTCAAGAAGAAAACCGACATGGATGGAAATGTACACACCTTCAAGGCCAGACTGGTCGCAAAAGGATTCACACAAACTCATGGTATCGACTATGATGAAACCTTTTCACCAGTGGCCATGTTAAAGTCAATTAGGATTCTAATGGCCATCTCAGCGTACTTTAACTACGAGATTTGGCAAATGGACGTCAAGACAGCCTTTCTGAATGGAAAGTTAACAGAAGACGTCTATATGGAACAACCAGAGGGGTTTGAAGATCCTAAGAATCCTAATAAGGTGTGTAAACTGCTAAAATCTATTTATGGATTAAAGCAAGCATCTCGAAGCTGGAACTTACACTTTGATGAGCGAATCAAAGAGTTTGGCTTCGCTAAAAGTGAGTTCGAGCCATGTGTTTACACTAAGTTCAGTGGGAGCATAGTAACCTTCCTGGTCTTGTATGTAGACGACATACTACTCATAGGAAACGACGTACCAACTTTACAGAGTGTTAAAGAATGGTTAAGTAAATGTTTCCAGATGAAAGACCTTGGAGAAGCCGCTTATATACTAGGTATAAAGATCTACAGAAACAGATCTAAGCGGCTTATCGGACTTAGTCAGAGTACATACATTGACAAAGTACTGAAGAGATTCAGGATGGATGAATCCAAGAAAGGATTCATTCCAATGCAACATGGCATAGTGTTAAGCAAAACACAGTGTCCTGTTTCTAGTGAAGATCAGGACAGGATGAAATCGGTCCCATATGCTTCTGCAATTGGATCAATTATGTATGCCATGCTATGTACTAGGCCCGATGTTGCTTACTCAGTAAGTGTTACGAGCAGATACCAACAGAATCCAGGTGAGCCCCATTGGGTGGCTGTCAAGAACATTCTCAAATATCTGAGAAGAACGAAAGAAATGTTCTTGGTCTTTGGAGGTTCTGAGGATGAAATTAGTGTCACAGGATACTCTGACGCTAGTTTCCAGACCGACAGAGATGACTTCAGGTCACAGTCAGGGTACGTCTTTACCCTAAACGGAGGTGCGATCTCGTGGAAGAGCTCGAAGCAGGACACGATTGCAGACTCAACTACAGAGGCAGAGTACATTGCAGCATGTGATGCGGCAAAGGAAGCTGTCTGGCTGAGGAATTTTCTATCGGATCTCAGAGTGGTTGCCAGTATCTCGAGACCGATAGATATATTCTGTGATAACTCAGGAGCCGTGGCGCAAGCAAAGGAACCTAGAGAGCATCACAAGTCGAGACACGTGCTCAGAAAGTATCACCTCATCCGAGAGATCATTGGAAGAGGAGATGTAAGAATATGCAAGATTCCAACAGAAGACAATGTCGCAGATCCGCTGACAAAGCCACTAGCAAGGGCAAAGCATGAGGCACATGCGAATTCCATTGGGATGCAGTACCTGGAAGCCAGTAGCTAGTACTTAGTTTATTAATTATTACTATAGTCTAATTTAGAAACAATGTAATCATGTAAAGTTTTTATTTCACAGTGTGTTGGAAATAAATGGAGGTTTTAATTTCATGATTGTTCTAAATTAACTATTTTTCGCATATTTAACGTATCCTTGATTCTACAAAGTCTTGTATGAAATCTAAATTTCCGTAGCCACTTATTGAAATGGGAATTTCAATAGGGAGTTTAACGCTATTATAAATACTTGATGATTTATTCAAAGTAGAGAGTAAAAGCACAAGTGATGTGACCAAGTATTTATAGATACTCATCAGAGTGTTTGGGTATTGGAAGTGACCAGTAATCAAGTCTGCTTCATGGAGCCTCAGTCATAGGCACTGACTTGATAGGTTGTCCTTAGACCTGAGATACTTGGTTTGGGAACACGAGGACCACTGTACTCTTAGCACGTACTAACGCTGCACCGTAACTGGGTGGCTATACGGGACGTGACTAGATGCAGCGGAAGCCGTGGATCCAAATGCAAGTAGTCAAGAAGGGATTTGCACCTCTTTCAAAAGGAGAGATATTTCCGGGCCCCTTGACGATTAAGATTGGCAGAAAACGCGTGGCCACGCTCGGATAGAATAACAGGGGTTATTTAGTAATATCCGTTACTGCAGGCAATCGAAATCAGAGTCAAGAAATACTTGATTTTAAGAAATGAATCCTCCACTCCATGTCTTAAATCACTTTAGAAATATCGTGTGCAAAAGGAATGAACCTGTGTACAAATTCAAGTGTGAATTGTATCTCTGAATATAAGAGATCTTATAACCTGGTTAACCTAAGTGTCTGGCTAGGGACCTCCTTAGGCAAATGGTGACAGTACAGTTACGTGTCTAGCACAAGTGGGAGTCTGTTAGGATTATGTGCGAGACAGTAACAGGGTTACCGTGTCCAATGTTATAAGACACTAGTAGGTCACACCGCTGCACACCAAAATGAGAATGTTTGGATTATGGGAATTAATTAATTGGTTAATTAATTATTTAGAGAGAAAAAGGAATAAATAATTAGTTTAATTATTTATAATTAATTAATCAGTTAGATTAATTAATTGGATAATTATGGAAATTATTTCAGAGATAATTACCAAGAATTATATATGGAATCAAACACTGCTTGTTTTGTCCATATAAATAAAGGGTTTGGGGTATCAGTTAATTGATTGATTCAGTTCAAAAACCCAGAAAAATCTCTCTCTCTCCCTCTCCCAAAACCGGCGCCAGAATCCAGTTAGGAGGAAGGTTTGCGTTTTGTTTTCGGGTAATCCTCGGTGGTGGTCTAGCAACTCTCTCAACCGGTGCCAGTAGCGGTGTATCCCCTGCTTGCAATTCAGAGTTATTGTTCGCAGAAGGTAATCCACTGAAACACCCTTAATTGTATCTGTATGGTTTAGGATTGGATCCTCGATTGGGAATCGGGTTTTTGTTATCCGCTGTGCATGTTCTTGTATCCCTCGATTCCCAACACGACATGGATGGCAAAGTACACACGTACAAAGCTAGATTGGTGGCGAAGGGCTACACGCAAACTCATGGTGTAGACTATGATGAAACCTTCTCACCAGTGGCTATGTTGAAATCTATTAGGATACTCATTGCCATAGCAGCATTTCATGACTATGAAATATGGCAGATGGATGTAAAAACCGCTTTCCTTAATGGCAAGCTATATGAGGATGTGTATATGACACAACCTGAGGGTTTTGTACAGTCCGAGCATCCTAATAGAGTGTGTAAGCTTCAAAAGTCCATTTATGGACTTAAGCAAGCTTCTCGCAGCTGGAACATCTGCTTCGATGAGAAAGTCAAAGAGTTTGGTTTTTTGAGAAGTGAAGATGAACCATGTGTATATGTCAGAACTAGTGGGAGTATTGTAGTCTTCCTTGTCTTGTATGTAGATGACATACTTCTCATGGGAAACGATATCCCTACTTTGCAGAGTGTAAAAACTTGGCTAGGTAAATGTTTTTCTATGAAGGACATAGGAGATGCAACATACATATTGGGCATCAAGATCTATAGAGATAGATCTAGGCGTCTTATTGGTCTAAGCCAAAGTACCTACATAGACAAAGTGTTGAAGAAATTCAACATGCAGGACTCCAAGAAGAGGTTCATTCCTATGCAGCATGGTTTGGCGATGAGCAAGGCTCAGTGTCCTAGTTCTAGTTCAGAGCTAGAAAGGATGAGTCGGATACCTTATGCCTCGGCTATAGGATCGATCATGTATGCCATGATATGTACTAGGCCTGATGTGTCGTGTGCTTTGAGCATGACGAGCCGGTATCAGGCCAATCCTGGCAATGACCACTGGACAGCGGTAAAGAACATCCTCAAGTATTTGAGACGAACTAAAGAAATGTTCTTGGTTTATGGAGGTGCGGAAGAACTCAGTGTAAAGGGTTACACTGATGCTAGTTTCCAAACCGATAGAGATGATTCTTGCTCGCAGTCAGGATTCGTGTTCTTGTTGAACGATGGAGCGGTTTCTTGGAGGAGCTCCAAGCAGAGCACCGTAGCAGATTCGACAACGGAGGCTGAGTACATTGCGGTCAACGAGGCTGCAAAAGAGGCCGTATGGATGAAGAAGTTCATCGGGGATCTTGGTGTAGTTCCTAGCATTCAAGATCCCATAGAGATCTTCTGTGACAACGAGGGTGCAGTCATTCTGGCTAAAGAACCCAGGTCACATAAGCGCACACGTCATATACTCAGGAAGTTTCACTATGTTCGGAAGGTTGTCGAGGACAGAGACATTATCATTAGTAGAGTCGGCACGGATGGGAACTTGGCCGATCCATTCACCAAGCCCTTATCGCAGACCAAACATGATGCACATACTAGGTCTATAGGCATTAGATTTGCTAGCGATTTGGCTTGATTGTATTTATTTTGGTTGATTTGAAATTTCAGAACTTATACACTTACTTTATGATGTATCGATATTATGATTGAGATCTTAATATATGCTTGGAGCAGCTACTATCATTCGGTGTATTATTAAGGTTCTAATTTTGCATGTTTATTAACTTCCTTGAACAATTAGTTCAAAAATTTTCCACAGTCGGTCGTTCTCCACTGGAAGGGAGTAGTGAATTAAGACTGATGTGGAGTGTTAGTTGATTATCCATAAGAGATGGGTATAGCATAGAGATGCAACTATACACTCACATGTACTTGATAGAGATCAAGTATTGGAACGACCCACACTTAGAGATTGCTTCATGGATCATGTCACAAGCAATTCTAAGATGGTAATATCTAGTATCCTTAAGTAAAGATACATGTGATTTTTGACACAAAGTCTGTTATGCTTTGATGTTTCTCCAACGTTGTCCGTAACAGGCGACTATAAAGGGAACCGTTGGGCGTAATGTGATTAGTGGGTAAGAAATCTATGTAGTCAATACTATTTGTTCCTTTTATTTTGCAATAAAAGCGATATCCATGGGCCCCTCGATGATTTGGTGCTGACATTGAATGTATGCATACTCAGACTTAGATTGATGTTGGATCAATCTTGCAATCTGTTTTAGGTCACCACAAATCTTTATCGAGAAACATAATAGTGAACGATCTGAAGATTGACCACGTTCCATGTCTGACGTTCACACGGATATCTGTAACAAAGGGATATTTAATCACTTACCTATAGGACTGGTTAATGCAGAAATTGAGTCTTGGATGACAAATCTCATGTTGACATTACTATTCAGTTATTGTGACATGTGCAAGTGGGAGTCTGTTGGAGATATGCCCATTACCACAATAAAATAGTAACAATCTAAATATATGAGCCTATTGGGTCGCACACAAAGTTCGGTCACGTAAAAACGAGAAATAATTTTAGAGGGGTTGACAAGTAAATAATATGGAATTACTAGAAGGACTAACTAGTAATTAGTCCATACTTATTTTTAGATAAAATCTAATAGTTTAAATAATTATTAGAGATAATTATTAAACTAATTTGATTTTATTTAAATGGGAGCTAAATCTCCTAACTTGGAGAAGAAGTTAAAAACCTAAAATTATTTTATATATATCTCTCCTATCTTTGTTTTGGATCACCACCAACAAAACAATAAGAAAAGAAAAGTTTCTTTCCCTTGTTCTTTTCTCTCTACGGCAGAAAAAAAAAATCAAAGTGTATTTTGCTTTGGTTTCCTTTTAGTAAATATATTAGTTGTTTTGTTTTGGTTAATAACACACAAAACAACAAAAGGAGGTTTTTTTCTTGGTGATTACAAAGGGAAGGAGGAGATTTCGTTACCTACGTGATTGGTTTTGGGGTGTGCTCCTGATAGAGAGATTCATACTATTGGATCTTTACAGTCGTCAGAAACGTCTCTCTAACCCTTTCGTATTTATTTTATATTGTTACTTGTATTCAGATTGTAACCTGATTTCTGGAAGATGTGTGTGTTTTTCGCTTCCGCTATTATTATATATGTTGATATGTTTGTTTTTATTGTACACACAATCCAACAGATAATATGTATGCATACCTAATCTCTACCAAACAAACAGAGCGGTTGATCCTATGAAAACCTTCGGCCTACATTCAGGCATGACATCACGCTGAAATATGAATAACGTTCAAATATGAACCCATCTTATAAGTCTGGACCCTTTCATGGGAAACACTTAATTTTTATACATATTTTGATTACAAAATGCAAATCCCAATCTAGGAGACAATGTGGTTTTCATAGAGTCTGATTATATGTTGATTATAAACAATGAAAAGAATGTCTTAAGAACCACCGGCCTCCTTGGTTGATCAAACCTCAACGACAGTGACCCTGCTGCTGCTGGAAGTGGGAGGACATGGTCAAGAAATTAGGCTGCACGGATGGCATTCTGTATCCACCGGATTGCGGAACTCCCATTGTTGAATGAGGGATTGTGCTGCTGTCAAACAAGTTGAAAAAGGATGGATAAACAACACATACAAGTTGGTTATTAAAGCTACTGGCTGATTTGCTCCCCTATAGGGTTGGGTTCAAATGGGAACCTAGATAAGAAAGCATAAGAGCGGCCAAATTACTCGTGTTTTCTTACTTTGACCAAGTTCCCGTTTGGACCTCCCTCTATATATATTCATGTTCTCATTTGAACCTCCCTATATATAGGGTTAGTTTCAAACAAGAAGAAAAATTTTGTGAGAATGTGAGAAGTTTCAATATCATATATATGCTGGGTTCAAACGAGAACAATGGTCAAATAAGAGAACACGAAAACGGCCATATCACATGTAATTTTACACTAAACTCACATGTAATCACATGCAAGTCGACCGTGCTTGCATTTATGTGTTCCGTAGCCGCATGTGATTTTAGTTCAAAATCACATATGATTTGACTGTGTTCTCCTATTTTAATCTTGTTCTCATTTGCATTTTTCATGGGAAGCTCTAAAAAGGAAAATGTTGCAATTTTCATGGAGAGAAAAGTAATTCATAAGAAGTCATTCAAAACATGTAGAATCCCAGGTCATTCTGGGGAACTCAAGGCTAAGGGGTCATTTACCAAACACACTTACCAAGTGAGCGCTTACCTATAAGAGTCAACACACTCATTTAACTTAGGAAATAACATTCCCAACCATCAAAATGGCTTGATGGCAAGGGTTTATAAACCGGTAAACGCTTACTGAGTAAGAGTCATCACCATCACTTACCGGATAAAACTCTCGATCCTTGCTTTCCCTCTTACCGGGTAACATTCTCGGTCCTTTTTTTGTTTACCCGGTAAGGGTAATTAAACCTGTATGCGCTTACCAAGGTAAGTGTTTGGTAAATAACCCCTAAGAAAAAATAAAATTGACCTATGAGTCTCAAGAAAAGGTTTGTATATATCATATTCCCTGGACCCTATACCGAAGAGAGATATTGGGTATGTTTGGTTTGGACTGAAGATATAGGAAGGCAAGTTCTAAATCATTCATGTTTATGGTAGTTATCATTGAAAGTGTCATTACAAATTTTGTGATTGTACCTGAAATACGAACAGATACAAGCTCTCCTAATCTTTACGCTTCTTTTTTGCTTGCTTCTTTGCTGCAAAAAAAGTTGATTTAAATTTTACTTCAATAATAGTATCAACATAAATGGCAATTCAAAAGAACTTGGGGGGAAATCACATGTGAATCAGATAAAAAATGTTGTTACCACTTACCTAATCTCCTTTTAGCTTCAGATTTTGCAAAGAATTCTTTCCATTCATCAGTTAAAACGTAGATAAACTCCTCTTCACCATCTTCAACTTCATCATTCCTTTCTTGCATCAATCTAAACCAAGCAAATCCATGGAAGATAAGTCCAGATGCATCATGCATCTATAAAAGCAATAAAATCTGAAGCCAATAAAAACATGAATAGCTATATGACATTAGGGTCAGGTTCACATGGAAACTCAAATTTGATTGTCAACGTGAGGACAGTCGAGAGGGCGCCATGTGTCCTATTTGGTTCATATTAAGTCTGAATAATACACACATGTATTTTTCAGACCAAATACTATGCATTATTCACGGTGAATAATACAACATTTAGATCTGAATATTGTATTATCCACCTTGCATGATATTCAGTCCGAATAATCTTGTATTATTATTCGCAATGAAAAAATGAGTTTCCATCTGAACTTGCCTCTATGAAATTATCAATCAAATTTTGATATACAGCTTAAGAAGCATGCTAAAATTACATCAAGTAGAGCCTATATTATATGCAATTTGAAGCTGATATGATCGGGATTTTGGCGGCTATACCCATGGGGGTACCCCCACATTAATTTTATACCCATTCTCTCTCTCGTTTTGCACCTCATACCCATGAAAAACCGTTATGAGGTCCGTTAAAACGGACTTCTTCACTAAAAGACAAAAACGGAGCTCCTCTGACCAAAAAAAGTCAACAAAAAGACCGTTTTGACGCCGTTATAACGGCGTCAACGCCGTTTTGACACCGTTATGGCGGCGTTCAGGCTAGGCGACAAAAAGCCAAACCGTTTTAATAAAAATCCTTAACGCACCGTTAAAACGGGGCCATAACGGTCCGTTATGGCACCGTTTTAACGGTGCGTTAAGGATTTCGTTGACCACCAATAAATCGTTGACCAGTCCATCAGCCCCAATAAATCCTCAACCACCAAAAATCTCTCCATTATCACTTCAACCTACAAAGAAGGGGAGCCATATTGAGAGGGGACCATTGAATCCCGAAGATTGTTCACGTGACGGAATCTCGAGCAAACTTCTCAATTCGCACGTGCTTGTTTCCAAACGATACTATCGACATGGGTGACGTAAGTTGTTCTATCATTATGTTTTTTGATTACGCAATCACACCACCACCATCACCGTCTTTGGTCTTGTAACGGTGGCACATGCCACCCACCACCACTGCACCACCACACGCCACCACTGCTGCACACACCACCACCCACCACCACTGCACCACCACACGCCACTCCACCGCACTCCGCCGCACCACAGCGGCGCCACCACCACCGCGCCGCGCCTTACCAACACCGCACCACCGCGGCGCCACCACCACCGCACCACCGCGACGCACCCACCACTGCAAACCCGTCAAGACTAAACCCATAACGGCGCCGAAACCCTAATGAACAGTAAAACGGCGCATGAAACGGCATGAAACCCTAATTTTGAAAAAGACCGTTACGGCACCGTTATGACGGCGTTACGCCGTTTTGACGACCGTTACGCCGTTATGACACCGTTATGACGTATAACGGTGTCATAACGGTGTCATAACGGCGTCATAACGGCGTTACGTCGTCAAAACGGCGTAACGCCGTCATAACGGTGCCGTAACGGCCTTATTCAAAATTAGGGTTTCATGCCGTTTTTAAATATTTAAAAATTATATGTATTTATGTATTTATATATATATATATATAAATATGTATACATTTATATATATATATAAATACGTTTATGTATGTAAGTATTTATATATATAAATATTTAACATTTATATACGTTTATGTATGTAAGTATTTATATATATAAATACTTTGTGTATGTATATATGTATATATAAATACCTATATATATAAATACTTTGTGTATGTATATATGTATATATAAATACCTATATATATAAATACGTTTATATATGTATTTATATATATATAAATAAGAGATCCCATATATAAACTTTTTTTATATATATCTTTATCGAAACTGTATTAATAATTTGTTTATGTTTATAGAGCAAGAAAATTACGTTGAAGAATCACACTCAGATGTTCGATGAAATAAAAAATCGGTTGTCAGAAGAACGACTTTTGTTGCTACAAAACACGGTGTTTGGACCATGGTTACATAATGAGGAAACATCTGCGGACCCAATACTTTGTTTAGTAGTTTTGGAGAAACAAATCGAGCCACCAAATGATCAACGAAACGAAATGTGGTTTAATATCAACGGTTATCACGTTCGGTTCACACGACGGGACTTCTGTTTGATTACTGGATTGCGGTTTGGACCACAGCCCGAGATCCAGAACACCAATTTTGCATTTGTCAGACGTGTGTTTGGAAAGTCGAGGATAATTATAAACGATATCAGAACGCAGTTTGACCGGATTCAAAAAGAAAATGATCCATTTTCGAACGACGATGCGGTCCGTATTTGTTTGTTGGCGATAATTGAGCGGTTTTTCCTTGGGCATCAAAACCCTCAAAGAGTACCGGTGCTTATTTTGTCTCTTATAGACGATCTTGAGTTATGGAACTCCTTTCCATGGGGTTCTTATATTTGGGATTACACGTTTAACCAGATGAATCACGCGGTAG
Source organism: Centaurea solstitialis (assembly GCA_030169165.1). Taxonomy (NCBI): domain Eukaryota; kingdom Viridiplantae; phylum Streptophyta; class Magnoliopsida; order Asterales; family Asteraceae; genus Centaurea; species Centaurea solstitialis. The sequence goes on from CM058044.1 coordinate 42,874,816, forward strand.
CAAGGCGAATCAGTGCTGGAAAGAAAGCAATGACGTTGACAGGATTTTTATTTGCATTGAAGGTTAGTTAGCAAATCTTAAAATGAAAAACAACCAATTATATTTTATTTGCATTGAATGTTAGTTTTCGACATATACTGATTAATTTTTTTTTATTATAATGACAGATATGGGTAATCGAGACATTTCCGGTCGCGAGGCGGATTTATAGACGACGCCACGATAGGATACCGAGGGGGGTTTGTTGGTATAAGGAGGCCACGTTTAATAGGATACATGCGGAACAAATGTTAGAGTTGAGTGACGAGGTAAGTTTGTATATATAAATAGTATATATAAGTTTGTATATATAAATAGTATATATAAGTTTGTATATATAAATAGGGACTATATATAAGTTTGTATATATATATATATATAAAGTATATTAACAATATATGTTTATTGAAATTGTTAGTTACTTTATATATATACATATTGCAATTTATATATATATATATTGTCTATATATATATATATATTGCAATTTATTAGCTAATAAACATGATAACGAGATTTTAATTTGATTGAACAGCAACCGCCAACGCGTATTGTGGCGACAGATGATGAACAACGACAGCAATGGTATATAGATAGTGTACAGTTTCTTGGCGACGATGACGATGATGACGATGATGGTGGGGATGGTGATCGTGATGATGATGATGATGATGGTGGGAATGGTGATGATGATGATGATGTTGATGATGATGACTATGAGATGCGTAGTCGTCGACCGCCCATGGATGAGGAGCCCTTCCGAAATTATGAGGGTTATAGGTCATCGTACATGGAGACCGGGGGGCCCAGTCAGCCCCCAAACGACTGGAATGCTTTTGATGGTTGGACGACCCAGCAAGCAGAAATTGACACTCTTAAGACTCGAGTGAATCAGCAGGACACGTGGTGGGATCGATTTAAAAATTTGACGGTAAGAATTTTATAAAAGTATTATATAAATACTATATATATAAATACTTTATATTATACATATATAAATACTTATAAATATATATATATATATATATAAATACTTATATATATATATATAAATACTTTTATTTATGTATTTACTATAAGTATGTATGTATATATATATAAATACTTATATATATAAGTACTTTTATTTATGTATTTACTATAAGGTATTTCATATTTGTATGCAGCTGTCAGCGGCCTCAAGCAGTGACCAACCTATGGCTGCAGTTGGTTCCTATTATAGTAGTATATTTTCTGAGACGCCATTCCAGCAATACACGCAGCAGCAGCAGCAGCAGCCGACTAGTATGATGGATTCCATCCCCCAGTTTTTCTCCGGTCCAGCAATCACCGACTTTCAGTCGACGTACTCCGAGCCACCACCGCAGGTAAATATTTTGGGATTTTTTGATAAACAAGCTTTACCCATTTAACGGGTCGTGTTTGTTGTTAACGTATCGTGTTTGTACGTAGGTGTCATCGAGTACGGGTGTTGACATGTTCAACACTATTATCGAGGACCGCTCCTGGGTACGTTGCAATTTACTATTTATATATGATATATATATATAAATCTATAATTATTTATATTAGCATCAAAGGATATTTTTATAATAATGTTTATAGAATAAATCAAAGGATGCGTTTTTTGGCCATATATATATATATTGATATTTATTGTAATAACGTAATAACAATCTATTGTTGTGACAATTCAGGCCGCCTCATCTGGTTTTACGTTCCAGACTCCCGTACAGGATGTACAGCCGGCTCCCAGTTTTATGCAGGATGTACAGCCGGCTCCCAGTTTTATGCAGGATGTACAGCCGGCTCCGAGTTTTGTGCAGGATGTACAGCCGGCTCCGAGTTTTGTGCAGGATGTACAGCCCGATCAGACTCCTATGCAGGATGTACAGCCCGCTATGGGAAAGGGGATGCGCGAAAAAAGACCGACGGCATCAACAATAACCCCATATAGGGATCCCGGCAGCGATACCCCTCCGACACGCGATTTGGAGGCTTTGAGGAAGAAAAGGAAGATTGAGAAAGCGCTTTATATGAAGATTAAACCTAGGCCTAAAAAGGAGTCGAAAGTCGCTAAAAAGTACTGGGATGGGACGTTGGAAAAGGAGCATATTCGGTATTTGGTTGAACCGATATACGAAGTGTGGTGGGCTCAACTGCTTGGGTTAGATAGACAGGGTTGGTTCGAGAATTCGGTTAGTATTTCATATACTTCTATATATATAAGAAAATTATATACGTATATAAATTTAAATTTATATATGTATATAAATTTTATATATATAAGAAATTTATATATGTATATATGTATTTATATATATATAAATACTTTATATATATAAGATATATATAAATACTTTATATATATATAAGAAAAATATATATAAATACTTTAACAATCGTTTTTGATTTTTAATAGCATATCACAGTATGGGTGTATACCATTATGTCAAGGCGACCCGCCAAAGCGCCTTGGTCGATCGCGCTTCCAGATTTCTGGCACATGATGTCGAACGAAAATACACCCGATCCAGTTTCTTATGGGAAACCAATGATAAGTGGGGATTTGGACGGTTTTCCAGCATGGAGTACTATCACAAGGGTATACCGTTAAACATTTATGTATATAAATTAATTTAATATTGACACTTGCTTTTTGCACGTTTATATAATTAATTGAAATGCTAATTTGGGGTTTTAACCTTTCTTTTTGAAGGTCTACATACCAATTTGTATTGACCAATCACATTGGGTGCTGGGGGTCTTGAACACGAAAACGTATAATATAACAATACATGACACGTTGGGTTCTGATAGGCTTCGGGAAATACTAGAGACGGCATGGACTCTATTCACCGATAACCTACAAAAGTGTTATGAGAACCTCAATGAACCCGGTATAGCTAGCATGTGGAATCAACACTCAAGTTTCGAGGTGGCTTCGGATACACCACGACAGAGCGGCGCACTCGGTGACTGTGGTCCATGGGTATGTAGGTTGTTGGCACATTATACCGACTATATGCGGGCTTCTACTATTACGCACCAGAGCATCGTTGACATCCGTCATCAAATGGCTGATATCTTTTGGACCTACCGTAATGGATAGATATGTTATTTGGACCTATCGTATTGTATAAATATGTTATTTAAGTGTTATTTTGGTTTATTTTGTCTTTCGTTTTATATAATATATCAAGTGGGTATTATAGAGTCATTTATATTATAGAGTAATTTTAACAAAGTATAAGGGCCAAATACGTAACTTTATTTGCTATATATAGCATAGCAAATGTCCATAGCATACTTACATCTCAACAAACCAACAATTCGTAAGATTTAAAAAATGGCTTCTTCTTCAAAAGCACCAAAATCACCAACACCAGAGGACGATTATTGGCCACAGGTGATAACCGAGAGCATGAAACAGTCCATTAAGCGGTATCAGCAAAGTTTGGAAAACCACGAGACAACTAAAGGTAACTTTCAAAAGGAAGAAAACAAAAATTGTAATGTCATTTGGGAGGGCCGAGAATGGATCGTCAAAGCCAAAGACGATATTAAAAAGAAAGAACAATCGATCGCTAATCTAAAGCAAAAAATTGAAAAAAAAGAAAGTCAGATTTGGGATGCCTAACAAAGCAATTACGAACTCCTTTTAAAGATTGACGATCAAGATTCGTATATTCATGCATGTGAAGATTGGTTGGAAGCAGCTAGAGAACATTATCCGGATTACTTTAAATCGGAAGGTTTTTGAGGAAGATGGTCAATTTTATGTCTCTAATTTTCATAACTTTAATTTTCTCGTATTTCATTTTCATGTCTTTAATTTTCATGTTTATGTATGTCTGTTAAGTTGTTGCTAATTTTGTAGTACTTATAAATTACCTATTTTAATTTGCTGAGCACATGAAAGGGTGATGATTTTATTGAAAGCATAATAACCATGTAATTCAATATATATTGATAACCTATTTACACAACATTTTTTAAAGCAACTTCACAGTGACATAAAGGAGATGGAAGCTGCACAAGCTCAACTTCAACTACAAGCCTCACGCACGCATAGTCCTAATTTAGGACTATGCGTGCGTGAGGCTTGAATTTGAAGTCGAGCCTGTGCAGCTTCTACCTCCTTTATGTCAATGTGAAGTTGCTTTAAAAAATGTTGTGTATATGCAATTGATGTACAAAATTGAAAATAGATAACAGTTCATAATATTAGGCTAAACAGACTTGTTAAAATAACGTACTCGCCTAAGTCGTACAAAGTTAAAGCATTTTTACGTCGAAAATAACACTGCAGCCATCCATAAGCTCATGCGTTTGTGGGTCTTCAACAAGAGTAAACACCAACCCACGATCGGGGTCCAGGTTGCCAGACCAAGGCCACGACTTAAAATCACCCTTAACGATAACACGGTCAGAAGGAGATCCGGGTGATGCCTCAAAACCTACTTTCATGTCCATAGGAAACTTCATGCCTAAGACCCTCATCATGCACTTATTATGATTGTTCAAAGCCCACATTCTCACAAACTCGGTTGGAATTTGCTGAAAAAATTAAAAGACCGAACAAATTATGAAGTAACATAACTGGAATTTGCTATAGCAATAGTTATCAAACAGAAAAAATAAACTTACAAGTCGGCCAGTTTGGTAGACAAAATTATCAACTTTAGCAACGAAGGATCTGCGGTCACCCGAACGTAAAAATCCTGCCATTTTCTATATCGTAGGAACTTAAAAGGAGAAGATTTACCTGCAATGTGATTATTTTAAGAGAAATAGGTATCCTATATATAGCGAATTATTTACCTGCAATGTGCTTTTACTTTTACCTGCAAGGAGAATAGATTCTCTTATTGATTACTGACAAAAGGCAAAAGCAAAAGCAAAAGAAAGGCAAACAGACCGTTATAACGGTCCGTTATGGTCCGTTAAGCCGTTATAACGGACCGTTATAACGGCTTAACGGACCATAACGGACCGTTATAACGGTCTGTTTGGTCTGAAGTCCTTTCTTTGCTTTTGCTTTTGCCTTTTGTCAGTTCAATAAGAAAGATTCTTGGTTGTACACCCGTGAATTCAATTTCCCCACCTAAAATCTACCCTTGAATTTAATATTCCCCACCTACACGCTATAAAAATATGGCATCACATTAACAATTCTCATACCTTTCATACAGATTTTATCTAAATCTGATTGCAACAATGGCTGAGAAGTTGCCTTCCTCATCAGCAAACCCTCCTTCTCAAAGAATGTCTGCACCCCCATCTTCTTCTCAAAGAATGTCGGGAAACCCTCATTCTTCTCAATTTGAAAACCCTCCTTCTACTCAAATAATGCCTGGAACTCTTCGCAGGGAAATAGCAAAAAGAGAAGCGGAGATAGCGGCGATAGGTGAAGAATGGGTGCGTAAGCGGGCTGAACAAGATACCATTGAAGCCGAAATTGAAAACAAAAAGAAGTTCGCTAAAGAACTTCAAAAAGAAATTCGAATGGAAGAAAAACGTATCAAGGAGGAATATGCGGCTTGGTATCCAAAGATGCAACAACTAATCAAAGAAAAAGAAGGGTGGATTAATTCGATTAAAGTTCTCTATCCGAATGATAACTAGGAGAATCCGTTAAACTAGATATTGTTGTTGTTTCTTTAAGTTTCGTGTCTCAATTATGTTATCATGCTTTCAATGAAATGAATTCTTTTTTATGTCCTTTTGATACACAGTGCCTCAATAATTCAATAACAAACAGTTGTTACAAATTAAGATCACCAAACATAACATACAAATTAAAAGTTGTTACAAACAAACAAACATAAGATACACATAAACACAAATGCCTGATAAAATATATCAATCCTCGTTAAGATCAACATTCAAATCAAATGTAGGACGACTAAAGGTTTCGTTCGGTTGTTGTGTAGGCTCTGCTGGAGTTTGTCGGGTAGCCGATGGAACGTGAATACATTGACTACGTTTGTGTCCGTATTGACGACATATACCACATCTTTTGCGAGTCGTTCTCTCACCGCGAGATGGAATACGATAATTGCTACTCGGTTTACCGGGTAGTTTTTTCATTACCGGTGGATGGACAACCATAAGTGGGTAATCTGGACTAACCCATGTTTGTAGCGGGCCAACGGGGTTTATTGTAGGAGCGTATGTTTCCCGAAGGTTATGCACAGTGAAATAAGGAGAGGCAAATTGCCAACAGTCGTCCAATCCCATGTAACTTGCAACGGTGATAACATGCCCGCAAGGTAAACCAGAAAGTTGCCATTTCCCACAAGTACAAGTCTTATCATACACATGGACTTTCGCATCTCTATACCCATCTTGCACTTCCCACTTACCATAGCCAATTTCATGTGCAGTCCACCCACTACACTTACCCATTCTTCTTTGTACAATCAGTTCCGCCCACTGGGTTAGTTTATTGTTCATGGCTCCTACAAATATTTTAGGATAATTATTTCCTTATTATTACAGCAAACGTTTAAAAATAAATTTATTAACTAAATCGTAAAGGTAATAACCTGCAATTCTACGACGGGTGGAATACCATTGTTGTTGATACGATCGAAAGTAATCCATCAGGCCCACAATTGGGTGTTTACGAGCAACTGTGGCATGTGCGTTCATCGACTCGACACTGTTCGAGGACATTATGTTGTACCTCTGGCCTGGAAAATGCGCCCTTGACCATTTGTTTGCGCCAATCCTATTCAGCATTTCGGCGTATGGAACTGCAGCTACTAGGGCATTCATTTGAAACTCAAACTCATGTGCGGTATTAGCCTTGCATGTCTTCCAAAACAGGGTTTTGTTGTCGTCGATGTTGGGGGCCTTAGCTTTGATGTTCATAAATAAGTGGCGACAACAAAGCGCGTGATGCGCAGTTGGGTACACCGTGTTAATTGCTTGGTGTATTGCAGCAGCTCTATCGGACATGAATACCAGCCCCTCCATTTCCCCGATACATTCTCTCAGCATAGACAAAAACCAAGTCCAATGCTCGCCGCTCTCAGACTTTGCCACTCCAATAGCAATGGGCACAACTTGGTTGTTTCCATCCATAGCAACAGCTAAGAACATTGTGCCCGAGTAACGACCCTTTAAATGAGCACCGTCGATTATAATTACCTTACGCAGCAAACCGGAACGGAAAGTTACTATCTGCAAAAATAATAGTATACATATAAGAAAACCCGGACAAAAAGTGTGAATCTTGAAATCAACGTCGTCAATTAAAAAAATATACGTACCGAGCAGCCAAGCGCATAGAAACACGACACGAACCGTCCATCATTGCCTACGACAATCCTGGTCTGCGTACCAGGATTGTTGAGCTCCAAATTATAAAAGTAGAGAGGAAGTCGGGTAAACGAATCCTCGGGGTCACCTTCAATCATGTTTATTGCCTGCCATTTCGCACGCCATGCTTGCCAGTACGAAACGTTTATTTTATGTTGCGCTTTCATATCTTTTATAATGTCTGCCGCACAGAGGTCTCTTCTAACATCGCCGGTTTTATCTAGAAGCAAATGTGACAGCACTCTCCTGCTTGCGTTCCGATGCGCAGAATGCATTTGCGTCCTCGAGCACGTGTGGACATCATTCAATGTCCGAACTTGAAACATGGTTGATCCCCCGAGACAGCTAGCATATATGCGCCAACCGCAGTTTTTTTGCGCACATATTGCCTCATATCTTTTTTTGCAAGATCTTGGCGTTCTAAACTCGAAACCTTCTTGAAGGAACTTCAATCCGAGTGCGAGTGTCAAATCTCCTTTCGTATGAAAAACCTGGTGTAGTTTAACTTTTTCACGACGGGTGTACCGTATGGCTTGATTGGCTGTGATGTCAACGTCGTCTGACCTTGGGTGAGGGGGCAAATCATGAAAGTCATCAGGTATTTGGTATACATAATTGTCAGGATCGATGTCTCTGACTTCTTCTTCGTCTTCGTCTTCTTCTTCATCTTCGTCTTCGTCGTCTTCTTCTTCTGTGTCAGCCTCTTCTGGTGCTTGTTGTGTCTCGGGAACATAGGAGGTGGATGTGTACTGGCTAGAAACACCATATGTATCATTAGAAAGTATTTCTGCGTTGTCGAAGGACGTATGACCATATAGATGCTGGTCTCCGATGTTCGAATTATCTTCGCGGTTTTCTTCACTACTCACATCGTTTCCCGTAGTCACATCGTCGTATACATAAAGTGTTGCCGGAGGGTCTAATCCGACAACCGATTGTAAGAAAGTTGTTAACTGTTCATCTGACGCCAAAATATAAACATTACCCGACTCAATGTACGAAAGTTTAGTGACACCATCAGAAGGTTCGATGCCAAATCTTGAACAAATATTTTTGACCATCTTTGAATACGTAGTCGTTATCGGCACCCACACACGACGATTGGCAAGGTGCGTTAAATAGACCCATTCACCGTCGTTTTGATACCACCCACCACCACCCGAAATAGACACCAAAAGTTTTTGGTGTTCACTCATTTTTTGTGTATGAATTTTGAAGACAATGAACGTCCATTTATATAAAAACCTTAGAAATTCACATAAAATCACAAAACCCTAAAAAATATAAAACGGTCCGTTATAGAGCCGTTATAACGGACCGTTTTATAAATTTAGGGTTTTGGTCAACGCCGTTTCATTGACTTGTCAACGAAAGGTTTGTTTTTTCTGAAAGCCGTTATAACGGCGCCATAACGGACCGTTATGGCGCCGTTATAACGGTGCGTTATGAATTTTGGTCAAAACGGCGTTGACCGGCGTCAAAACTAAGGTGCGTTATGAATTTTGGTCAAAACGGCGTTGACTGGTGTCAAAACGGCGTTGACGCCGTTATAACGGCGTCAAAACGGTCTTTTTGTTGACTTTTTTTGGTCAGAGGAGCTCCGTTTTTGTCTTTTAGTGAAGAAGTCCGTTTTAACGGACCTCATAACGGTTTTTCATGGGTATGAGGTGCAAAACGAGAGAGAAAATGGGTATAAAATTAATGTGGGGGTACCCCCATGGGTATAGCCGCCAAAATCCCGATATGATCATATAAACCTTAGATGCACCGATAATTACTGCTACGAGATGTACTGATGATTCGATTCCATACATTTCATATTTCTAGTTCTAAAATCTAAACTAAAAGCATAACCGATGATTAAAACAGAAATACATGATTAGATTAAGAAATAAGAACAGAAATCTGATCACGATTCTTACAGAGGTTCGGATTTAGAACTTGAATTAGCTTCTTCAGGCGGTATGGAGTTCAAATCGTTGAAATTAGGGTTGGAGAGCTGAGGATTTTGCGGAAAATTGGGGAAATTGGTTGTTGATTGATTGTTTGAGTAGGAATTTAAGGTGTGCAATGGACAATAAGGTAGTAAATGTCCATGGATTAGGCAATCAGGCGATAACTGTAGATGGCGGCGGTGGTGGTGGTGCGCGGTGGCGCTGTGGTGGTTGTGATGAGTGTTTGGGTGCAAAAGGTGGCCGCCGTGCAGTTGACAATGTGGTGAGAGTTCGAGGCAGTGGTGGTGGTGACGGTGGTGGGAGAAGGCGGAGGGAGGTGGTAGGGTCTGCCGGTTCCTTGAAGAATCCATGGGAGGTTGCAGTTTCAGGTGGAGGGTTTAAAACTTGTGAGGGTTTTTATTTTAGGAGGGAAATGAAATGAGGAGAATGAAAGAGGAAATAAGGTTTATTTTTTTTCCTAAGGCCATCCTCAGTGTCGTGAATATGGTTGGTACTCGTTAGCCGGTAACCAATGGTACCAGCTGCCACCTCAGATGCCGGTCTCGTACAGCTTGGGCTGCGGATGGCCTAAGATGGTGCGACAATTTTCAAACTCACTTTGTCACATTAGCATCATATCAGCTTTACTGTCTATCTACTATAGGCCTCATGGAGCCTCTCTGTAGAAAGGATAAGAGAGAGATGGAGCTTGGGCTTCATCTGTGTGGGGAAGCCGCAAGGGAAGCCTGCTCCGAGCATGCTGCAGTCGTACCGTAACTCGTTCGAGACTTCGAGCTCGTTGACTCCCCAGCCCGCCTAAGCCCCCTTTGGTGTTACACATAGCCTAAAAATGTTTATATTAGTTATATACATATTCATCAATTAGATTTCTCTGTAAAATAAATAAGACTATATTCGTAAAAGTAACAATTTTTATTTCCTCTCTTTTCTACTCTGAAACATGAAAGTTAACTTTTTTTCCCTTTTTTTCTTTGATCTAAAAAACACAAATAAAATTAATTCTTTATTTTCCTTTCCATTCTGTTTTTTTTTTATTTCCTTTTCTTTCTTTACAAAACTCAAGAACATAATGTTAAAGAGCATTTCATGATTTGTTTTTAGTCTCTAGGTTTGTTAAGAATCACAATATTTGTCTTTTGTGGTTTGTGATTTGTTGCTATTTTTGTTCTTATGATTTAAATTTGTTATTGTTTGGTCTTTGTGATTTAAACTCTTTACTATTTTGCTCCTTTGAAAAGGGTCTTTTTGGAGTTTTTTGGGATTGACCAGGCTTTTCCAAATTCCTTCAGCTTGGACAGAGGCCCAAACTTCTCCCAAAATTTTCGGATTGATCAAGATTTGTTACCAACCAAAATGTTTAAAATATATTTTAGTAAAAGGTATTATATCATGAATTTTTTCCTTATTCATCCGGGTTAGTAATTACTTTTTAGACGAAGGATCGTATGAGAAGTTAAGTTAATGGTAAAAAGCGTAAGAAGTGGATAAGAATCTTTGTTCTCTTTTAATCTCATGTCCTTCTATGAATTGTCTTTTAGAAGAAAATTGATTTGATACAACTCATTCCGAATTTGGCTTATGTATCATCCTATGTGTTTGAATTGCAATGATAAGGCCGTTGGAAATTGATGGCTTACAAGTTAAAGTTTAGATAGTTCCAAATATTTACCGTGATTTCAACACAAAAGGGCAACATTTTAGGATAAGATATAGCTCACAAGGAACTGCGAACACCAAATGCTTTGATAGTTTTCTTCAAAAATTGTTTAGAATAGGTTGTTCTTAAAGAATATAAACAATAATGTCTTATGCTATGGTATCTTTGCAAAAGTGACGGATAACGTTAAACAAAAACCAAAAACCAAAATCGATGGTTCAAAAAATCAATAAATCGTTGTTCACTTTTTCCGGATTTTTCCCGAAGGCGGCATCCGAGTTTATGGCATTCGACGCAATGCTATTCAAGCACCTTTTGTCAAAACTTCCTAAGCTTTAATGGCTATAACACCATAAATAGTTGGTTTGCCTAGTTGGCCCAAAGGACATATGCAGGCAAACCAGAAGCTGGTCTAGCCATTGCACATCAATACATCATGGCACAAGAAGTTGGTGGGCCTAGAGGCAAACACAGATATAAGTTATAAGTAGTAATAACATTTGACTATAAAAAAGAAATCTTCTTTAGAATTTGTGGTTTGGTTCCTTCAAGAAAAAGAGGTAACCCTTTTTTTTGGAATGGTGTTATGTGCTTTGTCCAAACTAGCCCCGACAAGTTACACCTAAAAGACATCAATCATTGGTAACTGAGTGGCCATAATTGTTGTGGACATGTGGATTAGAATCCTAGACAAATGGGATATTCCACCACACCCCCCTAAGACTTAACCACTACGCCACAACCCTTGTAGTTTAAAAAGAGGTAACCCTTCTCATTACCTTTTCTTCCAATTTTTTTATTTATTAAAACCTAAAAGATAAAGAAATTTGCCAAATGCAAGATTTGAACCCACATGACAAAACAAAACCCACTCCGTATCTCCCACTCAGAAGTATAGTATGGGGATAAAATGTATGCATACCTAATCTCTACCAAACAAACAGAAAGGCTGATCCTATGAAAACCTTCGGCCTACATTCAGGCATGACACATCACGCTGAAATCTGAATAACGTTCAAATATGAACCCATCTTATAAGTCTGGACCCTTCATGGGAAACACTTAATTTATACATATTTTGATTACAAAATGCAAATCCCAATCTTGGAGACAATGTGGTTTTCATAGAGTCTGATTATATGTTGATTATAAACAATGAAAAGAATGTCTTAAGAACCACCGGCCTCCTTGGTTGATCGTACCTCAACGACAGTGACCCTGCTGCTGCTGGAAGTGGGAGGACATAGTCAAGAAATTAGGCTGCACAGATGGCATTCTGTATCCACCGGATTGCGGAACTCCCATTGTTGAATGAGGGATTGTACTGCTGTCAAACAAGTTGAAAAAGGATGGATAAACAACACATTCAAGTTGGTTATTAAAGCTACTGGCTGATTTGCTCCCCTATAGGGTTGGGTTCAAATGGGAACAGTGATTAGATAAGAAAGCATGAGAACGGCCAAATTAGTTTTCTTATGTTGACCAATTTCTCGTTTGGACCTCCCTCTAATATAATTCATGTTCTCATTTGGACCTCCCTATTTATAGGGTTAGTTTCAAACGAGAAGAAACATTTTGTGAGAAGGTGAGAATGTGAGAAGTTTCAATATCATATATGATTATACCATGATACACAAGCTTAATCATATGTGATTAAACACAACCCAGAAAGTGTAATCATATACGATATTGAGACTTCTCGCATGATCTTTCCTATATGTATATGTATGCATATATATGTTGGGGTTCAAACGAGAACAATGGCCAAATAAGAGAACACGAAAACGACATATCACATGTAATTTTACACCAAACTCACTGTGTGTTCTATTTTAACCTTGTTCTCATTTGATTCTCCCCCTCTCTATCTCTCATGAATCTATCTTACACACACACACACACACAAATATATTCCATCTTATAAAAATTGCAACATCTTAATTACCACTTAATAGTAACCAAACAGAGAATCTTGTGAACTCAATTCAATATTATCAACCCTTTTTAATGATGACAATGGGCAAGTAACTAATTTTAGATTAAAAATCATAAAAGAAAACATTTGCAATTTTCATGGGAAGCTCTAAAAAGGAAAATATTGCAATTTTCATGGAGAGAAAAAGTAATTCATAAGAAGTCATTCAAAACATTTAAAGAAAGAAACCTGAATGTCAATGACAAGGAAGATTCCACGGGCGCTTGAATACCATGGTGATCATGGGGGAGGAGTGACCAGAAAACTGGAAGAAAAAAAAGAGCAGCAATCGTCAATTTCCTACTTCATATATATAGTAGCTAATCACCATTCCGTCCATCCCAAAATAATTGTTCCACATTTCTATTTTAGTTTGACCCAGAGGCGGATCCAGATTTTTTTTCTAGGAGTAAACTTCACTTTTGGTCCCTAATGTTTGTCAATTTCAACAAATATTGTCCCTAAACTTTGAAAACTCAGATAAAATTATGGTTGTACATTTAAGGACCTAAAAAAAGCACACTTGGCCCCAAATCTTATTTGTGGTTTCACAAGCAACCATACCCCATAAGGGTGGGTCCTCCCTGGTTCCTTCCATGTAACACCCCCAAAGCCCAAAGCAACAGACTGGCCCAATAACTTCGAGTTCAACTAAAAACCATGGTGGAAGTTATTGGTAGCCTATGACTCGAGGCTTATAAGGAGCTTACAAGTTCTACTTCCTATCCATGTGGGACGGGTTGTTACAAACTCCCCCACTTGAACTCCTGACGTCCTCGTTAGGCCTACCCAGAATCTTTCTCTCCTTGTCATCGGCGATGTGGGATTCGCCTAAGATGTTACCAACATCCCCCCTCGAGGACTCATCATTCCCGATGAGGTTTGCCCCACCATCCCGATGGTACAAGGATCGGCTTTGATACCATATGTAACACCCCCAAAGCCCAAAGCAACAGACTGGCCCAATAACTTCGAGTTCAACTAAAAACCATGGTGGAAGTTATTGCTAGCCTATGACTCGAGGCTTATAAGGAGCTTACAAGTTCTACTTCCTATCCATGTGGGACGGGTTGTTACATTCCAGAATAAATGTCCACTTTCAAAAGTATTTGTACACTTAATTAAGTAATGGAGAAATTCATTACTCTTGTTACCAGGAGTAAACTTGTGACTTAGTTGATTCAAAAAGTGTAATAATTACACGTTTATAAACCTTGTGCCTTCTTCATTGCGAACATTTATTTGGGGGCGGAGGGCGTATTTCTTCGTAGAAGAATGGAGAGTGATATTTTGTGATGAAATAGAAAAGTACCAGAGCGTTGTGCTTCATGATCCTCATAGTCCGAGCAGAAGAGAAGTTCCTGCACAAAAGGTAGAATTTATTAAAAAAAAACATGGCTTGTTTTTAATTGGTAGGATCATCAGAAAACCGAGATCTGTACTTTCAAGTTGGTTTCGAAATTATCCCTACAAACTCACCTGTTTTCTGCTTCTAGTCTTACGGACCATTTCTGCATAAAAAGAAAAATACAAGGTAAGAAATTCTAATTCGATTTCACGTATACTTGTTTAGAGGAAAAGGTCAAATTTGTTACCGATATTGGAAATACTAGGGTTAACTGCCAGGGTCAACCCCAAGAAACAATCATCCGTTTTACTGCTGAAATCCCAGAGATCCAGCCCAAGATTTGGGGGAGATCCTGTATAGTCATTATTAACATATTATCATCATCATCACAATATAACGGCGGCATTTGATCAATCAGTTTGTTTCGAAATACTCACTTGTGTTGTCCAACTTAAGCTGAAGTGGGTCCCCCAGTTGACGAGGAATCCACGTGTTAACCTACATATTGCAAGTTGGAACACATTAAGCTCCCCCCTAAAAGCTTACTGAATAAGCCACTTTCTATATCATTAAGCCACTACCAAACAGTCATGTATAGTTGACCGAATAAGTTGTGAGTCCCATTAAACTCATTAAACTGCTAACAAACAAGCCCAAAGTGGTCTTAAGTATAAGATATGCAAAACGCCTTAACAAACACATTACATAGAAAAACGGATGTTGTAAGCACTGTTCTGCAGTTGGCCTCCTTAATGGGTCCCACGAGCATAGTTGCTACATTACCAAAGAAAACAACATCAAAATCTGGAAAAATTATGTAGCCTGACTTACCAAAGCAAATTAGAAGTGCACACAAGGCAGATTCTACAGAATGCTAACCTTGATCAAATTAATAGCTTCTGAGCCAGCATTCGGATCAGGTCGGAGAGATTTGCGGGCATAATCTATCACAAAGAAGAAACTTAAGTTGACATAGCCGATGGTCCCTTATTAAAGATATTAAAAATAAACTCACCTCCGAATAACGGATATCCATTAATCGAGCAACATTCCTTGCTTCACGAAATAGTGTCCAATCTGGTGCACCAAGAACACCGCATATCTTGTACAACTGATCTATTTCACTGTCCAATCATAACAGAAAATATCTTTAATCATCTTCAAAATTATTAGTTTTGAAAAGGAAAAAAGAATGTTTTTTGACTGAATGAAAGAAAGAAGAAAGCACCCTGCTTTCAGAAATGCAACCACACAAAATGGACAGTTCCTATGTTTTGATAGTTCGTGAGAAATTTAAGGTTGCAGAAAAAAAGTCACCTTTCACCAGGAAACAACGGGCACAAAGTGAAAAGTTCAGCGAGTATTGCACCTACTGCCCACATATCTGTCACAAACGTCATTTGTTAGTACAAAAAGCTACATATGTAATACAATCAATTGGTCATTTTAAGAATAAAGATAGCAGATGACGAGAAAATCATCTCTAGTTTCCTTGCACACGTCTTAATCTCATTCAGATGCATCTTCTCTTTAGGCCGTTAAAAATGCAGCCCATTTACTTAATGAAGATGCAGGGAGAATGAAGATGTGGTTAGTGGGTCGGGGTCCATTTACTTCATGAAGGAGAAACAATGGGACCCATAAAATGAAGGAAATGATATAAAATAATCGCATCCTATCATGAGCCAGGCATAACATACCTATGGCAGGAGTGTATGATGAAGATTGCAACAGGACTTCTGGTGCTCGATACCTTAACAAAGAAGATGTGTATAGTCATACAACAAGGTAATGGAAATTACTAATATGAAAAAAAACGATACTCCCTTTGTCCCAAAATAAATGTCCACAATGAAAAAGACAGTTTTAGAAATCTGTAACTACTACACTTGTTAATCAACTAAATGATAAGAGTAGAATGAATTTCTCCATCTCACTTAAGGGTAGTATCGGAAGTTTTCTGAGAAAAAAAGAAATTAAATGGGAAAAAGGACCGCACTGTTCAAGTACTCACCAGCGAGTGGAAACATAATCAGTAAAAGGGGGCGCAGATGACACTTCTCTAGCCAGGCCGAAATCAGCAATTTTTATGGTATTGTTGGTCACCAGCAAATTCTCTGAAAATGTAAAAACATTTACATCATATATTATGTTCAAACAAAGACGAATTGACGGTCTGAGCAAGATACAAAGTTGCAAGGGGTAGATTCTATACCAGGTTTTAGGTCCCGATGAAAATATTCACTTCTATGCATATGTACAAGTCCTTGCAGAAGCTGAGTCATCAGACCCCTAATCTCTTCCTCTGTGAAAGGTCTTTGTCGTTCTCTCATTATGTCATACAGATTATGTTCCTAAATATCACACAAGTCATATTATTTTAGCTAGTAGCAAAATGTGCAAAATACAAGAGAAAATGATTTTCATGACCATAGTTGCAGTATCTATACGAACTATCAGAACCAAACTCTAATTACTTCATAAGATGAAACTAAAATCCTGCCTATTTAGTGTATTGATTAACATACATTTGTTTCACAATGTGATTGTTTCATATATACTCGGTTCACAGTGTGAAACTCTTTTACATGTATCTTTTGTTTCACAAACACGCCAAAAAGGTTCAAATTGTGAACCAAAGACATGTGAAACAAACACATTGTGAAACATATATATGTTAATCGCTACATTAGACTATAGTAATAGATGAACGAAAATCATATAAAATAGCACATGATGCACTAGTTCTCAGAGATCTCACACTTTAAAGAAATATCAAAAGAAGCCCCCACCCCACCCCACCCCCCCCCCCCCCAAAAAAAAAAAAAAAAAAAAAACTAATAATGATGACAATTGGAAAAACCTTTATAATATATTTTGTGTTAAGATCTGAAATTAATCGTCGTGATTAACACGACCAAGATGAAAAAGGGATTTCTTTTAACGAACCGAAGGAGATATAGACAAAATATATGGATGACGTATAAGAGACTTAGTAGAAATACCATGTATTCAAAGATGAAGAATAGCTCATTATTCTCCCTGACTATCTCCTTCAGCTTTATGATGTTAGGATGATTCAATTTCCGGAGGGACTGTGCCAGGAAAAGAACAGGGGAAGTTAACTTTCAACAAATCGTGTTTCACATAATTCAAGAAACAATATGAATAGAAACATAAAATACCTTAACTTCCCGCAAATTCACACACTCTTCCCAAACATAGTACTTTCTCTTCATCTTCTTAACTGCAACCTGTGATAAATGTTTGTTGGCAACTATTAAACTAAAACATATATCCACAGTAAGTGCAATATCATAGAAGCAACGGTAGCTACCATATTGGAAGCAGAACCCACCTGAACAATTACCATGTGGGAAGTTATTGCTGTTTGTAATAAGTGTTTGAAGGTATGAGTTAATGGTCAAATGAATTAATTCAGAATGAATAAGGACATTCCCTTATATGCAATAAGCTTTTGTATTATGAGTGGAATATTAAATGATAACGATGGGAGAAAGCTAGTTCAATGCAGCTAGAGGCTCTGAAAATGATTTGCTCAATTGCACAAAAATAGGATTCTGACCGGCCACTTTGCACTTGATCGCACATATCAAATGTGATGTTGGTGTCAACCTTCGCTTTTTTATGTTTGGTTTGTCATAGAAAATGATTTTAAAATAGAAAATGTCCAAAACAGAGGGGTTTTATGTTTTCCATTAAAACAACCTGCTTATCTTTTTTCAAAACTTTTAGATTAATTTCCATAATGGATAAAAAAACAGAGGCAAAAAGAGCATTAAACAACTATAAGAAACAAAAATATTTGTTAGTGATTGCTCAAGTGTTAAAAACTAACAATTTCAGATGTCTCCAGGTTGATGGCCTTATATACAGTTCCACAAGTTCCATCTCCAATCTCTTCTATACTTTTATATCTGAAAATAACAAGCAATCAGAAAAAGTAAGCTGTCAAGCTTACAATAAAGACAATAAAATGAAACCATAAACAAGAAAATATTAATATAATTTTTATGAAGCATCAAAAAACTCATGTAACCTACTTTTCCATTATTGACACTGTAGCAAGTAATTGATCAATTTGTCAATGGACTTCCAAGGTCCAAAAAGAGGCTTCTACACTGTTAAAACAGTGTTCTTTGCTTGCTTGTAGACTACTACCATTAGTGATTAAGTGTAACAAACTATGCAGCGTATCATGGAAACCCGCCTTTTCACTGTAAGGATGATTAAGCATCAACTCGAAAGCAATCAACATGCTTAAATGCAGCCTCTACAAGCTGCAACCAATTGCTATCATCTAAAAGTCACCGCTTTAGTCTACAATTTGCATATTCTTCAGCTGTTATTTCAGTAGATTAATGAGTCAACATGGTTGAAAAGGTTCATTCATGTCGAACAATTTGATCTTCTTTTTATTTGTACATTTCAATCTGCAAAGAAAAACTGAAATATGTCAAATCTTAAGTAGTTTCCATTCAGAAAACGTTGAGATCACAACATGCTGACCCATGATTTGCTCAATTAACATATTAACATAATAACACACATGATCATAACTCTTTATATAAAGAAGAATTCAAAATCAACCAAAAACTTTGCAATTAAATTAGTAAAACATTTCAAACCCTTCGGGGGAATCTTGACCATCACAGATATGGATACATATACAAATCAGTTAAGCATGTCAGCATGACATATCAAATGACCCTCAATTTCTAGTAATAATTTTTAAGACAAAAACCATGGATCGTGATACCGTGTGCTCTTTTTGTCTACCGTTGGATCACTATATGAAAAATCTATCGAGTTTAGTAATATCTTTGAGCCTTTTGGTGCTTAATGAACTACTGTTTTGCTATATATTTAAGAACCAAATTCACTCTTTGATAAACAATTGAATCATAATAAAATCACTTTCAGATAGGCTAGCAAACATCTGGTTACCCTTTGACCACAAGAATTCATGTAAAACAATAACTTAAAACCATTATTAGTCTTAACTTTGAGAAACTATCAAAACAGGTTAATTTACATTCAAAATAAATTCTTATAAACAATATTCAAATGTACAAAGAATCCCCAATTCATACAAAATTGAGTAATTTTGAACTACTTCCAACAAAATTCAAATAACTAGTTCATACTCTACAACAAGTAGCTATAACTATTTCAAATAATTTCCTTCATGTACAAGATCTCCACAACTAAAAACCTAAAATTTCACCCCAAACTTATCAACACACTAATTTCACCAACAAATTTGGAAGAAAAAAGAAAAATTCCACAAAAACAAACATGAAAAAGCACAATTGAAACACTAAAATCCAGAAGTAATAGACTTAAAAAAATCCGTAAATTTACAGAATGCAAAATGCAAATTGAACACAAGAACTGGATCGAAAATTGGGGGAAAAAATACAGATTGAATTAGAACACAAAAACTCACCGTAAAATTACTTACAAACCGCAAGATCTCGAATTATAGGGAGATAGAAAATCCAGAATTCAGATCAACAACAATGCAAATTAAGAACAAAATCGATGAAATTTTAGAATTTTTGGAAGAAGAAAGAAGAAGAAGATGTGATGGATTTTAATGGTGTTGGTATAATAATATAACAACCAAATCCGCAGAAGAAGCTAAGGAGAAGAACCTAATGAAATATATAATAATTTATTTTCTTTCTTTCATAGAGAAAGTTACACTTGGGTTACTTGATCTATTGGTGTGTGTACAAAGTTGTCCTTTTAGTTTTGATTATGTCAAAATTACCATTAAATTTTAATATTTGTAGGATTTGTTGGATCTCATAGCTTGAGTTGCTAAGGTTATGCTTGGCAAATAGGATAAGCTAGCTGTTGATTGATAAACTTGCTAGTAGTTGAATAGCTAGCTTATGAACAAGTTATGTTTGATAAAAACTAGCTTATGAGTATGTAAAATGACCAAAAAAAATATATCTTTGAATTTAATAATTAATATTAATAAGGGTATAATTGGAAAAAAGCTACAAAAAGCTCCTCAAAAGCTACTCAAAGTAGCGTTTCAAAAAGTTAGTTTCTGGTACATGTTTGGATGGACTAACTTATAAGCTAGCTTATTTTTGCCAAACACAACATAAATTAGGTGTGTTGTTTTGTGCGAAGTATACAAGTTTGTAAATAAGATATATATATATATATATATATTAAAACTCATTGATTATGATTGGATATTCAATTGTACTTGCATTGGATTGGATTAGATCGGATTGGATCTAAATTTTCAACGTCAATTTAGATAGGTTAGTTATTAGATGAAAGTCTAGAATTGATCAAAATCGATGAACTGGTCTGATTATCCATTCAACTATCATTCAATTATAATCATCCAACTATCCATCCAATCACCCTCCAACTATCGATTTCATTAATTTGTAATTTTTATAGAGTATATAATAATTAATTTAATATTATATATAATATATAATAAAACAATTAATTATTTATTAGATGTCGGATGAATCTAGTTCGATTAATATTAGTTGGATCCAATCTGATCAAATGAATATTCAATATGAATATCCATTTGATGGAACCAAAGCAGTTCAATCATCCATGTATTAGAAAAATCTAATATCTTTTAAATGGTTAAATCAGTTTGATTTTTTCTCATATCATTTGATGTCAACCGATAAATAACTAATTAAACCTAACAATCAATGCACTTAGAAATGATTGCAAACATTTCTATTGGTTTTTACCAATAATTGTGTATTCATTTTAATTTGATGTCCTCTAAGTTAATAAGCCTATTGGTAATGCCATAAAATGTGATATCATAAAATTTTCATATATATTTTTGTTTTTTGTAAACATTTTGGTTATAACATCAAAAGACGACTTATATGTCATTTTTAATTATTCTTTTTATAACAATTAAGTACCAATTTTATGAAGCTACAAAAGACTTGGTAGAAAAGTAATTTGCACATCAATACAATCTTGTTTGCAACATGGTATTGTTTTAGCTTCTAAAATGAAAGGTCAAGTTTTACAAAGATAATCCGTCTTGTGGTAAAACTGTTACATCTATAACATGAGGGACGAATTTAGCAATTCATCCCAAGTTCAGGGTCTTCCGGTAATATAAGATATATGAATGGATATATTATATATAGCAAATAAATTAATCAATTTTATATTATTAAATGAGATATTAAAGTATTAAAATAAAAACATGAAAAATAGTTGATTGGTTGTGGAGAAAAGGTAGACTATACGACACATTTTCATGTGAATTTACAAGTATAGCCTTTGATTAATGGTATATTAACAACTAAAGGGATTCATGAATAGAAAGCAAGCAAACGCGTTGGCATAAATTCTACTAGAAGCTCCCAAAGACACATTAAAAGGAAAAAATAATATTGTCTCAAATGAATATTTCATGCAATTTAATTGGTATTCTAGTCATTTTTTTTCTATTTTATCTAAATGTTATTATCTTTCATAGTTAATAAATAAGTCTAATGAATTTTTCTTAAAAAATTACGTGCATAACTGCATATGTCTGAAAATGACGAACCTTGCATATGTCTGAAAATGACGAACCTAGATCTAGTAAACCTGAAAATTGCGGATTTGGGCTTGAAAATAGTGGGGCCCTACATCTTGTGAGCCTGAAAATTACAGAGATAATAACGTTTAGATAAAAATGAGAAAAAGCTAAAAAACCGATTAAGGTGTGACAAATGGCTACTTCTATCAATTTCTATCACTCTTGATCAAAGTGTTTCTCCTTGATTAAAATTAATCCAAGGATGAATATCCATTGTACTATTCTCATCAAAACACAATCTCTATATATACATGGTCAGGTAGGTTTAAGAAAACCTTAATTGAAAACTAAGAGATACATTCGTAGTCCTTTATTTGGATTATATGCATTTATTCATAGAAATAATTTATATGTATTTGTTCATAAAAATAATTTGTAGTATGCACACGTGATAAAAACCCAAAACAAACTTAATTTATTTTCATGCACAAGTATATACGCTCCAAACAAAGAGCTAGAAGATGTTCCTCAATTTTTCCCGCTAAAATTTTCCCTTAAACCTCTCCAGTTACTTTATTCTACTTTAAATCTCCATTCCCAATTTACAAGGCATGTTCAAGAATATTCCATTACTACTTTAGTCTTGTACAAGCTTTTTAGATGATGTCAAGTTGCAAATTGTTTATACAAAAAACATCAATAAATCATAATGATATTGGGTAAATACATGTTTTTGATTTTTAACTTGTAATTCTTTTTGAACAACAAACAAAGTAATAGGGAGCAAGCTTCGACTAGGCCATTACCCACTCCAAGCAACCCATTTTAACTTGTAAAATTTATAGTAATTAGTTTATATAATAATACCTTTGACCATTTGTAATCTCCAACTCACCCATAAATCGCGTTTGATAAAAGGATTAATCTAGTAGGTGGGTCTCATCCTAAAATGCATAATAAATTTCAGATCCTTCACATCTCACCAAAACACAATCCTACGTATAAGCAAGTTAACTTAGGAGTCTTAAATAGTTTTCGAAAAACAGTAACCATTTATTATTGAAGAAGTAAATCCATGATGAATGTCTATGACTACAACTATCATAAATCTTTTATCAAGTCATTCATCATAAATACCCATACAAGAAGATGGTTCATAAGTTCCTGAAATACTTAAGGTTACTAATTACTAAACAAATCATAGCTCTATGAAAACATGATTCATACAATTGTAACAAAAGTAAATTTACACACACACACACAGAGATATATATATATATATATATATATATAATTACAAATCCAACCACTCAACTATGGTTCAACAATAATTTTACCAGTAGCATGCCCATCAATGCTCTTGGCCCAAGCCTCTTCAGCCTTCTTTAAACTATGTTTCGAATCGATTACAGTTTTAAGTTTCCCTTCTTTCACCAACCCAACCAGATACTCCAAATTTTTAGCCTTCGGAAACAAAAGAATCGGCACCAGCTGTTTTTTCGAGCAGCTGATTTTCTTCACGATAGCTGTCCAAATCGCGGCCGACCCAGGAGTTACATCCACGACCTTCCCTTTCGGGCCAAGATTGGGCTCGAATGTAGCCCACGGAGTAGCCGTCGCACAGTGGATCACCACATCGTATTTCTTATCCGACGGGCTCTTGAGTGCTGCTCCTTCCGGGGTCTTATAGTCGAGGACCTCGTCCGCACCTAGGCTTTTCACGAGGTCCATGTTGCGGGCCCCGCAAGTGGCGGTGACGTGGACGTTGCCCAGCTTTGCCAGCTGGACGGCATACTGGCCCACGCCGCCAGAGGCAGCGGTGATGAGGACGTTGGTGGTGGAGGGGGCGGTTTTCTCGAGGGTGATCCCGGCATGATAAGTGAGGGCTTGGAGAGCTGTAAGGCCGGCCACGGGCAGCCCGGCAGCTTCAGCTGCGGATACTTCGGGTGGTCTACAAACGGTCAGTTTTTCGCTACTCACGGCGTACTCAGATAGTCCTCCACCAGTCTGAGGTTACGTGATCAAATAATTAACAAAAAACATAAACAAGGTGAGATCGAGTCAATAAGATGGATATTGTAGGCTAGCTTATTCTTTGAGCTTTATTGAAAAGACCCTGTTTGGTTTGTCCATAAGCTAGCTTTTCGAAAAGGTGTTTCATATGGTGTTTCAATAAGCCGCTGGTAGTATTTTTTTTTCCCGCTTTTCTCTAATTATTCCCCTTAATTTTCAAATTAGGCTTTCAACATGTGTTTTTAGGCCATTTTACTTTGTTGTCTAGTAGCTTATCGGCTAGTTTTTACCGAGCATGCCATTTTCTAAGTCAAGTGGTGCCACCGTTGAAAATCCTTTTCCTGTATTTGTTTCGTATAATCAAATGGTGCCACCGCTTGAAAAAGTTTGCGGGTCTGGCCTGTTGACTAGTTTATTCGGTAACAACTAACTTATTGATCAACAGTTAGCTTATTAGCCAACAAGTAGTTTGCCAAATATAGCCTTTGCTTTGCAGGTGATCGGATCCTAATAATCAGAAGCAGCAAGAATTAGGTGCGTAAGTAACTTACAAAGACGCTTAGCATGGACACAACTTTATCACCAACTTTGAATTTTTTTACTCCGGGTCCAACATCTAACACCTCTCCTGCTACATCAGTAGCTGATCCAACAACAAACAAACAAAAAAAGGGATTTTAGATTTTGAAAGCAAATTGGTTAAGGGATTGTATAAACAAACACATGATTATGTCAACACACCTGGTATCCAAGGGAATTTGCGAGGGAAAAGAGGGCGCAACATGCCTTTCTGTATTTTCCAATCAACCGGATTTAGGCTAGTTGCCTCAACTTTTAACAGAAGTTCACCTTTACTTGGCTTAGGAATAGGTACTTCAACATGCTACAAAAGCAAAACACATATGAAATTGATGGTTACTCTTGAACTGTACCAATAGCACATAGAGTTTATAGAAGCATAGAATCTAATACATTTGAAACTTTATGATTTTCAAGCTCCGTCTCGTATTGGAGTTAATTTCCCCATATTATTTCAACTAAATTGTCGCTCCCACTTCATCCAATACATACGCAGGACAAGATTTAATCTATAAAACTCTGCCTCCCATCCTAAAACAACCATAAACCACTCAGATCATATGAGGAAAACAGAAAAGAATGGACATGAGTCAACAAATGTGATCGATGAATGAATTGGAAGAGAATAATTTCACCACCCACAAATTGCCATGACTTCAAAATTTGTTAAATGAACTACGAGCCCTCACGTGATCCTAGCTTTGGATATGGAACAAAGCTTGCATCAACATACTAGCCATCTAACAGAGAACGCCAATCCACCAGGTATACAGTGAATTTTACAAATTCAACTAACAATGCAATGACGTATAACACAAACTACTCCAATCTAATCGAATATATGCCTCTTTTAGGCATGGATTTAAGTTTCAGAAGATTTACAACATCTGAAGCACATTCTACCTGACCCTTTGTCCCTTGATATCTACGGTTTTACAAAATTAATCAATAATCTACATTTCCAAATTTTACAATCAAACATAACAATTTAGTAACAAATTCTCTTAATAACGAAACACAGTTTATTTTCATTCACTCAAATGTATGTAGTGTACGAATCAATTAAGCCTCAATTAGCCGTTAATCCAAGTTTCACCGGATTATCAATCATCTGAAACACATTTTTGTTTCCCCATTCTATCTACGGTTCTATACTTGATCAAAACTCCCAAATTAGACCATCCGCAATGGAGGCCGGCATGGGAACGGCATGACTATGGTACCGGTGGCAACACCACCGTGGATGAAGTGGTACCGGCTCACAAGCAAGAAATACGGCACCCCCATACCGGTTGCCTAACCCACCCCACCCTCTCTCTCTCTCTCCTTTCTCTCTATCTCTCTCTTCTTTTCTTTTTTTTTTTTTTATTTATTAATTATTTAGATTGGTACGAAAGTGAAGACCAATGTGGATGAATTGGTAAGGTGTTGGTAAAATAGTGGAAAAGTGATCTGTCGCTGACGTGACAGCTGGTACCATTTACACCAAGCAAAACCACTGTGGATGGTCTTAGAGCTTTTACAACCGTCAACAGCAGAGTTTTAATCACAGCAATCCGCCAACAAAAACTAGTTGTATTGGTTGATCAATCAACTAAAATGCAAATCACTTCAGTTTAATCAATCTCTATTACTCACTAATCTAATTTCCATCATATTTCTAGCAATCAGAAGCACAGTCTAACTTTTCCTTTCTATCTAGATTCCAGGGTTTATAGTCAGCCAGCACTCCACAGTTCAGCCATTTCACAACCAAATGATCTCAAAAACAGGACACAACAACAACAGTCTACTAACAACATGAAGAAACAGAATTATCGAAAGCACGATCTAACTTTCCGCTTGAATCTAGTTCTTATAATCAACCAACACTCAACATTTCATCGATTTCGCAACCAAATTGGTCTAAAAACAGTACACCATAACAAAACACTCTACTAACAACATGAAGAAACAGAATTATCGGAAGCACGATCTAGCTTTCCGCTTAAATCTAGTTCTTATAATCAGCCAGCACTCCACGTTTTCATCGATTTCACAATCAAATAGTCTAAAAACAGTACACGATAACAACAATTCTACTAACAATATGAAGAAAAAGAGTTATACCTTGAGACCAGCAACACCTCCTCCATAAGAATCGTACTGAACTGCATGCATAAGCTTTTCCGCCATAGCTAAGTTAGGTGGAGAGAGAGAGAGAGAGAGAGCGCAAAGAGAAGAGAGAAGGTTGAGATAAATAGCAATGGCGGCAACTGGCGACGGAGAGTGAAGGGAACGGAGGGGAAGATCCGTTGATGTTTTTTAGGCTATGTTTGGCAAGCGTAGCTTATAAGCTAGCTGGTAGCTGATAAGCTAGCGGATAGCTGATAAGCTAGCTGTTGATTGATAAGCTTGCTAGTAGCTGATAAGCTAGCTGTTGAACAAATTATGTTTGGTAAAAACTAGCTTATGAGTATGTAAAATGACTAAAAAGGGTATTTTGAATTTAATAATTAATATTATAAGGGTATAATTGGAAAAAGCTACAATAAGCTCCTCATAAGCTACTCAAAGTAGCGTTTCAAAAAGCTAGCTTATAAGCTAGCTGATAAGCTAGCTTCCTGGTACATGTTTGGATGGACTAGCTTATAAGCTAGCTTATCAGCTAGCTTATAAGCTAGCTTATGCTTGCCAAACACAGCCTTAGTGTATGTCGTTGGACGTGACGTGACGGACTTATATCCACCAGATTAAAATAATAATTTAAAAAACGTTACATTCAAATATTCTTTCTTTGGTTGTATTAGATCATTCGAGAAAATATTATTTTAGTTTCGATAAAAGTTGAGAATAATACGAGAAAAGTGGCAAATAATTACTAGAGCATCGATAGTGGTGAACCTTTAAGATCATCTCCAATAACTTTACTAAAATTTTTCTTAAATAGAGAACATATAGTGAAAATTTCTAAAAGTATTTTTTTTCATCTCCAATACATTTGCTATTTTAGAGGAGCTATCATTACATTATACTATTAAAATAATCTATAATTTATCATCCCAATGCATTTAAAAAAAAGAATTAAATTAAATATATAATAATAAAGATTCCATTTTCATTGGTTAGATTGAATAAAATATTAATTTTCCTCTCCTACTATCAAGTTTTAGGGAAATCTCTAAATTTAGAAAAATTTGAAGTTTTTTCTATTATAGCAAACAAGATAGCAACCCTATTGGAGAGGTTTAGAGGAAAAAAACCCACTTTTTGCTATTTTAGCAAATCTGTTGGAGATGCTCTAAGAACCTTGTCATATTTTTTCCTATCACATCATTGTCACATCAATAAAGTAAGAACATCGTTAAAACTCTACAATGGAGGTTCTTATAAAAACCTCACATCTCTTTTCTTATTTATAATATAATTTGTATTTATGTAAATTCGTATATAACAGAAAAGAAAAGTATTACAAAAATCTGAGTTCTTGTTCAAGCACCTGGATTCTAATAAGAATCTGTGACTGAACAATAACCTCTATGCCACAGTGGATGTTCTTGTAAAAACCCCAAAAAGAACCTCATAAAAAAACCTCCATTATGAATGCTCTTAGTTGTTGAATGAGAAAGAAATATATATATATATATATATCAAAATAAGATGCATCATTTCAATTCCCTTCTAAAGGGTTGTTTGGTTGATTTTTCACTAAGGCTTGTATAGACCAGGTTT
This sequence comes from Centaurea solstitialis, assembly GCA_030169165.1. Lineage (NCBI taxonomy): Eukaryota > Viridiplantae > Streptophyta > Magnoliopsida > Asterales > Asteraceae > Centaurea > Centaurea solstitialis. The sequence continues at coordinate 42,902,986 of CM058044.1, forward strand.
TTATTGGGTTGAGTATTTTCATATATGAAATACTACATGTATTTTATAATTGAAAGACATATGATTGGCAAACTTGTCTCTTTTTCTTAGTGTACGGTCTTAAAAGCTTAGTGAACGAATAAGCTCACTTGTTATAACCATGAAAGCACTACCATACAGTCATGTATAACAAACACAATGAACCGCTACCAAAAGTATTAGGAAAGCAATAACCACCTATTTTGTAATTAAATTCATCATGAATATCACTCCAGCTATCATAAATATTTTATCACGTCATTCATTATAAATACTCATAAAAGAAAAGATGGTTCATATATTTTAGGGCTTCTAAATAAATTACATCTCTATGAAAACAAACATGATTCATGCAATTGGTACAAAAATAAATTTACACACATGCACACACGTATAGACGAAAATTCGGTTGCAAACTCATTTTCCATTGCAAACGTAATGACAGCCGAGATCATGATACATGTTACACTCGATATGAATAACGAAAGTAAATGCTCATGATGGATAATACAACATACAAGGTAAATAATACACACGTCACCTTCAAAAATTTTATTATTCATCATAAATAAGGCGGCATGAACGTTCACCTTCTGTGACAGATACCGCGCTCTAAGTTGTCTTCACATGCATAATAAAAGAGGAGCTTTATTTGAACCCATGCATATAAATAATACAATATTACAAGCTCAACCACTCAACTATGGTTCAACAATAATTTTACCAGTAGCATGCCCATCAATACTCTTGGCCCAAGCCTCTTCAGCCTTTTTTAAACTATGTTTCGAGTCGATTACAGTTTTAAGTTTCCCTTCCTTCACCAACCTGACAAGATACTCCAAATTTTCCGCCTTCGGAGTCAAATGAATCGGTACCAACTGTTTTTTTGAGCATCCAAGTTTCTTCACGATAGCCGTCCAAAGCGCGGCCACCCCAGGAGTCACATCCAGGACCTTCCCACTCGAGCCCAGGTTGGGCTCGAACGTAGACCACGGAATGGGAGTCGCACAGTGGATCACCACGTCGTATTTCCTACCTGACGGGCTCTTCAGCGCCTCCCCTTCCGGGGTCTTGTAGTCGAGGACCTCGTCCGCACCTAGGCTCTTCACGAGGTCTATGTTGCGGGCCCCGCAAGTGGCGGTGACGTGGACGTTGCCTAGCTTTGCCAGCTGGACGGCGTACTGGCCCACACCGCCGGAGGCGGCAGTGATGAGGACGTTGGTGGTGGCGGCGGCGGTGGTTTTTTCAAGGGTGATACCTGCGTGATAAGTGAGGGCTTGGAGGGCGGTAAGGCTAGCCACCGGCAGCCCAGCGGCTTCGGCTGCGGATACCGCTGGCGGTCTACAAACAGTCAGTTTTTCGCTACTCACCGCGTATTCGGATAGTCCTCCACCGCTCTGTGAGTTTACGCGATCAAATAATTAATAGAAAAGTGTAAACACTGTGAGATTGAGCGGCAATTTGTTTTTAAATAACTACCTCTTAAAACCGCTTAAGTTTGAAAAGTAAGATGTTTGCCAGCTAGCTTACGACTGTTTGTTTTGTTTTTAAGAAAAAGGTCTGAAACCTTTTACCGTCCTTTGAAATTTTAAGAGCTTCACAATCCACCTCTTACTTTTTAGATGTGAAGACAGACTTCAGAGCTCTTAAAAACAAACAACACCTATCAACAAGACATTACGGAATGTGTTGACAACTTGACATTTATGTAAAGTTGGGAGAGAAATGGTTAGGAGGCCAATTGGCCACCTAACGGTGGCCATTTTGGCCGATTTCCCTATTTTGAAACTACAATGAGAGCAAGTTTTCTTTGATGGAATTGGTTTGCAAGGCTTCCCTTCCACCCAAACCTGAGTTCGAATCCTGATAGTGTCATTTTGCAAGTCAAATGGAGCCACCATTGGAAATCTTTTTCCTGTATCTGTTTCTTATAGTAAAATGGTGTCACCGTTTTAAAAAAGTTTTTTTTTTTTGAAAGGAAAATCCTGGCAATTTTATAAAAATAAAAGTACAAATACAAAAAGCAAGCTAAGTATCCCACAAACAAAGGACACAAAGCCGCACGCGAAAAGCATCAAAAGATACTAACAACAGAGAAACCCAATCCCAAGAAACTGAAGAAAGACAACACTAAGATCTCTCTCTAACGAAACATCACTGCGTGTCCTGCTCCATCTTCGTACTCACCTGCCTGTCAGACCATGAAACTTTCTTTGGTCTAGTGTCCGTGACAAAATCATGGTCAGATAAAACATCATCATCGGACGTATCGTCATCATCATCATCCCCCACATCAATCCTATCCGGGAGTGTAAAGCCACGAAGTTTGCCATCAAGCTCCTTCCCGAAAACTCTTTCCCACCTATCAATGAAGTATTCCAGTTTCTGACGTGACCAAGAATTAATGATTACCGGCTCAAGTCCCACCCCACGTTTTTCAACATAGCAGTCTACTTCCTTTTTATCCGCGGTCCACTTAGGATGCTCTTCCAAAACAGTAAACTGATTGGAAACCTTAATAGGACTCCTTTCAGTATTCAAGTTCTGTACTTTGGAATTAGTGTTATCCTCCACCCTTGTTGTCATCCTTTCAGTTTTTACCACCTTAGGAGGGGGTTTATCATCACCAATAATAGCCTTACCCTTATCAATCGTATCAATAGAAGGAATAGCTGTTTTAGGAACAAACCTTTGGTTGATCTTAACACCAGTATTAAAAACAACCTTCGGGTTTTGACCTCCAACTTTCAGAGGGGCAATTTTCGGCTTAAGTTTATTTTTCCGTTTGGGAAATATAAACCCATCATCAATAACCTTAGCCTTAGAAGGTTCACCAACATTAGAAGGCACAGGTTTATCTATATTTAACTCCTCAACCGTACGTGGCCGGAATGAACAAGAGGTTAAGTCATGACCAAACACCTTGCAAAAGCTACATCTCTTGGGTTTCCAAAGAAATTCAGTTCTAAATTTCCTTAGTTTACCCAAGATAATAGCATCAATTTCCGTAGGCAACTCATAATCAGCAGAGGCATTCACCAACACTCTGGCAAAATTAGCTCTGCCAGCTTTGGTATCACACATCTCTTTTGTATATCTATCCACAGAAATTGGTTCTCCTACCACACTAGCAATGTAGCTAATTATTTCAAAATCCCACACATCCAATGGCAGACCAAAAATATTAACCCACAAAGGAACCTTTTTAGGCTCAGGCTTGTCAAAACAAAGCCCAGGCTGCCATTGTTGGATGAAAATAGGCATACCATTAAATAACCATGGACCGTTTTCCAAAACAAAGTTCAATCCTTGTTCAGAATTAAACTTGAAGAAGAAATAGGCTTGGTCATTTAAGATAACCTCAGACAGACCAAATTGCTTCCACATTCGTCTAGCATGATACTGAACGAAAGGAAAAGCAGGCCTTTTACCAATAAAGTAGCCAGCAAGAGTAAGAGCCCATTCACTGGCTTGTTTTTGAATCAATTCATCAGGTATAAACGCACGTCTAGTGCCAAGCTCAGTTACGACCGGAGGATAGTACTTAAGTTTACCTTTACCGCTCGCGAGGTTTGCGCTTTTCTTCAAAAGATCAGCAAAAGACACTGGCTTATGAGCAACACTCGACTCCTCAGCGTGCAAGTGTACGTTACCCTCAGAATCCACAAAGCTACCAGCATTTGGTCCTTTATCTACCGACAACGTACTTGGCTTTAGAGACCCTTCCGGGGACGAAAGGGTGGCTGCCTCCGAATTTGACACCGGAGAAGCCAAGACTGAAGACGGTGACAGCATCGGTGACTGCTGTTGATGACCAAGAGGACCCGAAACATCCCTCAGCAACTGCTGAAAAGGACCCACATCACCAAACACTCCCGTAGTCCCCTTCGGTGTCTCCACACAAGGTTCCACACTAGCAGACAAAACCGCCGGCGAAACCAAACACGAAGGAGGCTGTTGGGTGATCGACCCACCACCAAAAGACGTCGAGGATGGTGGTGGGGTTGCAGGCGGTTCAGCGGCGGGAGGAGCAGCATGCGGCGGCGAGACGGAGGTCGGCGGCGAGGCCAGCGGCGGCGTCTGGAGGTCCGACGCAAAGAAGGCGGCGTCGGTGGTGTTTGTTTGACACCCGGCGACCACCATTGGGGAGCCCTCGAGTGGGTGATCACGATCCACGCCACCACACGCCGGTACGGCGGCTGTGGTGGCCGGAGGCGGCGGAAAGAGGGTCGGCGGTGAGGCCGCACCCTTTTTTTGGGTTTTCTTTTTCGCACGATTCCGTGTAAGGGGGGGATCCGGCGGTCGATCCGACTCCATACGATGATGGAGGAGGGGGAGGCGAGGCTCCCGGCGGTGGCCGGCGGCGGAGGCCGGAAAAAGAAACGGCGGCGGTGGAACCCTAAAATCGCTCGTACCAACCCTAAAACCCTAAATCTTACGTGTCCTCTAGTTTTTAGGTTAAGAAGTAAAGAAGTAAGAACCTTACTAGCTAGTTTACCAAGTAAGAACTAACTTATTGATCAACAGTTAGCTTATAAGCCAACAACTAGAAACACAAGCACCAAGGTGGGTAAGTAGGTAGGTAACTTACAAAGACACTTAGCATGGCCACAACTTTATCACCAACTTTGAATTTTTTTACTCCAGGTCCCACATCTATCACCTCTCCGGCTACATCCATAGCTGATCCAACAAACCAACAAAGATAAGGGAGGTTAACTATAAAGCCTCGTGCTCGTTTATTAAACGAGCTTAAAATGAAGCTCGGGCTCGGCCCGTTTATTAGACGAGCCTAAACAAGCCTAAGCTCGGTTTGAGGTCGACTAGTTTACGTACAAATCAATACTTAATATGTTTTTTTTTTCATTTTTATTTTAATATGTAAATTTATATCATATATCAATTGAGGCTCGTTTAGACTCGCGAGCTTAATTATAAAGGCTCGAGCTCATTTATTAAACGAGCTTAAAATGAAGCTCTCGACCTCGGCTCGAGCTTTTAACGAGTCGATTCCAAATAGCTGACGAGCAACTCGGTTTATTTACACCCCCAGGGAGGGGTACAAACACATATTTTGCCAACACACCTGGTATCCAAGGGAATCTGAGGGGCAAAAGAGGGCGCAACATGCCATTCTGTAATCTCCAATCGATCGGATTTAGGCTAGTTGCCTCGACTTTTAACAAAAGTTCACCTTTACTTGGCTTCGGAATAGGAACTTCAACATGCTACAAAAGAACAATGGCATATGAAATTGATGGTTGCTCTTGAATTGTACGAATATAGTTTTTAAAAGCAAAAAATCTAACAAATTTTGAAATTTTATGTTTTTCAAGCCGCATGCGGCCCTTGCTGTATAGGGTTGTACTTGTAGGGTCAGCATTCAAATGGAAACTCAAATTTGATGATCGGAATATGAATTAAACCGAAAGACCCCTTAACTATTATGAGGCTTAATAGAACGAATCACGCTTTTTACCACCAAACTATATCCGATACAATGCAATTATTATATATAAATGGACCTTTTGTTGAGTCGCTTGTGTATATGTGTAGATCGGTTTCTTAGATTGCGAATGTGAGGATAATCAAAAGCACGTCACATGTCCTATTCAGCTCATATTCACTCTGAGTAATACATGATTATTCAGACCGAATATCACACTATCGAAGGTGAACAATACAATATTTAGATCGAATACAACATTCAGTATTATTACTACTGGTTTTATTTTTTAATTTAACTTTATAATTAGTAATATTATATGCATGGAACCACAAAAAAAATTGTAAGGTGACAATAAAAGGTGCAAAAAAGAGGTTATTATAGGAACATCCTTTGGAGATGTTCAAATCAGCCGGCACTCCACATTTCAGCGAGTCTACTATACTTGTTTAGATGGGCCATAAGCTAGCTTATTAAAACGCTAGTTGTAGTAGCATTTCAAAAGCTTTTTGTAGTTTATTTTTCCAATTATACCTTTATTAATATTAATTACTATACACAACATACCCTTTTTTGTCATTTTACACACACTCATAGGCTAGTTTTTACTGAACATAATTTATTTATAAGTTAGGTTATGAACTACCAACTAGCTTATTAGTCGATAACTGGTTTACCAAGCATCAACTAACTTATCAGCTACCAGCTAGCTTGTCAGTTACTTTGTCGAACTAAGGCTAACAATACCAAGAAACATAATTATACCTTGAGACCAGCAGCACCTCCTCCATAAGAATCATACTGAACTGCATGCATAAGCTTTTCAGCCATAACTACTTAGGTAGAAAGAGAGAAGATAGATACTAAAGATTCACAAGGGTAACAATTATTGTTGCAACATATATTATTTATACTACCCCACCTAACCATCCAATGACTTCGAAATAACATTAAATATATTTTTTAATTTAATTATTTAATTATATATTACGTAAAAATATTTTAAATATTTACAATTCATATTTTTATGGTTAATCATTTAATTTATACATCCTTTGTTTTTCTAATTTTCGTTTTACATCGTTTTTTTTTTGGAAGAGGTATCCCAGACCACATTGGGCCCAGACTAATCCTCGGCAATTTTTGGGCCGAAGCCCGACTGCTAAAGCATGTAGCCCGGGGTCGAAGCCCCCGTACCTCCAAAATGAGTCCCCCAGGGCTCGAACTCGGGTTCACCACTATGTAGTGCCCAAGCCTTACCACTAGGCTAACACTCCATTGGTTTCGTTTTACATCGTTATCACATTAAGGTACCAATCTTATAATAAATAAAATATGAAACAATATGTTTTAACATGTCACATTAACATTAATGTTAAAAGAATATGTTTTAACATTGTTAGAATACATTGTAACACCTCAGAAATTTAGGTACATATCTTGCCCTTCTATAATTATATCTTTGAGTGTATCACTCTTTTAGAAAGATAAGAGCATCTCCAAGAGCATTTGTTAAAATAGAAAAACCGGTGGTTTTTTCTCTAAAATACTCAAACACCATTGCTAAAGTGATTGCTAAAATTGAAAAAAATTTGAGTTTTCTCTAAATATAGAGATTTCTCTAAAATCTCTATATGAAGAGAGAGAAATGTTATTTTAATCCATTTCACCAATGGTATAAATAGTTATTTAAAAGTTTTTAAAAAGTTTATTGAGATAATAAATATAGTGTATATTTTAATAATATAAGTGGTGATATATTCTCTAAAATAAAAAAGATGTTAGAGATGGAAAAAAACTGTTTTAGAGATTTTGATCTTCTTTTTCTATTTTAGAGAAATTATAACAATACTATTGGAGATCCTCTAAGTAAACACCATAATACATATACTATAAGTATACATGATATGTATACATATATATAGGTATAATTATTATAGTTATGAAGGTGTTAATATTTATAAGGACCATTTATTTCAAGAGTTTGGATCATTACACCCCCTCTAGTTTATGAATTGACATTTTTTTCAATTTCCCGGACAGTTTTTATTATAAATAAGTTGATTTTTTTATTTTAAAATAGCATTTTTCAAACTTCTAGATGGTTTTTATTTAGGTGTAGTTTTAACTACTTTTTATTTAATGGGTTTTAATGCCTTTTTAACTACTTTTTAGTGATTTTTTTAAATTATTTTTTTACTAATTTTTTAATTACTTTTTTAATGATTTTTTTACTGTTATTTTTTAATTAACTTTTAGTGATTTTTTATTGCTTTTTTCCTTGATTTTTTAATTACTTTTTAGTCATTTTTTATTGCTTTTTTTCCTTTATTTTTTTACTGCTTTTTATCATACATCATTACTTCTCTTATATAATAATCACAACAATTATTTGAAAAGATAGGAGAGTTCTATCTATTTCTACAGAGTTTTGATATATTTTGAGTTTTTCTTTAGTTGAATTCTTTTGACTTTATAATTTCCTATAAACATGTATTCTTTAGTATTTAATTTTTATATTGTTGTTAAAAAGAGTTATTGGTTTCTCGTTACCAAAAATCTTATACAAACTTTATATAATAAATTAAATCAATATTAATATTCTTGTACAAGTTGTAAGTAAATGAGGGGGTTTGCCCGCGCTTCGCTGCGGAGAGTTTTGTTAATATTGTAAAGATCCGTTGTCGTGAACAATATTTTAGAGGAAGTTACCTATTAAGAGCTCGGGTTTCACGCCGGGTTATGTGGTAGATTTGATCGTAAGTAGTAACATGAAGTTTATGTTAATATTTTAGAGAAAGTTACCTATTAAGAGTCCGACTTCACATCGTGTTATAAACTGTGGTAGTTTTGATCGTAAGTAGTAACATTAATTTATATGAAACTTAAAGTTTGTACAAATTTTGTCATACGAAATGTTTAATAAAATAAATAAAATATTTAAGAAATTAAAAAATCAAAAAATTTAATTTTTAGGAGATTTTAATAATACTAACAATAACCATGTAACACCCCATTTCCGAGAAGTTAAAATTGGATGTATTTATTGAGGTTATGTTAATTTCGGGTTATTTATGTTGGAAATTTCAGGTCCAAGGGTCTAAGTGTAAACTCTTATTTTAGGGTGGGGTGTAGGAAGTAAAAGAGAGAAGTCCCAAACTTCTTCTTTCAGTTTCCAGGATACGTACGATTGGAGAGGAGAAAGGCTAGGGTTTTAAATCTTGGCCAATTTGGGAGCAATTGGAAAAGAGAGTTGGCAATCAATCATTGTGGTGTTGTTAGCATCATCCAAGGTATGTAATTGAACTCTCTATTGTCTAATTTTGATGGTAGAGACTAATGGTTAGAGTTGTGGGTTTGTGGTTAAGAAATTGTAATCAATTGATCATTGTGTTATGTTTTTAGTCAATTCATGTTATGGGATGATCTAAACTAGGTTGAATTGAAGTAATTGAACTCTCATACTTAGAATCTTGGCCGAATTTGGGTTTTGGAGTGAAGCCCCGTATGCAGTCGCATTACGCGACTTGAAATTTTGGGTCTGCAGGCATTCGCGGGTCAATCCGCGGGTGGTGACCCTCGGGGTGACCCTTCGTTTTGGCTGTGTCCAAATTCCTTTTTTCTTAAACGAGCTCGGATGGGGTTCTTTTGTTTGGGCTTTCACTTAAGATGTTAAAACTAAGTGTTTGGCAAAGTTTGAGAGTAATTGGATGAGTGTAACTACGGTAAATGACTATGAGAGTTCGGGTTGAACCTAGAACTCACTTTTAAGTTATGTGTTGACATGCCTTGTATGTACATGAATAGGTAACTCACCTTGAGCACTACTCTAGCACTTGTGTTGTGATTCAAGCTACTTCAGGTGAGTACTCTGTCTATATTAATGTGGTGATACTTATGTGGCGATATGGATGTGTAATTATATGTTGCGTGGATTATGTTGAACCTAGTTGGTACTAGTTACCACTAGGGAAAATAGTTCCTCCGGGAACAAGAGATCAAGTTATGGATTAAGTGGCCTGGTACCAGTGTCAAGGGATCAAGTTATGTGATATGAGATTACTTTGCAATTCGGTATATTTGTACGATTATGTTGGTATAGATGTGTGTTCACTAAGCGAAAGCTTACCCGTTGTTATTTTACCTTTTTAGTGCCAGGTACGTCATCGGGTAACAAGGGCAAGGCTCACGCTTGATGGATCCGAGAGTAGCAGCTCAATCAATTAGAGGATTATGCGGTTATGGGAGTTTGGACAAAACTATGTTTTCTTAAAAACAAGGGATGATCTAGAACTTGGTTTGAAGTATGATGTTACATTGTTTTGCATATATTTTTCATCATTTTTCATGCATTAGATAGTTTCTTTTTCTTTTTAGTTATTTAGTTCATGCATATTTTCCGTCTATTTTGCATTTTTCCGTTTTAAAGTGCGAGTGTTTAGTATTGGTGCATTAACCGGGTGTTTGAGCTTATTTGTATAGGAATTTGGTTTAGATGGTGACGATGTGCGCGATGGAGCCAAGGAGGATCGAGAGGCGGTTCGAGATGATTTGGTGAACGAGGATGCGGAGGCTAAAGGCGATGAAGAGGAGCTCGGGGAAAGGCAAGTGGAGACGGAGGAAAGAAGTGGTGAACCGGAGTTGGAAGCAAAGAAGAAACAACAAAAGATGTGAAGTGCAGCTAGCTAGCGATCGCTAGCTATTCTGGCTAGCGATCGCTAGGACCGCAAACCTCACCCGCGCGTTTTTCCTGTTTTGGCAGTTTTTGACTTTTCCTGGAGTATAAATACTGTTTTTGACTGTTTTGGTTGACAATTTTTAGTTCCCACTTGATAACTACTTTTTGAGGAGTTTTGTTCGGAATTTTGGATCAAAGGAGTTAGGGTTTCACTTTTGAGTTGGAGCTCTACTAAGCTTGGGATGAGAGCTTCAATCTATTCATCAATGGTGGTTTGACCTTCTTTGGTGAATCTTACACATCCTTAAAGCTAGTATCTCCTTCTCTTTCTCTTTTAATCTTTTGTTAGTGTGTAATTGGTGAATTGATGCTTAGATCTATGAATTTGATGTTCTCAAGCTTAATTTCTGCATTTGTAGTTTAATTGCTTTAATTCTTGTCTTCAATTTGAGTAGATTTCCTTAATTAGATAGTTTGTGATTTGATTAATTGATTGCATGTAGTTGTGGTATGTTGTTAATGGTGATGATGTTGATTAGTTGCAATTCGATTATTTTGAACTCTTTGTTAGTTTTATGCAAGTAGATTAGGTTAATTGAATAATTCATTTGTATCTTGATGCATGTTGATTTCAATTGTAAATCTAGGATTTAGATCTCATTTGATTAGAATAATATGTGTTTAATATAGATCTAGGTCAAGTAATTGTGCGTGTTTAGAAATCGATATCGAATCACGATCGATAAGTCTCAATCAATTGATGCATTTCATAACAAAAGTGTATCATCGATGGAGATGAGATTCGTTTAACGGAAGTTAGCGATCTTTTGATATCGATGATTTACGATAACTTTTAACAACGGTTAATTGGACGGAAGTTCGTTAACACGTTCGATGAATTGATCGAGAGCTTACGACCACATCATGGAAATAGATGTAGGTTGTAGATTGGAATGTTTCCGGATGGCGTTTTCATAGGAAATGATACGGAAGTAATCATATTTCTAAGGAAACGGTCTAGTTATCTCGGAAGAGGAATAGACATTTTCTACGGAATCCACTTAGCGATCGGGATACGATATCCATATTGACAGGATCTAAATCTCAATATCAAGAACAGAATACTTAATCAAAGAAGTTTGCGGAATAACACTTTGATTATAGAACAGAACAATGAATTTGAACAAACTGTGTATATTAATCTCAATAGCTTAATGATTACAACTACAAGCCCCAATCTGTTTGAACAGGCTCAAAACAGACGTGCAACACTTCTCTATTGCAGGGATTACAAGAACAATCTTGAGGCTCTTAATTCTAATACCAAAGCTATGAAAAACTCGTATCTAACAATGAAAACCTATCAGCTATATATACATCTCAACAGATTACAATAAGGAAACTAGATTTACAAGATAATCTCTAAAATATCTCCAAGCATATCGTATCTTGTCTATATCTTCAAGTCGTCACAATCCTTTCCTTATCTTCTTCTGATAGCAGTGGTAAAAACAAAAACAGTGTTAACGTACACCAGCAGTATTAATCACAGAACCATCAGTAGTAATCTTCAAGAGCAGTAGTAATCTGTAACAGCAGTGGTAACTTTGATCTTCATTCATTCATCACATACTGACAGTGGTAATCTTCAATCTTCATCAGCGGCAGTAACACTCCAAAGCCAGCAGTGGTAATCAACAGTATTAACCTTTATGAGTAGCAGTGGTAATGTATCAGACTCAACAATCTCCCCCTAAACTTAACTTCTCAGCATGAGGAGCTAAGTTTCTGAGTCTTCTCTTCAAATAGGTTTCAATCCTTTTCTTCAACAATCTTGCAGCTCTTGTAGGTTCACCTCTTGTACTCAGATTCACCTTCATCATACCTTGCAACCTTTGAATATCTAGAGCATCAGTTTCACATTCTTCAAGATAATACTCTATTTCTTCATCATTGATGCTCAGACTGTAAACTCTGCACTTTTCAAACCACCTCCATACCTTCACATTTTCACATGTTGAGTTCTTTACACCTAGAAGTCTGAATGGTTCAAATAACCAAAACAAACAATCTAGTGCAAACTTCCTCTTCTTGGCTTGATCAGGATTATCTCTGTCATTCACAGCTACTTTGATCATAGTGCATCTTTGTTCATACATCTCTTTCAAATTCTCCCTTGTGCACTCATCCAAGACACTTTCCCATTCAGTATCACACAGTTCTGATCCATCATCAAACTGTATAATATATCTCAGATCTTGATCAACTCCCCAACCAACAACTTTCTTCTGCTTTAGCTCAATCACTTCTTCATCAAAATAATGAGCATTCAACTCCAGCAACTGTTCTCTCAACCTTCCAATAAACTCTTTATCAAATTCAGACAGATTCTCTGACTTCTTCTTTACTTTCAGCATGCTTCCCATCATGATTGGCTCAAAATCATATCTTTTATCCATTAGAAAGAAACTCATTCTTCCTTTCTCAAAAGTCACTGAAAACACCCTATTTTCATAGGTGTTCCAGGAAATAACCTTTCCTTCACCAACGCTGTCAGTCTGATCTCTTTTTCCTTTCTTCTTCAGCTCTGCTTTTGTTTGTGAGAAAGCAAACATAATCTTCAAGTCTTCTACAAGTAGCCTTGCTTCCTCAAAATCTTCAATCTCTTTAGTGCAAGCTATCTCATACATCTTCTTCAGATCACTTTTGGACAGCTTTCTGAAGATCCCAATCTCACTTGCAAACACTTCATTTGTTCCATCACTTCTGAATATTTTGAAATAATCTATCTGATTATTATCAAAGTATATCCACATAGAGATGTTTGAAGGTTCCTCCACTTCTTTACTCATCTTAGGCTTTTTAGCAACAGATTTCTTCCTTATTGCTTTTGATGATTGTGCCTCTTTCTAATTAGGTACCTCAACCTCCTTCTCAACAGTTTTCTCAGCAACCTCATCTTTCTTTACAGGTTCTTCCTTCTTCTCAATAACTTGAACACTTTGCTGCTCAGAAACAACCACAAGTTCCTTATCCTGTTCAGGCTTACCTTCAGTAGTAACCTGTTCTTCAACCTGATTTCTCTTCCTTTTCCTTTGAACTAATGCCACCTCTTCAATTTCAACCTGTTGTTCCTCCATTGCTTCCAAATGCATTGCCTCTCTGGTGACATTGTACTTGTTCTCAATCTCTTCAAGAGTCCATCTGGAAAAGAACTGAAATGGCTTTCCAAGAGCAGTAGATAAATATCTCACCATTGTCCTTCTCTTTTCAGTCTCTTCTTTTGAAGTTGACTACTTCTGAGTCTTTTTCACAGGCTTCTTCTTTTCAGCTTTCCTTTTTCTTTCTTCTATTTCCTTGTTTACTCTTTCTTGTTCTTCCTGACTTAACTTTCTGGCCAGAGCCTCTGAAGCCTCATATTCCTTAATCTTCCTCTTTGCCTCATCAATTTCAGAATCAGAATCAAAACCTGTTTCTTCAATCATCTTCTCTTTTCCTTTGCTTTTTGAATCAACAGAAAGATCAATCTGTTTCACAACCTCTGGTTCTTTAAAGACTATACCCTTGGTAGGTTTGACTACTTCAGGCATCTTCACTAGCAGCTCAGCAATGGTTAGATCATCTTCATTGATCTCTGGTTCAACTACAGGTTCATCTGCATCCTGAGTTTCTTCTTCCAAAACAGTCTCAACCTTTGTACCAGTCTCTATTTGTTCCTCCCCCTTAGCTTCAGTCTCCATCTCAACACCTGGTTCATTCACAACTTCTTCATTTAGCACTGTCTCCCCCTTCAATCCAGATCTGCTCTCCCCCTTTGTGAATGTAACCAAAGTGTTATACCTCTTCCTCAGAGCTCTAATAGTTCCCTTCATGGAGGCAATGGAGGCACCCTGAGCTTGAATGACCCTGGCTTGCTTCACCAACTGTGCTTCATGCAGCTTGAGCATATCATGCTGTGCAGTGGCCAACTCCTCCAATGTATCAAGTCTGGCTGCATGAGAGCCATGTTTCTCATCATGGACAAAGAAGTTCTTCTCAAACGCCTTCAAGTCTTTGGCAATGGTACGAAAGTTTTCCATCAATTCCTCATGTGAAAATCTGCTCTCACCAGGTTTAGAAGTGTTAACCTCCATTACTGGATCTTTGAGCTTTTTGACTTTAGTCTTCAGCCTTGCTGAAGCACTAGAAGCCCCCTTGGTTTCTTGGCACCTGGGTCCTCCCTGTGATTTCTCACTAGGAGTTGCCGTGGTGGGGGTCTTACTTATGTTCAAACTGGCCTGATGCACACCTTGTGCAACATCAGTAGTTTGAGCCTCACCAACCACATGCCCATCCTTCTCCTTAGAGGGCACCTTCTTTATACTTGAGTGGGGCTGCACTCCAGGGGTATCCCTTTGGGTAGAATCAGAAGGAGAGTGCTCCAACTGTTGGCTTATAGGCTCTTGGGGTTTAGAACCAGAGGAGGAAGGAGCTCCTCTGTTCTTTCTTTGATATTTTTGAAGTGTGGGGGTGGGGGTTTTGTCAAGGGACTGAGGGATTGTATCTGTGATAGGTATGGGTAGGTCATCAGAGGGAATGCTTGGTTGTGTAGGCTGCAAGCCTGATGCCTCACCTTGTGGGTGGTTCACTCTCATCATTGTAGAGAACAATGGAGTGAATTGGTCATTTGAGCCTTCTGCAGGTCTCTTCATATTGGAAAACAACTTATGACCAAGAGCAGAGCTCTTATAGATGTTTCCATGAGTTGGTACAGCCGTCAATTCTTTTGTTATCACTTCTTGGACAAATCTTGGGAACATGAAAAATGTTTTAACCTTAGAATTTGGAATGTTCTCAAGATTGTACACAAGATCATCAAAAATCATTTGTGAAAAGTTAAACACCTGTTTTGTGGCTAGACAGACCAAGGCAGATGCCATAGTGCTGCTAAACTCACCAAAACTAGTGGATTTCTTTGAAAAACAGTGTAACAGGGTATGCACAAAGAATCTCCATTGAGGGCAAAACTGACTCTTAAGGTATTTCAAAGATGTTTTGGAGCCTGTATACCCCATTTTCAAAAGATTTTCCAAGATGGTTCGAGTAGAGAGCATAGAAATACCTCCTTCATCATTGAGTTGCAGATGATGTCTGATCTTGGCAGGGGTAAGAGTGAGTGATAGACCACAGATAGTGGTTTGAATGCTTTTGACCCCGTCTTCTTCCTGGACAACTGCATTCATCCAGAAGTCTTGCATATGTTGAATGTAGACTGTAGGATTGATTGTCGCGGCGTGCGCAATGTAAGATGATGCTAAGAAATCGACTATATCTTCGAATCCTTCAGAATCCCCACCCTTGGAAAGATATCCAACCTTGTTATGATCTTTGACAAAAGTCAATGAAGCCATTAGCAATCGATGAAGAAAACCTAAACAGATGATGAAATCAGATCGTAATCACGAATGCAAGAATACTGAGAGAGAATCAATCGAAGAATTGCAAACGTTTTTGAGAGCAAAAGTGTAGAATAGCCGTTAATGAAAAAGGCGGTCAAGTTAGGGCTTATATACTACACTTTAGAGCAGGGGTAACTACCATTAGCAGTGTTAACGAACACACGGGCTAGGTCAAATAAGCAGTGGTAAAGAACACTAGCAGTGGTATTCGTCAAACTAATTAAAAGCAGTGGTAAAATATACCCGCAGTGGTAATGACACGCATTGTATTTAAAAGCAGTGGTAAACACTTGGACTAGTCAAAAGCAGTGGTAATTACAGCAGCTTAGTTAAAAGCAGTGGTAAAACCTTAGGCATTCCTCAGAATAACTAGCAGTGTTAATGAGCGTGTGTATGAGCAGGGGTAAAGCACAAATGCATAAGCAGTGGTAAAATGCAAATGTGAGAGCAGTGGTAGTGTGTAAAGATGCTAGCAGTGGTATTGTGCGAGTGTGCGAGCAGTGTTAACAGACGAATGACTAGCGGTATTAATGGGCGAATGTGAGAGCAGTGTTAATGGGCGAATGTGAAAGCAGTGTTAATGGGCGAGTGTGAGAGCAGTGTTAATGGGCGAATGTGAAAGCAGTGTTAATGGGCGAATGTGAAAGCAGTGTTAAAAACTTAATAAAAACAAGCATTTCACTCCATGGACTGCTGCACTGAAATTGATAATGAAAGCTCCATCTTACTGCTTGTGAGCTCTCTGAAACGCCATCTGCCACATCAATGAACTTATCAACATTTACACAAGAGAAAAAGAAAGGAAAGATATACAGAGATAGTACAAGAATAATTGTAACAAGAAGAAGGGTTATTCAGAGTTCATCATTCCAACACTGGTGACCAAAAATATAAATCTGCCTACATCAAAGGCTTTTGTGAAAAGGTCTGCATATTGATCATCAGTGTGGACTTTTTGAACTTGAATTAGCTTCTTTTCATTACAATCTCTGATAAGATGGTACTTAATCTCTATATGCTTGGTCTTGGAATGCTTGACAGGATTATTCACAATGCTAATAGCACTGTTGTTGTCAATGTATATAGGTGTCTGCAAGAAAGAAAGACCATAGTCCTGCATCTGATTCTGAATCCATAAGACTTGTGAGCAGCATTGAGAAGCAGCTATGTATTCGGCCTCAGTTGTTGATTGTGAAACAATGGTCTGTTTCTTGCATTGCCAAGAGACCAATCTTCCTCCTAAGAACTGACATCCTCCTGATGTTGATTTCCTATCCAGGTTTGCTCCACCATAATCACTATCTGTGTAGGCCACCAAATCAAAAGAATTGTCATAAGGATACCAAAGTCCCAATTTAGGTTGACCCTTGAGATATTTGAATATCCTCTTGACTGCATGTAAATGTGACTCCTTTGGCCTAACCTGAAACCTAGCACACACACAAACAGCAAACATAATATCAGGTCTAGAAGCTGTAAGATACATTAATGATCCAATCATGGACCTATACTGATGAACATCAACTTCCTCCCCCTCAACATCAGCAGTGAGGTGTTTGTGAGTTTCCATTGGTGTGCTTGCTGGTTTTGCATCATTCATTCCAAACTTTTGAAGCATTGTGGCAACATATTTGGATTGATTGATAAATATACCATCTCTTTTCTGTTTCACCTGCAAACCAAGAAAGAAAGTTAGTTCTCCCATAGAACTCATTTTAAACTTCTTGTGCATTAGTTCTTCAAACTCCTTGCACATGTCTTCCTTTGTAGAACCAAAGATGATATCATCTACATAAATCTGCACTAACAGCATATCAGTCTTTGTTCTCTTGATGAATAGAGTCTTATCAATGACACCCCTCTCAAATTTGTTTTCCAACAAATAGGAGGACAAGGTATCATACCAAGCCCTAGGTGCTTGATGAAGGCCATACAGTGCCTTCCTCAACTTACAAACTCTGTCAGGATATTTAGGGTCTTCAAACCCTGGTGGTTGACAGACATAGACTTCCTCATCAATAGTGCCATACAAAAATGCACTTTTCACATCCATCTGATAGACTTTGAATCCTTTGTAAGATGCAAAAGCCAAGAATAGCCGGATGGCTTCAATTCTAGCTACAGGTGCAAATACATCATCATAGTCTATTCCTTCTTCCTGAGTGTACCCCTGTGCCACTAGTCTGGCCTTATTCTTGATCACAATTCCTCTCTCATCTGTCTTGTTTCTGAATATCCATTTAGTGCCAATTACTCTGTGTCCTTTTAGGAGATCCACCAAATCCTAAACATGTTGTAGGACAAACTGCAGTAATTCCTCTTGCATAGCTTCTATCCAGCTTGGATCCTTCATGGCATCTAACACCTTCTTTGGTTCATTCTGGGAAAGAAAGCATGACAACATCCCAGAATGAGTATTCACATATCCAGCTTCTCTGCTTTGCTTCCTTGTAATCATAGGAGATGCCACATCTCCAATCACTTGAGAAGCAGGGTGATTCTTTTGAGTTCTTGTCAGGTGTAGGGGTTCTTCTGCTAGGATTTCCCCTAAATTTGAATCATCAGGATCAGATTCTGAGACATCTGGTTGAGTGATTTCACTTGTATCTCCAACTCATTGCTTTCAAGCTGTGGAGCCTCTTCAGTCTCCTTGTCTCCTTCTTCCTTGTCTCCTTCTTGATGCTCTGAAGCATCCTCTTGTACTTCAGTCTCTGATTCTTTCTCTTCTGAACTGAAGGTGGATGGAGGAAACAGAACAAAAGGTGTGTCTGTCTCCTTTTCTTTGATAATAGGACCTGTATCAACTGCATTGCTCATGTTCAAAGAGTTAGTGAGTGAATCAATGTCAAATAGCCAGTCTGGACCAGTCCCATGCACTTTGGGAGTGTGTTCATTGAATTTGACATTGTCACTTTCCTCAATTGTTCTGGAAACAGTATTAAATACCCTAACTGCTTTGCTCTGTATTGAGTATCCCACAAAGAAACCATCATCAGATTTGCTGTCAAATTTCCCTAGGTGAGTTTTAGTATTTAAGATAGAACAAGGACACCCAAAAGGTACAAAGAAACCTATGAAAGGCTTTTTGTTTTTGAAAAGTTCATAAGGTGTTTTTCCCTTGGACTTGACTACATGAACCCTGTTTTGCACATAGCAGGCAGTGTTAACTGCTTCTGCCCAAAAAGTGATTGGTAGTTTAGAATCTGCTAACATGGTTCTTGCAGCCTCAATCAGTGTCCTATTTCTCCTCTCAGCAACTCCATTCTGTTGAGGAGTTCTAGGGGCACTGAATTGTCTTTCAATACCTTTTTCCTCACAAAAGGAATTCAAATCAGCATTTTTGAACTCAGTCCCATTGTCTGATCTAATGACTTTTACTCTAAGGTTCACCTGATTCTCAACTCTCTTCACAAAGGGTTTGATCAGTCCACTTGTCTCATCCTTTGTTCTTAGAAAGAAAACCCAAGTAAACCTAGAATAATCATCTATTATCACAAGACAGTATGATTTCTTGCCTATACTCATTACATTGGTGGGTCCAAATAAATCCATGTGCAATAATTGAAGAGGAGCAGAGATAGTGTTTATTGTCTTTGATTTGTGAGAAGCCTTGTGTTGCTTGCCTTTGAGGCAGGCTACACAATGATCATCAAGTGTTCACAACTTCTGATGGCATACCATTTAAGTCCAGACAATAAACATTATCTTTTCTAGGTGTTCTCAGTAAAATAAAGCTCTCATCAACTACAAACTTTGGAGAAAGAATCATGCACTCTGTGTCACTGAACAGAGTGAAAAGCTTTTTATCACACACCTGAGACACACTCATCAGGTTGTATCTGAGTTGATCCACATAGTATACATCTTCTAAGGTTAACTTACCTCCTGTAACCTTACCTTTCCCTGAAACCTTACCTCCTCTTGGATTATCTCCAAAGGCAACATATCCTCCATTGAATGTAGTGAAGTTTTCAAGAAAGGATCTATTGCCTGTCATGTGCCTAGAGCAACCACTGTCCACATGCCATAAGTTTCCCTTCCTGTCTGGGTTGCCCTGCACATAAAAGAGATAAGTTAGTGTCTTGAGGGAACCCAAGCCAATATGGTCTTGGGTTCTCCCTTTTCATTAACATAATTGACCTCTGTCCATCTGTTAAGCTTTAAAAGATAATCCTTGTTAGGAATCTCATGACTTGAGTACTTAGTTACAATGGGTTGTCTCAGAGAAGAACTTGTAGTGGTAACATTATTTGAGTTACCACTGCTGTTATTGCTGGCAGCAGTGTTAACCTCTATATCTTTTTGATTGTTACCACTGCTTTCAGAAGCAACACTTTCATTACCACTGCTTGTGGAAGCAGTAGTATTGCTTAGTGAGGCTTTTGGTACCCATTTTGTAACTATCTTCACAGTCTTCTTTTCAACCTTTTTCTTTTGAACACTGACTTTCTTTTTAGGTTGACTTTTCCTTTTCTGAACCATTTGTCTTTCAACAATAGGTTTTGGAACAGACCTTCTGCTATTATACTCTGTCCTCCTAGTTTGGAACTGCTTTTGATTCTGAAAATTAACCCTTTGATTTTGAAAAGTCATTCTTTGATTAAAAGGGTTATAGTAGCAGTCCTTAGCCAGATGGTTGAGATTACAGCATATAAAGCAGAGTTTTGGTTTGTTAATCTTGTTCAGATCAACACCATGAGTTTGAGCCCATTGGTTGTTCCAATTCCTTTTGTTTCCTCTTGGTTTGGCACTTGTTTGAGGCTGTTTAGAAGTACCAGGATCACTGTCATTCTTATGAGTGGGTTTACCACCTTTGACACTTGGTTGTGAAGTTGCAGGTTCCTGGTCAACTATTTTCTCCTTCCCTTTCCTTGAGACTGTAGCAATCTTACTGGGTACAAAGGGCATACCACCCTTTTCATTGGTGAGGATTTGATTTTCCTCAGGGACAGTTTCTTGGGATTTGTTTTCAGTCTTTCCCTTTTGTTCTTCCTCATCATCACTACTTGAGGGATCTACATCACACACTCCTTCTTTCAGTTCCTCTCTGTTTAGTCTATCTAGGATATCTGTAGTAGGAGGAATATAGGTGTGATTGCGGGGTGGAGGAGTATTGTGATATCCTATCCCTCTTTTGAGTTCATCATGAACTTGAGCCTTTAGAATTTCTTCCAAGGCTTTAGAGGACTTAGAGAATTTATCAAGATCTTCCTTAGCTTTTTCTAATTCCTTCTTGACAGATTCTAATTCCTCACCAGACTTTACTAGTTTTCTTCTCAAACTCCTTTTTCTCCCACTTCCAGTAATTGTAGTCATACTCAAACTGGAGTTCATTCTCTTTGTAGGACTTGATTTGGTCCTCCAGATTCTCAATGACAATCCTATACTCTCTCCTATCAACTTCCATGGTCTTGATGGTATCACTCATAGTCTGATTGTGATCCCTATACTTTTTAACAGTTTCAACACAAGAATCAGAACATAATTTAGAGGATACCTCTGATGGAAGTTCAGGTTCAGTGATTTTGGCCATCAAAGCATGATTCTGGATGGCTTCTTCAGCTTGATCACTCCAATCAAATCCCATTCCTTCTTGTGATACCAAGGCTTGAGAGGAGTTGGAATTGTTGCCTCTGTTGGGTCTTGGAGCATATGCTTGTCCTCCATTGTTGGCTTGTTGATGAGTGCCACTTCCTTTGCATTCTCTGGCAAAGTGGCCAGGCTCATTGCACTTGTAGCATCTTACCTTTGATTTGTCAAATCCAGCAAGGTCTCCTCTTTTGGCATCAAAGTTGTTCTTGCCAGTCCTCCTTATAAATCTTTTCATTCTCATGGTTAACATGGCCATCTGCCACTTGATGTCCATCTCCTCCAAATCATCAGCATTGATTTGTTCAAGATCATCATTGATCAGAGGAGATCTTACATGATTGGCAAGGAATGCTTCCAAGACTGCATCCCCATTAGTATCCTGTGACATAGATGATTTATCATTAGTACTATCATGGTTATTATTAGCAGGGTTAACATTAACAGTACTAGCAGTATTAATATTAGAAGAAGGATTTTCAGAGGAATAAAGAGCAATAGTATGTGAATATCCAGTTGGTCTTCTTTTGGCCTCTACTTCAGCTTCAAAAATCCTGAGATCATTGTACAGATCTTCAAGCTCCTTATCCTCCAGGTCATCTCCTTGTCTGAATGACACAGTGTACATAGTCCATTCCTCACTCAGAGATCTGAGGAATTTTCTATTGACTTCATCCTTCTCCATCTTCACATCTACATTGGCAAGTTCTCCAATTAATTTGTTGAACCTGTCAAAAGTTTGAGTCATGGACTCATTCTTTGTAGAAGTGAAGTTTTCATATTGTTGCTTCAATAAGGCTTTCTGATTTCTCTTGGAACTTTTGGTTCCAGAAAATCTCTTCTCCAGTGCAATCCACAGTGATCTTGCATCAGGGCAGGTACAAAACTGGTGTTGGTATTCATTGGGAATAGCCAACTGCAGAGTGCTTAAGGCTTTCATCTCAGTCTGCTTCCTCTTTTTATCTGCATCAGATTTTGGGGGTGCTCCAGCAACAGCAGGTTCAGGGACACTAGGTCCATGTTCAACTACTTCCCATAAGGCATAATCAGTAAGAAGCATGTATTGCTTAATTCTGATTTTCCACATCTCAAACTCATTGGGTTTGAGCATGGGGACTTTGGACACAAGAACAGAATCCTGGGAATCCATTGATCAAAGAGTATTCTGAACACAAGCTCTGATACCACTTGACAGGATCTAAATCTCAATATCAAGAACAGAATACTTAATCAAAGAAGTTTGCGGAATAACACTTTGATTATAGAACAGAACAATGAATTTGAACAAACTGTGTATATTAATCTCAATAGCTTAATGATTACAACTACAAGCCCCAATCTGTTTGAACAGGCTCAAAACAGACGTGCAACACTTCTCTATTGCAGGGATTACAAGAACAATCTTGAGGCTCTTAATTCTAATACCAAAGCTATGAAAAACTCGTATCTAACAATGAAAACCTATCAGCTATATATACATCTCAACAGATTACAATAAGGAAACTAGATTTACAAGATAATCTCTAAAATATCTCCAAGCATATCGTATCTTGTCTATATCTTCAAGTCGTCACAATCCTTTCCTTATCTTCTTCTGATAGCAGTGGTAAAAACAAAAACAGTGTTAACGTACACCAGCAGTATTAATCACAGAACCATCAGTAGTAATCTTCAAGAGCAGTAGTAATCTGTAACAGCAGTGGTAACTTTGATCTTCATTCATTCATCACATACTGACAGTGGTAATCTTCAATCTTCATCAGCGGCAGTAACACTCCAAAGCCAGCAGTGGTAATCAACAGTATTAACCTTTATGAGTAGCAGTGGTAATGTATCAGACTCAACACATATTTCCTTACTCGTGTTTGTTCATGTGTGTTCGTTTTCTTGTTTTCGCATGCTCGTTACTTGTTCGAATGTATGCGTTGTTCCTTTTCACGTAGCGAGAAGTATAAGTCGTAGAATAGTTAAGTAGGTTTTTCCTCTTTTAGCTAGAAACCAATTCCCGAACTTGAACTTCACATAACTTGTAAATTGGAAATGAAACACCGTGATTTGTCCGTTTTCTCCCCGTGTTCGACCCGTATGCTACGTTACGATACCGTACGCTTGCGGTTTTATAAAAATAAAGCTTGATTTTCGATTAAAAACACGTACATTTCGAGCGAAACATACATTCTAGACGTATGATTGGTTTTGGTCGTGTTTGACTACTTGTTTTTCTTTCTGAAAATGTTTGGGTTAAACTTTGGTTAAGGTTAAGACTTTGAATTACGCTTCCGTTTGTTTAAAACAATTTTTTTAAAGTTATGTCTTGGTTATTTGAGGTGTTACAATTGGTATCAGAGCCCTGGTTTAAAGGATTTGAGCATTCACGGAAAGTGAGTGCTTGAACTTAAACCTAAGTGCTCCTGTTTTCAAAAGCAAAAAATTTCTAAAATGGTTAAGTTTTATTGGAAATGGATAAGGGACTGAGCTGCAGACCGGGACATCAACGTGAGGTGAGCACACTATACCTTGTTAAGAAAGCATGATACCTTACGTTATGGTATTACGGTATATAATGAAATGAAATACTATGCATGATATGTTATGTGATTCAAGTTATGCTAGAGCATGCGAATAAGTTATGTACTTATTTATGTATGTTGGTTGGGTAATGGATATGACTTAAGTGCATTACGCATGACATGACAACCGAGTTAGGAATTGAGAGCTTAGTGATAATGTTGAGGCTAGACATGTAGGGTGCATTTATAATGATATAAGGGCCCATATCATTACAAATGCATTGTGCATGTTGGGACTTGGCAGGGTTACGAAAGAACTCATGAACTAAACAAGGTTGTAGGGAGCGTGGGTAGGAGCATGAAAGGATAAGTAAGACCTAGGAGATGCCTAGGAACATGTGGATAGGATGATGTCAAGGGTCAGGGCGAACGGTTTAACTCTTGGGTGAGAGAGAGTAAGAGGGGTTATATAACCAAGCATGTATTTATTGTATCAGTATGGTGAGCAAAAAGCAAAAGGGAAAGAAGACTGTGAACACTGATGAGGTGGACGTGGAGAGTCTAAGAGAGATTATCAGCGCCGAAGTAGCGCAAGTGATGCAGAATACCCTTCCGAGGTTATTTGAACAAATGAAGGATGAGTTAGCCAAAACAGTTAACAGTCAGGTGGAGGCGACAATGGCTAGCAGGCCCAGCGGTTCAGGTAGCTCTCAGACTAGCAGAGTGACGAGCTACAAGGACTTCACAGCATGTCAGCCGCCATTCTTCCAGGGACAGAAGGACCCGGTGGCTAGCACCCGCTGGTTGACGGAGATCGAGGGTGCCTTTCTCACTAGTTCTTGTGCTATAAAGGTAAAGGTGAGGTATGCCTCGAATCTTTGAGAGGTTCTGCTAAGGACTGGTGGAACATCTTATCTCAGGCTAAGGGCCTAGAGCAGATTGAGGCGATGACTTGGGAGCAGTTTAAAGAGCTATTCAAGGAGCAATATGTACCTCAGGTCGAGGTGGAGCGGCTTACGGGAGAGTTTCTGAGTATGGAGCAGACCACCGAATCAGTGAATGAAATCACTGATAAGTTTTTGGAGAAGTCACTTTTCTGCCGTGACTATGTGGCCAACGAACCTATGAAAATGTATCGGTATGCGCAGATTCTGAAACCGGAGATAAGAGAATTTGTGGTCATGGCGAACTGCACAACTTTTCATGAGATGCATGCTAAGGCGCGGGCTAGGGAGCTCGAGTTGGAGAGGCAAGGAAAGCGGAAGAAGATGGAAGCGACGCAGGTTCAAACACGGGCGCAGGCTCAGGCTCAGACTCAGCCAGTAAAGAGGTTCAAGCCGACTGTGCCTAGGGTTGAGGTCAAGAAAGAGTTTCCCTACTGCCCCAAGTGCGGGAAACATCATCTGGGAGAGTGCAGGTATGGGACCGGGACCTGCTATAAATGCGGGAAACCAGGTCATTCGAGCAGAGAGTGCAAGTCGACTGCAAAGTTGTGCTTCCGATGTTATCAGTCGGGTCACTTCATTAGTGAGTGCCCGATGACTTCAGGTTCCACGCAGACTACGGGAACAGCACCAGTGAAGGCGGTGGAGGCTGGGGCTAGCAAGAAGCCGGAGTTACCCAAGAGCCGCGCTAGAGTTTTTCACTTGACGGCCGAGGAGGCCAAGTGTTGGGAATCGTAGGCACTAACGGTGCGCAGCGGATAACAAAAACGATTCCCAAATTGGACCCAACTTAAACCTTATCAGATACAATCAAAGCGGGGTTTGATGGTTTACCTTTATGCGATAGATTTCTGGAAAGCGAGCAGGGGATACACCGCTACTGACACCACGCGAGAAGGTTGCTAGACCACCGTGATTGATCGGAAAAACGCTCCGTTCACTCGTGTGTGAGAGAGGCCGGCGACGGCAATGAGAGAGAGATTGATTTTCAGAGAAAATTGATTGAATTAATCCACTGATTTATCAAAGCCTTTAACCTTATTTTATAGGTTCAGATAAGGAAGTGATTTAACCTGATTATCCTTTTAATCAATTCCTTAATTAATTAATTTAATCAATTAATTAATTTTACTAATTGATTAATACTAATAAATAATTATTAACTTATAATTATTTATTTCTCTCTATTTATTTGTCTCTTTCACACACAAATTCTCAAATAGGCGTGCAGCGGTGTGACCTACTTGTGTCTTATAACATTGGACACGGTAACCCTGTTACTGTCTCGCACATAATCCTAACAGACTCCCACTTGTGCTAGACATGTAACTATGCTTGTTACCATTAGCCTAAGGAGGTCCCTAGCCAGACACTTAGGTTAACCAGGTTATAAGATCTCTTACATCCAGAGATACAATTCTTGGTTGAATTTGTACACAGGTTCATTCCTTTTGCACACGATATTTCTAAAGTGATTTTAAGACATGGAGTGGAGGATTCATTTCTAAAAATCAAGTATTTCTTGACTCTGATTTCGATCGCCTGCAGTAACGGATATTACTAAATAACACCTGTTATTCTATCCGAGCATGGCCACGCGTTTTCTGCCAATCTTAATCGTCAAGGGGCCCGGAAATATCTCTCTTTTAGTAAAGAGGTGCAAATCCCTTCTCGACTACCTGCATTTGGATCCACGGCTTCCACTGCATCTAGTTACGTCCCGTATGGCCGCCCTGTTACGGTGCAACGTTAAAACGCACTAAGAGTACAGTAGTCCTCATGTTCCCAAACCAAGTATCTCAGGTCTTAGGACAACCTATCTTCAAGTTAATGCTTATGACTGGTGCTCCATGAAGCAGACTTGAAACTGGTCACTTCCAATACTCAAACACTCTGATGAGTATCTATAAATACTTGGTCACATCTCTTGTGCTTTTATTATTTACTTTGAATAAATCATCAAGTATTTATAATAGCGTTAAACTCCCTATTGAAATTCCCATTTCAATAAGTGGCTACGGAAATTTAGATTTCATACAAAACTTTGTAAAATCATGGATACGTTAAATATGCGAAAAATAGTTAATTTAGAACAATCATGAAAATAAAACCTCCATTTATTTCCAACACACTGTGAAATAAAACTTTACATGATTACATTGTTTCAAAATTAAACTATAGTAATAATTTAATAAACTAAAACTAGCTACTGGCGTCCAGGTACTGCATCCCAATGGAACTTGCATGCGCCTCATGCTTCACCCTTGCTAGTGGCTTTGTCAGCGGATCTGCGACATTTTCTTCTGTTGGAATCTTGCATATTCTTACATCTCCTCTTCCAATTATCTCTCGGATGAGGTGATATTTCCTGAGCACGTGTCTTGACTTGTGATGCTCTCTAGGTTCCTTTGCTTGCGCTACGGCTCCCGAGTTATCACAGAATATATCGATCGGTCTAGAGATACTGGCAACCACTCTGAGATCCGATAGAAAATTCCTTAGTCAGACAGCTTCCTTTGCCGCATCAGATGCTGCAATGTACTCTGCTTCTGTAGTTGAATCTGCAGTCGTGTCCTGCTTCGAGCTCTTCCATGAGATCGCGCCTCCGTTCAGGGTAAAAACGTAACCCGACTGTGATCTAAAATCATCTCTGTCGGTCTGGAAACTAGCATCAGAATATCCTGTGATGCTGATTTCATCCTCAGATCCTCCAAAGACCAAAAACATGTCTTTTGTTCTTCTCAAATACTTGAGAATGTTTTTGACAGCCACCTAGTGAGGTTCTCCTGGATTCTGTTGATATCTGCTCGTAACACTTACCGAGTAAGCAACATCGGGCCTGGTACATAACATGGCATACATAATCGATCCAATTGCTGAAGCATATGGAACCGATTTCATTCTGTCCTGGTCTTGACTAGAAACAGGACATTGTGTTTTACTTAACACTATGCCATGCTGCATCGGGATAAATCCTTTCTTGGATTCATCCATTCTAAATCTCTTTAGAACTTTATCAATGTATGTACTTTGGCTAAGTCCGATAAGCCGCTTAGATCTATTTCTGTAGATCTTTATGCCAAGTATGTAAGCGGCTTCTCCAAGGTCTTTCATCTGGAAACACTTGCTTAACCAACTCTTTACACTCTGTAAAGTTGGAACATCGTTTCCTATGAGTAGAATATCATCTACGTATAAGACCAAGAAGGTTACTATGCTCCCACTGAACTTAGTGTAAACACATGGCTCGAACTCACTTTTGGTGAAACCAAATTCTTTGATTCGCTCATCAAAGTGTAAGTTCCAGCTTCGAGATGCTTGCTTTAATCCATAAATGGATTTTAGCAGTTTACACACCTTATTAGGATTCTTAGGGTCTTCAAACCCTTCTGGTTGCTCCATATAGACGTCTTCTGTTAACTTTCCGTTCAGAAAGGCTGTCTTGACGTCCATTTGCCAGATCTCGTAGTTAAAATACGCTGAAATGGCCATAAGAATCCTAATAGATTTTAACATGGCCACTGGCGAAAAGGTTTCGTCATAGTCGATACCATGAGTTTGTGTGAATCCTTTTGCCACTAGTCTGGCCTTAAAAGTGTGTACATTTCCATCCATGTCGGTTTTCTTCTTGAAAACCCATTTGCGTCCAACAGCTCTACAGTGTTGTGGCAAATCAGTCAACTCCCAAACTTGGTTGTCGTACATGGATTGCATCTCAGCCTTCATGGCTTCCTGCCATTGTTCAGACTCATTGCCTGACACAGCTTCTCCATAGGATGTTGGTTCATTCAAGTCTCCGCTGTCTTGAGAGACTAGAAATCCAAGATACCTATCTGGTTCTTGTCTTACCCTACTGGATCTGCGAAGGTCCTGTGTTTGTACTTCCTCAATCGTTTCTGATCGAGGTTCAACATTCTCATGTTGAATTTCTGGCTCAACAACTGGTGTAGTGTTCTCTTCGTCTACTACCTGTAGATCTACATCCTTTCTGGTGTTTCCAGAACTGAGAAACTTTTCTTCCAAAAATTTTTCCATTTCGAGCAACAAAGATTTTGTTCTCTTCAGGGTTGTAGAAATAATATCCCACGGTGGTCTTGGGATATCCTACGAAGAAACACTTGTCGGATTTGGGTTTGAGTTTTTCTGAGGTAGGTCGTTTGACGTAAACCTCACAGCCCCAAATTCTTAGAAAAGACATGTTGGGTTTCTTACCCTTCCATAACTCGTATGGAGTCTTTTCTACCGACTTTGTTGGTGCTCTGTTCAGTATGTGTGCTGCTGTTTTGAGCGCATGTCCCCAGAATGACATTGGCAGCGTAGAGTGACACATCATCGTTCGTACCATATCAAGTAAAGTACGATTTCTCCTTTCTGATACACCATTCATCTGAGGTGTATACGGAGGTGTGAGTTGGGATACAATCCCGCACTCCATTAGATGATTGTCAAACTCGTCACTGAGATATTCGCCTCCGCGATCCGACCGTAAAAACTTGATCTTTCTGTCAAGTTGATTCTGTACTTCATTCTGAAATTCTTTGAATCTTTCAAAGCTTTCAGATTTGTGTCTCATAAGATAGACATAGCCATACCTACTGAAATCGTCAGTAAAGGTAATGAAGTACCGGTATCCTCCTCTTGCTACATGACTAAATGGTCCACACACATCTGTGTGAATTATTTCTAATAAGTCAGTAGCCCTCTCATTTTCTTTGTTGAAAGGTTGCTTTGTCATTTTTCCAGATAAACAAGACTCGCAAAGCCTCCGTTATTTTATTGATCAGCAGAACCTCAACATGAGGCAGCGGAGATGGTTAGAGGTGATCAAGGATTACGATTGTGAGATCCTCTATCACCCGGGAAAGGCGAACGTGGTGGCAGACGCCTTGAGCAGCTTACTCCTTCGAGTGCCATGTATGAGGATGACCGTGACGACGTCCTTGATAGAGTTGATTCGACAGTCGCAAGTGGAAGCCGTAAAGGAAGGTAACCAGAAGAGAGAGCGGATCAAAGGACAAGTGGAGCAGTTAATAGCAGACAGCCGGGGATTGTTGACCCGATACGGTCGGGTGTGGGTTCCAGTCTCGTGTGAGGCGAGACAGACTCTTTTGGATGAGGCTCATAAGTCAAAGTTCTCAATCCATCCTAGTGCTACTAAAATGTACCGGTTGCAGTCTTGGAGAGAAAGACCAAGACTTTGAGGAATAAAGAAGTGGGAGTTGTGAAAGTCCAATGGGAGCATCGAAGGGGCTCGGAGTGGACTTGGGAACCGGAGGACGAGATGAGAAAGAACTACCCAGAGTTGTTCCGTGATTAGACGATTTCGGGGACGAAATCCTGGTAAGTTAAAATTGGATGTATTTATTGAGGTTATGTTAATTTCGGGTTATTTATGTTGGAAATTTCAGGTCCAAGGGTCTAAGTGTAAACTCTTATTTTAGGGTGGGGTGTAGGAAGTAAAAGAGAGAAGTCCCAAACTTCTTCTTTCAGTTTCCAGGATACGTACGATTGGAGAGGAGAAAGGCTAGGGTTTTAAATCTTGGCCAATTTGGGAGCAATTGGAAAAGAGAGTTGGCAATCAATCATTGTGGTGTTGTTAGCATCATCCAAGGTATGTAATTGAACTCTCTATTGTCTAATTTTGATGGTAGAGACTAATGGTTAGAGTTGTGATTTGTGGTTAAGAAATTGTAATCAATTGATCATTGTGTTATGTTTTTAGTCAATTCATGTTATGGGATGATCTAAACTAGGTTGAATTGAAGTAATTGAACTCTCATACTTAGAATCTTGGCCGAATTTGGGTTTTGGAGTGAAGCCCCGTATGCAGTCGCATTACGCGACTTGAAATTTTGGGTCTGCAGGCATCCGCGGGTCAATCCGCGGGTGGTGACCCTCGGGGTGACCCTCCGTTTTGGCTGTGTCCAAATTCCATTTTTCGCAAACGAGCTCAGATGGGGTTCTTTTGTTTGGGCTTTCACTTAAGATGTTAAAACTAAGTGTTTGACAAAGTTTGAGAGTAATTGGATGAGTGTAACTACGGTAAATGACTATGAGAGTTTGGGTTGAACCTAGAACTCACTTTTAAGCTATGTGTTGACATGCCTTGTATGTACATGAATAGGTAACTCACCTTGAGCACTACTCTAGCACTTGTGTTGTGATTCAAGCTACTTCAGGTGAGTACTCTGTCTATATTAATGTGGTGATACTTATGTGGCGATATGCATGTGTAATTATATGTTGCGTGGATTATGTTGAACCTAGTTGGTACTAGTTACCACTAGGGAAAATAGTTCCTCCGGGAACAAGGGATCAAGTTATGGATTAAGTGGCCTGGTACCAGTGTCAAGGGATCAAGTTATGTGATATGAGATTACTATGCAATTCGGTATATTTGTACGATTATGTTGGTATAGATGTGTGCTCACTAAGCGAAAGCTTACCCGTTGTTATTTTACCTTTTTAGTGCCAGGTACGTCATCGGGTAACAAGGGCAAGACTCACGCTTGATGGATCCGAGAGTAGCAGCTCAGTCAGTTAGAGGATTATGCGGTTATGGGAGTTTGGACAAAACTATGTTTTCTTAAAAACAAGGGATGATCTAGAACTTGGTTTGAAGTATGATGTTACATTCTAGACGTATGATTGGTTTTGGTCGTGTTTGACTACTTGTTTTTCTTTCTGAAAATGTTTGGGTTAAACTTTGGTTAAGGTTAAGACTTTGAATTACGCTTCCGTTTGTTTAAAACAAATTTTTTTTAATTTATGTCTTGGTTATTTGAGGTGTTACAAACCAGGAAGCCAAAAGACTGTTCATGAACAGTAGGCACCGATACTTTAACATATTCCATCCAATATACAATATATGACTAAAATACAAAATGAAATATAGAAAACTAAAAGGTATAAAGTGAATAAATATTATAAGTTTACAGGGGCAAAATGTAATTTCTCCAAATGTCGGTAGCTATTGTTCATGAAGAGTGTTTTGGCTTCATATAATCGTACTATATATAATATATAATAAAATAATTACATCAAAAAATATTCAATATTAGGCTCATTTCGATCGTATCGACGATACGATTATAATGACGTAATTTGTTAAAATTAAAACGTACTTTTTAACATATTTTAACAAATATACGATATATGACTAAAACATAAAATGAAATATTAAAAAGTAAAAGGTATAAAGTGAATAAATATTATAAGTTTAGGAAAGCTAATATGTAAATTTGAAAATGAGTATAGGATTTGGGTGGGTTGGAGCGTATATATAGTATATAATAAAATAATTACATCAAAAAATATTCAATATTAGGCTCATTTTGATCGCATCGACGATACGATTATAATGACGTAATTTGTTAAAATTAAAACGTATCTTTTAACATATTTTAGCTAATATACGATATATGACTAAAACATAAAATGAAATATTGAAAAATAAAATGTATAAAATGAATAAATATTATAAGTTTAGAAGGCTAATATGTAAGTTTGAAAATGAGTATAGGATTATATGGTTTTTTTATAATCCTAATATATATAGTATATAATAAAATAATTACATCAAAAAATATTTAATATTAGGCTCATTTCGATCGTGTCGACGATACGATTATAATGGCGTAATTTGTTAAAATTAAAACGTATTTTTTAACATATTTTAGCTAATATACGATATTTGATTAAAACGTAAAATGAAATATAGAAAAGTAAAAGATATAAAGTGAATAAGTATTATAAGTTCAGGAGGCTAATACGTAAAATTAAAAATAATTTTACATTTGGAGCATGGGTTTGGGGCGGGTCGCACCGGCGGGTCGGAGCCGGTGCGCCTGCCATTTGTATGTTATATATAATATATGTAATTCAATATTTTTACATTATTATTTTTTGAGCAATGGATTTCAATAATGTTGTTTGTTTAAAAGTTCTATTTTTCGTCACCATCTATACAGTGATGCATATAATCATATGAAGAAAATTGTATTGAGAATCATATATTCAATTTTAAGCACATTTGACTCTATTAATTTGTACACCTTTTTTTTCCATTTTAAGTAATTTCATAGCATTCATCCCAATTACTACCTCATGTCGTTGATCATGACGAAAAGTTTAAAACCACCATCACCGATGAAGTATTAAATTAAAGTAGCATCAACACAAATTTAACACTAGCTAGTCTATACCATAAGGGTGCGTTTGGTGCACTGGACAGGGTGGGACAGGACAGGACAGGACAGCCCTGTCCTGCGTTTGGCGCACCCCAACCTTGGACTAAGTAGAACACACTAGCACAAGACATGGGACAAGTGTGTCCACTCCCCTACCCATGGAACTAAGTGGAACAAGGAACTTATTGACCAAAATACCCCTAAAATAAGAAACTTAATCTAATATCCCTTCTTTTTTCTTCAACCGCTTTCTCCCAAACTCCATCTCCTATTCGATTTCACGACCTCAGATCTACCTCCCTCTCCGGCGATGTCCGGCGACCTGCGACTGCTACCTCCGGTCTGCTACCTCCGGCGACGTCCGACGTCCGGCGACCTGCGGCTGCTACCTCCAGTCTGCTACCTCCGGCGACGTCCGACGTCCGGCGACCTGCGGCTGCAACCTTTGACAACGTCCGACGTCCGGCGACCTGCGGCTGCTACCTCCGGCGACCTCCGCCTCCCTCTCCGGCGATGTCCGGCGACCTGCGGCTGCTACCTCCGGCGACGTCCGACGACCTCCGTCTCCCTCTCCGGTGATGTCCGATGTCCGGCGACAACTTATCGACTTTATCAATAAAACAATATTATAACGTTTTAAATTCTTTATTATTATAAATTTAAATTGATTATTTATTAATAAAACAGTAAACAGCTCATCAGGGGTAAACTGGTCATTTTAACATGTTCTGGCTTGTCCTGTCCTATGTTATTCTATCTTACCAAACGCTGGACACATGTCCTGTCCTGTCCTGTTCTGTCCTGTCTGCGTACCAAACGCACCCTAAAGGGCTAAGATAAATAAATCAAAATAGGTATTAACAATAAATTTATCAACTATCAAAGCCAAAAGAGCAAAGAAAAAAATAGCACTAAAAAATTATTAAAATATTAAAAATAAGTACAAAAACAGTACAAAAAATAGCAGTACAAAAAAATTAGTAAAAAGGTAAAAAAAAAATAAAAAAAAAGTAGTAAAAAAGGCATTAAAACCCTATTAAATATAAAACTATACCTAATTGGTAAATATATTTAAAAGAACACTCATTTGGTAAATATGTTTTTAAAAAACACCCATTTGATCAATAACTCTATGAAAAGACATAATTTCAATTTTCTAGGCAGTTTTGTTATAAAATAGTTGACTTTTTTTATTTTAAAATAGTCATTTTCAAACTCCTAAGCGGGTTTTGACTTGTTTTATAGGCATATGAGTGCCCATAACAACACCCTATAGGGATTTGTATGTTACTTGGTTACCTAATTACCTTTAATTTCTGGGTTGTCCTCTACTCTCATGCACATGCATTAAAACTTAGGGTTGTTGATTGACCACGTCATTTCGAACGTGTCTTGTGTGAATCTGGAGGATTTTTTTGTAGTTTATCCTTTTCATGGAGATTCTATAAATATATAGCGTTTCTAAGATGAAAATATTTGAGATTTTACTAGAAATTAGATGCATCTACTAATTCATGATTTAGCATATATGAAAATTTCATTCTTGATTCTACAAGAATTTTTATGAAAGTCTTTCATTTGCTTCTAATTTTTGGGCGCGAGCATGCCAAGCGAAAGTGCCTATGTGGCACAATCGCACACCTCACTTTCGGACCCATCTTTGATTAGCGGTACGAGACTTGCGAGTATGACGGCGAGAACGTCGTGAGGCACTCTCGCATGGCCACTCTTGCTCGAAAACGGGCAAGAGTGACCATTTTATTTTAAACCCTGCGACGATTGACCTCCCTTCCAATTTCATTTTCATGTGACCTTGGAGTGTAACCTGATGGGGTAGACAGCAAAGGCAAAATGGTCTTGGATGGTGATGTCGAGCACGACATGTGCACCAAGACCGAGACTTAAGGCACTACCTAATAACCAAATGATCGAGTGAATTAACTAGATTCTACCACAATAAAGATTTGTATCTCCCCCTAATTTTGAGTGGTCTCTCTCTTAACTCGATTATATTCAGGCAAGAACATTTTCCGATAGTCCAAAAATACGGACAAGGAAACGACTACGGTTACTTTATTATTAATTTAATCTCATTAACCGTTGATTCAATATTTTGAGATCTCACTGGGCTTCTAGGCTATCACTTGTTATGTGGTTATGTTTTTTGACAGGTCCATTAGTGGAGGGCCTAAGTAGGAGGCAGGACACCGATTGATGCAATTAGGAGCATCAAAGGACCATGCTTTAAGGAAACATAGCATAGAGCGACCTTTTTTGGAGATCACAAAAGACACCCTATGTAATCTAGCAAATCTAGAACTAGATTGTTTAGGTTGTTTAAAATAAGTTGTATCTAATCATTAGGTCCTTTTTTTGTTTTCTAAATTATAATTTGGATATTTTCATTAATAAAAGTTGTAAAATAATTCAGGTTTAAAGAATGTTTAAAATTGCTCATGCCGAAATTTCTATCAATTTTTGGTTTAAAAAAAAACTAGTGTTACATATCCGTTAAGGAACTCGAAAAATTCATTTGTTTCTCACAAATTATTAGCTTAAAAAATACATACATTTATAATTTATTCATAAGTTTTTTGGGTTCTAAATTAAAAAAAAAAAAAAAAGAAAAGTTATAAAGAAAAAGAAAACGTTAAAAATGGTTGACGGACCGTTGACCGACTGAAATTGGACAAGCGGGCCTACATATGCGTGTTCTAAAATTCTAGTCAATGTTTCATGACGATTAAGCTAAGGAAACAAAGGTGTAACGTATCTAAACAACAATATGACGTCATATTTGTAATTTCTTTATCCATTTAATTTAAACTTTATAAATATTGTATCGTATGAAAAGTAAGAGTTAACGGTGCAAAACATGATAATTGAATTAGAACCCTTGATCCTTTAAATCTTATATTTTTTTGAACGGTAAGTTAACGCACAAACCCGTTCCGATGGTATCAGACTTCCTTACGAGCAATCCCACTAATCCGTTGCGCCCCGACCCAACCTATGACTGAACCTGACCGGAAGGTTTTAGGGGTCCTATGGACCAACCCAAACCGGTCCCGAACCCAGCCTTGAAGGACCAAATCCAGAGTATGAATATCGCAGCAAAGTGTCGCCTGTGGTTGACGCATTTCATCCTAATGTGCATACAATGGTTAATAACCATTTCTCACACTTCTCATGTTAAACTTAACTTTTCACCGAAACCCAACCATGTACAAAGCCGGACCTAATTTTCTTCTCAAACAGTAGCACCATTTCACTATAAGAAACATATATAAAGATGGATGTGGGTGAGTCTTCACGAAGCCGTACTTGACCATGGCAAGCCCTTATCGGTTTACTACTTTGGCTGGAGGATTTTGTTGCATGGGGTCTCTTGGTTTATTTTGTTGTTTTTTCTTGTACCCTTAGCTACTTTTGGTTAACTGTCTTATGGTTTAATTTCGTTTGGTTGTTTGATTTGGGAATCCCCTTTCAGTTTGGGTTTGTCCTCTCGATTGGGTGATTCCCGTTGGTTGTTTGTTTTGTTCTCCTTCTTTAATTTATTGCCAGGAGTATTGCCTCCTTTCCAAAAAAAAAAACATATAAAAAGATGTTTTCACAAAATCAACATTCGTCTTGTGGTTGGTTCATTGTTTTTTAAATGTAAGGTCTCAAGTTCGAGTGTTGTGGTTGCAATTTTTTAATAAACACAATAAATCCGAATTAAAAAGCTAAAATCTAGTAAAAAATAACTCTAAGAGACATTGAACCCAAAACCTCACATATGAAAAGCAATGAACTAACCAACTCTACGAAGAAAAACTTGTATTTTTAATTTTTATTACAGTTTTAGAAAATATATGGTGGCACACAACAACGGAGGAATGCAATAGTATACCCAACCAAAGGTCCGCCCATAACCATGTATATAGGGTTGGGTTTATGGAGAAACCTTAAAAACAATGTTAAACAAATGAACACTCTGGTAATTCTTTATCTGAATGGGGTATGTACTTACGCATACAAATAATTTGTAATACCCACACTTGTATATAACACACAAGAAAACAACAAATTAATTTATTTGTGTACACCATACAATCTAGATGCAAGACTAACAAATTGTTAATTTGTTTTCTTCAAAGGGATGCATGCCAAAATGAAATACTGATATTGGCCCCTTATAGGTGGATATGGTCATATATAAATAACTTTGGTTGTATTAAAGACTTATCATAGATATATTGGATGTGGAAAGTATGAATTATAAAATGGCATTCAGTCTTTTATATATATTTTTATTTTAAAGAACAGTTGACTTTACTATTTGATCATCTAAATAGTAACTAAACTAAAACATAAAATAGTTAAGCTAATTTATATGAAACACGCAATTCGACTTGTTAATTTAGTTGTTGTGGCATTTTTAATGTCGATTCCCTTGTAACTAAAGTTGACTTTCGAAAATCCAATCTGTTTACAACATAAAACCAACAAATATAAACAAAAAAATATGAAATTGCAAGATTTATACAAATCGGTTGTCAAAAACCCATCGAAAGTCTCTATTAACAAGTAATTTTTAAATCATCAGTAGTTTTATTTTTCCGTAATGTAATCATTATTTTTATAAAAAATAGAAAGACGTTACAATTTGGAGAAACAAATGATTTGAACCAATTTCTTTAAAGAGGTAGATTTCGATGAGAAAATTCATTAGATGAGAAACGTAAAAAAAGATCTACATCTTTCGATCAACCATAATTAAAGATTAAAGTTAATAAGGTGAATTAACATGCACACAATCAATTCTCATGAGAAACACAATTTATGAACATAATAAGATAAAAGTTGATTAATTTAATGTTGATTCCCTTGTAACTACCATTGACTTCAAAAAATTCAATGTCTTTACAACAACATAAAACCAACAAATAGAAACAAAAAAAAGGAAATTACAAGATTTGTACAAATAAGTTGCCAAAAAGCCATCAGTAAGTCCTTGTTAACAAGTAATCTTTACATCATCTTACTTTTATCTTTTCATGATATAATCATTATTTTTATACCTGGCAAAAACAAGATTAGAGTTTGGAGAAACAAATGATTTGAACCATTTTTTTTCTTCAGAAAGTCAAATTCCGATAAGAAAAGAAGTTAAAAGTGAGAAATATAAGAAAAAATCCAAACCTTTCAATCTATCATAATTGAAGATCAACACTAACAAGATGTACTAAAATGCAATAGATCAATTCTCATAAAAAACACAATTTATATATGCAATAAAATAAAAATTGATTAATGATTTAGATCTCTTCTTTACACTTATCACTTTAACTTTTTCCATCACAACCATATTTGTTTTTTGAAATTATACCAAAAAAAATCACACTTTGAAATTGGTTTAAAATCAATATCCAAACAAAATATAATGTTTGATTGTACAAAAATATGATTCATTTCAACAAAAAAAAACTATAAAAAGATGATACAAAAAAAGCCCATAAAAATCCTTAAATTTCTTACCAAAAATTTCAAGCATTTTCCACAACATAACTTTGGGCATCCATATAATTATTCCACAAATCCGACACCACCGTCGTCACCATCTCCACCACCCCTTCCACCACCGCCGGAATCTCCTCCGTTAACACCTCGAACCCCGACTTCATCTTCTCCGCCAGCCCCGCTGCCGCGGCCCCGGTGGCCGCCACGGACCCGAAAACGCCATCTTTCACAAGATCAAAAACCATGCCAACAATCTCACTAACCACCTCCATGGCCACCTCCAAAACATACCCAATACAAGTCTTGGTGAGTTCTCCGATTTGCGCCATTGCCGATTGGAGGGCTTCGCCCGGAACCTTGAGGCCTTGGATCGCTAACACGAGGAGGTACGCGGTGACGTTGAAGAGTAGGCGAGATATGAGGTTTGAGAGCATGGTTATGGTGGAGAAGATGAGGTTGATGAGGATGAGAACCGCCATTGATGAAAGGTTGAAGGTGGAGAGGGTTGAAGAAGGTGAGGTTTTTTGGATGGAAATGGGGTTATAAAGAAGATTGATGGCATTGGTTGGGTTTGAGATTGACTTGGTGTCTATTGTTTAATGTGGGTTGAAAGGTGAATGTGGAGGTTGATGATGTATTCATGGGGAAATTATAATGGAAATTATAAGGAAGAAGGTGTTGCTCACACACAAACAAATATATATATATATATAGGGGTGGGTTCAAATGTGAACCACTTTTTGGTTGTGAACGTGAGGATAACCATGAGCGCGACATGTGACGGATGACTAGGCGCCACGTCAGATCCACGGCGGGTGACTAGGCGCGATTCATGGGAGGACATTGAATTAAAGGGGGGGACCACACTCAAAGTTGTCACGTGTCACGCTCTTGGTTGTCCTCACGTTCACAACCAAAAAGTGGTTCACATTTGAACTTTCCTCTCTCTCTCTCTCTCTCTCTCTCTATATATATATATATATATATATATATGTTTAAGAAAAAATCGAGGAACACTTTTGTAGTCTTGCAATTGGATTGTAAGCACTTGTGCATGACAGTAAATTAAGTTGTATGCAATTGTGTATAAGCACGTATGCATATTACATATTATCTATGCACAATTGCAAACAGAACAAATGATGGGCTACGAGGGTGTTCCTCGGTTTTTTCGTTGAACCTAACAAGGTTCAGATGAAAACTCATCTTTTATTGCGAACATAAGGACAACCAAGAATGCAACACGTGTCCATATTCAATATGAATAACGGAGATGAATGTTCATACATTATTTATTAAGAATACATATTCTTATACAATGTCATAATCGTGCCAACTTTAATTTAAGAAATTCTTTGACATGATATTGTTAACGTTTAAGGATAATAAATTAAGGTATTAATTAATATATATTTGTTTTACATTGTATTTGTTTTATATGTATTGAATTTACAATATGATACTTTTTTACATGTTTTTTTTTATTTCACAGACACATAAAAAGTTTTATATCCTAAATTCATATACAAATGAAACATACACATTATAAAACAAATATACGTTAATCAATATCTTATATCCCGATTTTGGATGAAAAAAGTCATGTGAAACAACACATAATTCCCCAATCTCTTAGGGGTATTCGTAATTTTCCAATGAAAACTAAAGTTATCATGAGAAGGGTAATAAGAGAACTCCGCCATTAGATGTACATTAGGATGAGATACAACGAGATGCATCGGATCAATTCTTCATCAAACACAATTCATGGGACGAGTTTGATATTATCGATGGTCCAGATCTCTTATCACCATTTTCACCTTTAACTCTTTTTCTCGTACGATGATTTGTATAGTTTGTAAAAATCTCATGGTTTGTAGCGAATACGACCCATATGTATATATATAATGTCATTATCAAACATAATATAAAGACCCAAGCACGCATGAAACTGTCAAAGTCCTGAGAAAACATTTTTTAGTGATTATTCTAACTAATGAAGATTATTATATGATTAGATTCAAACAACATTAGAAAATTGAAACAAGTAGGTTAGTTTGATGCCATCCACATTGACCCATATACTTGAGTTTTTTTAATTATTGTAGTTGTTAAAATGTAAGATAAACATTAATATCTGTTGGTACAAATGATTTAAATCATAAGCGTTGTTGCTTGAAATATAAAATGTTTCAAACTTTCAATGACATATTTTAAGTGTATCTTTTTGTGTTTTAACAATCATATTTATCTGTTTATAACAAACCTCTATAACTATACTAGTAAGAAAAGTTATTATTATATTGGATTACATTGAAAAGTTGATGTTTCTTGAGAAATGTAAAATGTGATTAGCAACCGTTGGATGAGAAATAAATGTATCAAGATAAGATGCACATGATCAATTTCCTTCTAAGGCGTAATTCAAATGAGGGCATGAGATTAAATGGATGTTTGGGATTCCTTATTTGAAGGTGCTTATGACTATGACACGTGTTGCGTGCACGGCTGTCCTCACGTTCGTAATAAAAAATGAGTTTGTAGCCGAACTTTTATCCACTTAATAAAACTATTCTTGTAACATCCTTTAAAAGTCGAAATCGAAAATCACCAAAATCAGGCTAAAAGTTAAAACATATATAATTGGGTAAAAGCTAAAACATTTATGCCCAACAATTTATAGATTCTGACTACCTCATTAACTTCGTATCAAAATGAATGCATGAGTTAACTACTGTTAAAAAAAAAGTATGCCTATGATAACCAACCTCTTCTTGCTCTAATGCTATGCGTATCCGAACCCTCCCAACCCAACTACCACATTAGCTCCACATCAGCTTTTCCCCAACCTCACAATAAGCCATCTCTGGTTAGTACTCGAACCCTTCCAATCCTCTCACTTTATTATAAAACACACACCACACACACAAACACAACGGTTATCAGCGGTGTGGCCAAACCGCGATTTCCGCAGCCCACCGAGCCTGCCGGTGGCGTCCGGAGGCTGCTCCAGCCTGCCGGCCAGCCGAGCTTCAACCTGATGAACCCCTTCTCCTGGTATGCACGGCCTAACAAGACTGCACCATGGATGTTATAATCCGGCAAGATCACATACTCCCTCAAACGCGAAATCTCTCGAACAATCCTGGCCCTTCATCACACTATTTCCCCGCCTAAAACCTTTCAGAAACTCCCTAGAACCCCCTTCATATTTCATCCTTGTATAAAACCCTTTGAGAATATCGATTTTATTCGACTATATCAAAACTACACAACTACCAGAGCGTGCGAGTTTTAGTTTCCGTTAGTGTCTCGCGAGCCGATCACAACCTTGTTTCCCTCCGCTCGTTGGCACCAGTCGTCACCACCGCTAGCTCTTTCTTTCTTAAGTGATGTTGTTCCCCCCCCCCCCCCCCCCCCCCCCCCCCCCCCCCCCCCCCCACAAAACAACCGATTACTCTAAATAAAACTTTAAAAACTACAAATTCCTAGGTGTGACCGTTGGATAAAACAGTATCCCATCATGGAAGTTTATTATCCGCATCACAGAGGATCACCTACTCCCTCAAACAATCCTGGCCCTTGATCACACACTATTTCGATTTCTCTCCCTAAAACCTCTCAGAACTCTCTAAAACCCTTCCCTTTTTCATCCTGAAAATCGATTTTCTCCTAAAACATCCACAAAATCTTCTTCGTTGATTCACATTTGCTTGCAAGTTGCTTAAATTTTGTTCGTCTTTGAGAGCAATGGAAGACGATTTCGAGTTTCCAGCTGGTAAAGAGATGAGCAAAGAAATGGCGGACAATGATCAGTATGATGATGATGATGATGATGATCCTGTGACATTATTGAAGGTTGGAGAAGAAAAGGAGATCGGTAATCAAGGCTTGAAGAAGAAGCTTCTCAAACAAGGTGAAGGTTGTGAAACTCCTGAAAATGGCGATGAGGTTGAAGGTATGATCAAAAATTCTTACTAAAAATGCTGCTTCTGCTAATAAGTTTCATGTTCTGAAAACTCGTGATTTTGTTGAGTTTGATTTCGATTTTGAGTTTTTTTGATAGTTCATTATACTGATTTTCATGTTTTGAAACTCGTAGTTTCGTTGAGTTTTATTTCGATTTTGAGTTTTTTGACAGTTCATTATACTGATTTTAGTCTTCTGAAACTCTTAATTTTGTTGAATCTGATTTAGATTTCGAGTTTTTTTACAGTTCATTATACCGGAACTTTGCTGGATGGAACTCGGTTTGGTTCGAGTCGAGATAGGGGAACTCCGTTCAAGTTCACTATTGGTCAAGGTGAAGATTCGTCTTCCGATTAGATTACTTTATTTTGTTATGTGATTTGAACAGAGTTATGCTTATGCAATATGTATTAACGTGTAAAAGATACTTGATATAGATTAGTTGTTCAAATAACATGCTAAGTTTATTAAAATAGAAGTAGACAATCACATAGAGGCTATGTTTTGCAAAGTGGTAGCTGATGAATAAGTTGTGTTTGGCAAAAACTAACTAATAAGGTAGCTTATGAATGTAAAACAACAAAAAAAGACATGTTTAAAAATTGGTAGCGTAAAAAGTAGCAAGGGTATATTTGGAATAAAATAATAATAAGTTCCATAAGTC
This sequence comes from Centaurea solstitialis, assembly GCA_030169165.1. Classification (NCBI taxonomy): domain Eukaryota; kingdom Viridiplantae; phylum Streptophyta; class Magnoliopsida; order Asterales; family Asteraceae; genus Centaurea; species Centaurea solstitialis. The sequence continues at coordinate 42,945,933 of CM058044.1, forward strand.
ACCAAAATGCTAGTGAGAGTAGCTTTCCAAAAACTAGCTTATAAGCTAGCTTATGGTCCATCCAAATTTGTATATGACTTATAAGCTACCTTATTTTTACCAAACGATGCTAGAATAACTGTTTAAACAATGACTATAGATTTTTGGTTTCTAGATGAAAGTAGATATAAAAGTAAAATGCTAATCATGAAGATCTACAAATTCCTTAGAATGGAGAAAATGAATATTTCAGGTGTAATTTTACTCTTATGTAGGATGGAGTGTAAATTCTCGAAATCTGAACTCTTATATTGAAGGGTTTAATAATATAATCAATTTTGTAAAGATTGGGTTGACTTGACTTGATTAACGTCTATTCATGAGACCTAAGAGACCACAAAATAACGTTGGAACTTCATAGTGAAACATATATACACATAGATAATATCAAACCTTAACAGCAAAAACACTGTGAAGGTTTAAGGTTATGTATGTGGTTTTACGTGTATCACTAAAGCAACCCAATCTGACATGATCTAAAGTCATTTTGAAATTTGTAATATACAAGGGGATGTTTTCTTCTTCTTTTGTTTTTCCAAAAATTTGAATTTTAATTCTGTGGGAGATGCTCCATGGGAATGCTCTTATGATCCTACCCGTCTCATCTGCAACTAGTTCATTGTGCTTTTTGTCACTTTAATAGAAAAGGAACAGGGGATAAAATGATGTGCAAATGTCGCCATTGGCAGCTTATTATACTCTAAAAAGTTGATTATCTTTGCAATTAGTTTTTACAACGAATCCAATATATTTTTAGCAAGGGCTAATTACTATGTATGAGATCATAACTTATGCACATTGTTGATCTCTGTTTGATAGGCCAAATTATCAAGGGATGGGATCAAGGAATCAAAACAATGAAGAAGGGTGAGAATGCTCTTTTCACCATTCCAGCTGCGCTTGCATATGGCGAGTCTGGTTCTCCCCCAACTATCCCTCCGAATGCCACTCTCCAGTTCGACGTGCAATTGCTTTCATGGTTTCGTATCAAGGACATTTGCAAGGATGGCGGGATTTTCAAGAAGATCGTGAGGAAAGGAGAGAAGTGGCATAACCCAGGGTACACTGATGAAGTTTTAGGTAATCGTCATTTCTCAGTCATCATCGTCTCAACCCCTTGTGGGCTTTCAACTCATCATGTGTTTATCTATTTGTTTATGCAGTGAAGTATGAGGTTCAACTTGAGGATGGGACCTTGGTTGCCAAGTCAGATGGCGTAGAGTTTGCCGTCGATGATGGTAATTTTCGTGGCCCATATGCTGGTTTTCTTTGAAGTTGTGGTGTCTTTTTTACTCATTGTTCACATGCTCATTTTGACAGGTCACTACTGCCCTGCACTATCGGAGGCTGTGAAAACGATGAAGAAAGGAGAAAAGGCCATCCTTACCGTTAAACCTCAATGTAAGCGAACGTTTGAGGACCATTTGAAGCAAAGTTGATTTTTTCTGTTAGTTATCACTTGGGGGCCTTTTGGTTCCTGGAATTGGTCGAATTGGAATGACAACTTCCTTTGACCAAATTTCTTAGTGATGTTTGGTTCGTGAAATGAACTTGATGAAATCCCTTGAATTCCACAATTTAAGGAATTTATCATTTTTTGGTTTAAGTTAAGGAAATGAATTCCTACAACCAAACATGTGATCAAATTCCATTTCAATTCCTTCAAAGTCAAATTCAAATGATGGATTCTAGTTCCTTCAAATTCCACTCTGCGAACCAAACGCCCCCTTAGGGGTTGTTTGGTTAGTAGAATTCAGAGGAGCTTGATTGAATTGGAATGACAAATTCCTTAGTGATGTTTGGTTTGCGGAAAATCTTGATGGAATCCTTTGAATTCCATACTTTAAGGAATTCATCATTCATTGGCTTAAGTGAAAAGTTGAATTCCTACCAATCAAACGTGCTGTCAAATTTCATTTCAATTCTTCTAAAGTCAAATTTCTTCGGTGGATTCCAATTCCTTAGTTATCCCTTACTCTTGGTTACAGATGGATTTGGGGAGAAGGGAAAAGAAGCATTGGGTAATGAAGGGCTAGTTCCAGCAAATGCTACACTTCAAATTAAGTTAGAGCTTGTATCATGGAAGACAACTCTCTTGAATATTACCAACGACGAACAAGTTGTGAAGAAAGTTTTAAAGGAAGGAGAGGGATACGAGCGCCCAAACAAAGGAGCGGTCGTTCAAGGTATGTGAAAGTGATCTGGTTGTGCATTTTTTGACCATTTGGAATGAAAATCGGTATCTGATGATTTGTTTTTCGAAATGATCAGTAAAACTGAACGGTCTACTGCGAGATGGCACCATGTTCATTAAGAAAGGCTACATCCAAAGTGAGCCTTATGAGTTCAAGATTGGTGAAGGTACAAAAAACATCAAGAAGCCATGTATTTATGGAATTCTATGATAATGTAATTTGAACTTGTATGGTCGATCGTACTCAATAGTCACTACCATCCGTATTGGGTGTTGCACAGAGCAAGTGATCGATGGTCTTGACAAAGGTGTGATGACAATGAAGAAAGGGGAAGTAGCTATTTTGGCGATTGGGCCGGAATATGCTTTTGGTTCAACAGAATCAAAGCAAGAATTAGCAGCGGTCCCTCCTAACTCTACCGTGATCTACGAAGTTTATCTCATCTCTTTTATTAAGGTCAGTGGGAGGAACACGTAGATTCGAAAAATATGAGTTAGTAGGATGCTTAGCATGTGTTATTTCTTTGCAGGAGGAAGAGTCATGGGATATGAACACCCAGGAGAAGATTGAGGCAGCTGGTAAAAAGAAGGAAGAGGGGAACACCTTCTTTAAGGATGGTAAATATCTAAAAGCTGCAAAGCGCTATGAAAAGGTAACATTATGTTGGGAGGATAATTCTACTTCTATTTGTTGTTTGTAATCTGGGTATTGAAACTAATCACCGCTTTGGGTACGCACCCCTAGGATCCGCAAAAAGGGTGCAGCCCCCTTGACCCCTGCTTTACATCTAATAGCACATCTCCAACAGCTAGAATTCTAGAGGGGAAAAAAGACTATCTAAATTTCTAAATTCAAAGAGATCTCTAAAAAGAGAGAGATTCATATCTTAATGCTTTCACCAATAAGGGAGATTGAAAATACATGTATATTTTAATAGGGTAAATTACATATCTGGTCCCTGTGATTTACTCTTTATTGCACTGTTGGTCCCTCTTTCAAAATGGTTATGGATTTGGTCCCTATGGTTTACATTTTCTTGCACTGTTGGTCCCGCTCCCTAACTTTCAGTCTGTTAAGCATGGGAACCAACAGTGCAATATAGTGTAAACCACAAGGACCAAATATGTAATTTACCCTTTTTAATATTATAGTTTGATGTTAGAACTGCTATAATAGAGTAGCTAGAGTAGCTATAGGAGTTAAATGTATTTTATTTAGAGATTTGGACTATTTTTTAGAGAAAATATAGCATAGCTGTTGGAGATGTTCTAAGGTGTTACAAGTAAGCTCTATGAGTGCACTTTTTAAATCACAATTACCCCCAAAATGCTTGATAGCACTAAATCACCAACATTTGTGTGGATGAGTGAAGCTGAAGTTGTTGATTAATAATGGTGTGTGTCAGGCTGCCAAGTTTATCAAATACGATACTTCTTTCAACGAGGAAGAAAAGAAGCAAGCAAAAGCGCTGAAGGTGTCGTGCAACCTCAACAATGCAGCCTGTAAGCTTAAGCTTAAGGATTACAAACAGGCTGAGAAGCTTTGCACCAAGGTCAGTCCATAATAAATTCAGTAATCCATGGTGTGTAGATTAGATGGATAGATGCATGCATGTATGATGGTGATGGGAAAGAGTTTATTACAGGTATTGGAGGTGGAGAGCAGGAATGTGAAGGCCTTGTACAGAAGGGCTCAAGCATACATGAATGTAGGAGATCTGGATTTGGCAGAAGTTGATATCAAAAGAGCTCTTGAAATAGACCCTGATAATAGGTATGGGCTTATGATTGTGACTGTGTGCAACTTATTGATCTGGTGTGTGTGTGTGTGTGTGTGTGTGTGTGTGTGTGTGTGTGTTGTTGGTAATGAATGAATGGATGAATGAATGCAGGGATGTGAAGGTGGAGTACAAAGTGTTGAAGGAAAAGATGAAAGAATACAACAAGAAAGATGCTAAATTCTATGCAAATATGTTTGCCAGGCTAATTGATTCTTCTAAGGTTGGTTTATACCTTCTCTTCCATTTTCACATATATATTTTTTCTCTCATATTTTGAGTCTGAATGAATGAATGAATTGTGTTATCTCATTTGGTGTTGGTGCAGAAGACAGCAGCTCCAAAGGAGGTACAACCAATGACCATAGACAGCAAGATATAACCAATTAACCATCTTTGTTTGTTTTGTCTTTTAACTAGCACTAACTGAGCCATGATGTAAATGAATTGGAATCTGAGAATCTTTTGCTAAAACTTTCCTCTAAAGAGGCCAAATGTAGGAGCCTAGGAAGAAAGGAAAAAAAAATTAATTAAGACTAATTAAAAAGATATTAAAACTATTAAAATTACAAAACTATTCATCCTTCTGTTACAAAAAATATATCCTTAGTGAAAACAGTATTTTGCTTTTTTTTTTCTTTTTTCTTTTGCTCACTTTTGAAAAAATATTGAAATTATTGAAGATCTTTCTTTTTTCTTTCCTTCCCTTTTGAAAATATATATAGAGAGCTATTCTCATTTCCTTTTGAGAGCCCAACGTTAAGAAAATTTGTGAACGCCATGAGGACACAAAATTTGTGTCCACATAAGGCCATTGACCCTCCCTTTTCGCAAATTTGAACACATAAACATCGGAATAAGCATGAAGGATCTAGAATTCTTTTTGCAAATTTGAACACATCAAAGTCGGAATAAGCATGAAGGATCTAGAATTTTATCAGGTTAAAGGCTAAGCAAGTATCAGTTTTGTTGAAATTAATGATATAATCATAATATGTTTATAGTTATTAGATTATGTTTAATCTTAAATTAATGTATGGGTCAAGTATATGTGAAACGGGTCAATCCATACCCGTCTGAAAATCAGTTAAGTTCATAGAAAGGGTTGTGTCGATTAGGAAGAGAGGTGTCTGTTGGGAACCAAGGCAACCCTTGTGAACAGTCACAACTGCCGGTAACCACCACCACCGAACAGTCGCGTCTGTTCAAAAGCACCCTTTCATTTAGTATATATATGTGTATAATTTGGTCTGTAAATTTCAACGATTGTTTATCAATAAAATATTAGATTGTTTATTATTTTGTTATTCGATCGTTCATAGATAGAGAGGCAATTTTGCCAACAAGTTTTACCTAGCAAGTGATGTAGAAACTCTCGATCATGAGTGTTAGCAAGGAAAATGTGTGTGTCCACATTTTAATGGCTGAAAATATCACCGGATAAAATAAGGGAATGTCTCATTTGTCATTTGCCTTATTTTTAAGAGTGTAATGGATTGTCTTTCATCTACATTTTTGGATTTAAGAGGATTTAAAATCCTTTTGTGTGTTTGTAGAACTTAAAATATAATTGAATTTCATTATTTATAAAAAAAACTAATAAAAGAATTACAATAAGGATTAAATTGTTACCTTTCATTTAATTGAGTATTAGAAAACATAGATTTATGACATGTTCTAAAATACGATTATAAAAATCCTATGAAAGTCCTTAAAACCTTACCCATCTTCTTGGGATTTTTTTTTAATTTTTTTTTAAAGGGAAAACCCGGCAATTTTATAAAAACAGAAAAAAAGGAGGGCACTAACACCCATCTTCTTGGGATTTTAACACCCGTCTTCTTGGGATTTCAAAACCTTATGTTCAAGATAGATCCCACAACTAACTTTTAAGAAAAACAGAAATCACAACTTTTCTCTCATACAATTTGAATTTAACTTAACATGTTCCAACAAATTATTGCTAACATGCTCATATAACAACAAAGGCCTGCATAAACTTCACATGTCACTCTAATTTCTCATTCTTTTCCAACTTATACTACTTTCAACCTATAGATTTTGGAACTATATCTATCTATCTATGTACATATAATAGAATAAGCCTCAAACAGACTAATACAATAACCTGTGCTGTTTGTAATAAGCTACCTGTATATATTATATGTTCTCATCAACTAACCTGCTCCCCAATTAAATCAAGACCCACCACTAGAAATGTAACCCCTTGAAACAATAGGAAATAGAAGTGAATACCTTGGGCAGACAGCAAGCTTCTCAAAGAGGCTGTCAACAAAATGAAAGCAAGAGCAAGTTCCTTCCTATACAGACGGTTTTTCCGTTTCTTTCTTGGACCCGAAAGATCCGACTCCGAGGATGATCTATGGATAGGGGTATTTCTTTTTCTTTTTCTTCTGTTTCGGCAAAGGCTAAAAGGTCGGATTCGGAAGACCGGCCTAGTTTCTTAGTTACTACCCACTCGTAAGAACTGCCCAGCTTAAAAAGACCGGATATCATTGCGTTGAATTTGGTAACGGACATGGTGTTTTCGAAGAGAAGGTAGGGGACGATGAACGGGAATGAACGAGGTGCCGGTAGGATGTTTAAGACGGACATGATCCCGGGTACGTAACAGACGACCCAAGCGGGTAATTGGGCTTCCGGAAGGAACATGGTTAACGGAAGAATTATGCAGAAAAGAGTGAAGGAGTAGAAGGGGAGAATGAGTTTTCGAAGGAGGAAGAAAAGGAAGATCAGATTAGCTTTCTTCAAGAAACTCATCTGTAATCACCCAAAAACAAAATGGTTAATGGTTAATTGGCATACATTACTTACTAAGGCTGTGTTTGGCAAGCTAGTTGTTGACTAATAAGATAGCTGGTAGCTGATAAGCTAGCTTATGAATAAATTATGATAGGTAAAAACTAGCTTATTAGTATGTAAAATGACCAAAAAGGGTATCTTGGGGTATAATAATTAACATTAATGAAGGGTATAATTGGAAAAAGCTACAAAAAGCTCCTAAAACGCTACTCCAACCAGCGTTTCGATAAGCTGGCTTATGGTCCATCCAAACATGCTAGCTTATCAGCTAGCTTATTTTTGCCAAACACAACCTAAAAGTGGAATTTGGAATCAACTTTTTTCAGACCTTTGAACGGATAATGTCCATAAAGCACAATCGGAAGAGCTGCATTGGACCCGAATGCCATCTGTGTTGCTGCTTCTTGTATGCTGCGTAGGACTCCGGTAGCTCACACATACACTGCAAGAACAACATGAATTCAAGAACTGCGGCATTTAATTTACCCACAAGTGCATAACAAACTCAGGGGTTGTTTGGTTGATTTTCCATTAAGTCATGTATGGATGAAGTTGTTTGTGTGGATAAATCTGTCTGTATAGATTAGGAAGATTTTTGTTTGGAAGAGGTTTTTCCCTGGATGAGAAAAAACTTATTTTTCTACATAAAGCTCCTTCCTAGAAGCTTACTGAATAAGCCATTGCCAAACAATCATGTATACTTGAATGAATAAGCTATAAGTTTCATTAAACTCATTAAGCCGCTAACAAACAGGGGACTAAGGTATAATAAGCACGGACCTTGACATCATTCAGATATATAAACTTCCAGCCTTTAAGATGAGCACGAACAGCGATATCCATGTCTTCAACGGTAGTTCTCTCCAACCAGCCACCGCAATCCTCGAGGGCTTTGATCCTCCACACACCAGCAGTTCCGTTGAAGCCAAAGAAATTGATGAAAACTCCATTTACTTGCTGTTCAACCTCGAAGTGAAACGTCAAATTTATGTTTTGCAGCCTTGTAAGCAGATTTTCGTCCTTGTTCACAAAACACCACCTTGTTTGGACCAGTGCTAACTCATCGTTCCCCTTAAGAAAATTAAGGCAATATAATCAGCCTTGCATCCAAGTGAAACATATTGGATTTGTTTCACATGTACTTGGTTTCGCAACGTGAACATGTTTTTATCTAAGGCTAGTATTCAATGTATTGATCAACATAATCGTCTCACAATGTGTTTGTTTCACATGTACTTGGTTTCGCAACGTGAACATGTTTTTACGTGTTTGTGAACCAAAAATACACATAAAAGAGTTTCACTTTGTGAATTGAATACATATGAAACAATCACACTGTCAAACAAATACATAATCAATACATTAAATACTGCTCTCAGGTGAGAAAAATAAATAATATAGAACAAAATCGTAAGGTAGAACTACTCACAGATCTCACAAATTTTGGAGTTCTCAATGATTAAGCCCCTATAGGTGAAGGATCGTGTGAGAAATTGAGTTACCATGAGAAGCCTGATCACTTTTAATTTCAAGCATCATCCTAACGTGTATCTAACGGTTAATAACCACTTCTCACGCTTCTCGCGTTACCTCAACTTCTCACTAGATCCCAACCCTCTATATGTGTATGTGTGTGTGTATGCATACTTCGGCAAAGTAGTAGATAGGGGATAATTTTGTATCCTTGTGTGTGACGTTAAAGCGATAGTTACCTTAAAATGTGGGATTGTTCTCTTCAGGAAATCTGGTGCTGGTTGAAAGTCTGCATCAAAAATGGCTACAAACTCGTAATCTTTTACATAATCACAACTCATAGCTGACTTGAGATTTCCCGCCTTGTAGCCTGTGCGAACAAGTCGATGTCTGTATACTATATGTACACCTCTATGTTGCCATCTGCTAACCTCTGCCTTGATAAGGGCCTGAACGGTTGTATCATCAGAATCATCAAGAATCTGTACAAGCATCCTTTCTCGAGGCCAGTCTTGGATGCATACCGCTGAGATAGATTGTTGATACACCTGGAGGCAAACCAATATGCATAAACTTAGAGTTACAAGATACATGAACTGTGATCGTGCTGAACGGAAGAAAGAATGGAAACATATAAGGATATGCCATGTGGAAAGGGGGGATCTCGATAAGAAGAAAATGATACTCGGGTTTGAAGAATTGAAAAAAATGATATACAGAAATATAGTTTTAAGTTGCACTTCATTCATTTATGATTATGGTACTATTGGAAGAAAACTCGATTCGATACATAAATGAATCTTTATACCATTTATAAAGATGGTAAGGAAGACTAGCAGTGTGATTAATGTCATATCCACACAGAACTGGAACAAAAAACAGAGAAAAACAGAGACATAGTTCATCTCTTCTCCACCACCATGCTCAGTTTAGGCTTCTACTTATTCCCTTATGTATTCCATAGTTCTTGAAAGTTCTACATTCAGGCTACTTGAGACGCTTCATATAAACCAGCCTCAATTATCAAAAGGAAAAGGAAACACGTCAACTTCTTGTTTGCGCATCCTAGTGATAAATTCTAGACGTTCACAACAGTTGTGGCCACTAAATACATCTATAGTTTGTCGGGTTTAGTCTAGGCATAGCCTAGCCCTTCCAAGAAAAAAAAAGATATTGGGAGAAAAGCAAAATCTTTCCTTCCTACCCCTTCTAACTTTCACTTCTGTAATGCTGGAAGTGTGATTGTGAATCCGATTAGATATCGAATTATTTCATGCAAGTTGGGGATCTAATGATAGTTTGTGTTGAAAATCTCTACGAGAGCTACAACTTCAGAAAAAAGGTCAAAATACATAAGATAAGAAATGATAACTTCTCTCTTAAAGCTATCTTGTCACCAACTCACCATATCAAAATTTCCCTTCTAAAACAACTTTGTGAAATCAAAACACCAGAGGCATGATTGACTACAAATAAAAGCGTTAATCAGGCATATCTAGTGGTGTCAAATCCAGAGTAGCTCAGATGTAGTAATTTGCAGGTCAATTCACACATTTTGTGGCAAACATAGTTGCCTGTTAGTTTATGGACAAACATCCTTATCTTAAGGGGAAGAACAGCTTAAGAAAAAGGTACAAACAGTTTATAGTTTGCATGGACAGACTTATTAACAAGTTGTTCCATTTAATTTCTAAAGAATAGGTCACGGGCAGTTCAGTGCCTGAATTAATGCAATGCATCTATACTAAGGTTGTATTTGGCAAAAATAAGCTAGCTGATAAGCTAGTACACCCAACCATAAGCCAGCTTATTGAAATGCTAGTTGAAGTAGTGTTTCAAGAGCTTTTTGTAGATATTAATTACCCAAGGTATCCTCTTTGGTCATTTTACATACTCTTAAGCTAGTTTTTTCCGACCATAATTTATTCATAAGCTATCTTATTGGCTAGTTTCCAAACACAGTCTAAATGCCACAAAAAAGAGTAGAATCACAAAAGACAGCAGTTTACGTATCGGAATTTGGCGGTAAATAAAGCTAAAACAACTACTTAGTAGAGATTTGAAACCTACATCGTCTTACCTCCCTCTCGTTGCACATCGGAATCTGCACCAACACCATCGGATAATCCTCCTCCACCTCCACACCACCACCGGAATCCTCCGAACAACAATACTCGAACTCAGCAACCGGCTTAATCCTCTTAAACCTGATCCAAAAACATCCAACCACCAAAACCAACCGATCCACCGATTGCACCAGAAACAAAACAACACAAACGTTCGTCAAACTCCGCAACGGCGGTGCCAAATAATCCGCCCTAACCTCAAGCCAATGCGCGTAAACAAACTCCACCAAATCCGCCGCCTGCCTCACCGTCGGCGGACTGAAATGCCAGCCTCTAAAGTACGCAAGAACCTCAAAAGCCAACAACAACACCACCACCACCAAAAACACCTTAATAACTCGATAAAACCGCTTCTCGAACCGATACGAAAACCGATCAGACGACGATTCAGCACCGATCCGTCGGTTCGCAGTTTTCACTAGCGAAACGAATCCGGTCGCAACGTAAGCGATCGAGCTAGCTACCTGAATCAGTTTCAACAGCCATACGTGCTTAATCTGTCTAGCACTTCTCGTTCTCTCCTTATCAACCGTTAAATCGGCATTTCCGAGCTCAACCGCCAGAAAATTGGAGGTTTCAGGCTTATGATCATTGAATAATAGATCAGTACTACTACTAGTATTACCGTGATTTAAGTGATTTTCTCGCTGTTTGTTCCACCATTGTTGAAATTCGTGGTTTTGTTGCTTAGACATATATGGATCGATTAGGTTATGGAGTTCAAATGTAGGTTGAATTCACAACTTACAAGCTTCAAAGTCTTCAGATCCGTGAAGGTTTTTTGATTTTTTTTCTTCAGAGCGCCATTGTTGATTGATCTATAGAGATGCTAAATTTGGTTAGAGTGAATTCAGTTGCAGATTTAGCGGAGGTTTTGCTGTCTTATCAAGCTACAGGGAAGTCTGACGCGCTTCCGACCGTTCACGCGCTGTTGGTACGTTGTTGCGGATAAAAATCACATGTGGTAAATATCAGTTAGTCAGCAAATCCATAAATCAGATGAATACACGCGGTTAGAAAGGACATGAGGGGAGAAGAACAACATCGAGTTCCTTTTTTCCGGGATTTTGGCTACCTATAGGCAAGGTTCAGAAAATCGTGAAACGTGACGTGACGACGAGGTCAAGCCTTAAGCCTTACAAGATATGACGAGAACGAGACGTTTTCCAATGCGTGATATACAGCAACAAATTTATATATATATATATATATATATATATGTTTTATGTAAATTATTTTTAACCAAATAATGGTATTAAAAATGTACATTCTCATTAAAAGAAGAAAAACTACATAGATTTATTATAAAAACAGTTTCTGATTGAATATGTAAAATAAAACTTTACAAAGATAACTTTACAACTTCATTTTTTGATCGTGGGGATCATAACGTTTATGAATTGGTAAAATTGTGGGTGATTAGATTAGATAAATTTATAAAAGTGTAAAAATCAAAGTTAAATATGTAACAACATAAAAGATTAAAAATAACATAAAATAATTTTCTTATTTTAAAATTCACGTCTTATAAAAAACGTGCGCTGCTGTGCGATATGACGTGCTTTGAAGCTCCATGATATGAGCCACGTCTTATAGAAACACTATAGAACATTTCGTAACACGTAAATTTGATACAGATAATTTTTATCCTGGTTTTAGGGCGTGGAAAAGGATAGTGCGCGTGGGAGTGGGAGTGGTCGGCGCCGTGTGCGGTGGTTGCTCCTCTGCCAGGCAGCTGGCTTATTGAGAATATATATTATGAGATAATATTGGACAATGTGTTTGTTCTTGCCAAATATATCTAAAAGTCAATCCTTGTTATTTGATAAGAGCATTTTTTATGCTTTTTTGTTCTCACCTTGATAGTTTTCTAAAAGGTGTCACCCTACATCAATGATAAGAACCAGTATTTTTAATTTTTATCAAAGAAGTTTTAAAGTGTTTGGTAAACTCCTCATGACTTTTTTGAGAAGCTATACATGCTGCTTTTTAAGAAGACAATTTTTTTTTAACTTTTTGAAAATATTGATAAACACTTTTGCTAATAAGCACTCTCAAACACCCCTTTATAAGAAACTTGTATTGAAGATGTGTTAAGAATTATCGATTTTTCACATTTTATTTGTTATAAACAAATTTATGTTAGGCCATCATTAACCGTACCCCTCATTTTTGCTGTCACATCAGCGCCACATCAGCTTTACCAATACCTTACCAACACCATACCAATCCATCCTTAACCATACCAATACCATACCCCTCTAATTAATTGATTAAAAAAAAGAAAATTAAAAAAGGTAGAGAGAGAAAGAAGAGAGAGATAGAGAGAGAGAGGGGGTAGGGGGTGGGTTGTTGCTTCAAACACATCGGTGTGGTGACACCGGCTATCTCCACTGCCGGTGCTCTACCAGCCACCATTTTTGGTGTTACCGTCGGCGGTGGGTCGGTACCGACTTGGTGCCGACCCCATTAAGGATGGCCTTATGTGTACATAACAGGTGAGGAGACTTTGCACATCTACATAATTGGTCATAGGCTCCCCTCCCCTCCCTCCAACCCACTAGCCTAAGCCATTGGTGAACCAAAAAAATATCTCCTCAAATTGATGTATTTGGAAGCATGTTTTATGTGGGGTTGGTTGGTGTTGTTGATAATCAACTTTTTGATCAAATATGTGTCATTAAAGATGTCAGATTAAATAATGTATTGAAGATGTAAAAAGTAAGTCTTAAGTGTCGTTTGTTTTTTAAGAGGTCTGAATTCTAAAGTCTGATTTCATATCTAAAAAATAAGAAGTGGATGACGCACCTCTTAAAATTTAAGAGAATAATAAGAGATTTGAAGGGGTATTTTTTCAAAAACAAGCAACCCCTTAGTGTTGTATGTAAGGAGAAAATTAATAGATATGAATGCATTTAGCACATTCATATAGCAGCATATAAAAGTGCAAATGAATGATCTTGTAAGAAGTTGAGTTGATGGGTGAAACATAAGAATTGGATATTAACCCTTGATCACTTTGAATCTCAAACCCACTAATAAATCACATTTGCTACAAAAACTAATTCGGTACATCTCATCCTAATATATATCTAACGTTTAATAACAATTTTTTTTGTTTCTTACGTTAATTTAACTTCACCTTATTCCATAAACAAACCTCTTGATTCCGATATCTCATAATTTTCTCTTGTTTTCCTTATTTTAAAAAACAATATAAAAAATCTATTGGAGCAAATTAAAGAACAAAATCTTTAATTTCTCTATTTAAAGAGAATTTGTGAAGATCCCTCACAAGGTAACATTCAAGAAAGGTAAACATGTATACAAACCTTACTTTATTCCAAAAAGATATCTAAAAAGTAAAGAGAATGTTTTCGTGAAGATCCAACACAAAATCAACTACAATGTAATAATTTTTACTAATCAAATGGAACAAAATTACACAACCAAGCAGCCATTTTTGTTCATCCATGAAAAAAACTACATAACAATATTTGTTCACATATATGTCCCTGCTACACAACAAACCATGGTTGCAAAATGAATAGTTTTTAGTTGGAATTTGCATAACCTAAAAAGACCCGAGTGTTCGATCCCACACATGTATGTGTTCCATAGCAAATGAACAGCTAAAAGTTTTCACCCAATTTGCTCATTTTTCAAGCGAGGCTTTCTCGATCATAAAAGAACAAACAGAATTTCTCAATCTGGTTTTATATACTTGTTAAGCTATCCTAAAACCAAATCAAACTAAACAAACCCAGTATATCCCACACAGATGCAGGGTCTACAGTAAGAGGTAGCTACACTAACCTCAATGGTTGTGGCCCTAGGAGATGTGGTGGAATATTCCATCTGCACACACTTCCAGGCATATGCAACAATTGTGGCCACTGAGTTTGTCACGACTGATTTCTTACAGTCACAATTTGCCGAGATTAATATGGGCCTAGCCTGGGACACCCTTAAAAAAATGTAGCTAGACTAGCGAAAAAACAGCTCCCTATTGCAATAGATAGCCTTTGTAATGAAGATGACACAGATGGCATAGTTTTCGGAGAAAAATGCCGATGTTTAAATCAATAAAAGCAACAAAGATGCTGTTCTAAAAACAAAAATTCAGTCTGAAACTAGTATGTACAGTAAAAAGCTAGCAACTCAATGTGTAACAAAGATTATGCACCTGTGTAACCAAATGCAAAACTGCTCATTTAACCGAGGTCCTAGAACTGATGCCATACATCTTCCGTCGTTGGACTTTCCTGAGGTACCAAGTCAAAGGGATGTATGTCAAGACCAAACCAAGTAATCCATGTACAACAAAGTCAAACAGTTTTTATACAATTTTCTTTAATCCCATTTTGGGTGTGTTTTATTTCCGTTTCTTTCTACATCGAGTAGAAATCACATCTTCACTTCTATATAAACCATATGAACGACATTAATGAACAACATCTAAGCATTTGATCACTAAGTGGAGAGGGTTGGGTTCCGGTGAGAAGTTGTAGATAACATGAGAAGCGTGAGAAGTGGTTATCAACCGTTGGATGGACAATTAGGATGAGATGCACTGGATCAATTCCCTTCTAAGTGCAATTAATGGGAGAGTATGAGATTAAAAGAGATGGGTACAGAACCACTTCTCGCGCTTCTCACATAAACTCAACTTCTCACACGATCCTTGCCTATATAGTGTTGGGTTCCGGTGAGAAGGTGAGTTGATGTGAGAAGCGTGAGAAGTGGTTATCACCCGTTGGATGCACATTAGAATGGGATGCATTGGATCAATTTCCTTTTAAAGCGCAATTCATGGAAGGACATGAGATTAAAAGAAATCAAGTGTTCAGATCCACTTCTCATTGTTAACCAACTTCTCACACGAACCTTAGCCTAAGTGGGGATGTGACTTTTCTAAGAAGTTGAACTAATGTGAGAAACATGAGGGGTGTTTATCAACCGCTGATGAGATGCACATGCACCGGATCAATTCTCTTCTGAAGCGCAATTCATGGGAGGGCATGAGATTAAATGAGATCAAGGGTTCAGATCCACTTCTCACTTTTCTCACCGTTAACTTCTAATTTCTCACATGATCCTTCGCCTAAGTGATGTGTAATTTCTATAAGAGTGGTTAAGTCGTTAAACCATGAGGGTTGGGTTCCAGACAGAAGTTGAGTTAAGTGAGAAGCATGAAAAGTTGTTATCAACATTTGGATACACATTAGGATGAGATGCAGTGATGCACTAAATCAATCCCCGTATCAAGCGTGATTCATGGGTGGGCTTGAGATTAAAAGTGATCAAGGTTCAGATCCACTTCTCCAGTTAACTCAAAGATCGGCTAAACCATCATACTTGAATAATTAAGGTCTATGTAAGATGGTTTTTGGCATTTAAATGTCCACGATTTGTTATAAATTGTAGTGTTTTTTCCTTCTTTGTTTAATTGAATTTTCATAAACATGGGTTTCTTCACAATAAAATTATGCGCCTTGCTTGAAAATTTTAATCCTTGTTTTCCACTTAATATAACTGTAACATTCATAGAAGTATGAAGTAGCTACAAAGAAGCATAACATACTTGGGCGGGTTGGCAATATGTTGAACACCATTTCTTTCCAAACCACTATTACCAAACTGGATGGAGATCAATCCACTTGATGGTGCTCCTGATGGCTTAGGAGAATCATCAAAACTCAATGTTGAAGTTTGACCCGAACCAAAACCTGAAAGCAAGGTCACAAAGACTTTAAATGTATACGAACTCTTTCAATCTGGTGAGTCGTTAAGATTGTTGATATGTGTGTCTATTAAGTTGCAAGAAAATGATCAAGATCTGCATACATCCTTCTTCCCTCACCCCCACCCTCCGACCCTACCTCTGGGTATGATATATACAGAGTTCATTTGGTTTTTATTTGATCAACAATCATATATGTGAACTGATATGCCGAGGTCACATACTAAGTCTAGACACTCAAACTTTTACCTGCAAATTTTCACTATGATTATATTAGGTTAACAAGTTACAACTAGCATTTAACTTAATCATGCTATTAAGTTAATCAGATGGTTCATGACGAAAGAAGTTCAGCACCCTAAGAGTGAAGATTAGCAGAAACCTGTAAAATCTATTCATTTTCACCAAGAAACTTATGCTATAGAGGATATATGGATTCAATTATCAAAGCTGTGTGTGGTACCTTGTAAAATTATGACAAGGAAAAAGATAACTGTGATAGCCATAGCAAAATAGCTGCTGTTTGATGATGGTGATGGTGATGAAGCTTTAGCTGCTCTCCTCTTCTTCAAAGATTTCAACCTTTCCACCCTAGCCCGCCTTTTCATGGTCTGTTCAGCAATCTCCTTAACTAGTTGCAAGTCGGCTATGTCCAGTGATGGACCCTTACGTGGCCGAGGTGGCTTTGCAGCCTTTCTCGAGTTTGAAATCTTCCGCTTCTCTTTCAACTGTGTCTTTTCTAAAAGAGGTACATGTTCTCCATTTTTTCCAAATTTGTTGTGTGTCAATGATTCAATATCTTCATATTCATCATCACTTGGTTTCACTGAAGTCCTGTAAGAATTACTGCTGCATTCACCCTCCTCTGATCCTTCAAAACTCAAAGTTGCAGCTACAGACCGGACCATTGTTTTTGCTCTTTTGTTACCTGTCACAGTCTCATTTCTTAGGTCTTCTTCATATTCACTTTCACTAGTCTCAATGTCAACAACAGTGTCTCTATCTTTTGGCGGTTTATTATCGTCCATCTGATGTAATCAAGAAGTCTAATATCCTTCAAAAGCTTGGTTCTATCAAGTTCCGATTTTTGCATGTATAATCACCACAAAACCTTATCTTCCCGCTGAGGGGGGACCCTGCATGTATGAACATAGTTCAGAGTTTCATAGCAAGAATATTTAAGACATTTCATTTTATATCATTAATCATTATGGATTCTGTCTTCATTTCTCCTCACATCAAGGAATGAGACCCCACTTCTTATATCTCCCTTTCTAAAGCCATGTAAACATGACCCACAAACAAAAATGTTAAATGGTGAAAACAAACTGTTTCGATAAAAGAAACTAGAGATCTTCCTAAAATTAAGAAACATCCAAGCACACAACAATAAGATTACCATCAAACACATAACAACAAAAATTACCAATTTACCATATGGGGAGCAATATGGTATACAGGAAATATACATATAATTGATCAACTGTAGATGATATAAACAGATTCTCACCAACCGGAATTTCAAAACAACAAGAGAATTTTATACATCAAAGTGTATTATTTGTCAGTTGGTACCCAAGTTGTATCATCTTTCAGAAACATAATGGTCATAAATTTGGCATCATATGACAACTTCATACAGTTTGGAAGCTATCACCTACTTATTAATCATCACACATAAACCATAAAACAAATACAAAACATCATCTAAACATACACACAAAAAAACACATATAACAATTTCCCTACCCTTAGATCAGTGAAAACCTAACCAAACAAAGCATGCCAATATATTCATCCACTTGGAAGCAGGGACCAGAAAGAGGATGATATCCTTAGATCAGTAACTATCCCCCTAAATCATTGGTAGGGTTTTCTTCTGGATTTTTCTGACAAATCAATAGCAAAATTTTCTGAAATACAAATTATATCTGCAATGTTTCCAAAATTCCACATGTATAACATCACATCTTAATCATTTAGATCTTATAATCGACAGAAGAAGCAGGCCAATGGTTTCGCCCAAAGTTAGGTCAGAATATATCCTGTTTACATACATCTAACCACCACCTCCAAAACCAAATAAAAACAAAAAACAAAAACCACCATTATCCGTTTGACCTAATTCGTCAACTAACGTGTACCATACGGCGGAGAATTCCGCCGCTGACCGGCGCTCCGCCACCATCGCGGCGGCGTCCGTCACCGATCGTTACAAACATACAACAATCGATGATATAAACAGAGAAATAGTTGAAGAAAAAGTGTATTATACCGATTTGAATCGCTTTTTTCTTCAATTAACACCGATCGTTGTTCAAGGAATGATCGATTCCAATGGCGTAGAGAGATTTCAATCGTGTTTTTCTTCCGGATTAACACATTTGTCGATCGAAATGGAGGGAGATTGGATTGGATTGGATTAGATGAAGAATGGATGAAATTTTGGAGCCCTAATTTTGAATTCAAATGGTGAAGAACAATTTTTGTTATGAAATTAAAAACAATACATGAGCAGAGGAATGTTTGTTCTTCCCTTTTTTTTCCAATCTTCTTAAAATTTCCACCCTTTGTTTATATATTTTACCCCAAATTTAAGTTAAAAGTATTCAATTTTTAATTGTATGTTGTTTTATCTTCTTTTTTTATTTATAATTATTTTGTTTAGGAGCCTTTATAATTATTTAATTCATCTTGTAAGAAAAATAAATCATATTTTGTTTAGGATTGTTTGAAGAAAAAAATTGATCTTACGATAATTGTAATAAGTGTTGTTTTTTTTGATAATTGTAATAATTAATAAGTATTTTTAAATCGTTGATCATTTTTAATCAAATATACTCTTAAAAATTGTTTGTTTAAAAAAAATTAATATGATGCATCTCTGTGTAATTTATTTCGCTTTACGGTATTCTAATGTGGTAAGTGCTTACCGGTAAAACTAAACCCTATCACCTACCATATCAGACAATATTTTATTTTAGTCTCTTAAAACGGTATTGTATGCAACAATTTACGTGGTAAGTCTTTATCGAGTAAAATTTGTCAATCTCACTTGCCGGATAAGACTCTCGGTTCATGTCATCATTTTTACCAAGTAAAATTTAGTTCCTGTAATGTTTATTACATAAGGTAATTACATTCCATAAGGATTTACCGGGTGGTCGTTAAGTAAACAATCCCTTAATCTATTTCTTATTCAATATATCATCTCACTTAGCACCAAAACCCAACCTATAATTAAAAAATTGTTGTATTTTATTAATATAAATAAATATTTAAAGTTAATATAACGTATTATTTGAATTCGAAGCCAACCTAATAATTGAAGAAATGCCTCGTACATGGCCCAGTACTAAATTTTGTGGCAAGGCCCGAAGCTTGGGTTCCAAGTTTCCAACTGGATTTCGTCAACTCTTTTTGTATATTATTTTTACTCAATTAGAAAAGTGTGTTAAATTAAAGCAAACCATTTATTAGGCCATCCACTGTCGTGGACGGGTTGGCTTCGGTTTGCCTTCGGCTTAGGCCAAGCCGACGGGTTCCCTTGTGAACACCGCCGCGGCCTCCAACGGTTAGGAGTGAATCGGTTCTCCCAAGCCGATTGTTTTTTTGACCGTTGCACTCCAACGGCTATTTTATTTTATTTTTTCTTTTTTTTTCAATTTAATTTCCTATATATATATATATCATCTTCAAACACCAATTTACAAACACAACTCTCAATTTTTCAAACACAACCTTCATCTCTTCCACTTTTCTCTCCAAAAAATGTCTTCATCATCATCATCACGATCATCATCGGCATCATCCTCATCAATTTACCACCCGAATTACGATGACGACGCTAACGATTTGTTGGAGCTCAACCACTTGGCGGCCATAGCCGCCGTGAACGAAGCGGTCAAACTAATTGTCGGTGACGAAGCAACTTCAAGTCGACAAACGAGGAGGACGCCAAAAAGTCGAAATCGTATAGTGGCACACGAGAAACTTGTTAACGACTACTTTTCAGATAATCCGGTGTATGACGATAACGATTTCGAACGGCGGTTTCGTATGACACGACGACTATTCCTTAAAATAGTTGAGGATCTTGAGAGGGAGTACGAATTTTTTAGGTGGACTCACGATGCAAGAGGAGTTAAGGGGTTCTCTCCGCTTCAAAAATGTACGTCTGCGATCCGACAATTGGCGTACGGTACTGCTGCTAATGCCACGGACGAGTACTTGCAAATGTCCGAAACGACATCAAGGGAATGTTTTACTAATTTTTGTGAAGGTACTATACATCTTTATATGCGAAGATATTTACGGAAGCCTACCGCAAATGATGTTCAGTTGTTGTTCGCATTGCATGAGCAACAACACGGCCTCCCCGGCATGCTTGGTAGCATAGATTGTATGCATTGGGATTGGAAAAATTGTCCCGTAGCATGGAGGGGTCAATACCATCGAGGTGATCATCAAGGACCGACAACGGTTTTAGAGGCGGTAGCATCGTACGATGGTTGGATTTGGCACGCATATTACGGAACCCCGGGTGCCGTAAACGACATAGTCGTTGTAAACCAATCACCGATATTCAACGATTTGTTCGAAGGCAAAGCACCCGATAGCTCGTTTTCAGTGAATGGCAGACAATACAAACACGGATACTATCTCGCGGACGGGATTTATCCGAAGTGGACGACTTTTGTCAAGGCGTATAGATATCCAACGGAACCCGAACGGATAGCGTTTACGGAGCGTCAAGAATCGGCTAGGAAGGATATCGAACGTGCATTCGCGATGCTTAAATCAAAATGGCACATTGTTAAGTATCCGGCACGGGCGTGGACAAAGAAAAAATTAAGGTATACAATGTACATGTGCATAATTTTGCACAACATGATTCGTGAAGACGAAGGCTTTGCAAATTATCCGTTTGATGAAAGTTGGGTTACAACTGATGATACCGAAGTAGATATATCCGAAGAAGAACGAGCGCAAAACGTCAACGAAGTCAAAAATAGTGATAAACTCCTCCAACTACGAGCCGATTTAACGGAACACTATTGGGCATCCCGAAATTAATTTTTTAATTTTTATAATGTAATTTTTATAATGTAATTTTATATTTTTATTTCTAATATTAGAATTATTTTTATTAAAATTTTATAATGTAATTTTTAATTTTTATATAATATTAGAATTGTTTTAAATTAAAATGAATTTTGATGAAGTGGGTTGCAGTGGGTCGACAGTGGATGAAATAGGTAGTTTTGGGTAGTTTTGTGGAAAGCTGATGTGGCGCTGATGTGGCAGCTGAAACTATTGGGTTGTAAAGGGTCGACAGTGGATGGCCTTAAGAAGGAAACAATAAACAATTATACAAAAATTATAAAAGACAGCATAAAATGTTTATAAGATCAAAATTTTTTATATGAATACTTATTATGAAATGTAAAAAAATTATTTAAAGGAAGTATAGTTTTTACTCCTAAGCTAGTCATTTGATATAGATTAAAACATATAACTAATTGAAGCATATAGTAACACCTTTAAATTCCTCATCAATAATTTAAAAAGCAAAAATTCAATGTTCCACATTTGTCATCGTATTCCTATATATCCCTCCCCATACCACTTCTTACAAGTAGGGTTGGCCTTCTTGTCTTGTTGAGTTGTATTTCAGATTAGGTTTTAATATTTTGTTTTGAGGTTTTTGAAATAGATAAGGTTTAGGGTTAAGGCTTTTAATCATTTGAGCTTAAACGTAAGGTTATATAATGTTTAGAATCTATTTAATATAAAATTAACTGTATATTTGTGTCTAATACTAATATTTAACTAAGATATAATAAACTTTACCTATAAATCAAGAATAAATGTTACTTAAAGTATAATTACGTAAATCTACCAAACTTGCAATTAAAAGGGTAGAGAATTTTTTTTGGTCAATTCAATTGTCATCCATTTAGAATATCAATCAAAGAGACATACATCCTTGTACAATAAAATACTCATAGTATATTAATCATATTGTGTCAAATAATTCAAAAAATATCAAACAATCCATACTCATAGACTAGCTACGTAGAGAAAGCTCTTAATTTGTCTATTGAGTTTAATTGGTCAAATCAAAAAGGGTTTGGTCGAATTTGCAAGCAATGCTAGACAAGTATGAGACAAGTTTGTTGACGGTGGTAACAAGAGGAGGAGCAAATGAGGAGAGTCAAGAACAACAAGCTGTCAATAGTTAGAAAAACATTTAAAAAAAGTTGAAAGACAAAAGGCGGAATGCTTCAAACACGTATCACTTCATAACATGGAATCTCCTTTGATCGGTCAAAGTTGTACATGTTTACATGACAAAATCACAAATAACAATAGTCGAAATATAAAAGAGTTGGCTTGATTGAAATGATTGGCTCAGTGTTTCGTACGATGTACTTAAATCGAACCACATACGTTAATTTGATAGTTTCTCAGATTGGCCAACTAATTGTATCATAGAGGATAATTGGAATAGACAAACTATTTTAGTTTAAACAATTTAATTGACCTAAGCTAAATTGTAAAGATGCTTGACATGGATTCATACTCCAAATTCGTTGCTACTGAGATCGCCTCATGAACGGAAGCAGCCTTCTACTAGTCGATTCATATCAGAATACGATAAAAACATTATATTTGGAAAGAAACCGGAAAAATCTTTATCTAGCCTGAAATGGTGTGTCTTTTAAACGTAAAGTCAGATATACAAGGTTAAATCTAATGCTTGTAGATTAAAATTTTACGACAATAAATATATTAGTTAAATTATATATCTTTCAATCGTTATTTAATCCATAAAACTCATCAGTTACGTAAGACATATATGTTTTTTAAGCATAAAACATTTCAAACAAATATTCAATTATTTGTTAAGCATCAAAATATATATCGGGTTTCTTATCCAAGGGATGACTTTTTATTTAAAGCCCTAATTTCTCCTTTCGTATTGGTTTTTATTTCCTAATTTTACACGTACTCCTTTGCTTTTGCACTTCTAAATCTTAACAAAGGAGAGAATTCATAGCAGGGTTTGTAAGACTTCACAAATATGCACTCATTAGTTGTATATCCGAAGATATCGTCATTTCACAGTGTTTTCAAGGCTGCGAAGGCCAATGATCCGATCCATATCATGTTGTTTTCCTTCAGTTTTTTCACAAAGAGACAAAAACCAAAACAAGAAAAATACATTAAGAACAAGACTCAAACTTGCCCCGAGGCAAGATGTATTAACCTACTGACTTAACGCAATTCATCCATCACAAACTTTTGTCTCAAGATTAGTTTTAGTAATGTAGGAACACACAACTAAGCATTGTAGTAGCACCATTCATAAAACGTAACTTTTTTAATAGCATATACCAGGGGGCGGTCGGGTGGATCCATCTTAGAGAAGGTGGGGGAATGGGTCCTCAGTCCCCAGTCCCCAGTCCCCACTAAAACTTGTTTTCCTTCTTTACTTAGTTTGGAAAAATCTTTTTTTTTGTAAGTTTATAATTTCTTGCTTGTGGCCCCACTAATAAAAAAATACCTCGACATCAACAAAAAAAAACTAAAAAAACTTCTTAAAATCAACAAAAAATCGAAAAACTTCATCGAAATCGATTAAAAAAACCTTAATTATGTCTCAAAATCAACAAAAAGGATTTTAAAAATCCATCAAAACAATAAAGTTAGGCTAAAACATGTCAGGCGACTTTATGAACCTATCATCCATCTTATAGGTACCCCCAGTCATCCAGTAGGCAAAAATCATGCATCAGCTATTACCATATACCATACAAGTTTACATACTTGATATAATACTATCAAGCTTAAAACAGGTATCAAATAAACTGATAGCAATTTAATTGACCGAGTTGGTAACTTGGTATACATGTTAGATGGTTTAATTTGATATAAATTTGCAACCTCTACAATAAAAGTAATGCCTCTTGCAAACCATGTATCTACACAAACCTTTTGTTCCATCACATGCTTTTCTAAATTCTTCACTCTTGGTACACTCCAACAGCCATCACCGAGACCAAAAATGAAAAATCTACTTCGCTACGTGCCCATTTCCTCCTTAGGCCGGCCCCACGTCTTATAAATATCAACATCACCTTCTTAAACCTTTAACAAATCAAAACCATAAACAACTCTCTCACGCCGTTGGATACATACACGCCCCATGCCATGCTTCTCAAAAGCACTTCATTAGGTGAGAGATAAGAGATTCTTCCTTTTCCTTCAAAATCAAAAAATATTCAAATTGTAATTTAATATACTTTTTGAATACTATAATCGCACCAATTCTGTTCAAGATAATGTTGATTTCTTTTCAACTTTTTGGTAATTAATCCCATGGAATATTCTCGACTAAATTCTTCGTCTCTTTCGTTCTATATACTTCCAGCATTTCTTCATATTTCTTCATAATTCTTCATCATTTCATCGGTTGTTAGCTAATTTTCGAACCGAAAAATCGTTTTCTAAGCTCAGATTATCAGGAAATGGCGATGAGATTGAGATCAAAGCGTGTTACCGATCCTCTAGACGATCGAGTCAAGGACCGAATCGTTGGCCGTGACCGGCCAGAATACGGTAGCAGCGGTAGCGAACACAGCGGATCCGGTGACGTTTCATCCTCGTCTTCTCTCTCTTATCTCCTTAATTGCTTCGACGTAAAGGAGGAAGAAGACGAAACGGAAAACGACGTTAATGGCGAAGATGATCAACTTGACGGAATTGATCAATCACAGAATAACGACTCTGATTCGGATCTAGAAGCGAAGTTCGAAGCGATTATTTCGACATTGTTGAATCTAAACCTCGATAGGTTCCAGAACGTTCTTCAGACTAACGTGTTGAAAGCTAGAGAAGCTTTCCAGTTTCTAAACCCTAACTCACAGATCCTCAACCGTAACGTGATGCTTTTCCTTCGAAACCTCGGCTACAACGCCGCGATCTGCAAAACGAAATGGAACAGCTCCGGCGGACTCGCCGCCGGCAGCCACGAGTTCATCGACGTCCTCCGGTCAGATTCCGTCCGTTACTTCATCGACCTCAACTTCTCCGGCGAGTTCGAGATCGCCAGAGAGACGAGTCAGTTCCGGCGGTTCTCTCAGAAACTTCCGGCCGTTTTCGTCGGAAAATCCGCAGATCTGAAAACGATCGTGAAATCTATGAGCGATGAGATCCGGCGGTCGCTGAAGAGCAGAGGATTGCTCCTCCCGCCGTGGAGGAAAAACCGGTTCATGCAGAACAAGTGGTTCGGTCCGTACCGCCGGACGGTGAATTATACTCCGGCGAACTTGTTGTCGGCTTTTCCGGTGCCGGTGAAGAATAGCGTTAATTGCAGTTTGATCGGATTTAACGTCGTTGACAGTGCACCGTTACTCCCTGCGGCAACTCGTACAAGATAATTTAAAATATTTCGTAATCTATAAAAAATGTTGGTATTTAACGAGACAAGATGAGTAAATATTATTTTATAGTACAAGAAAATCTCTTTGGGACGATATTCGATTGGATAAAATCTTATTAATAATTAACTAATTGCATAGTTAAATCTAAGGATGAGCAGGTTAAATTATCTATTAATTTTTATATAAAAAATCTATTATAAAAAGTCAAAAATTTTATTTTTTTTAAAAAATGTAAAACACCTTATCAAAGCATTAGTAGTTTAATGGTGGATAACATCGTTGAAAGAGATAGTGGATGTCATGTCTACCTGGGTTTGATTCATGGGTTGAGCATGTGGCGATACCTCTGACCATAGGTAGGCTTTCAGGTCGGTCCATGGTCACTAAGGATTAGTCGGCTGCCCGTATGAATCACGGATAGCTCGTCGACTTTATGTTGGGACGTGTGCATGAGTTATCTATTGTTCAAAAACGTAACCAAAAACATCTTGTTATTTATGATCAATTTATTGTCAATAGTGAGTTAAGGACAATGGACATAAAAGAATTAGTACTTTTGTGAAAGACAATTAAACAATAGTTAAAATACGACAATAACAAAAGTAATTAGTTTTCTTCCTTTACGAATGATTAGTTTTAGCCTTTTAGGTAACTTACAGAAGGTTTTAGGTAATAAAAATTTACTTAAGGGTTGTTTAGCAGTTGCTGAATGGTTTGGTACTGGATGAGTAAGTGATCAAAATGATTAAATGCTCTTATAACATGATATAAAATGAAATATGATGGTTTGGTAATTGTTGAGTATGAAATCATGACTCTGAATAGTTAAAAGACATCCATGATACAAAATTATTCAGAGGGTTTTTGAACCATTAAAAGGCAGTACATTTTTTTACCAAACATGATTTACCTCTTAATGATTAAAAGGTTGCCTCTTAATGGAACTGTTAAGAGGTAAACAAACACCACCTTAGCTTGGATCAAAAATCATTAACAAATCTAATATGCCTTGAAGTATGTAACCCAACTAATAAAAAGAAGACATTTTGCGCAAACGAACAATAGGTTAACCTAGTCCCTTCTCCTACGGTTAGCCTTAACCGTTGAGTGAGCCAAAAAAATGTTCTTAGTATTGATGTCTTTGAAGGCAATATACATGTTCAATCAGTTGGATTATCGATAATCAACTTTTATTGTCCAAATAAAAAACACAATATAGTTATTGAAGTAAATTACAAATTTCATCGGTGTAATTATTTAAAATTATAAATTAGGGTTTTAAATAAAATAACTATAATGGGCATTATTCGTTTATTCCGTTTGGATGTATAGCTCAACTAATAACTGAATAAAGATATTTTGCTAAATAATATATCATATTTAAGTAAGAATTTTGAGGGATGAATAAAACTCTTCCGCCAACCCCACACACTAGGGATGAGTATATGGCATTGAAATCCCGCACTGAACCAGGTCCGTACTGGGATCCATATGTGTTATACGGTGCCGTAAACGGTTCTAGAATTAGGTCCCAATCAGTTTCGGTCCATCCAATTTAGGAAAAATTATGGTTATTTCGAATTTTGGTGATCATTCCTTCTTTCAACCATTCCTTTTCCAACCAAGATTCTCGTAATATCACTCAATAAAATCAAATCAACTTAAACAATAAATCTTATCGAAAATTGGTTCATTTAATCATACCAAAAAACCGATTTTTGCTTTAAAAAATTGGTTTGTATTCGGTTCTATCAAGTCTACAAAGAGAATACGGTTCTATCAAGTATTTTATCCGGAATTCGCTTAACATGAAATCTAACATAAGTTTTTTACGTATTTTTTTGTGTTTTTTTTTTTTTTCAATTTCGAAACTCGTCCCAAAAATTGGTCCTACAGGTACTAAAACCGAATTTCCTAGAACCGCATCGAAAACCGAACCGATACCGAGCCAGGGTATACAGTTCAGTATTTGATTCTCTGAAAAATACTTCAAAATTTTCGGTCTATCTCAGTTCGGTCCGAAATTGAAACCGAACTCATCTCTATCAGACATTAATCGACTCTAAAATAAGTAAATAACTCTTCACCCGATATTTGGTCATTAACCTTTTTGTTAAAGTTAGAATGGTACTATTATATAATTTCAATTTGATTGTGGAACATGGTACTATTATATAATTTCAATTTGATTGTGGAACATGGTACTATTATATAATTTCAATTTGATTGGGGAACAAGTTAAAATGTTGTTATGCCACAAGGTTGCGGCCAATGGCTTTTGGTACAAGGGTTTAAGTTGCACTTTGGCCCTTGGAGGAATGAGAGAGGTGAATGGAGCCCACAAAGACCATTGCCTCAATTGGAATTTGGAAGGTCGCTATTGGTCCAATTGTCCTTTTCACCTTTTAAAAGCTACCCTTCCCTCCAATGCTCACATATGATTCCTTTCCATACATGCTCTCAACTTTTTATTTTATTTTTTGACACTTGCTTTGCCTCACCTTTTTAAATCACATGAAAAATAGCTATAAAAGTTGTCTTTCATAATCAGTTCTTGATTCAAACTTGATATTAGATAAACACTTATCGACAAGATTCACGTTCATTTACTTTATTATATAACATTTTTAACCATGAAAACTTGGCCAAAGCAGGCAAGCCTGCTTTGTTTATGCAAACATGTGCATGTATATGTGTTCGCATACTCAAAATCTTCACATGTAGTACAAGGTTTAATCATTGAAGAAAATGTGAATCCTGAAATCCCACGTGAATGATGAATTGAAATTGCCAAAGAAAATGTGCATGGATTTTGTTTGGCATACTCAAAAAGTTCACCTTCAATTTGTCATTTTGATTTAATGCTAAAACATCAAAAACACAAATCCAAGTATTGACTTCATTTTGTATTTTCCAACAATTTAGCACAACCACAATTCATTACGGTACTTGTAGTGTCACTAATCACAATATTACTTTTCGTAACCGTTCTGATTTCAGCAAGCCACCGAGTGAAAATTCAAAATTTCAAGCATCATAATATCTTGAAGTTAGGTCTCGTGTAATCAATTAAGCATCCCCACCAATAACTGCATCTACGATAGAATAGTTATATATCTAATAAACTAAACTCAAATTTTTTGTATATATGGCATAACACCTATACATGCTTAAAAGACAAAAAGAGCATATTCCTATTTCCTATACCTGCTTAAAAGACAAAAGAGCATAACACCTCTTTTCATGAACGTCTTATACCTTGTATGACTGACCAACACTTATGGCTCACATATATACACGATATTTTGGTCCAACCTAATTTTATTTATCGGGAAAATATGTAAACAGACCAGTTCCAAAATCGGTGTTTTTTTCAAATAATTGTGTCTTTGAAATTAATAGACAGACAACTCCTTCAGTAACTATGGAAATACTTGAAAACGTGAATTTGGAAAGTGAACTAAAAAACACATATCGGTTGTGCATTACCACTGGAGAAGGCCAAATAGGCCCGACCCAACCCTAGACCGTTTGGGATCGTTAGTCCTTAACCAGTTGTACTATTAGGCAGAAGTCAAGGTCGACCCGACCAAGTCTGGGATCAATTATGTGACGGTTACACTTTCCACTATCCGACTTTGAATATTCTTCGTTAAAAATTGAAAAAGATAAACTTACAACATGTTTTAGTAAAACTTATTTATTATATTTATAAATGACCAAAAAAAAGTACTTTTTCAACATATTAAAATGTAAGAGTACGGTTTTTGGCATGGGCCAAGCCCACTGATTTTGGACTCTAGAGTGGACTATTTCATATGCTATTCCTTTTTGTCCATCATTTTAAGAGCATCCACAATGTACTTCTTCAAAGGTTTTTGAGAGCTTTTTTGAAAAGCAAAAACCACACTTTGAGGTTTTTCACATAGCGTAAAGGTTTTTCAAATGAGGTTTTTCAAAAGGTTTTGCGTCATAGCTCGTAACTGCACGAACTGCTTTTTCAGAGGTTTTTCGTGTTTAATCTGTTTTAACTGCATAAAATTTTATAAAAGTCTCGTCTTAATCAGTTATATTTTTTATATAAAGTTCTCATATTTAAATTTAATTATATATTAATAAAAATATTAAGTTAGTTTTATATTTTATATATTTAAATTAAATGTCTCAAATTTAATATTTTTATATTATTTTTTACATATAAATGAACATGTATTTTTATTAATTTTAATGTATTTATGTTTATAAATAGAAATATAAATGATATAAAGTTAAGAATGGTATGACCCTGCAAATTTTGAAAAAGCTTGTATGAGTTTTTTCACATAGTGGAAATATGTCGAGGTTTTTAGGTTGTTGAGATGGTAATAATGCGTAAGAAAAAAACTGTGAAAAACCTTGATTAAAAACCCGCACATTATGAATGCTCTAAGCGTAAAGGTAACAGAATCATTTATAGAACTGTTTATTAACATTTATCGTGTTAGTGCTTACCAATAAGAATGACTACTCTCACGTATTTTATCGGGTAATATTATTGTCCATCAAAACTGATTGTTGATACGCATAACGTGTCTTTTACCTGGTAACCGATTACTGGATAAGAGTCTTCTTTCTCACTTATTAGGTAAGATTGTTGGTCTTTGTCATGCAGTCATGCTTCAACATAATCTAATATCAGATAATACAATAAATAAAACAAATTGTTTACTTAATTTATCATATTAAAATAAATATTAACAAAAAAAAACAATAGTTCTTCAAAGAATTAATGTATAACTTAAGCATTTCATGTAATATTTATAACATTTTACAAATTTTTAATATCTTTTAACACGACATGGCATGGCATGTTAAAACTTGTAAACAATTTTGTTAAATTATCAATTGATGTAATTCGTATAAGTGAATATGAATTTTAGTAAAATTGCCATATCATTGATGTAAAATTTTATGTAACAATCAAACATAATATGAATAAAATAAAATTTGTTAGCTTAAAAAAGTTGTTTAATTGATAATTAAATAACTAATAACTTTTTTTTCAAAAAATAAAATAAAATAATAATTAGTAGATTAAAAGTTTTCTTTTTCGGATAGGTTAATTTTTTTTACTTGCTTCAAATATATCAATTTGCATGAGAATTTCACATATTTGAAAGAAAATATTTAACGATTACTATTTTATTTTCTTAACTCTTAAAAAAAATTTACTTATCATTTTGTAGTTTAAATTTCTTATTTGAAGAAAAACCTAGTTAATTCAAGAAAAAGAGAACTGAGTAATTATATTTTATGTATTATATCATCAAAAAAGGTTATGTGTTTAAAAAACTATGTCGCCATACATTTCAAAATAAACGATATATTTAACATAAATTGACCAAAATAACCATTTTTAATTATGTATTTTTCACCTCTTAACCATTTTTCTTCCATAATTACCGAAACATTACTATCTTCCGCAATTGCCATGGCTGCTAAGGGTGAGCATCTGAACCGGGTACCCGCTTTTGGAACCGGAACCGCTATGGAACCGCCGGTTCCGGAACCGGAACCGATGTGAGTGGTTCCGGTTCCGGTTCCTAAAATACGGAACCGGTCGGGACCGGTTCCGGTTCCGGTTCTCATTTTTGTGGAACCGCTAACCGCCGGGTACCCGCCGGAACCGGTTAGGCTATATATATGTATATATTTATATATTAATAAAGGTAATTTTATATATATGATTATTATGTTTAATAAACTAAACTTAAAATTATTATTTTACCTTTTACATTACGCATAAACTTACGACCACTTTTTCACTCGACTTATTTATTCTCTTTTTTCGATATTTTTATATCGTATTTAACATTTCAAGTTGTTTTTTTTTGTTATTTTCATTTTCAAAAATTGTCGTAATTATTTATATAGTTTTTATCGGATAAGTTTTCATCGTTTTACTATTTATTTCGTTACGTTGTGACTATGTAATAACTAATAATTTCTTTTTTATAACATAAAATATTAAAAAACATTTAAAAAATTAGACACCGGGTACCCGGTTTCGGAACCGGAACCGGCGGTTCCGGGACCGGTTCCCAAATATGAAGAACCGGTGCAACCGGTTCCGGTTCCTTCATTCTAGGAACCGCCGGTTCCATGAATTTTGGCCGGGTACCCGGTTTTGCTCACCCCTAATGGCTGCAACTTGCTAAGGGCTTTCAAAACACGTTAGATTGGGATTCCACAAGTTCTGGAGATGCCACAAACCCACAATATGTCATAGATTTATCATTTGAATAGGTTTCAGCATGCATAATTTCCCATCTGATTTCCTAAAAGCCGTATGATAAGTTGTGGCTATGACACTTATGAATGTTGGTAAAACTAGAAGATAAATAAGTAAAAGATAAACAAGATTTAAAATGATTATTTTGATCAATTTCTAATTTAGGATGGATATTTGGCTATTTGCAACCCTCTCATCAAGTCAAGTTTTATAAGAATGTGTTCATTTGTCAATCTGAAAAAGTATATAGCGTAAATGAAAGTTTATTATTTTTTTCAAAGGTAAAAATCATAGTTCATAGAAAAAAGTGCGTTTTCTTTCTTCATTCAACGCACCTTTTTATTTATTTTCTAAAACCATAACGTCAAAAAAATTTGGCGGGGCGTAAAAAGTCTCACATTATTCTCATATTCCATAATTCCTTCAAAATAAAATATTAAAAGCTAGAAGGGAGATGGTCTGTGAGAAATGTTCTAAATCTGCTAAGAATATTGCGTTGCTTTCATCTATCTTCCGGACTCAAAGCAAATCTTGTCAAAACTAGTCTGATGGGTATTGGTGTTGAGCCTTCGGAAGTCTCCAGTCTTGCCTCCCGGCTGAATTGCAAAGCGGGACAACTTCCATTTAACTTTCTGGGCGTTCCGGTTGGGATATCTATGAACAGAAAGACAACTTGGCAGCCTTTGATAGAAAAGTTCCATTTTAGACTTTCAAATGGAAATCTTCTATGCTTTCTTCTGCTGGAAGAATGACCTTATGCAAAACCGTTTTGGGATCGCTGGGTTCTTATATTTTCTCTCTCTATAAAGCCCCTGCAGCTGTGTTAGACAAACTGGAAAGCATCAGACGTAACTTCTTCTACGGAGGTGATGAAAATAAAAAGAAACTTGCTTGGATCTCGTGGAATGATACAATGGCCGAAAAAGATCAAGGCGGGCTTGGTATAGGCAGACTCAAAGCCTTTGTAATAACCAAGATTTCTGGATGGAGTTAATTAAGTTAAGTTTCTGTCAAATGACCTTGTTGTGAGAAAATTAGGATTTTTGGGTTAAATGTGTTACTTTTGAAAAGTCTTTAATGATGTGGGCTTATACCAATTTAGGTATGGGCTTGGCCCAAAACCCTAGGTATTTAAATCCTTAAACCCTAATCTTTGCCATTTTTTGGGAAAAGATTTGTGTGTGTTTTGGAGAAAAGCTTGGAGCCATTTCATCATCTTTAAGGTCGAGAAACCTTCACCGAGGTAAGATTCGATGCTCGTTAAGTGTAGGATTGTTGATAAAGGGTGTATAATTGCTTTGGGATTAGTTTGGGTGCAATTGGATTGAGTTAGAGGCGATTTTTGATCGATTTAGAGCTGTTCCGGAACTGTTCACGTTTTCCGAATCGGAATTCATATTTTCCGAATCGGAATCTATGTTTTCCGAATCGGAAAATATGTGGTGTTTTCTGAGATGTTTTGTTTAGTCATGTCTTTCCCGAATTGGAAACCTACGTTTTTCCGAATCGGGAAATTGGCTAGTTAAGTCGTCATTTTGACTTTGTTATCTCTAGAGTTCGGTAAATAAGAGTCAGGGCTTTTCCGAATCGGAAAATGCCATTTTCCGAATCGGAAAATGGTGGATTTTCCTAATCGGAATTTGTAAGCCGGATATTGTGCTTTTCCGAGTCGAGTTTTGGAAGGTTTTGTCATTAGGGTTATTTTTCGGAGAGGATGTTTCCATAGTGATTTATCTTCATAGAAATAAAATTTTTCGAGGGGCGCTGCCCCTCAGACCCCGCAAGGGCGGCTCCCCTTGACCCCGTCCGTTAACCGGGTAACGGAACCCCCGTGCTAAGTCTGCCTAGGGGTGTCATGGTTAGAGGATCATGTAAGGCGTTTCACTAATACTTTAGAAATCATACAGGGGCGTTAGGTGAGATCGCAGCAAAACCAGTAGGATTGGCTCAGGTGAGTTCCCTTGCCTAAAATGAATGGATTGCTTTTACTGCTTTTAAATATATCCATTCGGTTTGCAAAATGAATTGATAATGAGATTATACATGATTTTGTGAATTTAACTGAAATACAATGCTTTGCAAGTGTTTGTTGTGGAATTCATAAATAATTGTGAATGCTAAACTGATAATCATCGTATGCATGCTATTTTGATGTTGTGGGGTTAGCATCGTGAGTAATGTGTATTATGGGACCGTACATCCCGGGGAAGTATAGTGGCGTGAGGCACGGACTACGTCCGTCACTCCTTAATTGAGCATCCGAGGGATCCGGCCACGCGAGAATTGTTGTGGGGTGGTGTGAGGCACGGACTACGTCCGTCACTCTTTAATTGAGTATCCGAGGGATCCGACCACCTGGGTTGTTGTGTTGTGACTTATATTACTCATGATGCTTCCCTGTTGCTATTGTGATAAATGTTTTATATCGGCCAGTGGGCCGAAACTGTTGCTTAAACTGTTTTAAGGGAATTCACTAGACCTTACGGTCTAACCCTCGTTTTCAAAATCTAAAATCTTTTCAGGGAAAGATCGAGCAGCGAGAGGCAAGGAAAAGGTAGATGTCTAGTGTAGCGTTGCCGGTCTGAAGTAGAGTTTTGTCCTAAATAGAATCTCAGCTGTGGAAGGTTGTTCCGCATGCACTCTTAACCATTTACTTTTGAGTTGAGAATTCTGAGACTTATGCGTAATAGATCACTGGGAATTATTATTATTGTTATACTTGTTATGTTATTTTGGGTATCGGGGCGTTACAGCCTTAAATACAGCTTTACTTTGCAAGTGGCGGTGGAGAATAAAGAAAGAAAATGATTCTCTTTGGGCTAAAGTGGTCGTCGCTTTACACAGGTTCCATCGTCGAACCGCAAGAGATCCTTTACTTTCAAAAAAAGGAGGAGTTTGGGGCTCTATTGCTTCAATTAATAAGTGTTGTACCCAATACAATTTAAACCTTGACCTTTTGTTCCAACAAGAGGACAATGAGCAAAGAGGATGGAAACGACTCCTAGATCCATCAGGCTCCTATTTAGTAGCGTCCCTGCGAAAGGCCCTTGATCAGAAAATGCTCCAAAACTCTCGTGGCCTTAAAACAACCTGGATAAAGGTCGTTCCCAACAAAGTTAACGTCATGGTTTGGAAAGCTAAACATTGTAGACTCGCAACCTTCAATAATCTAGCGAAAAGAGGCGTTATTCCTGAATCAAGGAGCTGCCCCCTTTGTTCTCGGGAAGAAGAAACCGAAGATCATCTGTTCGCCAACTGCCATGTAAGTCGGAGTTTGCTTACAGAAATTGGTAAGTGGTGGAATTTATCTCCACCTTGTGGATCGCTTGTGGATATTTTAAATTGGGGTCTAACTTCTAACATGAAAGGTGATAAGCTGCAGATCTTCTCCGCTATTATTTACACTTTCTTCTGGCAAGTTTGGCGGACGAGAAATGAGATCGTTCATGACAAAAACAGGAGCTCGCTTCATCAGATGTTTATTCTAATACAAGGTTTTTCTTTTTCTTGGCTAATTGCTAGAGGCAATAGGAAATTTTCCTGGCAGAACTAGTGTTCCATTCCCTTGCTTCTCTGTAATGCTTAAGTTTTGTTGCTCTCTGTACTTTTTGCTAGCTTCTTGCTAGTTTTTAATAAATCCTTTCCTGCTGCCGTTCAAAAAAAAAGAAGTTAAAAAACTAATAACAGGTTCTAATGAACTTTGTTTTTAC
Organism: Centaurea solstitialis; assembly: GCA_030169165.1. NCBI lineage: Eukaryota > Viridiplantae > Streptophyta > Magnoliopsida > Asterales > Asteraceae > Centaurea > Centaurea solstitialis. Next base: position 42,981,539 of record CM058044.1, read on the forward strand.
TTAAAATTATAGTAATAAGTTGTTACACGATTATATCAGAAACTATGATCAATAATGTAACGTCCAATTTTCAAAAAAGGGATTTTTTTTAAAGGTTTTAAATAAAAAGAATTTAATAAATAAATTTATTGCGAAATAAATACGTTTTCACGGCGAACCGGCTCAATAAATGCCAACTAAAAATAAGTAACTAAAAATCCCATTTAATTATAAAATAAAACCCACAAATAAATGCCAAGGTGTCGCTAGAACCGTCATCCACAGGAAAATCAAGCTGGGGCCTTGCCCTTATCCACTTCTAAACCAGAACCTGAAAAAAAGTAAACAACGAAAGGGTAAGCGAAAACGCTTAGTGAGCTAGCACTATGCCTATTTCATACTGCCACGCGGGCACATACCACAATCGGTGCCATCACAATCACACATCCCAATCACATCATATCCACATCTTAACGGTTTCCCGCTCTTCGGACCATCCCGCAGTCCGGCCTTAGTGGTTACCCACTCTTCGGATCGTCCCACGACCCGGCCCTAGTGGTTACCCACTCTTCGGGTCATCCCGCAACCCGGCCTTAGCGATTACTCGCTCTTCGGATCGTCCCACGACCCAGCCTTAGCGATTACTCGCTCTTCGGATCGCCCCGCAATCCGGCCTCATCAAACACATCAACTTACATACATATAAGCAAGCTATAATACGACGAACGTAAAACCCACTCACAATTATAAAAGTGACTCAACCAAATCATGCATACATACACACGAAACAATATAAAACAAGCACAGTGTAACTCACCTTATAGCAGCTTAGGGTACTCCTCGGTATCCTCACGATAGCAAGTTAACTCACCTAAACAATTCAATCGTAAAACACATTACTTACTATCAAATCAATACGAAGACTCGATACCGAAACAAGGGTCTCAGACGTAGCTAGACTAGTCCAATTGCCCCTAAAATTCACACATTGCTATCCTATAACATCCCTATCCATTCCAATACCAAAAACCAACATTAAACGACTTCTAGCAACGAATTAACGGTTCAAAAACAACATTAAGCCCTAGCCTATCGATTACTCGATAATCACTTCAATTAAACCAACAACATGCTTAAGATTCTTACCTTGTGATCGATTAACAACCACACTTGATTCTCCGTCGTCTGCCTTTGAGAATCGCACACACCGCTTAATAATCCAAATTACCGAATTCGCTTTTCCTGGAAAATCAGCCAACTTCGACTAGTTGCTGCTCCTTACTGGAGCCTCCGATGCTCGATCCCTCCGGTCAGATTGAAGAACAATGAGTCGTGAAGCCGCTGTCCAAATTTCATGACGATCCGACGGTTAACGAGGGAGAACGAGCCGATCTCCCACGGCTGCGCAATCCTGACAGCAATTTCGAATTTTAACCCCAAAGTCATTATAATCGATTTCAAAGCAAAACCATAACAATACTTATTCCTAGATTCGATTTACATCGAAAACCCAACCATAAACAATCTCGAAACATCAACAATCAAAACCCTAGATTCCGGAACGATTATTAACGAGATCAGTAACCATACCTTACGTGATCGAAATACGAATCCAAGCCCTCGATCACCTCTTCTAGTTCGATCTTTCTCACTCTCTCTTTCGGTTTCTCTCTCTCGGTTTCTCTCTCTCTGTTTCTTTCTCTCCAAGTAAAAGAATGGAATTAGGAGGAACTAATTAGGAGAGTTGGGGTATTTATAAACCCGGGCCGGACTTCTCTCCTAGGCTAAGCCCACTCCTAAATCCTAAGCCCACACAAATATCCAAATTTTAACCCAGTTATATTTTCTAACTAACAACAATAATAAACTATTAAATTAAATGAGTAAATAAGGAATTTGGGATGTTACAACTCTCCCCCACTTACACGGATTTCGTCCCCGAAATCAATCTGAAAACAATTCTAGATACTACTCCCGCATTTCAGCTCATCAACGGCTACTGACCTCTAAACGTAAGCAAATACTCTGCCTCTCTACGTAACAACACTACCCAACCAAAAAGTGAATTGTCGCAATGCCCATCATCTCCTTGACTCCCCCAGAAGGCATCAAAATCAACGCGTCACACAACTTCGCTGTAAAACTCGAATGTCGCTTGCTAATCTGCACCCCAAACACCTAATCCCGACAGTCCCTACTTGACCCTCCAAGCCTACGAGTGTAACCACCAGTGTAGGAAACACAAGTAAGACTAGTCTGGATCACAACTCGACCTCCACAAATCCCTTGTACCTAACTTCCTCCAACTTCGAATACTGTAACATCAACAACTTCGTACGAACGAGCATCCGTTCCACGCTTTTCTATAATAACATTCGAAAAACTATCACCGACCTATCAAGCATCTGCCTATAGACCCAATTCATAAATCCACCAATGCAGCTGGACAGCGGCGAGGCCAGAAGGCCTCGCTAAGAACTCACAATGTCCGTAACTGGCTCTGAACGCTGTCTTGTGGATGTCTTTCCCCTTCACCTCAAGCTGGTGCTAAAACGAAGAGAATCAAACTTGAAACCACGCCGCTTCCTGAGACTGCTCGAACAAGTCACCTATTCTAGGTAAGGGATACCTACTCCTGATGGTAACCTTGTTGAGTTCCTGCTAGCCACCACACATGCGACGACTCCCGTCCTTCTTCTTCACGACCCACAAATGGCGAACCCCAATGCTAGCTACTCGGGCGGATAATCTTTTTCCCGGAGAGTTCATGCAAACCCCATAGTTCTTAGAATCCAAGTGACGCCGAACGACTGGGGTCCTCGCAACTATTGCTGTTCTGAGCATCAAGTCGAACCTAATCTCAACATGTCTATCGGTCGGAATCCCGATAGATCTCCCGAAAGCACGTCCGAAGGTTTACTGTCTACCGATACTACCTCTCGACTGATTGTTTAAGGCGTAAGCTAAATAACCCGTGCATTCACGTGACAGGTACCGTCTCCTCATCGTGACCGAACAGAACGTCGTCTTGGTTCGCTCTCCTTCGCCGTACACGACCAACTATCCCTCCCCCACTTGGGCCTTGGATACTAACCAACTGGCCTCCTGAATCTTCTCGGCCATAAACTCTATAAACAGCAAATACTGCTCTCTAAGCAGCCATCTAGAGTAACCTCGGGTTGAGGATGTCAACCCATCCCAAAACACGGCTCTAAGCTCCTTTTATCCTTATCCATTAACAACTGCAATCAAAACCCATATTGGCATAGGGAGCGTCCTCCGGCCCTGGTATCCAGCACGTAGTCAAACATCGATCCTTCTTTTGCTTAGGCAGGACATTTGGGAATGCTTCGACGTCAATGTGGCTGCGTCTTCGGTCCCGCCTCTGCTACAGACCTTGGCCTCCAGATTCATAACCGCTAGATCTGTCTTGATCTTCAGGTCTATCATCCGACAACATCTCTCTCTCCAACTAAAGAGTCTAACCTAACCACAACTGCTGGAGTGTCTCTCCAACCTTAACATAAACATCTATCCTTGAGTTTGGGCTTACTGTCTCTAGGTAAAACCCCCTCCCTCTATTGACCACCAAAAACTATATCCAACAAGATATTCACCTAGAACCATGCCCTACGACATGCACTAACGTATTCTCAACCGTACTGCTCTAGGATCATAGTCAACCAACTGAGTGTTCTAAGGAGCCCACTACTCTCCACACTGACTCTACAGGTCTACAGGTTTAACTAACCTATAGCGCAATCCGACTCCAAACCAACTCTTTCCAAAACCTCAGGATGCCTCAAAATCCTATCAAGAATCAAATCCGAACGAAAACTATAACACGGCTTTTAGAAATCGGGACGTACGATTTTCAGCATTTAACATGTTTAGAGATCAAACAGTTTAACATGTCTACAATAGGCTTTAGAAAAACATATCAAAATGAAAGTTTTAGATCAGCGTCTTAGGATTCCAACGAATCAAGAATGGACTGAATCGGGTTTAAAACAAGTCTTGTGCGAATTTTTGAAAATGGTTGCGCTATTTTCGTCTAAAACAGGAGCTGTTTCGTAAAACTCAGATTTTAGACACTTTAGCATAAAAATTACAGGTTGTTCGTGTGACTATAATTTGTAGTACACTGCTGGGGGTTTCCAAACATATATCGTATGAAGTAATCCGATAAACGAGCGATTAGTTATGATTTTTACAAGCAACATAAAATTTTCAGAAAAATTTCCAGCAGCTTATAACTATAAAATCATGTTTCTATATGTAAATTCGAAAGAAGACGTCCAACCAAACGAACAACTGAATTAATAGAAACACTCAATAACCTTGATCAACAAAGCACATTAAGCACGAACGAATAGATCGAATGACATGAATGAAAACATAAGGAGCCCGTACACGTATCAAATAAACGCAACGAAAATTTAGCAACTCTCACGAGTTGAGGAATCCGTAACGAAGAAACAAGGAATCCGTACTGGTGCTCATAATCCACCGAGTGTAAATAAGCAGTCTAAACAACTCTCACCAGTTGAGTGCTCCTAAAGTCACCCTTCTAAACGTTTAACAAAGTAATTTAGGAACAGTACTACTTGAGGTCATTCCACTATCCACATCTAGAGTGTCCTACTACACTCTCCTTTAATCATAGCTAAAGCTCACGCAGTACTTAACAATAGTCATTAGTGCACATGCAATCCTATCGACTAGATCACGCCCCCACACATATAAGTTTATAACACATACGTTTAAACCTCAAACAGTCATTCTCATGCAGTATCATAAGCAACAAATAACCTCATCAAATTGTATTTACAGCTCAAGCATTCATCGGTCCCCTAACTGTCGTCAATCAAATTGAGATTCCCAAGATTTAATCAAATTCAAATCTACACCGGTGTTTATAGTAGTACTATTATTTGGGCCCGTACTGCTATAACCAACCGCAAATCGATAACCGGCTTAAGATCACTAGACAACAATCAAACAAGAACATGCCCAGTAACCCCTTACCGACTTCTCGAGGTGTTTACATTTGAGTTTGATACCATCCTAAATCAATCTCAATCCTATCGACTAAGTAGGTAGTCCATAAACATAAATTACCAACATACTCCAAGAGGAGTTGCCAAAAATCACAATTCAAACGTTAACACATAATCACTTTGATGGCACAAAATAAACAAATACAGATAGTGCTACTCACCCCCATCTTGAAGTTCCGTTGACAGTTCCGACCCTTGACCATTTTATTTTTCCCAAAATCTCCTAGTTTAAGTCCAACCACACACACACCCGCAAGCGTGTGTGCTGATTCTCTTAAACCTAGGCTCTGATACCAAGTTGTAACGTCCAATTTTCAAAAAAGGGATTTTTTTTAAAGGTTTTAAATAAAAAGAATTTAATAAATAAATTTATTGCGAAATAAATACGTTTTCACGGCGAACCGGCTCAATAAATGCCAACTAAAAATAAGTAACTAAAAATCCCATTTAATTATAAAATAAAACCCACAAATAAATGCCAAGGTGTCGCTAGAACCGTCATCCACAGGAAAATCAAGCTGGGGCCTTGCCCTTATCCACTTCTAAACCAGAACCTGAAAAAAAGTAAACAACGAAAGGGTAAGCGAAAACGCTTAGTGAGCTAGCACTATGCCTATTTCATACTGCCACGCGGGCACATACCACAATCGGTGCCATCACAATAACAAATCCCAATCACATCATATCCACATCTTAACGGTTTCCCGCTCTTCGGACCATCCCGCAGTCCGGCCTTAGTGGTTACCCACTCTTCGGATCGTCCCACGACCCGGCCCTAGTGGTTACCCACTCTTCGGGTCATCCCGCAACCCGGCCTTAGCGATTACTCGCTCTTCGGATCGTCCCACGACCCAGCCTTAGCGATTACTCGCTCTTCGGATCGCCCCGCAATCCGGCCTCATTAAACACATCAACTTACATACATATAAGCAAGCTATAATACGACGAACGTAAAACCCACTCACAATTATAAAAGTGACTCAACCAAATCATGCATACATACACACGAAACAATATAAAACAAGCACAGTGTAACTCACCTTATAGCAGCTTAGGGTACTCCTCGGTATCCTCACGATAACAAGTTAACTCACCTAAACAATTCAATCGTAAAACACATTACTTACTATCAAATCAATACGAAGACTCGATACCGAAACAAGGGTCTCAGACGTAGCTAGACTAGTCCAATTGCCCCTAAAATTCACACATTGCTATCCTATAACATCCCTATCCATTCCAATACCAAAAACCAACATTAAACGACTTCTAGCAACGAATTAACGGTTCAAAAACAACATTAAGCCCTAGCCTATCGATTACTCGATAATCACTTCAATTAAACCAACAACATGCTTAAGATTCTTACCTTGTGATCGATTAACAACCACACTTGATTCTCCGTCGTCTGCCTTTGAGAATCGCACACACCGCTTAATAATCCAAATTACCGAATTCGCTTTTCCTGGAAAATCAGCCAACTTCGACTAGTTGCTGCTCCTTACTGGAGTCTCCGATGCTCGATCCCTCCGGTCAGATTGAAGAACAATGAGTCGTGAAGCCGCTGTCCAAATTTCATGACGATCCGACGGTTAACGAGGGAGAACGAGCCGATCTCCCACGGCTGCGCAATCCTGACAGCAATTTCGAATTTTAACCCCAAAGTCATTATAATCGATTTCAAAGCAAAACCATAACAATACTTATTCCTAGATTCGATTTACATCGAAAACCCAACCATAAACAATCTCGAAACATCAACAATCAAAACCCTAGATTCCGGAACGATTATTAACGAGATTAGTAACCATACCTTACGTGATCGAAATACGAATCCAAGCCCTCGATCACCTCTTCTAGTTCGATCTTTCTCACTCTCTCTTTCGGTTTCTCTCTCTCGGTTTCTCTCTCTCTGTTTCTTTCTCTCCAAGTAAAAGAATGGAATTAGGAGGAACTAATTAGGAGAGTTGGGGTATTTATAAACCCGGGCCGGACCTCTCTCCTAGGCTAAGCCCACTCCTAAATCCTAAGCCCACACAAATATCCAAATTTTAACCCAGTTATATTTTCTAACTAACAACAATAATAAACTATTAAATTAAATGAGTAAATAAGGAATTTGGGATGTTACAAATAAGTATCATAAGATTATTCTATACAAAGACTAGAGGTATAAATGGGTCATCTGAATATGTTTTTTAGGCAAGTATAATGGTTTAACGGTGTGACCCATTTCCCCGATTTCTTCTCTGTTCAACCTAACTTGTTGATTTGTTTTGTTACTGACTAAAATTATAAATTTGTAATCGCTTCTGTTTAAACCTTTGATTTATTGGTAACTTCTTTTAGTTAGCTAGTCTCGTTAATTTTAAAATTTCCGGTAACTAAATTTATTATGGAAGTACCGAACACCACTTTGTGAATTGATCTTCCTATATCTTGTATTGAAAAATGTTTAAAAAAAAACTATTCATTATTCAAGTGAAATTGTGATGTAAAATTGGTTATAATAATTGTTGTTTGCATAATGAATGCCTAAGCACCACAGGCCTAGTCCAAGTATAAACTAGACGTGCGTTCGCTAACTCAAGTAATAATGTGGTAAACTCACGTATCGTTCCACAGGGATTGGCGGAACCGAGATTTAGAGAATCGTACTTTAATCCGGTGCAAAGTTTTATAAAGGTTGATTTGATTTGGTGAATTACAACTGAATATTTAAATGACAGAAATGTAAATGACAGATAAATAAAGAGCAAATATTTAAATGACAGGTAAATAAAGGATTTAACTAACAATGAGAAAAAGATGGGTACGGGTGCAAGCTTTTGCCCAAGAGACCGTTTGACAAGATTTGGTTAACGTGACCAGTTCGTAAATAACTCCTAAATAACTCTCCTCTCGAAGCTCCATTAAAAAGGTTTACAAACTAGTTTTATTATAAAGTTTTCACAATTAATATTTCCCAATTTGTTAACTTTACCAAGTGGACCTTATAGATCCTAGCTCGGTCCAACAAAAGAAGATGCCCGAATCTCTTCGTGACACCCGCTTGAGGACACTTTTTGCCTTGGTTCAATTATGCAACGACCCGAATCTCTTCGTGATCATTAAAGGTTCTCTCAAACTCTTTTTGCATCACTCAAGCCGTGTTTCGAACCCGCCCCTCTCGAGGTCTTAGGTCTAACATGAACACTTACAAGTGATCAGCTTGTCCGCGTTGAGATAACGTCCCGACTTAGAATGACCAAACGAGAAAATATTAAAAGATAAAAACACCCAAATTGTTACATTTAGGCCTCTCGGGCTTTGCTCGCACCCACACCCAAGGATGGGGTTTAGCTACTGCCCATACCAGAAAACAGAAGGTAAAAGATGTTGAAAATAAACTGCATTTGATTTAAAAACAGAAGGCTATGTTAAGCAGTCGCCTCTGTGGCTACGGAACACGTAATAAAAATTACAGAATGTAAACTGCAGTAAATTAAATTACACTAAGTTAAAAACTACAATCCTAAGATAGAACTTGAAGAGAGAATACTGGAAATCAGAATGTAATGTGTTGTGAATTCTATATCCCAAGCCTTGCTCCTTGCCCCTTGATATAGTAGAAAAGTGGTGGTCTTTGTCCAAAGGTTAGATCACCTTTATGCTTTTTGCTTATTTTATTCATTTCACCATTTCCTACTTTTCCTCCTTGTTGGTGGCTGACTTTTTCATGTCTCTCATGCCTCCATGCTGGATTTGACTCTTCATATTAAAATATTCTGAAAATTCCTTCAAGATACTGTACATACAGACTTGACACTGTGATGACGTCCCACTTTAAAAATTCCTTAAAAACACGACTTTTTAGCTATTTCTTGTCTTAATGGGTAAATAAGGCAAAAAGGATTATTTAGGTGTCAAATGGATGTTTCGAAAGGGGTTAGATGAGAAAAAGGGTGCTAAAAGAATGAAAATAACATGGAGAAAACGAGGGTTATCAATAATCTATAAAAAATCATACATCTAGATATAATAAATGTAACCATTGAAATTTATGTATTATAAGAAAATATATTACTCCATCTCATAAATCTTTACCACCTCTTATCCTATTTCTCTTCCAAATTCATCATATATCCTATCGGCCATTATCTGACGACCCATATTAGCGGCTCACAACATTTTCTGACGACCACCGCTATTAACGGCCTCTGGCAAATTTTGTTATCCAAATTAAATAGGGATAGTTATCCATGTCAACCCTAATTAGCGATCCATGTCTTTGCCCCTAAATAGCAATCCCAATTAAAATGGTAACCCCTAAATAGCAACCCCAATTAAATTGGTAACCCTTAAAAAACGATCAATTGCTTTGCCAAATAGGGGTCAATTGACTGGTGCATGTTTTTGACAACGATCCATTTCTTTGGCACATAGCGATCCCTTTTCTTTGTCGGTGGTTTTGGTCGTGAGCCGCTAATATGGGTTGTTGAATAGCGACCGGCGAGGAATATAATGAATTTAGGAAAGAAATAAAGTAAGAGGTGAAATCGATTTATAAGACGGGACAAAATAATTATTTTCTCTATAATAACAAATGATTATTTTGGTTTTTCTTAAAAAAAAAAACTTTTACTATAATAAAGATTGTACTCATAAAAATATAAAAATATATATGACAAAAACCGGAATAAGACAAAAAGTTGTTTTTATGGATTCTTGAATTATTTGGATGTCACGCCACCGTTACACGTGTCGCCTTCTACATGAGTGGGACTACTGTCAGTTGGACGGATGTTAATCCTATACCGGCTCCACACAATCCATCCTCATCATAATAATACCATTTACATCCCTCTATTATTTATCTTTTGCTACAAAAGATCACTTAACTTTGAAAAACCGACACATTGGATCCTTTCTTTTAGTGAAACTGACTTATGTTAACTTTGTGGAGTCCATGAATTACACAATTTAAGAAATTTTTTATTATTTGACTTAAGTGGAGGAATTGAATCCTATCAAGTAAACAAATGGTCAAATTCAATCAATTTTTATTCCAATTTTTTTCAGAGTCAAATCTCGTTGATGGATTCTAATTCTATCAAATTTCATTTCAATTTATTTCAAAGTCAAATCTAGTCGATGAATTCCAATTCCATCAAATTCCATTATTAGAACCAAACACCCCCTAAGTTATTACTTTGTAATTTATTCAAATTTGAATTATCTTAATTGGATTGAAAAGAACTTATATTACACAAATAGTACATAGGGTTGGATCCGGTGAAAAATGTCAAATTTGATGAAGAGAGGTTATCAATTATTGGATGAAACTAGATGAAAATTAGGATGAGATGCATTAGAATGCACAACCGATTTTTTATTTTTTATGATGCGATTCCTCATTCGTACAAAGGTATTTGATTAAAAGTGATCAACGATTTAAAAACGATTCTCACTAAAATTGGTATTTCTCATATGATCTCATGCATTATTACATATCTCACGCATATACAATAAACTTAAATTGTAAATCCAAAACTTTTTATTTTTAATCTCTTTTATAATATCTTTCAATCTTTTTTTAATCCCGACAATCTATTACTATAGGACATCAGTTCTAATAACTTACGACCGCAATTATTATGTACGTCTTAATTTAAATTCTTTACATCTTTCAAAGTCTCAACCAGAACATGATAACTCTCATTGTATCATACTTGTTGCAAATATCTTATACAACAACCGCTGGTTTTTTATAATTTAAAAGTTTAACTAATTTAATTTAATTTAATTTAATCATTAATTGCAACAAAACAAAAAATAAAAAACATATTTGAGAAGAGGGGGTTTGGTCCGCGTAGCCTCCGTGCCAGCTGTATGGCCACATTTCCGTGGTTTGCATTCCTCAGTCTCACTTGGCCCCACCCCCAGCCGCTTACATTTCGTTTTTCACTCATTTAGTCCCTCTTAAATAAGAAATTCTCAATTTAGTCCCTGTACTTTTCAATGTATGAGAACTCAAACCCCTTCAATTGGTCCCAAACTTATTAATAGTGTAATATTTACAAGATTCAATGATTTTTGGTATATCATGTATTTAATATTGAGTTTATTTCTTAATACTCAGCATTTCAAGATCAAATCCCTTGAAATTCTTAGACACTTATTTATGTGTTGATTATAATGACTTACAAAGTTTGTCAAAATATACATAAATACTGGTTTTTATAATCAACACATAAATAAGTGTCTAAGAATAACGATTAGTTCAAATAACGATTTTGCTAGTGGCTTAATCTAAATTCTAGGTCGTTTTTTTTTTTCAAACTTATCTCTTCCTGTTAAATAACATGCCTAATCCATTTATCAAATACCACATCAAAAAGAACTCTTCCTAATTTATATAGATAAATTAACCCCATTAAGAGTGTTCTTCATACAAACATGAATCAACGAAAAACAAACTAAACAACTTTTTAGACATGCATTTTAAGAGTAATTATTGAGTTTCAATTAATTAAACTAAACAAAAAAAATAGATAGTTGGCGATAGTTAAAAGATTATCGAAGGTAAATATAAACACGCACTTTCTTCGAGCCAATTTTGTTAAACCAAGAAAGATGACAATGTAACTTATCACTTATGTTTGAAATCCGGGTTAAATGTGCACTTTCTATACTTTACAAGGACCAATTTGTAAAATATAAATATCCATGAAAATTTTACATTCATTTGATTTCAAACAACCTTCTTCATCACTCTTTCTCTCTCTAAAACCCACACGCATATGCGTTGCTTATTCAAAAACGTAGAGAGAGAAAGAGAGAGATTAGTTTCAAAACACGCACTTCACACACACACTGTTTAGCCATTTTCGTCTAACATCATCATTACAATATTCTTCCACTTTGGAAGTTGTTGAAGAAATCTAGACTAAAAATTCGTTGAAAATTAACAAACTGAATTCGGTGCTCTTATTAATCAATGGCGGAGAAGAACGAAGCGGTTGAAAGCGATCAAAATGTTGCCGTAACGGTGACGGAATTGAAGGAGGAATTACGGCGAATTGTTCAATCGATCGTTGAGGATTCGTCGTCGATCGATGAAGAAGATGAGGTTCGATTTACGGAGCGTGTTCAGAAAGCAAATGAGATTTTGCAGGATTTGAGAGTTTTGATAGAAGGAAGAAAACCTAACAATGGCGGTACAACGACGTCGTCGTCTATGGCTTCTTGTCCTCAAGAATTTGTTTGTCCTCTGTCTAATAAACTGATGAGAGATCCTGTTATCATCTCTTCCGGCCAGGTAAATTAATTAATCACTCTGTTTAATTAATCGTTAATTTTCGTGGTTAATTTTGCATAATTCTGTTGAAATTAGTTCATAATTCTTCTAAGAAGTTGTTGATTATTGTTCATTTTGATAATTCTCTGTTTAGATTCTTACTTTCAGTTTCTATTAAGTACATTTTGAAATTTATGATCCAAACAATTGAATTATATTATTATAGTTCATTTGTATTTAACAATTACATGTGATTTTAGTTTTCTTATTTAACTATTCGTTAATTTTTGTCATTTTGGTGATTATTTTGCATAATTCAGTTGAAGTTCTTTCATAATTCTTCTAATGTGTTGTTAATTCTTCTTCATGTTATTTAGATTTTTACTTTTAATTTTTGTCAACTACATTTTGAAATTTATAACATAATCTAATTGTATTATGCACGTGTGATTTTTTATGTGATTTTAGTATAAATTCATATATATTATTCGATCTTCTACGGGATTTAAGTATAAATACAGATATTATTAGATTGTTTTCTTATTTAGCTAATGTGACTATTTTTGTAATAATATAATGTTAAATTTTCTAAAACAAAAAGGATTTGTGAACCAGATGCAATATTTTTATTGATTTTGACTTGTGTATAAAAATTCTATAGAAACTATAAAAAAATTTGTTTGATAATTTTGTGATTTAACTCTGTAAATTTTAATTCTTTCATGACTTTCTTGTAATAATTTGATTTTTTTGGTAATAATTTGGAGACATATGATCGGTATAATTAATGTTAAAATATTGAAAATAGATAAGAACTAAATGTAATTTTTGTTGTTGTTGCAAATTTTGACTTTTAAATCTTTATAGATAATTTGTTGGATATTTTGCTTTAATTTTGTGATTTAGCTCTCTTAATATATTTTTTTCATTTGTATTAATTTGATTATTTTGGTAATAATTTGCAGACATATGATCGGTATATGATCCAACAATGGTTAAAATCTGAGAAAAGGACGTGTCCTAAAACTGAAGAAGTTCTTACGCATACGATTTTAACACCAAATCACTTGATCAAAGAGTTGATAACACAATGGTGTAAAGATAATAATGTCGAACTTCCGAAACAGTCTGATGAAAACCCGTTAATCAAAGCCGATCGTGCTCATCTCATCGATCAAATAAGCAAACTATCGGCCACGCTGTCTGATCAAAAAGAGGCTGCGAGAAGGTTACGATCGTTGACAAGGACATCCTCATCTTTCCGGGCATTATTTGGTGAATCCGATGAATATATACGTCAACTGGTTATTCCATTGTCGGTATTTAAACCCGAAAGTGAAATCGACGATGAGCTTCAGGAGGATTTGATCACGATCCTTTTGAATATTTCCATTCACGAGAGTAACAAGAAACTCGTGGCCGAAACCCCAAGGGTTATACTAGTTCTAATCGACGCTCTGAGATCGAAAAAAGTCGAAACGAGATGCAATGCGGCGGCCACACTTTTCACGTTATCGGTTATTGACTCGAACAAGGCGCTCATCGGGGAAGCGGGTGCTCTGAAACCGCTTTTCGAGCTTTTGGAAGAGGGGCAGCCGTTGGCGATACACGACGTGGCTTCGGCGATCTTTAAATTGTGTATGGCTCATGAAAACCGATCGAGAGCTGTTAAATTCGGTGCGGTGAAGGTTGTTTTCAAAAAAATAGCGAATAGGGTTCATGTGGAGGAGTCGTTACCGATACTTGACATGCTTTCGAACAATCGAAGGGCGATCGAGGAAATGCACGATTTTGGGGCAGTTTCGGTTTTGATTGCTTTGATGAAAGAGAGTAGTAGTGAACAAGAGAAGGAAAATTGTATCGCGACTCTTTACAACATTTGTTATAACGATCGAACGAAATGGAAGGAGTTGAGAGATGAAGAGAAGGCTTACAAGATTCTATCTGAGCTCGTTCAAAATGGGACGAAGAGGGCTAAGAGAAAAGCCGGTGAGTTGCGTGATAGGGTATGTGGTTCGGTTAACCGAACCCATACCACGTGACGTGAGCGTGGTGGGTTGTAAAAGTTTTGTAAATTCGACATCAGTGTAATGTCGGGTTTGAGTTTTCGTTAACGTTTTTGGGTTCGATTTTGTAAATCTGTTAGCGAAAATCTTTGCTTATAATACGAAGATGTATAGAGGTTAAATGGTTTCAAATCAGAGGATATTTGGTGGTGTATTAGTTCTTATCATTCATTTGATTGCTTGCTTATAATACGAAGATAGATGTTATAGGGTTACATGGTTTCAAATAAAAGGATATATCCTGCATTAGTTCTTATCATGCATTTGTTTTGCATTGTAAGTATTAGGGTTCGTTTACTAAATATTTACCTTGTAATTAACCTAACCGGATGAATACGTAAAAGGCTAAGAATAAGGATAGATGATAACTGATCCCAAGCCCATATCCAACTTAAAATCTCCAATTTATTGGCCTAATAACTTCGAGTCCAACGTAAACCATCGATGGAAATTATTGGTACTCCTTACATGTTTATTAGACCTGTCCTAAATCTTATGTCCGGTAACCGTTCAACGTGAGATCTGCTTAAGATGTTACAAATATCCACCTTGAAGACTCATCTTACTCGATGAGGTTTTCCATTACAATACCATTTGTAAATTGTAATACCCCTAGCACAAATCAACAAGTTGACCCAATAACTTCGAGTTCAACTTAAAACATGGTAGAAGTTATTGATAGCGTACAACTCGAGGTTTATAAGAAGCTCACAAAAAGGTATATTATTGCGTATGATACACTTTGATAAAGTCATGTATGAATAAAGTTGTCCGTGTGGACTAATTTGTCCGTATGTATTGGGAAATTTTTGTTTGAGAGGATTTTTTTTTTGTTGATGAGAGAACAGGTTTTTAACTCGAAGGGACAAATTTGGAAGAAAAAAAAAACTTGTCTTTCTGCATAAAGCACCTCCCTAGACGCTTACTGAATAAGTCACTTTCTATATCATTAAACTCATTAAACTTATGTATAGCTGAACGAATAAGCTATAAACCCCATTATTAAACCGCTAACAAACATGCCCTAAGAATGCTGAATCTTATCGAAATATTTCAAAGAAATTTCATTGCCATAGGCCCACAACACATATAAATATATATCTACTTTCTTGCTTAGTGTATTGTTGCTAAAGATGCACCAAAAACCGGTTCTCCCGAACCCGATAAAAAAAAAACCCGAAACTGGTTCTTCGAAAAACCGGTTTTAGTACCCGGTTCGGGTCTCACCAGACCCGGTTATGGGGACCGGTTCTATAGATTTTAGCCGGGCCGGTTCAAAGACCGGTTCTCAGGACCCGGTTCCGGACCCGATTTTAATGGTATAAATTTAATTATATATATTTATTTAATTTGATGGTATAAATTTAATCTATATTATATTCAAACAATATTTATGTTTACAAGTTTAATTATATACAAATGTATTTTATATAATTAATTAGTTATATGGTATAAAGAAATTAAAAAAAAACAACACAAAAAGCAGGGTTTTTAGAGGTTTTTTAAACCCGATTCGGTTCTTACCCGGAACCGGTTCCACCGGGTAGGGTTTTTTGGGTTCAGAACCAATTCTTCTCAGACCCTGTTCTTCTTAAACCCGGTTCTTGTTTGGGCCAAAAAACCGGTTCAATTCTGACCCGACGTTTTTGCATCTCTAATTGTTGCACCTAAGGCCCTAACCAACCCAATTTGAATTTGAGTCAGGGTGTGTACTTGGGCCTTATCCAAGGGCCGATTTGGAATTTTTGAATTGAACTTTGGTAAAAACTAAAAACTAATGGGTATCAAAAGAGTTTTCTTTTTTTAAGTCAAAATCAATTCGAATATTTTTAGTAGCTTAAGTAGTTTTATATGTCTCACAAGTCACAACAACTCATAAGTTTAAATAACGATCGTTGCTAGTGGCTTGATCCAAAAGGTCATTTTTTGTTCAAACTTATCTATTCCTATCAAATAACATGCCTAATCCATTTATGAAATACCATGTCAAATAAAACTCTTCCCAATTTATATAGATAAAGTAACTTCATTAAGTGTTTTAAGAATAATTATTATGTATCAATTATCAAATAATTAAAAATTAAATTATAAAAATAGATAGTTGACCATAGTCAATGTTTATAGAAGGTAATGTAACAAATTCTCCAAAAACTAACCAATTATTTGTTAGCCAAGAGAGATGACAAAGTAACATATTTTTGAAATCTGATTTAAATATGCACTTTCTATTTTTCAAGGACCAATTTGTAAAATATAAATATCCTGATAAATTACATTCATTTCCCACGCCTTCCTTTCTCTCTCTAAAACACAGCAACCTTCTTCATCACTCTTTCTCTCTCTAAATGTAGAGAGAGAAAGAGAGAGATTAGTTTCAGAATTTAGGAAAAACTAGAGTTTGAAAACACGCACTTCACATTTCACACACAGTGTTTAGCCACTTTCGTCTGTAACATCATCATTACAATATATTCTTCCACACATTCTCTCTGTTAGTTGTTGAATTTTGAAATCTAAAAGCTGAATTCTGTTAGTTAATCAATGGCGGAGAAGAACGAGGCGGTTGAAAGCGATCCGAACGTTGCCGTGACGGTGACGGAATTGAAGATCGAATTACGGCGAATTGTTCAATCGATCGTTGAGGAATCGTCGTCGAGCGATGAAGAAAATGAAGAAAACGAGAAACGATTTAAGGAGCGTGTTGAGAAAGTGAATGAAATTTTGCAGAATTTGAAGCTTTTGAACGAAGGAAGAAAACCTAACTATGGCGGTTCTATGCCTGCTTGTCCTCGAGAATTTCGTTGTCCTCTGTCTAATGAAATGATGACAGATCCTGTTATCATCTCTTCCGGCCAGGTAATTAATTAATCGCTCTGTTTGATTAATCGTTAATTTTCGTGGTTCGTTTTGCATAATTCTGTTGAAATTAGTTCATAATTATTGCAAGAAGTTGTTGAATGTTGATTCTTCTTCATGTTGATAACTTCCTAATTAGATTCTTAGTTTCAGTTTCTATTAAGTACATTTTGAAATTTATGATCAAGTATTCTACATGATTTTGATGTAAAATTACATCAATATAGAAAATCTAAGGTGAAATTAGTTCAGTAAGAAGTTGTTGATTCTTCTTCATGTTAATAACATCCTGTTTAGATTCTTACTTTCAATTTGTATTAAGTACATTTTGAAATTTATGATCATGTATTGCAGAATGTGATTTTCTACATGATTTTGATGTAAAATTACATCAGTGTAGATAATCTATGATGAAATTAGTTCATAATTCTTGTTAGAAGTTGTTGATTCTTCTTTCATTTTGATAATTCTCTATTTAGATTCTTACTTTCAGTTTCTATTAACTACATTTTGAGTTTTATGATCAAGTATTGTACAATGTGTTTTTTCTACATTGATGTAAAATTACATCAATGTAGAGTCTAAATAGATGTAATTTTTTTAGTGATTTTCACTTTTGAAATTTTGTTTTATAGAACTTATAAAGAATTTGTTTGATAGTTTTCTCACTTTCAATTTCTATTAAATACATTTTGAAGTTTATGATCCAAACAATTGGATTATATAATGACATGTGATTCTCTACTGTAAAAATATTATTCGATTATTTTTAATAATACACTGAATGTTAAAAGTTCTAAAAGAAAAAAGTTTTGGAACTAGATTTAATTATTGTTAGCGATTTTCACTTTTAAATCTTTGTTTTGTATAAATTATAAAGAATTTATTTGATAGCTTTCTGATTATATTTATGATTTAGCTCTCTTGATTGTATTCTTTCATGGTTATTTTTGCATTAATTTGATTATATTGGTAATAATTTGCAGACATATGATCGGTGTATGATCCAAGAATGGTTAAATTTTGAGAGTACGTGTCCTAAAACTAAAGAAGTTCTTACGCAAACGATTTTAACACCAAATCACTTGATTAAAGAGTTGATAACACAATGGTGTAAACATCATAATGTCGATCCGAACCCTTTTGGACCCTCTGATGAAAACCCGTTAACCGAAGCCGATCGTGCTCTTTTCGTCGATCAAATACGCAAACTATCGACCACGTTGTCTGATCAAAAAGAGGCTGCGAGAAAGTTACGATCGATGACTAGGAGATCCTCATCTTTCCGGGCATTATTTGGTGAATCCGGTGAATATATACGTCAGCTGTTAATTCCATTGTTGGAAATTAAACCCGAAAGTGAAATCGATGATGATCTTCACGAGGATTTGATCATGATCCTTTCCAATATTTCCAATCACGAGAGTAACAAGAAACTCATGGCCGAAACCCCGTGGGTTATATCTGTTCTAATCGACGCTCTGAGATCGAGAAGAGTCGAAACGAGAAGTAATGCGGCGGCCGCGCTTTACATGTTATCGGCTATCGATTCGAACAGGGCGCTCATCGGGGAAGCGGGTGCTCTGAAACCGCTTATCGAGCTTTTGGAAGATGGGAAGCCGTTGGAGATAAAAGACGTGGCTTGGGCGATCTATAGATTGTGTAGGACTCCTGAAAACCGATTGAGAGCCATTAAAGACGGTGTGGTGAGGGTTGTTTTCTACAAAATTTGGAATGGGGTTCATGTGAACGAGTCATTACCGATACTTGAGATGCTTTCGATCGATCAAAGGGCGATCGAGGAAATGTGCAATTTTGGGGTGGTTTCGGCTTTGATTGATTTGATGAAAGAGAGTAGTGATCAAAAGAAGGAAACTTGTATTGCGATTCTTTACAACATTTGTTATAACGATCGAAGGAAATGGGAGGGGTTGAGACATGAAGAGAAGGCTTACGGGACTCTAACTGAGGTCGTTCAAAATGGGACGGAGGGGGCTAAGACAAAAGCGCGTGAGTTGCGTGATTGGGTATGTGGTTCGGTTAACTAAACCCATACCACGTGACGTGAGCGTGGTGGGTTGTAAAAGTTCTGTAACTTCGACATCAATGTATGTCGGGTTTGAGTTTTCGTTAACATTTTTGGGTTCAATTTTGCAAATTTCTTAGAGAAATCTTGCTTATAATACGAAGATGTATAGGGGTTAACTGGTTTCAAATCAAAGGATATTTGGTGGTGTTTCAAATCAAAGGATATTTGGTGCATTAGTTCTTATCATGCATTTGTTTTGCATTGTATGTATTAGGGTTCGTTTACTAAATGTTTACCTAGTAATTAACCTAACCGGATGAATATGTGAAAGGCCGAGAATAAGGATAGATAGTCTTATATGATAACTGATCCCAAGCCCATATCCAACTTACAACCTCCAATTTATTGGCCTAATACCTTCGAGTCCAACGTAAAGCATCGGTGGCAATTATTGGTACTCCTGGCGTGTTTATTACATCTATCCTAAATCTTACATCCGGTGACCGTTCAACATCGGATTTGCCTATGATGTTACAAATATCCACCTCGAAGACTCAACTTACTCGATGAGGTTTTCCCCACCATCCCGAATTCCCGATAGTACAAGTATCAATTAGAATAACGTTTGTAAATTGTAATACCCCTAGCCTAAAGTAACAGGTTGAGCCAATAACTTTGAGTTCAACTTAAAACATGGTAGAAGTTATTGATAACGTACAACTTGAGGTTTATAAGAAGCTCACAAAAAGGTATATTATTGCATATGATACAGTTTTGATGAAGTCATGTATGAATAAAGTTGTCTGTATGGAGTAATCTGTCTGTATGGATTGGGACAATTTTGTTTGAGAGGGTTTTTTTCTTGACGAGGGAAACATGTTTTTAACTCGAAGGGACAACTTTGGAAAAAAAAACTTGTCTTTCTACATAAAGCACCTCGCTAGACGCTTACTGAATAAGTCACTTTCTATATCATTATGCCAATACCAAACAAATCATGTATAGTTGAATGAATAACCTATAAAACTCATTAAACTCGTTAAACCGCTAACAAACAATCCCTAAGAATGTTGAATCTTATCGAAATATTTCAAAGAAATTTCATTGCCACAGGCCCACAGCCCATATTAAGATATATCTACTTTCTTGCTTAGTGTATTGTTGCTAGAGATGCACAAAAAAACCGGTTCTCCTGGACCCGATCAAAAAAACCCGAAACAGGTTCTTCGAAAAACCGGTTCTGGCATACCCGGTTCGGGTCTCACTAGACCCGGTTCCGGACCCGATTTGAAGACCCGATTTTGATGGTATAAATTTAATTATATGTATTTATTTAATTTGATGGTATAAATTTAAAAGTTTAATTATATATAAATGTATTTTATATAATTAACTAGTTATATGGTATAAAGAAATAATAAAAAACAGGGTTTTTAAAGGTTTTTTAGACCCGGTTCGATTCTTATCCGGCATGGTTTTTTGGGTTTAGAACCGGTTCTTACCCGACCCGGTTCCTTCTCAAACCCAGTTCTCGTTTAGGCCAAAAAATCGGTTCAATTCCGACCCGGCGTTTGTGCATCTCTAATCGTTGTCCCTAACCAACCCAATTTGAATATGGGTAAGGGTGTGTACTTGGGCCTTGTCCAAAGGCCGATTTGAAATTTTGGAATTGGATAATTATACTTGGTAAAAACTAATGGGTAATTGGATATCAAAGAGTTTTTTTTAGTCAAAATCAATTCAAATATTTTTTAGTAGCTTAAGTAGTTTTATATGTCTCACAACTCATTAGTTTAAATAACGATCGTTGCTAGTGGCTTGATCTAAAAGGTCATTTTTTTTTCAAACTTATCTCTTCTTATCAAATAACATGCCTAGGATAAGGTTCAAACGAGAAGCATGTCAATTTAAGAGAACGTGAGAAGCAATCTTAGCCTTTCATCTCGTGGATACGGTGGACGTGATCACACGGAGGATTGATGCGATTCATGGAAATGTAGAGATTATCAAAGGGAGGACCGGTCAAAGCCGCCTTTGTTAACCGAGATGAGTGGTTGAGATTGTTCCTCGCGTTTTGTTAAAAAGTTATTTTTTTTGTATGAACCTCCCTCAACATGCCTAGTCCATTTATGAAATACCGTGTCAAATAATATTCTTCCCAATTTATATAGATAAAGTAGTTTTATTGAGAGTTTTCTTCATACAGCGTGAATCAATAAAAAAATAAACCAAACAACTTTTTAGCTATGTGTTTTAAGAATAATTATTATGTATAAAATTAAATGATAAAAATAGATAGTTGACGATAGTTAAAGATTATAGAAGGTAATGTAACACATTCTCCAAAAACTAACCAATTATTTGTTAGCCAAGAGAGATGACAAAGTAACATATTTTTGAAATCTGAGTTAAGTGTGCACTTTCTAAATTTTTCAAGGACCAATTTGTAAAATATAAATATCCTGAAAAATTACGTTCATTTTCCCACGCCTTTCTTTCTCTCTCTAAACACAACAACCTTCTTCTCCATCACTCTTTCTCTCTCTAAAATGTAGAGAGAGAAAGATATATAGAGAGAGAGAGAGAGAGATTAGTTTCAAAACACGCACTTCACATTTCACACACAGTGTTTAGCCATTTTCGTCTATAACATCATCATTACAATATAATCTTCCACACTCTCTCTGTTAGTTGTTGAATTTTGAAATCTAGAAGCTGAATTCGGTGCTCTTATGTGTGTTAGTTGTTAATCAATGGCGGAGAAGAACAAAGCGGTTGAAAGCAATCCGAACGTTGCCGTGACGGTGACGGAACTGAAGATCGAATTACGGCGAATTGTTCAATCGATCGTTGAGGAATCGTCGTCCATCGATGAAGTAGAAGATGAAGGAAATGAGGTTCGATTTAAGGAGCTTGTTCAGAAAGCGAATGAGATTTTGCAGGATTTGAAGATTTTGATAGAAGGAAGAAAACCTAACGATGGCGGTGGAACGACGTCGTCGTCTATGGCTTCTTGTCCTCGAGAATTTCTCTGTCCTATTTCTAATAAACTGATGAGAGATCCTGTTATCGTCTCTTCCGGCAAGGTAATTAATCAATCACTCTGTTTAATTAATCGTTAATTTTCGTGCTTATTTTGCATAATTCTGTTGAAATTAGTTCATAATTAGTTCATAATTCTGTTGAAAGTAAGAAGTTGTTGATTCTTCTTCATTTTTGATAATTCTCTATTTAGATTCTTACTTTCAGTTTCTATTGGATACATTTTGAAATTTATGATCAACTAGTGTTACAATGCGATTTTCTACATGATTTTGATGTAAAATTACATCAATGTAGAAAATCTAAGGTGATTTTGATGTAAAATTACATCAATGTAGAAAATCTAAGGTGATTTTGATGTAAAATTACATCAATGTAGAAAATATAAGGTGATTCAACCATAATTCTGTTGAAATTAGTTCAAAATTCTTGTAAGAAGTTGCTGATTCTTCTTCATGTTAATGACTTCCTATTTAGATTCTTACTTTCAATTTGTATTAAATACCTTTTGAAATTTATGATCATGTATTGTACAATGTGATTTTCTACAATGATTTTGATGTAAAATTACATCAATGTAGAAAATCTAAGGTGATTCAACTGTTTTCTTATTAAACATTAAAATATCTAAGTAGAGTAGTTAGTTTTTGGAACTAGATGTAATTATTTTTAGTGATTTTGACTTCTGAATCTTTGTTTTATAGAAATTATAAAGAATTTGTTTGATAGTTTTCTCACTTTCAATTTCTATTTAATACATTTTGAAATTTATGATCCAAACAATTCGAATTGTATTATATAATGACATGTGATTTTCTACTATAAAAATATTATTCGATCGACTTTTTATTTTCAATAATAAAAGGATGTTAAAATTTCTAAAACAAAAAAGTTTTGGGACTAGATTTAGTTATTTTCAGCGATTTTCACTTTTAAATCTTCGTTTTATATAAATTATAAAGAAATTTTTGATAGTTTTCTGATTAATTTTATGATTTAGCTCTCTTAATTGTATTCTTTCATGATTATTTTTGCACTAATTTGATTATTCTGGTAATAATTTGCAGACATATGATCGGTTTGTGATCGAACAATGGTTAAAATCTGATATTTGGACGTGTCCTAAAACTAAAGAAGCTCTTACGCGTACGATTTTAACACCAAATCACTTGATTAAAAAGTTGATAACACAATGGTGTAAAGATCATAATGTCGAGCTTCCGAAACAGTCTGATGAAAACCCAACGGAGTTGATAACAGAATGGTGTAAAGATAATAATGTCGAGCTTCAGAAACAGTCTGATGAAAACCCGTTAAGCAAAGGCTATCGTGCTCTTCTCATAGAGCAAATAAGCAAACTAGCGACCACGTTGTCTGATCAAAAAGAGGCTGCGAGAAAGTTACGATCGTTGACAAGGACATCCACATCTTTCCGGGAATTATTTGGTGAATCCGATGAATATATACGTCGACTGGTAACTCCATTGTCGGAATTTAAACCCGAAATTGAAATCGACGATGAGCTTCACGGAGATTTGATCACGATCCTTTTCGATATTTCCAAACAGGAGAGTAACAAGAAACTCGTGGCCGAAACCCCGAGGGTCATACGTGTTCTAATCGACGCTCTGAGATGGAGAAAAGTTGAAACGAGAAGTAATGCGGCGGCCGCGCTTTTCACTTTATCGGCTATCGAATCGAACAACGCGCTCATCGGGGAAGCGGGTGCTCTGAAACCGCTTATCAAGCTTTTGAAAGAGGGGAAGCCGTTGGAGATAGAAGACGTGGCTTCGGCGATCCATAGATTGTGTTGGACTCATGAAAACCGATCGAGAGCCATTAAAGACGGTGCGGTGAAGATTGTTTACTACAAAATTTGGAATAGGGTTCATGTGGACGAGTCGTTACCGATACTTGAGAGGCTTTCGATCGATCGAAGGGCGGTCCAGGAAATGTGCAATTTTGGGGCGGTTTCGGTTTTGATTGCTTTGATGAAAGCAAGTAGTGATAAAAGGAAGGAAAACTGTATCGCGACTCTTTACAACATTTGTTATCACGATCGAACGAAATGGGAGGGGTTGAGAGAAGAAGAGAAGGCTTTCAGGACAATAACCGAGGTCGTTCAAAATGGGACGGAGAGGGCTAAGAGAAAAGCCCGTGGGTTGCTTGATATGGTATGTGGTTCGGTTAACCGAACCCATACCACGTGACGTGAGCGTGGTGGGTTGTAAAAGTTTTGTAAATTCGACATCAGTATAATGTCCGGTTTGAGTTTTCGTTAACGCTTTTGGATTTGATTTTGTAAATTTCTTAGCGAAAATCTTGCTTATAATACGAAGATGTATAGGGGTTAAATGGTTTCAAATCAAAGGATATTTGGTGGTGTATTAGCTCTTATCATTCTTTTGATTGCTTATAATACGAAGATAGATGTATAGGGTTACATGCTTTCAAATCAAAGGATATTTGGTGCATTAGTTCTTATCATGCTTTTGTTTTGCATTGTAAGTATTAGGGTTCGTTTACTAAATATTTACCTAGTAATTAACCTAACCAGATGAATATGTCAAAAATCGAAAATCTTATTCATTAAGATTTAAGAGTGACAAGAAGGATAGATAGTCTTATATGATAATTGATCCTAGGCCCATATCGAGTCAAACTTATAACCTTACATTTGGTGATTGTTCAACATGGATTTTGCCTAAGATGTTACAGATATCCATCTCGAAAACCCCAATGGGGCAGCCTATCGGTTAAGTGCCGGTGTTGGGAAAATACCCACCCAAGTTCGAATTCGGGGGTGAACAACCAGGTGCCACTAAGTATTAATTCCAGGGGAACATGTTTTAACTCTCGGTAAAAATTACCAAGGATGTAGTCTGGGCAAACCCAGGTGAACCTTATCTAAAAAAAATATTCACCTCGAAGAGTCATTTTACTCGATGAGGTTTTTCCCACCATCCCGATAGTACAAGCATCAATTACAATACCATTTGTAAATTGTAATACCCTTAGCACAAAGCAATAAGTTGACCCAATAACTTCGAGTTCAACTTAAAACATGGTAGAAGTTATTGATAGCTTACAACTTGACGTTTATAAGAAGCTCACAAAAAGGTATATTATTGCATATGATATAGTTTTGATAAAGTCATGAATAAAGTTGTCCGTGTGGACTAATCTGTTTGTATGGATTAGGAAAATTTTATTTGAGAGGTTTTTTTTTTTTTTTTTTTTGATGAGAGGAACATGTTTTTAACTCGAAGGGACACCTTTGCCAAAAAAAAAAAAAAAAAAAAAAAAAAAAAAAAAAAAAAAAAAAAAAAAAAAAAACTTGTCTTTCTGCATAAAGCACCTCTCTAAGAAGCTTACTGAATAAGTTACTTTCTATATACCAAACAATGATGTATAGCTGATTGAATAAGCTATAGAACCTATTAAACTCGTTAAGCCGCTAACAAACAAGCACTAAGAGTGTTGAATCTTATCGAAATATGTCTACTTTCTTGCTTGTGTATTGTAAGTTGTAACCCCTAACCAAGCCAAAGTTGAATTTGGGCCGGGGTGTGCACTTGGGCCTTGTCAAAGAGCCGATTTCGATAATTAAACTTGCTAAAAAAACTAAAAGCTAATGGGTAATTGGGTATCAAAGAGTTTTATTTTTTTAAAGTCAAAATCAAAATTTATTAGATTTAGTCAACAATAATAAATTATAACAATTTTCATAATTAAATTAGTGCATAACAAAGATTTGATGACACGTTGATACACTTTTTTCTTTTTTGGGGTTTGACCGAGGACGCTACTTTGACCACAATATGTTTGACAATTATAAAACCTTAAGGCTTAAGCACCACGAAAACGAGTTTAATATACCTACTAATATTATGTTCTAGATTGATTATATCTTAATAATATTATTATTATTTTATATAATTATCTTTGTTTAAAATACAACTTCTTTTGAGTTGCTGATTTTTTTAATTATGAAACTCATGTTTTGATTTAACAATGGAATGCCACATAGATTCTTTTTAAGAGAATTTCTTCTACGAATATTTGCAAATTCATTAAAATGGAGATTTAATAACTTTTGATGTAACAGATTTTTTAACACTTTTCTTTAGTATGAGAAAAATAAAAGACAGAAGGTAGTTATTTATGAAGGGTTTGGATTAGGGGTGAGCATTAGGCCCGAACCGGACCGAACCGGCCCGAACCCGGTTTGGGACCGGAACCGGAAACGGCCGATTCTTAGGACCGAAAACCGGACCGTATAAGTAATACCGGTTCCGGTTCCGGTCCGGTTTCGGTCCCGCTTTTCCGGTCAAAAACCCGGTTGGAACCGTGTAAATAAAATATATAGTGTGATAATTTCTTCTTCGGTCAAAAACATATTTTATTTATTTCATATTATTATTTTACTTATTTAAATATACAACTAGTCGACTATAATGAAATATAAAACATATATATATATTTATATGAGAGTTTTATACGAGAACAATAACTATTTATATAGTTAGTATCGTGATGGTCGATGGTTTTTTATCACCGTTTTTTATGGATATATATAATATATATATATAATTATATATGAGAACAATAACTATTTATATATATAGTTAGTATCGTGATGGTCGATGGTTTTTGATCGCCGTTTTTTGATGGATAAATATATATGAGAGATTTATACGAGAATAATAACTATTTATATAGTTAGTATTGTGATGATCGATGGTTTTTTGATGGATTTTTTAATAGCCGGGGTTTTTTTAAGTGCATGTTTTTTGTCGGACTTAATAATATAGTTAGAATTAGATTTTTATAAATTACCATAAGTATATTAAACGTCTCATAAACATCCGGTCCGGTCCCGGTTTTTTACCCACATATTTGGAACCGAACCCGGTTTGGAACCGGAACCGGAAATTGCCGATTGTTGGAACCGAGAACCGGACCGCATAGGTAATACCGGTTCCGGTTCCGGTGCCGGTCCCGGTTCGGTTCCGGTTCGGGCCGGTTTTTCCGGGTCTAATGCTCACCCCTAGTTTGGATCATTACACCCCCCTCTATTCTATGGAGTTTTTGACCAAATGGGTGTTTTTAAAAAACATATTTACCAAATGAGTGTTGTTTTAAACATATTTACCATTTAGGTGTAGTTTTCTATTTAATGGACTTTTAATGCCTAAATATATTTACCATTTAGGTGTAGTTTTCTATTTAATGAGCTTTTAATGCTTTTTTCTTACTTTTCTTTACTATTTTTTACTATTTTATTATTTCTGATTTTTTTAATGTTTTTTAAAGATCATATAAATAAAAGCTTATGTACGGTTAAGTAAAAAAAATATATAAAACAATAATACGGCTCTGAAAAAAATCATCTAAAAACAAACCCGTCCGAAAACCCGAACATTAAAACTGCTATAAAAATGGTGAGGAGTTTGGGTTCAGTTCGGGTTGACATTTTTTAGAACCAAATCTACCGAAAAACCCGAACATTCTAAATATATTTTTTTATTAGTGTGAGTATTAATATATACTATTAATATGTTCCAAAAAAATATATAGAAAAAAAAATCTCAATTACGGTCAAGTTTTTATTGAAAAAACAACAATAAAACTCAAGTAGTGTTAATGTTTTTATTAAAGTTTAAGTACGATTCAGGTTTTCGGTTAATGTTTTCAAGTACGGTTAATGTTTTTATAAAACTCAATAAAACTCAATTAAATCGGGTTTTCGGATCTTTTTTTTTTTTTTTAGAAGAGGTATCCCAGACCACATTGGGCCCAGACTAATCCTCGGCAATTTAGGGCCGAAGCCCGACTGCTAAAGCATGCAGCCCGGGGTCGAAGCCCCCGTACCTTCAGAATGCGTCACCCATGGCTCGAACTCGGGTTCACCACTATGTAGTGCCCAAGCATTACCACTAGGCTAACACTCATTTGGTTTTAAAGTTTAAGTATGATTCAGGTTTCAAACAGGTAGTTTGGGTAGGATGAGTTTTGCTCACTCGGAAACATTAACCGAAAACCTGAATCGTACTTAAACTTTAATAAAAACATTAACCGTACTTGAGATTTTTTTTCAATATATTTTTTTCGGAACATATTAATAGTATATATTAATATTCACATTAATAAAAATATATTTAAAATGTTCGGGTTTTTCGGTAGGTTTGGTTCTGAAAATGCCAACCCAAACTGAACCCAAACTCCTCACCATTTTTATACCAGTTTTAATGTTCGGGTTTTCGGACGGGTTTGTTTTTATATGATTTTTTTCAGAACCGTATTATTATTTTATATATTTTTTACTTAATCGTAGATAAGCTTTTTATTTATATGATCTTTAAAAACATTAAAAAAATCAGCAACAAAAAAATAATAAAAATAGTAATGAAAAGTAGGAAAAAGGCATTAAGAGTTCATTAAATAGAAAACTACACTTAAATGGTAAATATGTTTAGGCATTAAAAGTCCATTAAATAGAAAACTACACCTAAATGGTAAATATGTTTAAAACAACACCCATTTGGTAAATATGTTTTTTAAAAACACTCACTTGGTCAAAAACTCCTATTCTATGATTTGACATTATTTCAAACTTCTAGATACTTTTAGCCATATGTAAGTTAACTTTTATTATATAATAACGTGTTTTCAAACTTTTAGGTAGTTTATTATTATTATTATTATTATTATTATAGGTATAGGGGGTGTTGTCAACAATATCCATTTATGAAACAGAATTTATTTCTTATTTTTTCTTGTCAATAAGAATCTTAAAAGTTAAAAGAAAAGAATATTTAATATTTTAATAAAAACAATTTTATTGTAATATTTACATGAAAAATAAAAAAATTGTTAAAAATAATTATAAAAACTTTGTTTAGAGAATTTAATTTTATTGGATATACTTTAAAAGCATCTATAAAAGATCTTTAAAATAAGAACCGTCAAAAATCAAAATTTTGAAATAAGTTATATTTAATTTCAACAAATATTCTACTTTAAAGATTTCACTAGTTAATGGCCCGTATAATATACGGGAATTTGAAACATGTTATTTTAATTGTTTGTAAGAATTGACCTTTGCATGACAATTGTCATTACCAATTAATTACTTATGTAAACTATATGTTATACGACAATTACCATTGCCATTACAATTGCTTATTACAATCGATATTTTAGTTATCTAATACTCGTAGTTGTTAAAATTTCAAAAATTGAAAATTTTATTATTCTTTTGTCAAAAGATTCGAATTTCGTGAATGATTTTAAAACTGAAGAGATTCAGAAATAAAATATGTAGTGTTTTTGATTTTGTAGGATTTAAATAAAAAAATAATTACTTATAAATAATCTATAAAAATAGGTAGATTAAAAAGCTATAATCTTTAAATTTCAAGAATATCAACAATTGAGTTTTAAATAATATAAAATTTAATCTATATATAATAAAAGAGTAACTGGTTTGACACGTGTCGTGCTCTGGTGAACCGAATTGCCACGTGTCGCGTTCTGGTGAGCCGGTTTCGATTATCAAAACAATAAATAAAATAATGTAAAAGATAAATATCACTTTCAAAAATCCTCTACATAATTAAATCAAACGGTTTAAAAAATCCTCTACATAATTAAATCAAACATTTTAATCCAAGCTATAGACAAATATCAAAACAATAAATAAAATAATGTAAAAGATAAATATCACTTTTAAAAATACATAATTAAATGAAACGATTTAAAAAATCCTATACATATATTTGTGTAATATTTAATATAATAAATACATGTATTATTATTTTTCATTGGTGATATAAAGAATTAAAAATATTCTCTCTATTTTCAAAGTACAATTTTCTAAGAGTTTTCCAAAGTTGAAAAATCTTACTTTTCCTATTTCCTTAATTCTTAAGAAAATTCCATATAACTTGTTGGAACAAAAAAATATACTCAAACTCTTTTAAAATTTTCATTTCTTAATCCAAACTATAGATAAATATGAAAACAATAAATAAAATAATGTAAAAGATAAATACCACTTTAAAAAATCCTCTACATAATTAAATCAAACAGTTTTAATCCAAAAATACACACCTCAATCTCAATCTCAATCTATAAATACCCTTTCAATCTCTCAATATCAATCAATTGCTGCAACTCTCTTAATTAAGCCACTACCAATTACACATACACACACAAAGATAATTAATCAAACGCTCTTTAATTTTTATTTTTTTCTACACATGATGATATGATTACGATGATTCTATTCATGTTTATAGTCCAAGTTGGAGTTGTTGATTTCTCGTATGTGACTTTGTATTTATGGTCATTGATTACACTTTTTGTGTTATTTTGTATTACAAACGCTCTTCAATTTTTATTTTTTCCTACACATGATGATATGATTATGATGATTCTATTCATGTTTATAGTCCAAGTTGGAGTTGTTGATTTCTCGTATGTGGCTTTGTATTTATGTTCATTGATTACACTTTTTGTGTTATTTTGTATTACAAACGCTCTTCAATTTTTATTTTTTCCTACCCATGATAATATGATTATGATGATTCTATTCATGTTTATACTCCAATTTGGAATTGTTGATTTCTGGTATGTGACTTTGTATTTATGCTTATCTTTATTAATTCAAATATTAAACTATTCTATCTCTATCTCTTTCTCTCTATACTATAAGAATCTCTAACAACCATATGAAACATCTAAAATTACTCATTTTCATACAAATCTAATTCAAAATTATCTATTAATATAACAAACTTTATCTCATACCATCTCTACCTTTTTACCAATAATAACTCAGGAGCTAATATAACACCACAATTCATATTTATATATAAGTTTTCTGACATGATTTAATTTTTTAAAAGTATTCCATGTATTACACGGGATCAAAACTAGTTACTTATAAATAATGTATAAAAATACCTAGGTTAAAAAGATGAAATCTTTAAGTTTCAAGAATATCAAGAATAGAATTGTAATAAAAATCTAAACAAATTAATTTATATCTAATTTTAATAATGTAGTTAAATTAAAAATATTCAATATTAAACTCATTTTGAAAGTATTGTGGAGACGATTATAATGATATAATTTATTAAAAAGAAAAAAAAATTTTAATATATTTTAGTTAAGATATATTATTATCTTAATATGATAAGGATGTAAAGTGAAAGATGAGAAACTAATGGATAAAAAGTAATTTAATCAAATAATTATTAGAATAAAAATGTAAATTATAAAGATAATTATGGTATTAAAATAATAAGAATAATTGATGACATCATCATTTGATAATTCTTTTTTAATTGGCCAATCAAATTGCTCAATTTCATAATCATGACATCAACAAAAACCCCTTTTTAATATATATATATATATATAGATTACCAATTATAATTATTTTAATAAACTTTTTAAAATTTGTGTATGTAAAATGATTTAATCTAATTCTTATTGGTGAATAAATTAAAAACATATTTTCCTCTTTTTCTAAGAGTTTTATAGAAAAATTTTATATTAAAAGTTTTATTTATGATTCTTTGTGAATTTTATGAACTAAATTTTGCTAACACGTGGGATTTTTTGCTTAAATGGCATCTCACGTGGCTCTCTAATGGCCAAAGGACAAGCCATGTGGCGCAATAATTTTTTAAAACATTATACAAAAAATAACTTTTCTGCAAATGTTTTAAATTTAAATAGATTCACACATTTGCTTAATGATTTAGAATAAAATGATTACATAGTCAAGATGATTAAAGTGAAAAATAAAAATATAATTTGTTGATAATTATTTAAAATAAATTTGAGATGTCAAAATCATTTTAATAATTTTAAAGTTACTAAGAGGTTCACCTTTTATTAATTTAGAGGTAACGTTTTAGGGACATTTTCAGCAACTCTATTTAAATGAGAAAATAAAAGTAATTTTATACTCCTACAATTATGCTATTTTGTATGCTAAAATAAAAATGAAATGTGAGAAATCGTTAAAAATATTTAAATTTAGAAAAATTTCTTAAATTCTATCAAAAAGAGAAAACAATATTTATTGTTGTTTCCCCATTAAAAAAGCTTGAAAATGGATATATAGAAAGAGAAATAATATTTTATTTGAATATTGTATTAATATAATAAATGTTAAGATTACTAAAATAGAGTAGTTGTTTAAGATGAATATATATATTTTTAGATATTTTGAATTTGGTATTTAATTATTAAAAAAAATATAGCATAGCTGTTAAAGATGTTCTAACAAAACTATTAGACTATCCATACAAATGCCTGGGGCTGGGCAGGTTGACACCCAGCGGGCTGGATGGCTTCAGCAGCATCTGCTACGGGGCCTGCGGGCTGGGGCGACATCGGGTTCAAGCAGTATGCCCACATCGTTGTGTTGTATTTAAATAATAGAGAAGTGCTTGATAAGGTTCGGGTACTAATTAGAAAGAGCTTCAAAGGGCTTATTATGAATCTAAATGTCGCTGATATGACGGTCAGGTTAATTGAACCGGAAGAGTTCTGGTACCCGTAGCCTTAAAAAAGGTAAATAAGAATATATCAAAATTGTACATTTTTAATAGAATAATATTGATGAATAGCATAGCATATACCTAATAACTATGCGAATAAATGAATTGTGTTAAAAAAAGCCTTCATATTTGAATAACCTTCTAGAAGCTCACCTCCCATTTTGACTTTTCCACCCCCACTGCTTTCCTAAGCAAAGTTAAGGTAAAAAACCCTCCCCCCCACGCATTTCACCAACCAACCACCCCCATATATAAACCCAAAACCCTCCCCAAAATCCATCAAAAATCAAACCTAACAAACAAACAAACAGATTTCATCTCTAATGGAGGAGCTCCAGGACGACTACAAAGTCCCCATACTGAACATGGAGAACCTGAAGGTGTTATCGCCGTTAGGCCGAGGTGCAAAAGGCGTGGTGTTTCTGGTGCGAAATGAAGCTTCTGGAGATGGAGAATTGCTTGCTTTGAAGGCGATCTCGAGAGCTTCGATTGCGAAGAAGGCGAAGAACAAGGAGAGTGATGGTGATGAGTACAGAAGAGTTTGGTTGGAGCAGGAGGTTTTGCGACGGTGTCAACATCCGTTGCTGCCGAAGCTCCGTGGTGTGTTGTCGACTGAGAGTATTGTAGGATACGCCATTGATTACTGTCCAGGTCGTGATTTGAATTATCTAAGGAAGAAGCAGACGGAAAAAATGTTCTCCGATGATCTAATCAGGTAAATTTTATATATTCCATTCGAGCTTGCGATCGTAAATCAAACGCTACGTAAACATTAATCGATAAATCGTATTGCATTTCGTGATTGAATAATTTCATTAGTTTCAGCGTTTCGTTTCCGTTTTCGTGAAGCGAATCGTTAATCTGTAACGATTTCCTTTGATTCAATCGCGTTTGCATAATTTGTGATTTCGTTTCCGGTTTCAACAAATCGCATTGCATTTTTTTGTGATTGATTGAATAATCTGATCAGTTTCATCATTTTCGTTTCAGATTTCGTGAAGCTGAATCGCAAATCTGTAACGATTTCTTTTGATTCAATTCAATCGCATTTTGCATAATTTCTGATTTCGTT
This sequence comes from Centaurea solstitialis, assembly GCA_030169165.1. Classification (NCBI taxonomy): domain Eukaryota; kingdom Viridiplantae; phylum Streptophyta; class Magnoliopsida; order Asterales; family Asteraceae; genus Centaurea; species Centaurea solstitialis. Next base: position 43,015,502 of record CM058044.1, read on the forward strand.
TCCGATTTCGACAATCGCATTTGCATTTTCTGTGATTGATTGAATAATTTGATGCACTTTTTGTGATTGATTGAATTATTTGATGCACTTTTTGTGATTGATTGAATAATTTTGCGATTTCGTTTTTGATTGATGATTTCATTTCGTTGATTTTAGGTTTTACGCTGCCGAATTGATACTTGCGTTAGAATATCTTCACGGATTGGGGATCGTTTACAGAGATTTAAAGCCGGAAAACGTCATGATCCAAGAAAACGGACACCTAATGCTCGTCGACTTCGATCTGTCCGCAAAACTCTCTCCAAAACCTCCATCAAAACCTTCCATAACTCCACCTTCAACAAAACCTGCAACAAATTCAAATTCAAAACCTAATCCACCACCAACAAAGAAGAAGAAGAGAAGGCTATTTTCGTCATTTTACACCTGTTTCGTACCTCCTATCTCTGCGCACGACTCGGTCCACCCGGCCGAGTCAGTCAACTCGGTCGACTCAGTTTCCAAATCGAACTCGTTCGTCGGAACGGAAGAATACGTGTCGCCGGAGATGATCCAAGGCAACGGCCACGACTACGCCGTGGACTGGTGGTGCCTCGGCGTCGTTTTACACGAGATGCTGTACGGAACGACGCCGTTTCGTGGAATCAACCGGAAGGAGACTTTCTACCGGATTCTGTCAATGACGCCGGAGCTCGTCGGAGAACCTACGCCGTTGAGGGACCTGATCCGTAGGTTGCTGGAGAAGGACGCGAAGCAGAGGATAACTGCACCGGAGATCAAGGGGCATGATTTCTTCAAAGGCGTTGACTGGGAAAAAGTCGTCCAGATCTCGAGACCGCCGTTTATACCACCTGGACGGTTGGATGGTGATGAGGGTAAAGATGTCATTTCACAACAAATCGATATGGAGGATTTTGTGCAGGGGGTGTTTAAGGTTGACGGTGACGTCATTGGTGACGTCAGGGAGAAGGAACGTGACCAGAATTTTTTGGTTTTCTAACTGAATTTTATGATTATTTAATTTTTTTATTCATTGGATTTAATTAATACTATTGAATATGGGGGGAGTATATTGACGAAAAGGGTGTTAAGTTTTGAAAATATATATAGTCAGAGAATTTAAGTACAAGTGGTTTAATGCAGTGAATGCTGTGAGTAGTTGTACAATAGACATTAGTAGTGTCGGCTGTTATCTTGGTGACTTGGAAAAAAAATAAGTTCTGGGATGTGGCAAAATATAATTTGAACTCGGTTAGCGTGCTCGCAAAGAGAGCGAGTATAACGATATTGAAGTTTGAAATCTGATTTTACTTTTGAGTTTTAAGAGGTGTTATTGGAACATGAATCAACAAAATTGTTTGTTCTTTGAACGGAAACATGTTTTAATATGTTTGGATATTTATCTCTTAACAATTTAACATAATATATATCGATTGAAGTGAGTATTGATATTTGATGTACAAAATGAAAAAAAATAAAAGGATGTTGACATATTTGTGAGATTATAGAGTTTAAATGTTTGGATGCCATCCTAATGTGCATCGAGTTCTCATCCAACGGTTGTTAATCATTTTTCTCGTTTCTCACCATAACCTCAATTTCTCACTTAACATCATTATAAATGTTTGGATGTCTGAATTTGGTTTGAAAACACAATGATTTTCAAGTGTAGATTCACATGACACTAGTTAAATTTTAAGAACATCAAATGTCTACTCTCAGTTTACTCAATTTTGTTCTATTGTTATGACACAGAGAATAATGATCCACTTATCTATTTATATGTCGAAAAATTATGTCTACTTCACCATAGACTCCAAGAGACATTTGCAACAAGATCCCTCATTTCCTGAAATCATCTTGATTGTTTGAAACCATCAAGAATTGCTAAGAAAACATCCATGTGAACCTTGTTTATAACTTTGTTTCAAAACAAATCTAAATGTGCCTACTCTAGCAGTTATAGAGATGTTCTTAAAAACACGTCATAATTAAAAAGTGTAAAAAGAATTTTCTTTCAGTTCTAGTGAACAATTCCATTTCTTTTATTTGAAACCCCTTTATCAAAAGGGGTTTCAGATGCCTGCCTTTCCAATTACATGCTTATTTGTGTCAACTAATGATAGGAACAAGGTGTAGTAATTAGTAATTACCTTGTTTCTGATTTAAATTGTCCTTGATCTTAGGAGGATTGAATAGAACATATATAGTCATTGACATCTCTACGGCTCTACCCCACGTTTCTTTTTACTCCATGGTGTCAAAATATTGAAAAATGTTGTAATCAAATGTTGGTGTCGGAATTTATACATCAATTATTGAAAAATGTTGAAAAATGGGTGGTGTCGGAATCCGCTTGATGAGATAGGGGTTGGGTGATTCGGATGTTGTTTCCCCCCTTTTTTTGGGCTGTTATTTTTCTGTTTGGTTTTCGTTGGGTCTCTCTCTCCGAGTCCCTTTTGTACTTTTCGTTGTTTTTAATAAAGCTTTTTCTGGGTTGCTTGGAGCGGGTGATGGCCATGCCGAAGCTCGCTCCTTGGTTCCCTTTCTTGCCGTTCAAAAAAAATCATCAATCTTGATTGAAGGCTTGATTGTGGATATACATTTAACAATTGATGTATAAATTCGTTGGAATCACCAAATAGTTCCATGAAAGATAGTGGTTTCCTTGTCAATAATCAAAATGATCACTTCCACTTTTTTTGTGAGACAAAACTTTCATGATTAGGAAACGTTCACAGTCAGCTTCAAACTTCTTCTTTATAGTACTGAAAGTACTCGAAATTTGAAAATAGCAAAATCAACTCGAGTGATTCCGTATTAATGAGAGAAACCTTTTTGAAATAGAGAACTAAAATATTTTATTTCTAATGGCCAATTCTTCTTTATACAAAAATATTTTAAACGGAATTTTTAAAAAACACTTTGAATTAGAGAGCTAAAAAGCAAAATCTTAAAAAGAATACATTTAATTCTAATAGATTTTCTATTTTAAAAACTACAACATTCATTCATTATACTATTGAAATATATAATATGTTTAATTAAATATTTTCTCTTTTTTAAACAACTAGTTTAAAAAAAAGTACTTATTAAATCCTTATGATAATAAAAGAAAATTTCTCTTACTGTCTCACATGGTAATCTTTTAGATCGTGTGTTATACATGACCCGATGTCCATCGGGTAATGTATCTATTTGCTCGGCCTCCAGCGGGAACACCATTACGGTGTCATCGAGTAAGTTGGTGGCTCTCATTATCAGCTTTTCCAACCCAATTGAAACCCAACTTTCACATATTTTCTTTATCTTGAAGAAGTCTTAGAAAACATGTTAAAATAAAAATATTGTTAAAAATCTCTATTTATTTAATTTTAAAAGATGTACTAAAAACACTCTAATAAGTTGCCAAACAAACTAGAAATATAAATGAGATGGGGTTTGAGTGGGGGCTTATGTTTGCCAAATCCAATAAGACATTTAACATGTACCCAATAAATTACGATTAAATTCATTAAAAGACATTCATAAACATTTCCATTAAATGAGCCCCCACATGCCAACCTTTATAGGGGTCAACCTCAACATTTTATGCATAGTTTCTGTATTGAATTTTAGAGAAAGTGACTTATATTGTAGACATTATTGTATCTTAGTTATTTTTTTACTAATTTGTAATTAAATATCATTACTTTCACAATGTTAATAATAGACATAGGTTAAAAAAATACACATAAACAATAATTTTTTTCATTTCTTTTATAAATTATATCTAAGTCCGAAATTGTAAACCTACGTTCATAGAAATTATTCTTTTGTTTAAAAGAAAGTTGCAAGATTAGTTTCTTTTTCTTCAATTTTTTAGCCATTGCGGACCTGGATATTGTGGTCTTGCTAACATAGTGACACTCGGATAAAAATAGAAGGAAAATGACTAAAAAACCAATATTATTGCTTATTTGAGCTATTTAAGTCAAATTCCCTAATATTTATGTAATAATATAGAGCATCTTCAATTAAAAAATATTGCAACTTCTCTTAAATATTTTATGACTTTTTATAAAAAAATTAAAAAGATGAAGTCTCATAAAAAAAAAATTACATTTAGCTTCAATGATTATTGATTGTAAAGAGCATCTCCAACAGCACTTCTAATTTTTTTCTAAAATAGAGAATGGAAATCCAAAATTGCTAAAACCTTTTCTTTGCATCTCCAACAGGTTTTCTATTTTAGAAAATGAATCATTACTTATATTATTATTATATACAATATATTTAGTATTTCAATAAAAAAATTTAAAAATTAAACAAATAATTATGATATTGGTGAAAAACATTTAAATAATATTTCTCTCTCCTACTTTAGAGATTTTAGAGAAATCTTTAAATTTAGAGAAAATCCAAGTTTTTTCAATTTACCAATCCTTTTAACAAACCTGTTGGAGCACTTTAGGAAAAAAAAACATCAAATTTTCTATTATAGCAAACCTGTTGGAGATGCTCTAAAGAATTTCAATATAACTTTTTAAAGAATATAACTTTAATAATAAATTACTTTTATTAGTGTAAATAAATAAATAGTTAACTTTTTTTTTTTTTGACGTTTAACTCAAAAATTATTTTAACTTAGAGTTTCTTTTATTTTCTTTATTTGATCAAAAATAGAGAAAATCCTAGTTATCTCTATTTTAAAAAATTTGTTAAAGTTTTAGAAATGCTTTAAATCTTCATTTGTTAATTCATTGTTTTTGATAAATATTATTCATATATGATTTAATCATGAGGATATTGGACTAATGAAACAGAGCTAATTTGCCTATACTCAATATATTTAAAAGAAAAATCACTTTTTGTTCTCTAAAATATTCCAACAGTATTCCTATTCTATTCTTTAAAATAGAGATTCAAGAGGAAAACTCTCAATATAGAGAATTCTCTATATTTTGGTTGGAAGGAGAGAGAAATGTTTTTTTAGAGATTTTACATGTAAAAAAAATAAAAAGTTTATTGGGATCATAAAAGTAATGAATATTTAAATAATATAATTGGTGTTAAAATCTCTAAAATAGAGAATCTCTTGGAGTTGAATACAACTTATTTTAGAGATTTTGACTTTTAGTTCTCTATTTTAAAGAATTTTAAAGAATCTGTTAGAGATGCTCTTAGAATCCATGTTTGTTTGGTGTGAGATAAAGAAAACGACATAATTAATATAATTATTCAATTAGAATTAATGTTTGATTGATGTGATAAAAATATAAGGGGGTGCTTGGTTGGGGGTATTGCAGGGTAAAGAATGGGAATAATAATGAAAATTGATGCTTGGTCTGATATTATATAACGAAATCATTCCTGCATATCCATTAATTTCCATTCCTGACCAAATTGTGGGGAATGAAAATTTTCTTTGTACTCAGTTTTTTTCCATGTGTCATTCCATCTTTTGATGTTAAATGAAACATCTATCGTATTTTCAAAGTGGAGGAAATTTTTTTTAATATAAAATAATTTTTCATTGAATATAGTGACTTAACCAAACAACATCAATACAATGCTCATTTTCATTTACATTGGACCATTCTCCTATATTCCCATTTTCATTCTCATTTCCATTCCCTAAAATAAACCAATCACACCCTAAAGAAACAAAACAAGACCAACTATATGTAATCAAAAATATCATTTTCAATCAAATTCCAGCTAGTTTGTCTTATAGAAGGCCTCCTATTTTTAATTATGATTTGATACAATACATGATTCCCTATGTGTATTACTATAAGCCATATTAGATGAGATTATCAAACATATATCTTGTTGGTTTAGCCATAGAGATATATTTATATATTGGTTAATTAATAAATTAATGTCTCAATTTGTAAATGAAAGGCTAAACATCATGGGCTCATAGCTTTCACATATGTTATTGGTATCCCTTCTTAATTATTTAAGAAAAATCCATACAATTGGTTATTTCATAAAAATGATGGTAAATAAATAAATAAAATTGTGTAATTTTTATTGTAACAAATGAAATGTGGTAAGTGCTTATGATTTTAGGAATATATATATATATATATATATATATAGGGGTGGGTTCAGATGTGAACCACTTTTTGGTTGTGAACGTGAGGACAACCGAGAGCGCGACACGTGGCGGATGACTAGGCGTCATGTCATGTCCACGGCGGATGACTAAGCGCGATTCATGGGAGGGCGTTGAATTAAAGAGGGGAGGAAAGTTCAAATGTGAACCACCTTTTGGTTGTGAACGTGAGGACAGCCGAGAGTGCGACACGTGGCGACTTTGAGTGTGGTCCCCCTCTTTAATTCAACGCCCTCCCATGAATCGCGTCTAGTCATCCGCCGTGGACATGACGTGGCGCCTAGTCATCCGCCGTGGATCTGACGTGGCGCCTAGTCATCCGCCACATGTCGCGTTCTCGGTTGTCCTCATGTTCACAACCAAAAAGTGGTTCACATTTGAACCCACCACTTCCTCTATATATATATATATATATATATATATATATAGGGGAAGGATCAAACGAGAAGCATATCAATTTAAGAAAAAGCGAGAAGCAATCTCAGCCACTCATCTCAAGCCAATCATATATGAGAATGACTTTTGTGTACAAAATCACATATGATTAACAAAGGAAAAGTTCAGGTACAAAAAACATGTACAAAATCATATATGATTCATGTAGTAGATCATATAGAAAATCACATGTGATTAACAACGTCAACGAGTTGCGCGACTTGCCCCGCGACCAGAGGTCGCGCGTGTGCTTTTTCTTGTGTACAAAATCACATATGATTAACAAAAGAAAAGTTCAGGTACAAAAAACATGTACAAAATCATATATGATTCATATAGTAAATCACATGTGATTAACACCGTGCGCGACCTTCCCCGCGACCTGAGGTCGCGCGTGTCGTTTTTTTTCATCAAAAATCGAATCGGATGGCTGAGATTGCTCCTCGTTTTTTCTTAAAAAGTTATATTTTTCATATGAACCTCCCTCTATATATATATATATATATATATATATATATTCAAAACTGGAAACAGTTAACTCATGGGATCATTGTATATGTTAAGGCATGTCAAATAACTTAATAACATGTATTATTTTAATAATATAATAAATAAATAAATAAAAATAGTGCATAAATGGAATGGGTTTGGGGTAGGGTATGTTTGCCTATTCTATAAAACATTTAACATGTATGTGTTTAATTGTGCCTAAATTCATGAAAAAACCACTCATAAATGTTTCAAATAAAAATGTGTCCCACAACCTCTATTTGGATGTATCATAATTTTTGTGTTAAAATGTATTGTGATTTCTATATCATGTAATAAATATCAACCAAGTATTTTAAGAAACACAAAAAGTCCATAATAATCAATATGATTAAATGCTAATTAAATATTTACCTTATATATTTTTAACCACATTTTTTCCTCCGTTCATAGAAGGAATTCTATAAGTGAAATTAAACAATTTTAATTTCCTTGATGGCTACAACAGACGTAAAAAAGATACTTCAATACAATTTTCTAAGTTGTTGGACAAATTTAAAAAAAAAAATTCTCATCCTCTGTTTTGGACTCTCAATGTACTATTAGCAAACGTAAATGCCGAGGGGTTGCTAAATACATACACGTAATGCCACCGATCATACGTGGGAACATATTATATATAGCATACCCATGTCCTTAAACATAATGAATAAAGTATACTGGTTAAGATGAGTGTCGCTATGTATTGAGAGTCAAGAGAAATCACAAATCACCAAAAATAGATCGGATGGTGAAAACATGTCTTTAATGTATTTCATAAATAAATTATGTAGATCTATGTATATATAGGCAGGTCTGGACAAACACCCGAAAATCTAAAACACACGAGAAGTAAAGGGAAAAACAATATCGTTGGACCGAGTGATTTAAGATGCATTTTTTATTAGTAAGAAAAACAATATATAGGCACTACGTCTTGACAAACACCCGAAAGTCTAAAACACAAGAGAAATAAAGGGAAAAACAATATCGTTGGAGTGAGTGATTTAAGATGCCTTTTTGATTAGTAAGAAAAGTATGTGGCCCTTATGATTATGAGAATTAAGGCTTTGGCTATGTTTGGTAAACTAGCTGATAAGCTAGCTGATGATTGATAAGCTAGCTGATGACTGATAAGCTAGCTGATAGCTGATAGCTGATAAGCTAGCTGGTGACTGATAAGCTAGCTGGTGAACAAATCATGTTTGGTAAAAACTAGCTTATGAGTATGTAAAACGACCAAAAAAGACATCCTTAATAAATAATCAATTACAAGTATTCTATAATATAATTGAAATAATTTTTAAATATATAATTAAAATAAATTTCTAATAATATTATATGTTAAAAAATAATATAGAGTTGATTATTATTATTATATATACACACCACAAATTTAGAATTTGTCAAAACAAACTTTAGAAAAAATCTACATTAACTTATAATATAAAGTACTATTAAATATAATAAAAATAAAATTGATCAACTTAACATATCTTAAATAATTAATAATTCTAAAAGAATATAATTAAAAACTAGATATAATTATTTTTTTATTAAAATATTTAACATGTTTCACTTATATAACATTTTAAAAATTATTGTATTTTTATTTGATAGTTAAACATGTTAAATAATATATAATAATAATTAATAATATGAGGGAGAATCAAATACACACCAATTAATTCATACACACTTGCACACCAATCATATCCCTTGAAAATCAATAGAATTTTTGTATTTTCAAATTCCTTCCAAATTATGAAACTAATTAGAAGCTAATTTCTAAACTTAACATTTTACACCATAATATTATGCACCATTAGATTTAATAATTAATTTAAATCATTAAAAACTAATAATTATTAATTAATAATTAATATATAATTTTAATTGTAATAGTTAATTATATATTAATAAGGGGTATAATTGGAAAAGTCACAAAAAGCTTCTCATAAGCTACTCAAAGTAGCTTATCAAAAAGCTAGCTTATAAGCTAGCTTATAAGCTACTTTTGGTCTTACCAAACATATACACAGAAAATAAGCTAGCTTATAAGTCAGCTTATAAGCTAGCTTTTTTTTACCAAACAATGCCTTTGTTTGGCAAGCATAAGCTAGCTTATAAGCTAGTCCATCCAAACATATACCAGGAAGCTAGCTTATAAGCTAGCTTTTTGAAACGCTACTTTGAGTAGCTTATGAGGAGTTTATTGTAGCTTTTTCCAATTATACCCTTATTAATATTAATTATTAAATTCAAATATACCCTTTTTGGTCATTTTATATATCATAAGCTAGTTTTTGCCAAACATAATTTGTTCTAACAGCTAGCTTATCAGCTACTAGCAAGCTTATCAATCAACAGCTAGCTTATCAGCTATCCGCTAGCTTATCAGCTACCAGCTAGCTTATAAGCTACGCTTGCCAAACATAGCCTAAGTGTATATATCAATTATCAAGGGTAAACCCTTTAAACCAATTGGTTGGTGAGCAGTTGATCCAAATCTTGTTATATTTTTTTGAACGGCAGATTACACATACATCTAACTAACCTACTCCTAAAATCTACACCATTGTTCACGACGGGACTCGAACTCACAACCACAAGGGAAGAGGACACCTTAACACCACTCCAAATGCCGCTGGACTATGAAGCATTTACATTTCTATGGTACAAATGAACTTCAATGGGGACAAATATGTCAAAAGCCAACTACTTTGAAAAGGATTGAACATAATCCTACTACAAGGAACTAATTAAAATGGCACGTTCAATGGTACATTCAAACATAAATATAGTAAAAGGAACATTATGATAACGAAAGAAAGAAAGCGGATGATGCCAATGAGGACAGATCTCGAAAACTCAAGGATACAAGAAGCTACAACCTTTTTATAATTGCGGAAACCTTATACGAAGTAATCTAAGATTGTAGCTTTGTATGCATATAAATGTCCAAACTTGAAGGAATACATTTGATATGAAACAAACTAACTAGATATTGTAAAAGAGGATTGAAAAATGTTCCATTACTATGTCTTCGACTTTGTTCCAAATTATGAAAGATATAATAAATTGTAGGTATTTGATAGCATCGTAAAACACTATGGTTTTTGTCACTTAAATATATTCATTTGATGTGTTTTATTCAAATGACTTTGATGTGTTTGTAATATATTCATATACTCGCAAGTGTTGAAGTCTACAGTACATTTTACCAAAGCTTGGAAGCGAATAAAATACTAAATACATTTTACTAAATATTTAATTAGCATATGTAACGAAATGTTTATTATATTAATTATATGATTAAAATATTCGTTGTCTCATCTTTATTCCTTTGGGTTCGATGGCAATTGATGAATCAATTGGAACAAAATAATTAAGCGATCAAAATACTTAAAATGCTCTTATGACATAGTTTAAAACAAAATATGGTTTCTTAATAATTGTTTAGAACGAAATTGAGTTGAATAGTTAAAAGAAAGCACAAGATACAACCATTAAGAGGCATACTCTTTTTTGTCAAACAAAATTCGTCTCTCAAGTCTTAGCAACTCAAATTTGGTCTCTTAAATTCGTCTCTCAAGTCTTAGCAACTCAAATTTGGTCTCTTAATAGAACGATTAAGAGGTATACAAACAAAATCTCACCTCTTAATGGAACCGTTACAAGATAAACAAACAAAATTCAATCTCTTAATAAAACCGTTACGAGAAAAACTTCCATACACATGCGAGAGATTAGGATTTGGATTATATTCATTTTTTGAAAAAAAATAAATCTCACTCAACAGATGATAATGATTTAAATTTCTATTTTATTTGATTTCCAAAATCAAGATAAAGTCAAAAGTTATGAACTACAATTTACTAGTTTTTTTTCAACCTTCGTTAAAGATGGTATATTCGGATATTGAATCTTCAAAGTGTGCAAATCTAATAAACAGACAAGCATTGAAAATGAGATAAAGCCAAGTAGTAGATTATTAGAGCCAATCTCAAACATTACTTACATTATAGGTTCGAGCTCGAATCACTTAACTCCTTTTTTAGCCAAAGCTTGGTAATTTTATAATCTTATTTGATGATTAATGAATTATATAAACGTATGTTTGGGTAGGAAAAATATATGCTCGGGTATTTTGGCTCAGCTCAAAATACTTGATCGGGTTTTTTGAAAAAGCCGAGCCAAACAATGGTGTTTACAAAAGCTCAAAACTTTTAGTTACATGAGTTTTATATTTTGTGTTAAAAAACAACTCTAGCTTAAAGATGGATAAGTTTGGGCCCCAAATAAACAAACTTGATATCAAGTTGCTTGTTGAAAACTTGAATCGATTACACCCCTAAAAATAAACATAAACATGAAGTAGAAACGCAGAAGTACTGATCTCCATCACAAAATTGTTTCAAGTCATTGTAGTAAAAACCAAAGGGACATACAATATTAAGAGCAAAACTAGAAAATTTAGATTCAAGGTCATAACAATATCAAGGTCTTGAACTCAATGACAAAATATGTGAAATATAAGCTTACTCGTCTTCCTGGCTGCGCAACCTGGCTAATTTGTTGGTCACAACGACGTCCAATTGTGCTGCACGTTCAACAATCTCCTTCCTCTTGCGGGTAGATACATTGTGCGCAATCTCCGCACAATATGTCCTGAAAACACATCAAATTACCAAAAACCAATTATTAAACGAGGTGATATGTTCAATAAAGTTACAGAAAAAATTATGACTAGACGGTTGAGTATAGGTGAATGCATATCCCAATCCTCAAATATTACTTTTGAGTGGGATATATTGGGTCGGTTTGGTTTAAAATAAAGTTACAGAAAAGTTTGGGTTACGAAATTGGAAACAAAAATACCTGTTGTGCATCATGAGAACTTCCAGCTCCTTGGCGTTGTGAACGACAAACTTCTTGAAACCGTTTGGGAGATAGTGACGGGTCTTCTTGTCTGATCCGTAACCAATGTTGGGCATAAGAGTTACACCTTTGAACTTTCTCCTCACACGGGAATCAATACCCTTTGGTCTGCGCCAGTTTTCCTGCAATAGAACACGAAAAAGTCAGCATTCAAGTAAAAACAAAACTTCTACATTCGAGTAAGATACATAAGAAAACCATGAAGGAATGGACATATAATTCACCACATGAAAACAAAAAGGTTAAAAAAATAAATAACAAAGGAAAAAAAGAGAAAACTTTTTCAAAAATTAAGTTTTACTTAAATTGGGAAGTAAGATAGTGACAGTATGTAAGAACTCTACATTTCCCAGTTCACAAAAACAATTCTAGGTATCATGAAACACAAATTACATATCAAAATATACCTTGACACATATCTTCCAGTCACTGTGTGGCCTCTTGAACTTCTTGACACGCTTCTTCACGATCTTCTTGTCAAGCTTAGGAACTGCCATTGCTTACCTGAAATCCGCCAACAAAGTTATTGTCTACCTTCAAAATATATTTAGAACAGGTAACATTTGTTGCATTGGATAATGTTTTCATTTGCAATTAAACATCTTGGACTAGTGAAACATGCATTCTTAAAAACTAATACAATCGAAAAGTACACCTGAACGATGCATCAATTTTCATAAACTTGCTCTTAATCGACACTCTTATTCATCCAATAAATTGTTATCCATACAAATTAAACCATAACACTTTCCATACAATTAACAATAAACAAATCATCAGAGCAAGTTCTTATTGCCTCTTAACACTTTTCACAAACCGCATATCTTTACAAAAACAACAGCTCTACTCCATCGAATGACTGCATCGAAGCTCGTCTGGTTTAATTTAATTTCAATCATACATAGTCAAAAACAATATTTTAAACAATCGAGCATTACTTATATTATAGCAGGCAACAAATCAAAATCATTTTCTCAAATTCAAATAAAAAGCATTACTAAAAATTCCTGTTCTACAACAGGTCAGCAGCTGTTAAAACTACAAACACTTATATGCTACATTGGACTTAGATTCAAGTTATCATCACTAACTTCATATCAATCAAGTTTCCTAAAGATGATATAGTTGAAAAATCCTAAAACAGTTCAATTCTTCACAAAAAAAAAATTACTTCATATGGCAATCTAGTTTCCTAACAATGAATTTCAGGAAAATACCTAAAACGGTTCAATTCTTCACAAAATAAAAGTACATCATATAGCAATCTAGCTTCATAACGATGAATTACAGAAAAAAACTCCTAAAACAGTTCAAATTCTTCACACAAAAAAAGCATTTCATAGAGCAGTCTAGCTTCCTAACTATGAATTAGAGAAAAAAAAACTCCTAAAACAGTTCAAATTCTTCACACACAAAAAGTAATTCATCAGAGTTAACATTATCAATGAAAAAACAAACACATCTCAATACTTCGCAAATATAACAAACGAATTCAAGCTAAAAACAAGATAAACAGTTAGTAAAACTGCAACAATGATCGATCAAAAGCAGCAAAACATAACGTTTTTAAGCTCAAAATCATACCACAAAATAGTAAGAAAACGGTGATTGAATAGATCAACAAACAACAATTGAAATGAAATCGATGGAGGAAAAAGAAAAAACTTAGAATTGAACCTGCAAATGGAGAACGATGAAAGGCGGCGATTGAAAACCTCCTTTGAACAGCCGCGAGAAGAAATGGGGGAAGTCTAGGGTTTAGATATACGATTGCAGATGAGAAAAAAGGGTTTCCATTTGTATGTTTTAATGGGCCGATATATTGAGTTTGGCCCAATTGTGATTTGGGTGCATTTGGGCCATTTTGTAAAGTTGGAGTTTTTGGTTTTATAGGATTTGTAGGTATTTTTTAATAAATGAGTTTTGTTTTTTTTTAAAGGGTATCGTATGCATTTTGCCTAGACTGATATCTATGGTAATATCGATTGTTGAGCATGCAACCCTCAAATTATTCTGATCATCCATAGTGGTGACGCCTCTTACCAATGGTATCAATCGTCGCATCAGCGGCACATCAGCTTTCTACTATCTTACCAAAACATTACTAATTCTTACCAATTCAACCACACTCATACCAATATAATATAACTAATAAAAAAAAGAAAAAGAAAAGAAGAGATAGAAAGAAGAGAGGTATAGAGAGAAAGGAGAGAGAGAGTGTGTGAAGTGGGGTGGGGTAGTCTAACAAGTTGGCATGGGGGTACCGATTTTGGTGCTTGCCAATCAACCACAGCGGTGTTGCCAATCTTGCCGATTGGCAAAACATGCTTGCCGATGGCTTTGCCGCCTCATTGTGGATGGTCTAATGACCACAAGTTGTTAACGTTTGGATCGAACTCGGAGTAAATAGAGTTTTTATTTTTTTCTAATATCAATATAATTAAATGACTATAAACATTTGCTTGAGAATAGTTTTGACTTTTGAAGATAACATATGAAATTCAATGATTGTTTTTAACCTTAATTAAATGATTATTTGTTTTTAGGTCTGGTTTATTATACTCACTTTGAAAAAATTGTAAAACCTGTCTCGAACATATGTGTAATTCAAGCAGGTGCGGTTTATGAAGGAATGCTTACTCGTTAGACTTTAAAGAATGCTTTTAAGATATCAAAAAATAAAACAAAAATTGACCAAAAAACGAAAAAATGCCTTTCAAATTCAGCTAAAAAATGAGAATCTCTTCGAAATCAACAATAGAACATGAAAAAAATCTTGATATCAAACAAAAAAACATTGGATAAATAAGTATATGAGCATGTATGTTAATAAGTGAAAAGTTTTGATGTATGCTTTGTGAACAATGCTTGAGCGGGAATTGTGGTCGTCTTGGTAGCTAGGGGGTGAATTATAGGACTATGAGTGGCCAACTAAATAGCTTTTATAATAAGATATAAGATTGCTATCAAACTTATGTAACTAGTTATTTAGAGTAATTTATTTGATTCGCTTTTGGTCGGAATCAATAACCAACCCCCTACAAAAACTACTAAACAACCCAATGTGTTAATTTTGACCCAAGAAAGAGGCTTGTGGGCACAGTACATGGAAAGAAAAAGTGTATGAACGTCATAGAGAAAGGAGTGCAAATATTTCGCACTTTCTTTTGTGAGATGTGTGTTTTCAAACAAGACACTACAGGACTTTTGGGACAATTTAGTTATTTTGTACTTGTAAACAATTTATTGTGAATTAATATTTCAAAAGTTAGGCAATAACTTTAGTGTTGTACAATATTTATTGAGTGTCGTCATGAGCCATCATGCTTTCACATGATTTTTGGATTTATTGACAATCGAATAAAACTAACCATTAGTGTTAGATTCACAAACATATAAATTATCAAATGAATTTTTGGGTTGTTCAATTTTCCTTTTTTTGTATGTTGTTGACGAGATTGTTTCCCTTTCGGTAGTCATGGTTCAAACACATACTTGACTTTTCAATTCAATGTTTTTTACATTTTTCAATTATACAAGATTAACTATTTTTTTGTTTTTATCACCATAACGCAGTCATTTTATGTTGGTTTAATTAGATTTGATGTAAATAATATTAGATAAAAAGTTGAGTGCTTCATGTAAACGTCTAATAACTTTCCCTTTTTTTTTTGCCTTATATTTTTTCCATACAATTGATTCACATATTAATAAAGGTGCAATTTAATAACACTTTCTCCATCATAAAATAATTGTACACTTTCAAAGTAAGTTTCCATTTTCTAACTATATACTTTATTACGAGATGGGTAAAATTATCTTTTTAATTATGAAGGATAAAAATATCATTTAATTAATAAAAAATGTAATAATTACATATTACTGAAATTGTATGTCATTTTTAATATTAGATGGGCTAGTAGGCTAATTGCAAGTCGTTGGGCCAAAACTTAAATAGAACAACAATATCATTTAGTGTCGTCATGCTATCATCATCGTGACATCATATTATCTTCTAGGTGATTCTAAAATGTTAAAAAAATTTAGTTTCCATCTATGACATCTGGCTTTTTCGACTTCGGTGAGTGTCTTTCAAATATATATTCGGAGAATAAAAACTTAACTTGTCATAAAATAATCATGATTGGATTTTTGTAATCGATGTTTTAACGTGTCTTAAAAAAGGTGGATACGATTCGGCTTAAGGCATAAACTTGGACTATTTCAAGTTGGACCTATGGTGGACTTGCTATGCATTTTTAATTATACCACAAATGAAATAATAAAATACCGATCAATAATAGTAAAACCTATACATTTAAACTTATTAATCTAGATGATAAAGATCAAATATATATAGAATAAAAGAGTAACTGAGTTGTCATGTGTCGTTGTCTAGAGAGTCGTTACAGGATTTTTCCGCCTAAACATGTATCTAAACAGATTTTGCACTTTCGATTGCATTAAAATCACGTTTCCTTTTTTATAATTTATATCGCTATAATCGTCGCATCAATACTTTCGAAACGAGCCCAATATTGAATATTTTTTATTTAATCTTATAATTAGATACTAAGAATATACGAGAAGTAATATATTTCACATTTTCGTACGCTTTCGTTTTTTATTTTTCATCCTTATCACATTAAAAATACAGAATAATGAATTAACTAAAAGAAGTTTATTGTTTTCTTTTTAAATAAATTATATCACTATAATTTCAGATTTAAGAAATTTTGCACCGCAATGCATGCAGATATACTATAGTATATTAAATATAATCATTAATCGAATTTTTATAGTATGAATGAAAAAGGTTACGAAAAAATAATTAAAGAAACCTTAAAAAATAATGATGTGATAAGACGAAATTGTAATGATCAAAATTTTCTTCCCCGTCCTTCCCGTTTAAATGCATCATTAATTCATTATAGCAACCTTTTATGTTGGTGCCAAAGGTAAAAGTCGCTTGATTGAAGGTATTAAATGGTAAGAAATGTGAATAGTAATAAAATTTTGGTTTGGCATGATGATGTATAATAGGTCTATTATCCTAAAATCATTAATTTTTATAGTTGGTCAAAATGGGGAAATGAAAATTTTGTTTCTACTCAATCTCTCTTCTCATTCGTTGTCCCGTCTTTCCATGTTGAATGGATTTTTTTTTTTGGTATTTCGAAATTGAACGGAACATATTTGTTTTAAAAAATCACAGATAAAATGTTCCATTGATTAATCGATTTAATCAGATATCAATGCAATTCTTTTACGTCTTCATTTTCATTCTTCAAAATAAACCAAACACCTCTAAATTTATTATATGTTAAAACACTTATGTTTTATTGTAATTATTAGGGTAATAGGAGGAATCGGATCCAAACATTTTTAACAATGATGTCATTTTTATAATATTAAAAGGGTAAAATATGATTTAACCCTTAAACTTTGCACTTAAAAATGGTTTAACCCTTAAACTTTTTTAATGAGTGTTTTAATCCATAAACTTCTTATAATGAATGTTTTAATCCCTAAACTTGTTATAATTCATTGCTTTAGCCATTTGACCTGCTATAGTAGGTTAGCACACTTTTAAAAATCACTTTAATCCCTAAACTTATTGATAAAATATGATTTAACCCTTAAACTTTTTACTTAAAATGGTTTAACCCCTAAATTTTTATAACGAATGTTATAATCCTTAAACTTTCAATAATATTTGATTAAATACTTATATTTGTTAAACCTAATTATTTTTATCCCTAACATAATTTAATACAACATTTCCCGGCTAAACCCGTTACCATTCATTCACAATTGAAAAAACCCTGCATCCATTCGTCTCTAGTCTAGTATGGTTTGCAACTTGGTCAAATCGATCTTTTTCGCCAATAATCTCTTCATAAACTCGCTGGTACATTTCATTTCATTTCTGTCATTTATGTGCTTGATTTGGTCCGCATTTGATGTTCGCCGTAAAATCTACGCATTAAATTTTAGGTAAATTTGCATCACAATGAACACAAAATCACCAAACGTCTTATGATTATTTTTGTTTTTGTTAAATTTTTGGTTAATTTGATTCATTAGTCTATTGTTGTTTCATATCCTAAATTTTTTTGATTGTTTCCGATCAAGAGATATGAAAATCAAGAAATGCAAGTTAGAGATATTCAAGATCATGCGTTTTTGAAGTACTTCAAACAAGTGTTAAACGTTCATTAGAGATAAAAAATAATTAGGTTAATAAGTTTATGTATTTAATTAAATACTATAAAAAGTTTAAGAATTATAACGTTCATTAAAAAGTTTAGGGGTTAAACCATTTTTAAATAAAAAGTTTAAGGCTTAAATCATATATTATAAATAAGTGTAGGGATTAAAGTGATTTTTAAAAGTATGGTAACATGCTATAACAGGTCAACTGGCTAAAATAATGAATTATAACAGGTTTAGGGATTAAAACATTCATTATAACAAGTTTAGGGATTAAAATACTCATTATAACAAGTTTAGGGATTAAAATACTCATTAAAAAAGTTTAGGGGTTAAACCATTTTTAAGCACAAAGTTTAGGGGTTAAATCATATTTTACCCATATTAAAATTGTAGGAACGAAGACTATTTATTTTGGACAAGCAAAACTAACCAAATTTGTAGGTAAAATCTAATGGTAGGAGATGTTTGGAAGTGCTTATCAGCAAAAATGTTTATCAATTTATCAACTTTTATAGAATGTCAAAAAAATTTGCCTTCCTAAAAAATGCTTGTAGCTTATCCTGAAAGTCACCCAAACAATTCAAAATTGCTTATTGTTTTCCCATCTAATCTATATATAATAAAAGAGTAACTGATTTGACACGTGTCGTGCTCTGGTGAGCCGAATTGCCACGTGTCACGTTCTGGTGAGCCGGTTTCGGTTATGAAAACAATAAATAAAATAATGTAAAAGATAAATACCACTTTCAAAAATCCTCTACATAATTAAATCAAACGGTTTTAAAAAATCCTCTACATAATTAAATCTAACCTTTTAATCCAAACTATAGATAAGTATGAAAACAATAAATAAAATAATAATAAATAAAATAATGTAAAAAATAAATACCACTTTCAAAAATACATAATTAAATCAAACGGTTTAAAAAATTATCTACATATATTTGTGTAGTATTTAATATAATCAATACACGTATTATTATTTTTCATTGGTGATATAAAGAATTAAAAATATTCTCTCTATTTTCAAAGTACAATTTTCTAAGAGTTTTCCAAAGTTGAAAAATCTTACTTTTCCTATTTTCTTAATTCTTAAGAAAATTCCATATAACTTGTTGGAACAAAAAAATATACTCAAATTCTTTAAAAGTTTTCATTTTTTAATCCAAACTATAGATAAATATGAAAATAATAAATAAAATAATGTAAAAGATAAATGTCACTTTCAAAAATTCTCTACATAATTAAATCAAACAGTTTTAATTCCAAAATACACACCTCAATCTCAATCTCTCAATCTCAATCTATAAATACCCCTTTCAATCTCTCAATCTCAATCAATTGCTGCAACTCTCTTAATTAAGCCACTACCAATTACACATACACACACAAAGGTAATTAATCAAGCGCTCTTTAATTTTTATTTTTTCCTACAAATGATGATATGATTATGATGATTCTATTCATGTTTATAGTCCAAGTTGGAGTTGTTGATTTCTCATATGTGACTTTGTATTTATGGTCATTGATTAGGGGCGAGCAGGAAAAAACCGAAACCAAACCGAAACCGATAAAACCGAAAAAACCAAACCGAAAAAACCAAACCAATACAAAAACCATTGGTTTTGGTTTTTAAAATTTCAAAAACCGACTTTTTCGGTTTGGTTCGGTTTTATGATTCAAAACCAAACCGAAAAAACCGAACCGAACCGAATAAATACTTCTTTTAATTTTACTCTAGTTATTTAGTAAATATTGGAAGATTTTATTGAGTTCTCATTTATCTCCAGTTCTCTGATAATTTTCTTGTTTATGAGTTCTTATTTATCTCCGGTGTTCTGCTAATTTTATTTTAGTTTTCGACGAATTAATAATTTTACCCTTTGCATTCTCCTTCTCATAATTACTTGAGTCCATGAATGACTTGACATCACTTAGAAAACATTTATATTAAAAAATGATGAAACAAATTATAAATTGAAGTCATTCTATGATGATCATAACGATTAAAAATGTAAATTAGTCAATATTAAATTGAAGTCATAGTTCTATAAAACACCAACTCTATCTTTTAAACATGGGATTACTTCTTCAAAATGTATCCAACTATCCTCAATATACTATTGTGTGTATCAACCTAAAAGATTTCCTTTTGTATACATCAAACTTTATTTTTGAGTCTATTATGTGTATTTTTTTAATCTATTATGTGTATCCAACTATCCCCCAATATACTATTGTGTGTATAAAAAATACACATAATAGACTCAAAAATAAAGTTTGATGTATACAAAAGGAATTTTTTTAGGTTGATACACACAATAGTATATTGGAGATAATTGAATACATTTTGAAGAAGTAATCCCTTTAAACATTCATATGCGATAAACATGAATTGATGATCTTGGATTTTGATTTTTGGACAAAAAACTGAAATCCGAAAACCAAAAACCAAAAACCGAATTAAAAACCGAAAACCGAACCAAAAACCGAACTTAAAACCGAAAACCAAAAACCGAAAAAACCGATTGGTTTTGGTTTTGGTTTTTCTAAAAACCGAAATTTTCGGTTTGGTTTCGGTTTTACCTCAAAACCGAACCAAACCGAACCATGCACACCCCTATCATTGATTGCACTTTTTGTGTTATTTTGTATTACAAACACTCTTCAATGTTTATTTTTTTCTACACATGATGATATGATTATGATGTTCTATTCATGTTTATAGTCCATGTAACACCCAGTCCCATTTTATTAATTATAAAAGAAAAACCGTTACTAAAAGAAAATCTCCATAATTGTTTAACGATAAAAACGACAATTCAAAAATCCCAACAAGTTAGAAATTCAACACCCGCCAAATAATTAATGTAATAGTATTTATGATTAGATCGGAATGCCACGACACGAGCCGGAACCTTCAAGCCGGAGCCTTGCCCTTGTCCACACCGGAACTCGTACCTAAAATAAAGTTTAACACGAGGGGTAAGCTCAACCGCTTAGTGAGTAAGGTAACATACAATAAATTACAATTTAATGCACATATACATACAATCACACCATCAGCTTAACGGTTTCCCGTCTACCGAACCATCACGCAGTCCGGTCCCCGCGGTTTCCCGCCCTTCGGGTCATCACGCAACCCATCATCATCACGTAACCACAATAACACATATACATATATGTTCACACATGAAATTACAATCTATCGCATGAAAACCCACTCACCTGTCTGGGTTTAAATCACAACCGAATTAAGTACTCGAATCGCTCTCGCAACTCTGAAAATTCATATTAAAATATTCACACCATAAGAAATCATCCATCACAAAATTAAGTACTATTGATCTCACTAATACGACCTAACGGATACCGGGTCAAACCAGTTACGGTCTCAATTGTTTAAACGGTAGCGGCGGCTACCGGAGCCGCCTCATGGCGCGTAAGCCACCCGACCGAACATCACTCCTCGCAAGACTCACGGCGGTCACGGCGGCGGCCGCGGATATCCACTACCACCGCCGGCCTTCCATTCACTCAACAGCCGCGGCAGCCCCCCTTAGAGCCACCACCGCCCGTCGCAACCTCAACGGCGGCAGCAGCGGTGCAACCGGCCGCCACCGCCGGTCATACTAATGACGGCAGCAGCGGTGGTGCTTCCAGCCGCCACCGCCCACCGGACCCTCCACCACCAACGAGAGCGGCGACGGTGTGATCAACCACCGCCACCATTCGACTCCAGCGGCCACGGCGTGGCGCCGTCGTCGGCCAAAGAAAACAGCGGCAGCGGCAGTCAATACAACCACCGCCGCCCACCACACTCTCGCTACCACCACGATCGCGCGGCGGCGACTAGCGGTGGCTAGCCACCACCGGCGTCTGGAAACACGTACACGCCACCACCAACGCCCACGGCTCATGCCGCTTGGCGGTTGTCGCCCTCCACCGAGATCACGGCGGCGACGACGGTGCGAACCGCCGCCACCACCGGCCCTCGGACCAACAACAACAACGGCGGCAGCAGTGGTTTTACACCACCACCACCACCCGTCGCGCACCTGCCGTAGCAGCGGCGGCCAAGCCAAGGCCGGCCAAAGCCGGCGGCTGCCACCCACCGCTAACGGGATAAGAAAGAAGAAGAAAGGGGGGGGGGGTTTCGGCGTCTTACCCTTGCCGACGATGACGTCCGACCTCCGGCGGTTCTTTCTCTCCCTCCGATCCTCACTCTCTCGGCCTCCCTCTCTCTATCGAAACTTGCTCGCTACGAAACACAATGGAGACGACCTACGGCTCTAGGGTTTTTAATCGAGTTAAACGGGCTTTCCCCTCCCTCTTACTTAACCCACAAGCAAACACTCCTAACCCTAACCCTAAAGATATAGTAATAATAATAAAAATAAATAAATAAATAATTAAATAGAAACGGGTCGTGACAACTCTCCCCCACTTACAAGGATTTCGTCCCCGAAATCAATCTGAGAACAGCTCCGGGTAGTGCTCTCGCATCTCTGCCTCCGGCTCCCAGGTCCACTCGGAACCCTTCCGATGCTGCCACTGCACCTTCACGATTCCGATCTCCCTGCGTCGTAACCTCTTCACCTTCCGGTCTATCACCGCTACCGGCCTCTCGACGTAATTCAGGCTCTCGTCCACCTGAATATCGTCTAAAGGAATGTGTGCCGTCTCGTCGGCGAGGCACTTACGCAACGTGAAAAGTGCTGTGGATCTGGCCTAGTACCGCAGGCAGCTCCAAGCGATAAGCTACCTTCCCAACACGTGCAAGGACGGTGAATGGTCCGATGTAACGAGGCCCCAGCTTGCCTCTCTTTCGGAACCGAATCACGCCCTTCCAAGGAGAAACCTTGAGTAGAACCCGGTCTCCCACCTGGAACTCCAAGTCCGATCTACGACGGTCAGCATAGCTCTTCTGTCGACTCTGAGCCGTCCGCAATCTCTCCCGGATCATCTGAATATCCTCCGTAGTCCTCTGAACAACCTCGGTGCTACCAAGAACACGCTGTCCTACCTCACCCCAACAGATAGGAGTACGGCATCTCCTCCCGTAAAGCATTTCAAACGGCGGCATCCCAATGCTCGAATGGTAGCTGTTGTTATACGAGAATTCCGCCAGAGGCAGATACGTATCCCAACTGCCACCGAAATCCAGAACGCAAGCTCGTAACATGTCCTCCAAGGTCTGAATGGTCCGCTCACTCTGACCGTCTGTCTGAGGATGGTACGCGGTGCTAAAATGCAACCTAGTACCCAACTCCGAATGGAATCTCTCCCAAAACCGAGAAGTAAAACGCACGTCCCGGTCCGAAATAATCGACACTGGCACTCCGTGCCTCGACACCACCTCATCCACGTAGATCTTCGCCAGCTGCTCTGCAGTCGAACTCTCCCGGATAGGAAGGAAGATAGCGCTCTTGGTCAAACGATCAACTATGACCCAAATCGCGTCAAACTTCCGAGGGGTTTTCGGAAGCTTGGTGATCAGATCCATAGTTAGGTTTTCCCACTTCCACTCGGGAATCTCAAGAGGCTGCATCTTGCCGTGAGGCTTCTGATGCTCAGCCTTGACCTTCAGACAGGTCAAACACGACTCCACGTACCGTGCCACGTCTCTCTTCATCCCTGGCCACCAGTAACCTGTCCGCAGATCCCGATACATCTTTGTAGCTCCCGGATGAATTGAGAATCTAGACTTGTGAGCTTCCTCTAGCAAGGTCTGACGAGCCGTACCCGCACGAGGAACCCACACTCGCCCAAATCTCGTCAGCAACCCACGACTATCTCTGACCAACGCGGCCATCTGTCCCCGAATCCGTTCTCCATTCTGATTCTCCTCCAGACTCGCCTCCTCTTGTGCCCGCAACACTAGGTCCACAAAGGAGGTAGTCACCGCCATCTTTAGGTGTGAGATACGAAGCGGCGCGTGCTCCGTCTTCCTACTCAAAGCGTCAGCAACCACATTGGCTTTGCCCGGATGATAGAGAATCTCGCAATCGTAGTCCTTGACTACGTCAAGCCATCTCCGCTGTCTCATATTTAGATTCGGCTGCTCCAAGAAGTACCTCAAGCTACGGTGATCTGAGAAAATGGTGCACTTCACCCCATACAGGTAGTGCCTCCACAACTTAAGGGCAAAAACAACCGCCGCGAGCTCAAGGTCATGCGTGGGGTAATTAGCCTCGTGAGGCTTCAGCTGCCTCGAAGCGTAGGCTATCACCCGCCCCCTCTGCATCAGAACACAACCCAGACCCAGCCGAGATGCGTCGCAATAAACTGCCATGTCTTCCACCCCTTCCGGTAGAGTTAGAACCGGAGCCTCACACAGCTTCTGCCTCAACGTGTCGAAAGCCTTCTGCTGCTCAGAACCCCAAACGTACGGCTCACTCTTCTTCGTCAGACGTGTCAACGGTACCGCAATCTTAGAGAAATCCTGGATGAACCGTCGGTAGTAGCCGGCTAAACCCAGGAAACTCCGGATCTCGGTAGGTGCCTTCGGAATTTCCCAATTCATAACTGCTTCGATTTTTGCTGGATCCACCTTGATGCCTTCCCGGTTAATGATATGGCCCAAGAACTGAACCTCCTCCAACCAGAAAGCGCATTTCGAGAATTTGGCGTAGAGACGCTCCCTCCTCAACACCTCAAGCACCTCCCGCAGATGCATCACATGCTCCTCCTTCGTCTTCGAGTAGATTAGAATATCGTCGATGAAAACGATCACGGACCGATCAAGCATCGGGCGGCACACCCGGTTCATGAGGTCCATGAAAGCTGCTGGAGCATTGGTAAGCCCGAACGGCATTACCAGAAACTCGAAGTGGCCGTAACGGGTTCGGAAAGCGGTCTTGTGGACATCCGCTTCCTTCACCTTCAGCTGGTGATACCCTGACCGAAGATCGATCTTAGAAAACCACGAAGCCCCCTGAAGCTGGTCGAACAGATCATCAATTCTAGGTAGAGGATACCTATTCTTGATGGTAACCTTGTTGAGTCCACGGTAGTCGATGCACATACGGTGACTCCCGTCTTTCTTCTTCACAAACAGAATCGGTGCACCCCACGGTGAGCTGCTCGGGCGGATGAACCCCTTCCCCGAGAGCTCCTGCAACTGCTCCGATAACTCCTGAAGCTCCGGCGGGGCCAGACGGTAAGGAGCTCGTGCAATCGGAGCTGCTCCTGGTACCAAGTCGATGCCGAACTCGATCTGCCTATCAGGTGGAAGGCCAGGCAGATCCTCTGGAAACACGTCTGGAAACTCGCTGACCACTGGCACCTCCGCTACCGACAGCTTTCTCTCCTTCGCCTGATCCGCCATAGCATATACCAAGAATCCCGTACACCCCCGCTGGATGTATCTCTGAGCTTTCGCGATAGAACAGAAGGATGTAGATATCCTCCTTCCCTTACCGTACACAACCAATTCTCCCCCACTTGGGTTATGGATGCGTACACACTGCCCTGCAACATCCGTGGTCGCCCGATTTGGAAACATCCAGTCAATTCCGACAACTACGTCCACTCCGTTCATGGGAATGGGGATAAGATTGATGCTGAAACGAACTCCAAAGATGTCAATGCTGCATCCCCGGTATACATGCTCGACCACCTGCACCTCCTCCGCTGCTACGTCGATTGCCTGAGGACTATCCAGATTACTGAGCTCGATCTGGAAGTCCTTACAGAACCTACGCGACACATAGGACCACGTGGCCCCCGTGTCGAAAAGTACTAAAGCCGGTTTCGAGTTGACAGGAAATATGCCTAAAGTTCACATTTAACGGCAGATACACTATTTTATCACTAACACAGAAAATAAGCTACTATCAGTAATCGTACGAAAATATAACGAGGAAAACCTGTAATCACATCAGGCGCCGTCTGCGCTTCCTCAGCAGTCATCTGAAAGGCTCGCCCACGGGTGGTAGCTCCACTCTTCCCCTGGGTAGTGCCGTCGGTGATCCTAAGCGTCGCTGGTGCAGGGGCCAGGGCCGGCGTCTTCTTCAGCTGAGGGCAATCGGGCTTGATATGCCCCGGCTGATAGCAGTGAAAGCAAAGCCTAGCAGTCTCTTTGCAGTCCTTGCTGAGGTGGCCCGTCTTGCCACACTTGTAACACGATAACTCCCGCGGTCTGCACTCGCCCCGGTGGTAACGCCCACACTTTGGGCAGCTCGGGGTCCCGCTCCTAGTATCAGTCCTAGCTCCCTTGAACTTCTTTGCTGGTCCCGACTGGTCCTCTGCCTTTCTCTTTCCTTGCTGCAGTTCCTCCAAGACTAGCTCCTGAGACCTCGCTACCTCCTGCATGTCGCTGAGGGTCTTACACCTTCCCGTGGCCACCGCCTTTTTGAGTTCCGGCTTCAGCATTCCCAAGTAACGAGCCATCTTTAGCGACTCGTCGTTCGCGTACCCTGGGACAAATAGCAGCTTCTCCAGAAACTGCGCAGTAATCTCGTTCACCGACTCCGTCGTCTGAGTCAGCTTCAAGAATTCAGATGCTATCCGCTCCTTTTCGATGCGAGGTGCAAACTCCTCGTCGGACAAAGCCCGGAAGTCTCCCCAGGTCAACGCAGTGATCTGTGCCTCCGTGTATTTCTTGACCGTCAGCTCCCACCAATCCTTTGCAGCTCCACGAAGAAGGTTCACAGCAAATAGAACCTTCGAACCATCAGGGCACCCACAAGTGCGAAAGGCTCCCTCGACCGCCGAGTACCAGCGGTAGCAAGCCACGGGATCCTTCTTCCCGTCAAACAATGGCGGTTGGCACGCCATGAAGTCCTTAAAGGTGATCCCACGAGGCTGGGATTGACTCGAGCTCCCAGTACCTAAGCTACGGGCCGTGAGGGCCACGTCAATGCGCTGGTCCATGGTTTGGATCAGCTCGTCTCTCATCTGGTTAAACAGCCCCGGCAGCATCTGTTGCAGGGTCTCAGTGATTTGGGCAGCAATGTGGTCGGACTGTCCGGCCTCATCATCAGTATGGCTCCTAGTTTGCACCATTCTGAAGGTTCAGGAAACATCTTAGTTCACAGCTATCGAAGTATCACTAAGCGCTATTACGGTACTCACACATAACCCTACTATTAGTGATCATGCTAACCCTAAGGCTAGTTGTTATCGCGCATGCTAAAACAGACCATCCCACACATATATATATTACACATAGCATGCTATAATCCTAACTGCAATCAATAAGTTTTAAGTCTCCAGAACTTAATCAAATCCAACACTACACAGGCGTTTATAGTAACACTATTATTGGCGCCGTATTACTATAACCAACCATGCATGGTAGCCGGATCAAGACCACCGAGCAACGATCAGACAAGAATATGCTCGACGACCCATCCCCGACGTACCAAGGTGTTTACGTTTGGTCTTGATACCGTCCTAATTAGACCTAATCCCACTGACTAACAGTCACATAAAATCATAGAATACAGCTCAGCTTCATTCTCAACAAGCCACATGCAATTTTTATAACTTAGCATGCGATTACAAGTAATTAATACTACACCAACACATATAACGATTTAACAATTAAGGTACTTAAAGCTTACCTCCGTCTTGACGGTTCCGCTGGCCGTTCCGATCTCATCCAATTACTTTCAACCGCCTGGTTTAAGTCCAACCACACACACACCCACGAGTGCGTGTGCTGATTCTCTTAAACCTAGGCTCTGATACCAAGTTGTAACACCCAGTCCCATTTTATTAATTATAAAAGAAAAACCGTTACTAAAAGAAAATCTCCATAATTGTTTAACGATAAAAACGACAATTCAAAAATCCCAACAAGTTAGAAATTCAACACCCGCCAAATAATTAATGTAATAGTATTTATGATTAGATCGGAATGCCACGACACGAGCCGGAACCTTCAAGCCGGAGCCTTGCCCTTGTCCACACCGGAACTCGTACCTAAAATAAAGTTTAACACGAGGGGTAAGCTCAACCGCTTAGTGAGTAAGGTAACATACAATAAATTACAATTTAATGCACATATACATACAATCACACCATCAGCTTAACGGTTTCCCGTCTACCGAACCATCACGCAGTCCGGTCCCCGCGGTTTCCCGCCCTTCGGGTCATCACGCAACCCATCATCATCACGTAACCACAATAACACATATACATATATGTTCACACATGAAATTACAATCTATCGCATGAAAACCCACTCACCTGTCTGGGTTTAAATCACAACCGAATTAAGTACTCGAATCGCTCTCGCAACTCTGAAAATTCATATTAAAATATTCACACCATAAGAAATCATCCATCACAAAATTAAGTACTATTGATCTCACTAATACGACCTAACGGATACCGGGTCAAACCAGTTACGGTCTCAATTGTTTAAACGGTAGCGGCGGCTACCGGAGCCGCCTCATGGCGCGTAAGCCACCCGACCGAACATCACTCCTCGCAAGACTCACGGCGGTCACGGCGCGGCGCGCGGATATCCACTACCACCGCCGGCCTTCCATTCACTCAACAGCCGCGGCAGCCCCCCTTAGAGCCACCACCGCCCGTCGCAACCTCAACGGCGGCAGCAGCGGTGCAACCGGCCGCCACCGCCGGTCATACTAATGACGGCAGCAGCGGTGGTGCTTCCAGCCGCCACCGCCCACCGGACCCTCCACCACCAACGAGAGCGGCGACGGTGTGATCAACCACCGCCACCATTCGACTCCAGCGGCCACGGCGTGGCGCCGTCGTCGGCCAAAGAAAACAGCGGCAGCGGCAGTCAATACAACCACCGCCGCCCACCACACTCTCGCTACCACCACGATCGCGCGGCGGCGACTAGCGGTGGCTAGCCACCACCGGCGTCTGGAAACACGTACACGCCACCACCAACGCCCACGGCTCATGCCGCTTGGCGGTTGTCGCCCTCCACCGAGATCACGGCGGCGACGACGGTGCGAACCGCCGCCACCACCGGCCCTCGGACCAACAACAACAACGGCGGCAGCAGTGGTTTTACACCACCACCACCACCCGTCGCGCACCTGCCGTAGCAGCGGCGGCCAAGCCAAGGCCGGCCAAAGCCGGCGGCTGCCACCACCGCTAACGGGATAAGAAAGAAGAAGAAAGGGGGGGGGGTTTCGGCGTCTTACCCTTGCCGACGATGACGTCCGACCTCCGGCGGTTCTTTCTCTCCCTCCGATCCTCACTCTCTCGGCCTCCCTCTCTCTATCGAAACTTGCTCGCTACGAAACACAATGGAGACGACCTACGGCTCTAGGGTTTTTAATCGAGTTAAACGGGCTTTCCCCTCCCTCTTACTTAACCCACAAGCAAACACTCCTAACCCTAACCCTAAAGATATAGTAATAATAATAAAAATAAATAAATAAATAATTAAATAGAAACGGGTCGTGACAGTCCAATTTGGAGTTGTTGCTTTATCGGATGTGACTTTGTATTTATGCTTATTGATTACATTTTTTGTGTTATTTTGTATTACAAAAATAGTTCTAATTTTTTATTTTTTTAGTCTTTTGAATTTTTACCATATTACAGAACAATGAATGAAAATGATATCACTCTTATAGACAACCTTGATATACAAAATGATGATTTTACTGTCAAGGTTAGAATCATTCGTTTATTTCTTTTAAACAATATTAATTCGATTACATTGTGGAATAAACAAATTTTGAAGGTTTATAATAATACTATTAAATTTAAATTAGATGTAAATGGTTTAAATTAACCAAATCATATTTGTGATATTAGTTTTTTGATATGATTTAATTTTTTTCAGAATTACCCCGTGTATTACACGTGATCAAATCTAGTAATTTATAAACAGTTTCAAACAAACACTCCCAAACACCCCGTTAATTTTAGTTTTATAGTGTTTTTCAAAGAACCGATTTTCTTCTACATATATTTTTGATTTGTAGTTATTATTCCAAGATTTTTATATAACTACCTGTTTAGCTAAAAAATGTATTGGATTGAAAATTTAATAATTAATCAATGATTTATAGTCATTAGTGCTTAGTCCAATAACCTTGGTTGGTACGCTGCTATATAAGCTAATACATATTAAGGCTATGTTTGGCAAGCGTAGCTTATAAGCTAGCTGGTAGCTGATAAGCTAGCGGATAGCTGATAAGCTAGCTGTTGATTGATAAGCTTGCTAGTAGCTGATAAGCTAGCTGTTGAACAAATTATGTTTGGCAAAAACTAGCTTATGAGTATGTAAAATGACCAAAAAGGGTACCTTTGAATTTAATAATTAATATTAATAAGGGTATAATTGGAAAAAGCTACAATAAGCTTCTCATAAGCTACTCAAAGTAGCGTTTCAAAAAGCTAGCTTATAAGCTAGCTGATAAGCTAGCTTCCTGGTACATGTTTGGATGGACTAGCTTATAAGCTAGCTTATCAGCTAGCTTATAAGCTAGCTTATGCTTGCCAAACCAAGCCTAAGAAGTGATATTTTTTTTCTATTGTCATTATTAGAAAAATTCCAATTATGGAGGATATTATTTTATTCTTAAGAATTTAAGCAATGTTTTTTATGTTATTCATAATTTTTGATCAATTAAAAATAAACACCTAATTGTCTAATATTATTTATTGACAAACTGGGGGTGGATAAAGATAACTGATCATATAATCTTTTTAAGACGATAAAAATGAATCTGTTTATAAAATTTTTGAAATTTCCAAAAACAATTTCCGCCTCTTTTTATTTATCATGAACTTCAAATTTTTATGACAATGAGTCAATGATGAAGTAAATGATTCAATAGTTCAAATTAAATAAGACTATTCACTTATTAAGTTCAAACTTGAACCCACTTTTGTTTATTAAAATTAAATATATATCAACATCAAATATTTATAATAATGATGAAGTAAAGGGTTCAATAGTTCAAATTGAATAAGATTTATTCATTTGTAAGTTCAAATTTGAAGCCACTTTTGTTGATTAAAAAAATAATATAACGAAGTGATAATAACAAATAAATAAAGATCCAAATTAGCTAGCTTTTGCACTTTGGGGTCCATTTTGGTAAATTGAACATGTTATTTCTTGTTAAAGTTGTCACTTACAAGACTAGGCAACAAACTTCTATTTGAAAGGGTATCATTTTCTCCAAGAAAAAGTTGAAAAGTTTCAAAGAATTTGCTGGGATTTGATGTTTTTTGTTTTCAAACTGAAATTTCCAAAAAGATCTATAATGAGTTTTTTTTGTTTTTGTTTTGTAAACATTTTGTCAGTAGAACACGCTTTTTACTATATGGTATACAAATTGTTATATGTACATTTGCAGACTATGTCGCATTCGTATTGTTTGATTATTTGTGCTTTTATGAAGTTAAAATAAACACCGTCGGTTTGGTCCCTTATATTTAATAGGCGTAAAAGAAAGATAAGTGTACAAAAAGAAACATGATAAATGATGACGTATAGGCTTCATCATCAGGGTCAGATGATGATGCATGTAAGAAAATGGACTTATACTGGTTATAGATGTCCTTATCTTTTGGCTAAGTACCCCTTGCTTAGCATCGTATTCTAAACGAATCCCGTTAAATAAAAAGGCTTTCGATAATTAAAGTAATAAGAAAAAGCAAAGGGAAGAATAATGATGGGACTAAACTTTGGCATGGCTCAATGGGATTGGATTTAATAAAGAAATCTTAAAGTGAAAGTCACTTTCATAATAGATGCAATGATACATTTTAATGAGAATTTCAATTACAAAATTAACCTTTGTAATCTACCACTCATCAAAAACCCCACATCAATCAAAGTGTTATACCACATGTTTCATGGATGTTAACAACACTATAATAGAGAAGTAATGAAAAGAGTGTTGGGACCAAGCATGCACCTTATTCTTCTTGTGTAGGTTGTACTGGAGTGGGCAACACTCAAAAGGTGTTGGATACTTGCATAAGCTAAATACAAACCTTTGAAATTATGTGTTTGTATAATGTGAAAATAGAAGTTAAGATGAGAGGTAGAAGAAAATAATTTAGATTCTTTATCACTTGTAATCTCATGCCCATCTATGAATCGCGCTATAAAAGAGATTTGATCATGTGTATATCATTAGTCTTGATCTAATATTTCTCTTCAATTATAATTGATTAAAGAGTGAAGATCCCTTTATATATTTTTCATTGGAACGCAGTTCTATATATAGTATAGAGAGAGAGAGAACCAAATGAAAACATGGTCAAAGTAAAACAAGAACCCAAAATAATCAAATGACATGTGATTTTGCACTAAAACTATAGACAATTACCGAACACGGTCAACACAAGGGATGAGCGGGTGACGTGGCTTGCAACGAGGTCATGACCAAAGTCACTTGAATTGGATGTGATTTTCACATGAATATAGTGTAAATCACACATGATTTGGCCGTTATCGTGTTCGCTTATTTGGTCATTATTTTTGTTGGAATCTCTCTCTCTCTCTCTCTCTCTCTCTCTCTCTCTCTCTCTCCCTCTCTATTGTGAATGTGTGTGTGTAAGACTCTCATCTTTTTATAAACAGCTTTTTTAGAAATAAATAAAATGAGTTTTACATATCATGTTATCGGAATCAAAGTTGAATTTATAATATCTAGAGACTCAACACATCTGTCTTGGAGTCCGGCCCATATCAACTAGACACAGACAACCACACACACATACACTTTTTATAACTCTTTATAAATATCAAAAGGGATTCCACACATTCTATCAAAAATTAGTGACACATACGAGTCGAAATATTGGACCAGTTTTTGTTTCTACATGACATGCACCAAAAGTTACATCATGGTTACGTATGTGCCAAGGAACGGTGCAAATGATAAGGCATACGCATCAAAAGCACATGACACGCGTCACAATCTTGAAATCCTGTTTCATATATTGAATAATACAACAAAATAAAACCAAATACAAACTAAAATAATATATGATGCAACATATTGTACAATAATCTAGAACAAGATAAACCAATTGCCACTAAAAGCATACCCATGAATAAGTAAAAATTATGGTGCCAATGGTTGTTGTTTGTTGTCATAAGGTTTAGTGGACTTGCTTGTAGACTTCCTTTTCAAGATCACAATCCATGTAATAACTTCTAACAACAAAGCAATAACACCCAATGCAGATATCACAATTATGTAGGTTGATCTCCATTTGCTTTCGGGCGATAATATATTAAGACCCTTAAACACGTTGAGGATGCCAAGAACAAGAATCGCATACCCGATGCCATGATGGTAGATGTTCCAATAGAATCTGAATTTGTGCTCCTTGTTTGGTCTCAAGAACAATGCAAAAATCTAAAGGAAGGCCAATAAAGAAAAAGTATATTAGGGAAAAATATTGTAAATAATAGAAGACAGGTCTGCGTACGATATATATACCAGTTACAGTAAACTGGTTTTGGTATATTGTGAATAGTAGAAGTAGCTCCATGTGGCCTATCTCTTTTGATGTCAAATGGGATTTGTATTTATAATAGTCGAGATTCAATTTCAAAGGATAAATTGTAATCCTTCCATTTTCATGAATGATTGCAAACAGAAGACATAAAGATTCGCTTTTGATGTTAAACTACTTTTCTTTTCCAAAATTTCATATAAAATTCGTACACTATTGAAAAAAGATCGATAGTTACATCATAACTATATATCACACGCAACAAAATTAGGAACTTTTACAACGCTAAAATCCTAAAAAATTCCATGTAAATGGTAAGACTAGAGGTTAAGAAGATTGACCTTAAAAGTCATCATGATCAAAAGTTGATTATCCACAATACCATATAAATATTATAAAAGATTTAAAATTAACCACATATTTCATCAAAACCATATTCATGCTATCACTAGAGATTTGGTAGGTCTAAGAAATGTGATGACATTCATCTAAATGGTCTTCTTAAAAATCAAGAAGTTGACCATGAAAGTCAAATTACGTTTTTTTAATAAAAAGTTGTAAGATTTATATGTAAAAACCCTTAATCCACTACCGCCTAGAAGTCACTGGTAACCTGGATACTGTTGGTTCGATGACTTTTTAATGAATTACCTGGACTGTTGCAAGACAAAAGAGTGTAATTCCGATATTCCTATGACCATTATACGTGACACCCTTCGACTCGGCTCCGAGTTTAAGTCCGGTTCCCCATCCGCCAACACCGATCGCATAACCCGACACTTGGCAGAAAGCATGAACGTAAAACCACGTCGGATCCAACGATGGAAAGCTTCGAACGTATCTAGCCACGATCGCTCCCACCGGAAACAAAACTCCCCAACTCACCGCATTCAGTATCCCGTGAATCTAAAACAAACACAAGTCACAATTCCGGTAATCATCTCGCCGGAAAATCAAGATAATACATGTAAATTTTCAAGAAACTCAAAAAACGGTCGAAAAAAATAAAAAAAAATCACCCAAATAGCAAATTTGTTAATTAAATTAAATTACTTACATTTTTCTTTTTAGTCCTCGAATCACCACCGATCCCACCACCACTACTCTCTCCACTTAACAAATCCAACCGCCCTTTCGCCGCCAAATTCGCCGGCTGAAAGCTATGTTTCGCCGGAAACCCACCTGCCGCCACCGCCGAACCCACCTGCCATATGATGGAGTCGTATTATTTGTTTGACGAAGGGCGTAAAAATTTAGTTTTTTAAAGGTGAAATGGTATCGTTTTGGAGAATGCTACCGAACGTAATATTTTTCGAAATGTCAAGGTGTGTAAAAAAATACCAGAAAAAAAAACTTTCGAAATCGACCAAAAAAAACTAAAAAATTATCTTAGAGTGAACAAAAAAACCAAAAAATTATCTTAAAACCAATCAAAAGAAAATCTTGAAATCAATTAAAAAAACCAATAATATCTCTCGATTCAACAAAAAATATCCCTCGAAATCACAAAAAACTTTAAAAAAATACGGAATCTTTTTCCTTAAAATCTTAACTATATGGTGTCACAGTTTGAAAAATTGTTTTGGCTCCGTTCCTAACCTGCCAAACTTGGTTCACGGCCGTCATCCCCTTTTCCGGCAGCTCCACCGTCGCAAATATCCTCATCAACCCGCCAGAAAACTCCGCTCTCTTTTCCGTCACATCGAACGCCAGCTTCCCGGCCACTATCGAGGCGTACGAGCTTATGTTGTACATATCCACCGCCATCGATCCGTTTGCCGCTTTGAAGGCGAGCAACGCCTGAGCCCCGGCCATCCCTTCGCCGGTGGGGTTTATGGCCCACGAGACCCACCCGCCGGGGGCGGCCGGAGGTGCGATGAAGGCGACGGAAAGAGTGTTTTTCGAAGGGTCGAGTGACCAGTGGAGGTAGGATTCGAGGTGGGGTAGGTCGTTGCAATGGTTGTATAACTTGTTGTTGGTGAATTTCTGCGATTTGCAGGCGAGTTGGGCCGCGGAAAGGGGCTGTGTTAGGAGGGAGAAGAAGGTGATGGTGATGAAGAAGAAGGGGGACGCCATTGATGGATGTGGGATGTGAAGGAAGGGGGGTGTATTCACATGTGAATATATGTAGGAAGAGGTTCTCTGAATACATGTCATCATTATTCATGCATTTAATAGTTTGATTATTAAGGAAACATTATACGAAATTGTATATTTTTTTAAATTACAATTTAATATTGAAATAGGTTTTTTTGACAAAAATGAAATGAATCACCAAATTAGCTAAGAAATTCGTATTTTATCAAACAAATTTGTTGGATGTTTGTTTAATTCCATTGTATGTCGTTATCTTAGCTATAAAAAACATTTTTCTAAAACTTGCTCTTGGATGTGGGAGGAAATGTGAGAAAAAAGAAATTTAAACTAATTAAAAAATTACTAAAATTATTAAAATTACATAACTATCTAATCTTTCAATATAAAAAATAAAAATGGCATATTTTATTTCATTTTTCTTTTGTTCAATAACATGTAAAAGAAAAATCTTTCTTTTCATTTCCTATATTTTCATTCCCTTTCGATACCATGATAAAAATATTTTCCTTCTTTTCTTTTTTATCTATTTTTTTTTCTTTTTTCTCCATTTTTAAGTTACCATTCGAAATTACTATTCTTTTCTTGATAATATATGAAAATATCATTTGATGAGCTATTTTACCAATAAAATGGCAAGTTTGGTGATATTTCCATTTTTATTATGTTTTGGTGCTAGTATATGTTTTAAATAGATATAACTTCCAATTTAACAAATGACAATTACAATTAATTGTGAATTTGAATTTATATTTTAAAAGAATACAAGGTCATCCTTATTCCTTAACCGTACAACTGCCATCCGTACCAGCTTTCACCTCAGCTGCCACATCAGCTTTCCATTATCTTACCATCACCATACTATTCCATCGTTAACCGTACCACCTCTACCATCTTTTTTATTTTTTAAATACTAAAATATATTAAAATAATTTACTTTAAATTAAAATTAAAAAATACAATAATTTAAATTAAAATTAAAATTAAAAGTAGTCGGCGACAAGTTTATCGTGTCCCTCTTTCCGACCTCTATCTTTAGTCGGCCCTCTCGGTCTTTTATTCGATGGTTCTATAAGCTCGTTTTTCGATAAATGCACGGACCGCTTCCGTCGCTCTAATGTTGTTCATACAAATCTGATTTATGATGATATCTACATCTGCGTCTTCAGAATCCGACATTTTTTTGGAGAATAAGATGAGAATAGGAGAAAAATAAGAGGATAAGGAATGAGATAAAAAATTGAGATAGAGAGATGTATATATATATAGAGAGATAAATGGAAAAGAAAAAAAAAACTAGCCGTTAAGAGCCGTTGGGGTGGGGGTGTCGATTTGTTCCATCGGCATGGGGGCACCGGTTGGGCGCGTACCGGTTGCCATACTGGGTAGGCGCGGCGGTGTTACCGCCGGTACCGCCCCGCTTACCGGCCTGTTAAGGATGGCCTAATAACTTATAAAAAAATATAATCAACCGATCTATTCATCATTTTTGCCATATGGAATGTCTATGAACATATTAGCATATCTACCTACCTAAACAAGTCATATTGATTATCGAATATATGTGGGGATTGATTTGGTTTAAGAAAATGAAGTGTTCGGGTTTTCTATGATATACTTTACATCGGTTATTATTGTTAGTTTTTTTTGTTTGTTTCACTTGTTTTAACGAATGTCTTCATATATGTAAAACAATGTCTACCGGATTTGATTAAATTAAAAATGAATAAATTTCAGACGAATATGAGAAGCTTGTGGCTTAAATTAGTTTAAACGTGATAACAAATATAATGCAAGACATGAATAAAATAATTACCTTCTAACGTATCCTTTCTTCTACTATTAAGTATTAATCTGTTCGTAGATTTTGACAAATCTAGGCCATGCAAAAGCCTTTGTGATCATGAAGTTCACCTGTACTTACTCCAGGTAGTATGACCGTTTTAGAAATTAAACGCTAAGAATAAATTCAAAAAACCTACTATTATTTAAAAAAAAATAAAATATTAACCCATTATTGGAACTCTTTTGGGCCTCCATGTTATAGCCCAATCTTAATTAAGCTCAAAGAATGAGAGACTCTTCTATTGTTAACAAAATTAATCGTTGTTTTTGAGTAACACTGCAAAATTACCCAAATTTGTAAGTATAAACTATATGGTTGTTTTTTTTTTAGTGTTATTGCTAATTAAAAATGTAATGATTGATTGACAAGTTTATGTTGATTTAAAAAAAAAATAGAAATGTTGTTCACTTGTTTTAAGTGATGCAGTAATGCTTCTTCTTCTTCTTTATTTCCTTTTTTTTTTACTTTACAATTTTCAGTGTAAGATTTTATATGACGGTGAATGAAACAAGATTATTCCCCCTCCTACAGAAAAGCATGCAAATGATTTTGAGGGAGTGATCATAGAGAGATGATGTCCAATTGCCCAAGTAGTGTGGAAGTCTTAGCGCCCATATGGTTTGTTGTATTTCATTAGACTTAAAATTGTAATACATTTCAGTTATGCATTTGGTTTAAAGAAAAGTCAGGAAATAAAATCTGAAATCCCACAAACATAGAATTTATAAATCTGATAAGGGTAGTTGGTATTTCAAAGTTCCATATGATTTGGTTATAGTGGTGTTTAAAAATTTGTGTAAAAAATTGTTAAATTTTAAGAAACGATTAACTAAAAAGACAATATAATTGTTTTTATATTTTTTTGTAGATTATATAAACCAAACACATCAAATATTCCAAGATTCTCGAATTCCAAATCATTTCCACAAAATTCAAATCTCATAAAAAACATTTTCTTTCACACCAAATGAACCTTTACCTTTAATATGGTTTATGAAATACATGCCTCGTATTCATCATTGCATGGTGAAACTCCATGTATGCAATAAGTCCAAGCAAATTCAACTTTAAACTTACCATTGTTATTTAACGCTTTGTATCAATTTGATATTCTTCTTATGATATATCTATAAATATCATTTTGTTACGTCAAAGCTTTGTTCATCAAATATCACAAAAATTGAATGGACTATCAAGACCCGTAGCACCTTCTACCTTTAATTGTGAAAAAATGACGAATTTTGGTGCTCTATTTACGCTGACAGTAGAAACACAAAAATAGACAACGAAGTTTAAACAAACTATGTAAAATCATTAATACGAGGCATTGATGACTTTTTATTGCATCTTTCCACTTATACCAATTGATGTGTTCACCCACAATACTATACATGTCGGATTTTAATGAAGATTGTTCATATGTATTTAATGTATATTGCATTATTGCTTGACTTATTTGATGTGTAAAAATAATAAATGATAGCAAAAAAATTATATGATGTGTTTATGATTAACCCAATATTTTTAGTGTTATTATAAACAAAACAAAAGCAATAAAGAGAAAATGCCTATTGAAGATTTGAAGTTGATAAATGTGGACGTATTTGCTATCATTTTAAACATTCGTATACAATTTTCTCGTGGACAATAATTTTCTATAACACATGTAATAGAGTTTAGTAAATAAATAAAAAAAATAAATACCGGTATATAAATATTGACTTATTTGTTATTGACTTTAAATTTTTTTAAATTTATAAACCAGCCTCGTTCTAAAGCATCTAAAGTAATGTTAGATGCTAATTAAATTTTGAGTAAACTACATCAAGGGTTAAAGTTCGTTACGGAAATCGTCCCTAACCGTTAAGGTTGTTAAAATTTTAGGTGTACGTCTTTTTTAAGATTGGATATAAATTGTTAAAGCATGTCCAAATTAAAAATTAATCTCTTCCCTGACAATTCTTTACCCCAACCCCTATCTCGATGTGATGTCAACAACCCCTACCAGTTGATCTTCATCTTTACTATGATCCATACTTGCCTCCTTTATTGTTCCCTAGCAAACTGAACTAGTTTCATTTTCTCTCATGTAAAGTTGAAGATGATTATACGAGCCTTTTAAAAACAGCCCACGAGCCTTGACCACACAAGATTTCATATGGCCAATCAAAACAAAATCCCCAAAAGTCTTCCCTTGTGGCTTCCTTTGAAGGCTGTAGCGGTAGAAAAGGTATTCACGCGTCGATATAGTTATACATCGGTAATTTTTAAACATAGTCACCTCATCAATAAAAACAAGTTGTGTCTACATTTGTGAATTAAACGGATGTATGTGCTTGTGTGCGTAAATCAAGCATAGTTACCTAAGGAGACCGAGGTGCTCGTCTTATGAGCATTTCCAATGGTTGACCCATGTAAAATAGATGAACACTAAAAGAAAGTCTTGGTTCCACCATAATATATTTTTGTCTTTTTATTTGCCTCTCACATCTACATCTACATCTTCAAAAGATTTAAGTGGTTGATCAAAAAGTCATTTTCAAGTCATTAACTCTAGTGCTCAAATCTTGATAAAACTTTGTTCAAGTTTTTTTCAGACAACCATTATAGATGCTCTAACAACTTATATTCAATCTTTAAACACTTGAATATTTATCTTAGGAAACCATGAAAATGACCAAAATACCCCTCACTTGGTCAATACGTGAAGCCATCAATAATACATGAGCAATAATAGGCGTGTGCAAAATCCGAATATATTGAAATTTGAACCAAAATAAGATGTTTGTGCAAAACCCAAAATCCAAAAAACCGAAACCCAACATTTGGGCTTGGGTTGGGTCTAATCTTAAGCCATCCAACCTGTCCAAAAATGAAAAACTCGTTATAAATTTATATATATATAATATTAAATATCATATAAATATTTTTCACCTATGCATTTTTTTTTAAAATCATAAATTCTAGTCGTTTGAAATGTTTTCTAATTTTCAAGCTTACCATCGACTTCATCAATCTCTTAATCGATTGAATTAATTATCAATTATATATCTATAGCATTATAATAATATCCGAACCCGACCAACATCAACCTCAAACCGACTAATCTAAAGTAAAGCAATCCAAAATCCGACCGATTTTTTGGTTTACGTACCCAAAGCCACTTTACTATATGTACGAGATCATGTGAGAAGCATCATTTTTGATGAGAAGTGCGAAAAATACTTTTTGGTTTACGTACCCATCTATGAATCGCAACTTAAAAAAGAACACTTTTGACAAATCTTATTTTGATACATCTCATCTTAATGTTCGGCAATTTTCCATCTAACAATTTATAACCACTTTTCACACTTCTTACCAAATTTTACACCCCTCACAAAAACCGACCCATTGGTAATAACGACCATTAGACATAGAAACATTCTAAGGCCATTAGTAGCGGACGTGTGGGCTGGCGGGCTGGCACAAGCTCCGCTACGTTGGCTAGCGGGCTGGCGGCTTAATCAAGCTACCAAAGCCGAACACACCGTTGTGATGTGTGTTGTATTGAGAGGGTTGAGAAGGTTCAGGTATTAACAGAGAGGGTTCAGAGGATTAATGGTGGGTTTATGAAAAAGCTAATGTGACGCTAACGAGGGCCCGGTCAGTGACGGCGATGTATAGAACAATTAAAACAACGATATTAACTTTTTTATCACGAAAACGGTAAAAAGCTTTGCAGATTTTTGTACGGCCATTCGTCACAATCACTCCGATCCGCATATGCTTTCTTCTCGATAACATTCCCGAATCTTCTCCAGACGCAATTGCAGAAAAAATCGATACGTCTTCTGTGTGTGTGTGTGTGTGTGTGTTTTCATAGCAATTTCATAACTAAATTCGTCTTCCGGCGAATCAAGCTAGGGTTTTTCCATGCCGATTCACTTGTGAATTGATTGATTGATTGTTTGTTTATGCGGAATGGAGGCTCTGCAACAACGAGTAGAATCATGGATCAGAGACCAAAGGACGAAGCTATTGAAGGTCACTTGGCCACAGCAATGGCGGCCGGTTGCTATGAAATGGCCTTGGATCAAAGGGAGAGAACAGAGGAAGCGAATGCACGAGGAGTATCAGCGAAGGAAGAAGCAGCTTCACAATCTGTGTATTGCGGTTAAGGCGGATTCGGTTTCGGATTTGCAGGATATTCTTTGCTGTATGGTGCTTTCCGAGTGTGTTTATAAGGTATGTGTGTTGTTTTGTGTTATCTCGAGATTGTGAAATTTTGAGCTGTTTTGAGTTTGTTTTAAGCAGTTTGTGCTTAATTTGAATCGTTATAGTCGAGTTTAATCGTATAATATGATATGATTCTATGAACATAAGGAAAAACAGCAGCTGTGCTAATGAGAATGGTATGTTATTCGGATAATTCCTCTTTCTAGTCAGGTTTAATCGTATAATATGATATGATTCTATGAACATAAGAAAAAAGCAGCAGCTCTGCTAATGAGAATGGTATGTTATTCAGAAAATTCCTCTTTCTAGTCAAGTTTAATCACATGATATGATATGATTCTACGAACATAAGAAAAAAGCAGCAACTGTGCTAATGAGAATGGTATGTTATTCGGATAATTCCTCTCTCTAGTCAAGTTTAATCGTATGATATGATATGATTATACGAACATAAGAAAAAAGAAGCAGCTCTGCTAATGAGAAAGGTCTGTTATCCGGATAATTCCTTTTTGTATGCTTCTCCACACATTTTTCAAGGCAAGGAAATTTATGACATAAGTACAGCATAATTTATTTGAATGCCTTGACATATAGTCACATTTTATCATCATTGTGAAAATTTCCTTTAAAAGCCTAGTCTATGAATCGTTTCATGTTCTATGTACCCCCCCTTCCCAAATTCTTGTTGGTTTTGGTTGAAACTGGAATCATTGTGGACTCTGGAGTTGATAATAGAGAGATTAAGATGTGCCTTAATAACACTTGACCTTGTTATGATAGAGACCTGATGCTGAATTGGTTCAAGCTGTAAATAAATTTAAAGCGGACTTTGATGGTCAAGTTGTTTCTTTGGAGCGCATTCAGCCATCTTCAGATCATGTACCTCACAGGTGGGTTATTGTTATTCTATAATAGAAGTCTTTTAAGTGCTGTGGTGCCTACCAAATCTTATGTGTTGGACTGTTTGTACAGATATCTATTAGCAGAAACTGGAGACACGTTATTTGCTTCTTTCATTGGAACCAAGCAATACAAGTATGTGGCTAACACCTTAACATAACATTGTGTTGCTTTACGACCCGTATCTAGGAATGATGTTTTTTTATTGTGTTGGAATGATTAACAGGGATATGATGGCTGATGCAAATATACTTCAAGGTGCTATCTTCCATGATGATGCCGTAGAAGATATCGATGAAATATCAACAGTTGATGGCCAGAAGAAAATTCCAGATGATGTTCCGAAGACCCTTGGAGCAAAGCCTCAGCAAGGAGTAACTTCAACTAAACCTGCTGCTCATCGGGTAAAGTTGCTGCTGTTGTATTATTTAGACATAATTATTATAGTGTAATGCTTTGTAGGTGGCTTCTGATTTTTTCAAATCAAGCACCCAGTAGCATGAACTTACAAGAATGAAGATAACATTTTAATTCATTCTACAGGGTTTCATGTCTCGTGCTAAAGGGATACCTGCTTTGGAACTATACAAGCTGGCTCAGAAAAAGAAACGGAAACTTGTTCTGTGTGGACATTCACTTGGTGGAGCAGTAAGTTTGGCCGTTCACCAACTTGGTTAGTGACTTTCTTGGTGTTGTTTCTCTAAATATTAACTCTCATTGTTTTCCAGGTTGCTGTTTTATCTACCCTTGCTATCTTGAGGGTGATTGCAGCTGCTTCATCAAAAGAACATGAAAAAGTTCATGTGAAGTGTATCACCTTCTCCCAGCCTCCTGTTGGAAATGCCGCCTTGAGAGAGTAGGTCTTATGTCATATTCAACATGTTTAAGTTTCACAATGTTATGACTTATGTCGTACAATTACTGACATACATACATATGTTCTTTCAGTTATGTTAGTGAGAAAGGGTGGCAGCAGTACTTTAAAACTTACTGCATTCCTGAGGATCTTGTTCCCCGTATATTATCCCCTGCATACTTTCATCACTACAATGAACATTCTTATTCACCTCCAATTGACTCTAAGAAATCAAGTTTATCAATGTCAAAACAAGACA
Organism: Centaurea solstitialis; assembly: GCA_030169165.1. Classification (NCBI taxonomy): domain Eukaryota; kingdom Viridiplantae; phylum Streptophyta; class Magnoliopsida; order Asterales; family Asteraceae; genus Centaurea; species Centaurea solstitialis. Next base: position 43,059,327 of record CM058044.1, read on the forward strand.
AAATATCGGAGAGACAAAAGGCAAAAGTTAAGGAGGATGAAAGAGAGCAGTTAGTTTTGGGTTTGGGACCTGTACATAACTCCTTTTGGAGACTTTCCAAACTTGTTCCTATAGATGCTGTCAGAAGACAACTCAATAAATACACCGGCAATAAATTTGGTTCTTCTGTAAATTCTGCTGCTGACTCCAATATAACATCTTCAATTGAAGACACGGAAGATGCTCCTCAGTCCCTTGAGATTGAAGAGGATTCTGATGGTATTTCTCTAAAACCGTTCCCCATGGCGGATAAAGGAGATCCAGGTGAAACAGTAAACGGCAACTTGTCTGGAAAAAGTAAATCATCTGACAAACCTAAGGTGTGGCATAGAGTGCCTGCCTTACCTTCGTATATCCCATTTGGACAGGTAACTTTTATACCAACTGCAACAACAATCAAGAAAGCCTTTTCTAATCCCAAGTTATACATTGCTACCTAGTACACTTTTGAAATATATAGTGCTACTCTTTTTAATATGAGCTTCCAAATACAATTGTATTTCTTCATGTACAGTTTTAAATGAAAATGCTGTCTTTGTAATCATTTTGCTTATATTTCTGGATTAAATTTTCATTTTAAAATTATTTGCGGTACCTGTGTCTTAGCTCTTAAATTCGAGGAATGAACCATGCATTACTTCTGAGTTTGCATTTCTTTCTTTTTTTGCCTCAAGTTTTTGTTTTTCGAAGCCTTCTTTTTTCAAATTCTTGAAGCTTTTTGAGCAAACTTTGTTTTTTCACATGCTTTCTTAACGCGGTATTCACGGAAGCAACTGCTCTACTTTTTGGGATAAAGAACAAATCTGCGTACATCCCACCCCCTAGACCCCATCTCCAAATGGGATATATTGTGCTTGTTTTGTTTGGTTTATGATCATATTGTTGACGTGTGGTTAAATTTTGTTAATCACATCCTGTCACATAATTCTTGTAATAACTATTTGATCTAATGAAGATCTGTGTTTATCTCTCATCATAGCTTTACCTTTTGGGGAATTCATCTGTGGAGTCTCTATCTGGTGCCGAGTACTCAAAGTTGACATCGGTAAGAGCTATATTCTCTTATTCACATTTGATTAACAGTTGCTACTCTGTTAATATCCTTGGTTTCTGTCTCATCTAGACATCTCAAAATCCTTTAGGGCTTTGAGCTTGGGCATAATTTATGTAGCCAGATATCCTCAAATTTCTCATTTTGTTTGCTTTGTTTTGGCAAAGACATATTCAGGTTAAGTCCGTAATTGCTGAATTGAGGGAACGACTTCAATCACATTCCATGAGATCATATAGGTCCAGATTCCAAAGGTAACATCTTCTTTATAATGAACCCATATCTTTCTATACAATTTCTTTTGGCAGTCCATAACTCATCTCAGGGAAGCAAGACATGTAACCATCTCCTTGTTTTCAAGCACTCCATTCAAAAGAGTATGCTTTAAAAGATGGAAGAAACTTAAAGATCTCTTGGACAATTTTAGACATGGTTAAATGAAAACTAACAGAACTGTTCTTTAATAATGGAGGTAATGTAGGATTAGAAAAGAAACTAAATATTGCTGGAATCTTACCCGGTAAGAGGAAGGCATAGATCAAGAGCCCCCAATAAGTGAGTGTGACGACTCTTACCTGGTAAACGCTTATCGGGTTATGAACGCTTACTATCAATCCATTTTAATAGCTGGGAATCTTACCTCATAAGGTAAATGATAGTTGTAATTTTGCCGGTAAGCACTTACCCTTTAAGCATTTGGTAAACGGCACCTAATTTTGCTTATTATAACTTAATAGAATCCTTATCATCGTCCTCATCTTTCTTCCCATATTTATTTTTATTTCCAGTTCCATATGTCTCTAGTGACGTGGTTTTGTGCTTGGAAGAAACTTGTCCAGGAAAATACCCTGCTCCCTTGAATATAGCTTCACCAAGATTCCCGTTACATTCTCAATTGTCAGTTTGATATGTGTCTACTATCTGTTTACCTATTGTAGTTGTTCTTGATAACGTGGATTTTTGCAGGTGCATATACTTTACTTGTCTATCAGTGTTGTGGTGGAGTGGATAAGGCTTGAGAGGGTTCATAGCGCCTAACCCGGGTTTGAATCCCTCCATGCGCAACCTGTGGACATTTACAAAGGGGCATGCTTTAGCCCTGATCTTGCCGGGGATTAGTTGGGCCATAGGCTCGGATACCCTTCCAAAAATGAACATATACTTTACTTGATCTTTTTATCTACCAATGGTTACCTGTTCCATATCTAAAAATGACCATGAGCAGGAAATTCTCAGTTTCATGTCTGAGAGTTGTTTAATTTTGGGTAAAAATTTTCATTATTGATCAATGTCTTCAGTCGCTTCAGAAAATTCCACCGTGAAAGCCTTGGAGCATTATTTAACAAGCAATTCATTTTCAAGTCGCTAACATATGAGTTTCATGGGTTTGATCGTTCCTTTATGTCTTTTAGGATATACAATGATTGCATGAGAGATAGCTCTTCATCCTTCTTGGGAATTGATCAACAACAGCAATTTCCCCAGTTACAAAAATGGCTTGGTATTTCACTTGCTAATACCGTTGAGCTTGGAAATATTGTGGAGTCTCCCCTTATATGCACAGCTACTTCTGTTGTCCCACTTGGATGGAATGGCGTTCCTGGTGAAAAGAACGTTGAACCTATCAAAGTAGATATTACTGGGATTGGGTTGCATCTATGTACGCTAGTTCAAGCCCGAGTGAATGGTAACTGGTACTGTTCTTTTCCCATTCTTTATGCATATTCTATGCATGCATTATTCATGAAGAGAAGGGGGGGGGGGGGGGGGGGTGATATTGATTCATATGCAAAATATTGGCAAAGGTCATATGCTTGTTTGTTTTGATTTGACACTAAGCAACTATCGTCCATAAATATTTAAAATATCATGGAACAGAAAGCAAAAGGGATCTGATTTCATCTGTAAAATGCTGTCATATTTAAGCTTTAAGGTCTTCCTAACTCGTACCTTTCTACAAGGAAATCAATACTGTGCTAGCATCTTGTACTTATTCTCCTAGCGAGTCTGGACGTGTCCTCATCTATAATCTGAACTAACTCAACTAAGCTGTGTCATACACTTCCTTGTTCAGTATTGGGGTCCCTATTTGACATTGTACAAGATTTAAACATCGTCAAAACTGCATCGAAATTGGAATGACAAAAGATATTGAGGGGCTGTTTGGTTCGTGGAATTCAAAGGAATTTGGTGGAGTTGGAATGACAAATTCCTTAGTGATGTTTGGTTCACGGAATGAACTTGATGGGATCCTTTGAATTCCATTGAATTCCACAATTTAAGGAATTCATCATTCCATGTTTTAGTGAAGGAATTGAATTCCTATCAATCAAACGCATGGTCAAATTTTTTCAAATTCCATTCAATTTCTTAAAAGTCAAATTCCTTCGACGGATTCCAATTCCATCAAATTCTATTCTGCAAACCAAACTCCCCCTGATACTCAAATTATCAAAGACCATGTAATGTGAATTTGAAAACATGAAACCTACTCTCAAACATGAAATCAGGCAAGGTGGTTTCCTACTTTTGTAACATATGAAAATAACAAAATCGTGTTCAATTACTTGGACATATTATTGGAGGCATCTTTGTGCTTAATTTTATTCAACATGGAGCTTTATAGTTGGGGTATGCCAAAAATGATATAATGCAACAGTAGTGTAATCTATTACTGGAAACACAAAGTTCTACTCTTAGGAGAGCTTCTTTTGAACCTCATAACTTGATTCCCTTGTGTTATTTCTTTTGAACAGGTGCTCAACAACTGTTGAAGCCTTTCCTTCCGGGCCGACTAACCATTCAGATCATGGAGTCGAGTCAGACATACAAAAGATACGAGTTTTAGTCGGAAAACCCTTGAGGCGACCTCCAAAGCATCAAATAACCACAGATTCATTAATCTCGGCATTTCCCTCTATGGATTTAAACTCTGTTGATCAAAGGTCACAGAATCTGCAAGCGTTCAATTTGGCGAAATTCATATGCCCTGAAGGTCTAAGTGATTTTTATATATATTGTACAACCGATTTCTCTACCATCTCAAAAGAGGTTCATGTTCGGACCCGTAGGGTGCGATTGGTAGGCCTTGAGGTATATTTACGTCCGATATCCTATTTCTATCTTTTGAATGCATTCTATCCTCTTCTCATTAAAAAGGCCGGAGTTGTGGCTTGTGCAGGGTGCTGGTAAAACATCTCTATTGAAGGCAATCCTAGATGAAGGGAGGGTAAACGTTTCAACGAATGTCGAGAATTTTCCTATGGAAATTGATGTTCAAGAAGGCACTGCAGGTGGTCTGTGCTTTACAGACTCGGCAGGAGTAAACTTGCAGGTCCTTATATTTTAATAAAGGTCTCTTTTATTATACGTACATCTCTGTTCACTAGGGGTGTGTTTTATACGCGGGCTAGGATGGGACAGGACATGCCAGTATAAAAACTTGTCCCACTTTGGTGTGACGTTAGATTGGGACAGGATCAGAGTGGGACAAAATTGCATTTTCTGTCCCACCAAAATAGGTGGAACAAAAATCAGGAAGATGGGACAAGATTGGTATATCACAAAGGGTCTGTTTGGTTGGTTTTCCATCAAGTTCTGTACGGATAAAGCTGTCCATGTGGATTAATCTGTATGTATAGATTGGGAAGGTTTTTTCAAAATTGGAAGTAATGTGTTTTTTAATTGGGAGGGGCAGGTTTGGAAAAAAACCTGGCTTTATGCATAATGCTCCTCAGTAGAAGCTTACTGAACAAACTGCTTTGTATATCATTAAGCCACTACCGAACAGTCATGTATATTTGACCGAATAAGTTGAGTCTCAACCACAAGGCTTGTGGCGTACTGGTTAAGGCTTGTGGGGAATGTGGCTCAATAACCCATCTACCCCGGGTACGAATCCAGGCGTTAATGACTTGTGGCCACTGAGGAATTATCTTAGGAATGCACATGTACCAGTCAATAATTGCCAGGGATTAGTCTAGGCAAAATGCCTAGGATACCCCTTTAAAAAGTTGAGTCTCATTTAGCTCATTAAGCTGCTAACAAACAGTCCCTAAACTACCCATGTCAAATCAAAATCCTAAAACCTTATTCAATTTTTTTTACCAGCCTACCCTACTCTCGCCTAACAAGTCCTGTTTAGTCTCGTCCGCATACCAAACACACCCTAGGTGAAAGAGAGCTTAACATGGGGTTCGAGTGCTCTTGGATACGCTTTCTGTTGCTTGATCTCTTATGTGATTGTGTATCTGATGCAGGATCTGAATAAGGAGGCCGCTCGCTTTAAAAACGAACTATGGATGGGGGTTCGTGATCTTGGTACCAAAACAGATCTAATTGTTCTAGTGCATAATCTGTCGCATAAAATACCATGGTATACGCAGTCAAATGCACCAACACGCCAACCAGCCCTCTCATTTTTGCTGGATGAGGCTAAAGCACTTGGAATCCCTTGGGTCCTCGCGATAACAAATAAATTTTCCGTGAGTGCTCACCAGCAGAAGCCGGCAGTGGAAGCTGTTCTTCAGGCATATCAAGCAACTCCGAGCACAACCGAAGTTATTAATTCATGCCCGTATGTAATGCCGAGTGCTGCAAGCACTCTTATGTCTGTGGGTGAAGGGAGTACGGATAATGATGCGAATATGGGTCCTCATAAATTGATTGCAGCTCCCATGAATTTGCTTAGACGATCTTTTCAGAAGAGAAGTGCTGTTCTTCCTGTAGAAGGTGTCGGTGCACTTTGTCAGCTTGTCCACCGTGTCCTTCGCAATCACGAGGAAGTAGCTTTGCAGGTAAAATTTACTACTTCTGCCGTCATAGTTACTGCATAGAAGAAGGGTATGCATCATGCTTTCCGATTCTACCCTTAATTATGTGATGGCGAAATTCGTTACACTCTATTATTGAGGGTAAAATAGTGATCTGGTAATTAGGTGTAATAATTGCACATCTCTAAAACTCTGCTTTTTTATTGGGATTTATTTTGGGATGGAGGGATAGAAAAATGGTGACAGTAGAATAGAACCATAGATAGCTAAGCCACTAGAAAAAATGGTGAATCTGTATGTTTCATTCATTGAATAGTGGTAATGGGTGGAGGCGGTAATGGTGTCGGTGATAGTGGTGGCGCCTGTGGGGTAGTGGCTGTGATGAAATCCATCGTGGTGGAATGGAATGAAAATAGAGTAAATATAAGAGACATTGTTTTTTTTCTTAAAAGATGATATTCCACCATACGTGGAATTCAAATTCCTTACCGAAACTCAAAGAATGAACCAAACGCCGTAATGGAATTTGATATACGATTCCAATTCTTTCAAATCCTATCGGATTCCAACAAGCCAAACGCCAACTTAGACTCTTTTCTCTTTTCCTTTATATATACCCTTTTCAAACTTTTGGGAGCATTCTTTGGTTGCAAAACCTTTTTCACAAGCTGGAGGTGTTAATGGAAACAACCTCTGTACTCTCGGGCAGTGATAGGGTCTGCCTACTCGTACCCTCTCAAGAGCCTTGTGGGGTTTATTGGGATCGTTTGGTTTGATTTATCTCAACTCACATTAGATAAATGGAACATAAAATTATAGGGTTGGGTTTCGGTGAGAAGTGCCAAATTTGGTGAGAAACGTGAGAAGTGGTTATCAACCGTTGGATGAGCAATTGACACACATTATGTTACGAATCATGATCCAAGGCCCAATAAGTGAAAGAGAATTAGTGATTGGGCCTTTTTTAGGGTTAGGGTTTAATTTACTTATTTTGTCTAATAAATAGGGGATAGGGTTTTGATAGATGGGTATTCAGTTTTGCTATTCTTAAGTCGTTTAGGGCTCTTAGCTGTTGCTTGGAGAGAGGGATTTGTCCCTGGTTATTATCGTTTCTTTCTTTAGTGTCTTGTAATTTCTTATTTTCTTATTTCAATTTCAATAAAAGCATAGATTCTAGTAATTGATTTTACCGGTAATTTCTTGTATCTTTTCGATTCTCTATCATTGGTCCGACCTGCCGCCGCTTGCCGGATCTTCACAATGCCAGCGACCACCCGTTCCGAACAAAGCCGTCTCGATGCTCATGAGGCTCAGATTCAACAACTCCAGGCCGATGTGACAGAGATCAAGGCGGCGATCAAATCTGTTCAGGCCGATCAAGGCGAGCAAGCCGAATTCCGTAAGTTCATCATGAACTGGGTTAAACATCAGGATAAGCGAGCTATGGATGAGGAAGGTGAGGGATCTGATTTATTAGAGAAGGAGGGCGATTCTGGGTGGGTTTCTGATCCCAAACGAAAATCTCCTTTGAATAAGGAGGGTGGTCAATTCGCTACTGATCCCCTTCCTTGGGCAACAAAGAAGGTAAAGTTACCCGAGTTTTCGGGTTTCGATCCTCAAGGGTGGATCACGAAAGCGGAGCTCTACTTCGAAATTCATGGCGTTGCTCCTAATTTACGCATTCGCTTGGCTCAATTGAGCATGGTTGGGGTTGCGCAACACTGGTTCACCATTGTGAAAGAAGTTTATGATCAACTAACATGGGACCTACTTACCAAAGAACTTCTCCAACGATTTAGTGGGTTAGAGATCCAAAACCCCTATGAACAATTGGCCACTATTCAACAAGTAAGTTCAATTTACGATTATATAGATGATTTCGAGTATCTTGTTTCGTTGGTCCCTCGGTTACCCGAATCCCAAGCTTTGGGTTATTTCGTTGCTGGGTTGCGTGATGATGTCAAACGGTGGGTACGTCTTCATCGACCGAAATCCCGTCTGGACGCCATGTATTTGGCCAAGGACGTGGAGGAAATGTTACGTCCATCTTCGATCAGCGTATCTCAGTCTCGGTTTCGCTATCAGGGAGGGGGGAGTGGTAGACCGGGATTTCTATCTGATGTTCGGCCTATCTCGATGAGCCGTTCCGAGGTCACAGACCCTCCCGGCTCGATTTCTGTCGATAAAGGTACATCGCCTCGTTTGGAGTCCAATCGCTCGCCGTCGCTCACGTCAGTCGACTCATCATCGGTGGGAGGTCGTAATCGAGGATTTCGTTCATTGACTCGTTCTGAATGGGAGGAGCGACGCAAAAAGGGTCTATGCTTCCGATGCGGTCAGATCTTTGGACCCGCACATAAATGTCCAGAAGGTGCAATGCGTGTTTTATTATTGGCTGATGATGACCATCTTGATGCGGAAGGAGCAATTCGAGCAATGGATGCTTGGGAGGAGGCAGAGACGTCCAAGATTCGGGTTTCTGATACAAGTCTTGAGGACAAGACTTTATTTGCAGGAGGGAGTATTGTTACGAATCATGATCCAAGGCCCAATAAGTGAAAGAGAATTAGTGATTGGGCCTTTTTTAGGGTTAGGGTTTAATTTACTTATTTTGTCTAATAAATAGGGGATAGGGTTTTGATAGATGGGTATTCAGTTTTGCTATTCTTAAGTCGTTTAGGGCTCTTAGCTGTTGCTTGGAGAGAGGGATTTGTCCCTGGTTATTATCGTTTCTTTCTTTAGTGTCTTGTAATTTCTTATTTTCTTATTTCAATTTCAATAAAAGCATAGATTCTAGTAATTGATTTTACCGGTAATTTCTTGTATCTTTTCGATTCTCTATCACATTAGGATGAGATGCACTGAGATAAGATGCACCGAGATGCATTCCCTTTTAAGCCGCAATTCATGGAAGGGTATTTGATTAAAAGTGATCAACTGTTTAAAAGTACTTCTCACAAAAAATGACACTTCTCACTTGATCCCATGCCAAAATCTCATATCTTTTTGTACCGTTGAACGGAATAGAAATGTTAAATGCCATAATCAGTAGGGGGACATTTTCATATCTTTGTTTTATCTCTAAATGGGTCTGAAAGTGAAGGCAATGTTTGTGTTTGTTATGGAAGGAACTTGCAAAGGACAGACTTATGGTGGAATTAGCAAAAGGGAGAGAATCCGCAGTTGATGCAAGCCAAGATGCGATGGCGAAGGCAAACTCGATGACGGCTGCTGCGGTGGGTGCTTCTGTTGGGGCCGGGGTTGGTCTTGTTATGGCCATTGTTATGGGTGCAGCTTCTGCATTGAGGAAACCTTGACAAATTATAAAATGAAGGTATTGTGTTTGTTAGGTTTTAGTGATGGATGTTAATTTGTAGATTGTATTGCTGTAGGATGTAGAGGTGACATGCCATTTGTTTATTTGATTGCTGGTCTATAATTATGTCACAATTGGTAACACTTTATAGAAAGACAATTCTTTCTCCTATGTAATATGTGAAAAATGGGGGCATAAACGTGTATCTGGTTGTATTTGGTATGCGGGACAGAATATGCGGGACAGAATTTGACAAAAAGTAACACACATTTGGTGTGGCGGACGTTTAGACTGAAAAATGATGACAATGAACGGTTTACTGTGTATGCGCTTGACGAGTTGCTAATTTCAATGATGATCATGGCAATGACCGAAAGTCTTACTCGGTAAATAAGAAGCATAGAAAGGGCTAACAATCTTACTTGATAAGTAGAGAAGATTCTTGAACTATAGAAAGTACCGAGAATCTTACTCGATAAGTGTGAGAAGATTATTACAATAATTAAAAATTACAACCCAAAACCTCTATAAAAGATTACATTGAACAGATAACGTTGTATTCTTTAAATATTGTGTATATGTAATAAAATGTTATTTCTCACTAATAAACGTTTGATCTCGTTTTTTTGGTGGGAATACCATTTTTGTGGAGTTTTTCTAAATTTGAAGAATTTTATACATTCTCTCATGCTTTTCATTTTGAGAAAAGTTTTGGAAATTCTATTAGAGCAAAAATTTACCAAAAATATTCATTTTCTCGATTTTGAAGAATCTGTTAGTAAAAATAGCTTACCACCAATCCTTTCTTATGCCAAATATGTTACCCTATAAAATAGTTCTTGCCGGTAAACGACCCCCCTAAACATGTCATAAATGTCTTCTTTTGTCACAAGACAAGATCGATAGTTTACGATATCATCCCGCCTGAATTGTTCTTCACCGTCCAATCTACCGTCATGGTTATCCTTTTCGATTGCTTGTTCGCTTCTTGTACATGTTAAAATGAAAATGAATATTGTAATGCTACACAAAATCGGGACATGAAAGGAACAAGTGTTTTATATGATATAAGAACTCAAAGGGTACAACATTTGGTACCTTAAAAACAGCCAAAAAGAAAGAAACCCATAACCTTTAGCCTCATTGGTGCAAAAATACAACTTAACTCAACGCGAACAACATGAACTACGGCTTGTAGAACCTCCGTTAATAAGGCTAACACTGTTAGAAGACAATTCCCCCTTGTAGGAATCCGAGTTTAGAACCTTCCTTTTGAAATTGTCGTAGATGGCACGGATAACAATCTGAAAAGCCGTTTTGACGTTTGTGGAATCAAGTGCGGATGTCTCGATGAAAAAGAGCCCTTCCTCTTCCGCAAGCCGTTTACCCTCTTCAATGCTAACGTCCCTGATATTCTCCAAATCGCTCTTGTTCCCTACCAACATTCTTGCCATCGTTGTATCGCAATGAGCTGCAAGAGTTTCAACGTTAAATACCCTTTCAACACAACGGTAGAAAGTTGCTTGTTAGTCCACCGTTAATGCCTTGGTAAAAGCTAACAATTCAAGCTAACTAGATCACAACTTGTTTGGTTAGTCATACGTGATTGTTTGTTAGTGACTTAATGGCATAGAGTGGCTTATTCCGTTAATGCCTTGGTGAAAGCTAACAATTCAAACTAACTAGATCACCAAGTGTTTTTTCTAAACATGTCACTCCCAATAAAAAAATACGTTTCTTCCATCTATTGAAGAACACTTCTAAATGAAAAACCAAGCTCCTAAATCTCATATAGCAGACTCCTACTTCAAGTTTAAATAGGGATGTAAACGAGCCGAGCTGAGCTGACCCAAACACTTAATCGAGCGGGGATCGTTTAGGATTTTTTGAGCTCAAGCTCGGTTCATCTAAGATTTATGAAGCTCGGGCTAGACTCGTTTAGACTCAGGTATTATTTTGATATTTTTATTAAAATCATATATATAAATATTAAAAATTAAACACATAAATTATATTATATTATATATTGAGCGCGTATAGGCTCGCGAGCTTAAACGAACCCACTCTTTGGAGCTCGAGCTCCGCTCCTTTATTACACGAGCTTTAATCTAGGTTCAAAGCTCGAGCTCAACCTTGTTAAGGCTCGGCTCGGCTCGTTTAGAGCTTCTAACTATCTGAGCTCGAGTAGCCCGGCTCATTTACATCCCTAGTTTTAAATATCTTGTCTCAATTAGGTGAGGTAATGGAAAAAAACAAACAATGTATTATTATATATACAAGGATTTAGAAAACGGTAAGATTTACACCAATCTTATCTTTATCTCCCAAGTGTTCAAAATATGGAATTTCGCATTGACAATATCCAGAGCTATTCACCAATTTTGTACAAAATCATTATTTTTTCATTATCAAATTTCATTTCATCTAAACAAAACAGCATCAGTTTGTGCCCTAATTCTTCACCACTAACATCACATATTAACAAAACCCTAAATAACATAACAAACAAGTTCAAAAAAAACTTACTATTAAGCTCATCCAGCCACCGCTTAACACTCTCGAAAGTAGTCCGGCGGCTGATATCATACACAACGAGCGCACCGACGGCGCCGCGGTAGTACGCGGAGGTGACGGCACGGAAGCACTCCTGGCCGGCGGTGTCCCAAACCTGTGCTTTGATCTCCTTCCCGTCGATATCCACCACCTGCGTCTGAAATTCGACGCCAATTGTGGCCTTGGAGTGGAGATCGAACTCGTCTCTAGCGAACCGAGATAGGAGGTTGGATTTGCCGACGGCAGAGTCGCCGATGACGACGATTTTGAAGAGGTACTCTTCTCCGCCTACTACTGATTCCTCCATTTTTGAAAATTTTGGGTGGATTTTAGAGAGAGAAAGTGAAGGTTTTTGAGTTATATGACAATGGCGTTGACGATGGTGTGAATTTATAGTTGGGGGAGTGAAGTTAGGATAAAGGAGTGCGTAATTTACGGATTTTTGTATAAAACTATAAATAATGAAAGTTTGGTTTTTTTTAGTTATGTCTTAATCTTTTAAAAAAACATTTTTGAATGGACCCGATGTTGCGAAACCGGATGAAACAAAGACTCAACCTGTGTTCAATCTCTTTTAAAGTTTGTTGATTCAGTAAATACCAAATCTTAGGCTTCAATAATCGAATTCAATCAAGAACTCAAAAATTGGAAGGAAAGTTGAAAGTTTTTGATTAATGAACTAATTATTCAAATGACTCAATTGAAACATAAATAAGAATATTGAAATGAAATGGGCTTGCCAAAAGCCATGGGTCGAACACAAAAGCCCAAAACGATAAAACACATCAAAACATCAAAAAAAGTCACTTAAACAACGTTTTTGGGGGTCAAAAAGTTCGTTACCACGGCGCGCTCCCTGTTTCAAGCTTCGATTCAACAGGTAGATCGTTCAAAACGGACACCCGGAGCGAGAGTTATGCCCTTCTGAAGCCCGGCCTGTTTGCGCCCCGATCGTGGGCCTCTAAGAACTTCAAGGCCATCTCATCCATCGCTCGGCCCGCATCAAGACCCCTCTCATAAGATGGGTAGGATTATATGAATGTATATGTAGGATTCAATACAGGATGTCTACTTTTATGTGAGTTGATAAAATGCTAAGGGGGTTCATGTAACAACATCCTTTTGATAAAGGTGGGGTTTGACAACTAGTTGAGAGATGTGAGTTGGCAGCTGATAAGCTAGCTGATAGATGACAAGTTAATTGTTGACTGCTATGTTAATGGGTTGCTTATGAATAAATTATGTTTGGTAAAACTAGCTTAGAAGTATGTAAGGCTCTCAATAGCACAACCCACAAAGCCCACAAAGCCCGAGCTGCCACCTCAGCTTTACCTACAAACCCACAATAAACCTAATATAAGAGTACAATGAATCACAAGCCCGAATACCCATATGTATTTCAAAAAAAGAAAAGGAGTGTGTGTGTGTGTGTGTGAGAGAGAGAGAGAGAGAGGAGAGAGGAGAGAGAGAGAAGAGACAACGCGGGTAGGTTGGGATTGGAAACCTGTCGTCGGAAACCAAAATGGAAACCCGTTGGGGCCTGGAGGCGTAATGGAAACCAAGAAGCCCACAGGCGGCCTACAAGGATTACAGAGGGCCTGAAATGATCAAAAAATGAATCTTAGGTATATAATAGTTAATATTAATAAAAGTATAATTGGTCCATGGGCTATAATACAATATATTCTAACAGAAAAAAGCTACTAAGTTCTTAAGCAACTCCAATTAGCATTTTAATAAGTTAGCTTATGGTTCATCCAAAAATGTACTAGCTTATAAGCAATTTTTTTTGCCAAACACAGTAAAAATCTTTAAATTTTAAGTTGTTTATTAATTCATATTAAATTCAAATTAATATGTCAACTGCATTCTTCTATTTAGTCATTATTTAACTTACCATTAATACAATTACTTTGAATTTAACGTTGTTTATTAATTTGATTCATGTCTAATAATGTGTTCTTTTATTTTTTGTCAAACACAACAAAAATCTTTTAAAAGAGAGAAAAATAGAGTTTTTGTTGTTTGTATTGGTTTAACATATTCTTTGTAGTGTTATATAAAATAAAGGAAACAACAACAAAATTGAGTTAAAAAAAAATCCGTTAAACTTAATGTAGTTGAGTAAATAGGTTTCGAGTTTTTTTTTCTGGAAGAGGTATCCCAGACTACATTGGGCCCAGACTAATCCTCGGCAATTTTGGGCCGAAGCCCGACTGCTAAAGCATGCAGCCCAGGGTCGAAGCCCCCGTACCTCCAGAATGCGTCCCCCAGGGTTCGAGTTCCTTGTAATGCAACATTTGTTCTCTTTCTTAACCAGTGTGGGATTGTATAATTCACCCACTTGGAAGTCGAGCATCCTTACTAGCATACTTGGGCTGTGTTTGGCAAGCATAAGTTAGCTTATAAGCTAGCTGATAAGCTAGTCCATCCAAACATATACCAGGAAGTTAGCTTATAAGCTAGCTTTTTGAAACGCTACTTTGAGTAGCTTATGAGAAGCTTATTGTAGCTTTTTCCAATTATACCCTTATTAATATTAATTATTAAATTTAAAGATACCCTTTTTGGTCATTTTACATACTCATAAGCTAGTTTTTGCCAAACATAATTTGTTCATAAGCTAGCTTATCAGCTACTAACAAGCTTATCAATCAACAGCTAGCTTATCAGCTATCCGCTACCTTATCAGCTACCAGCTTATAAGCTACGTTTGCCAAACATAGCCTTGGACTAAACACATTTGGTAAGGAGATTTCAAGTTCCTAATAAGACAACATCTCTTTCCTTCCTTAACGAGCGTGAGATCTTACAATCCACCTCGCTGGGAGTCCGAAGCCCAACTTTTATACCATCAGTAACATCCCACACCAACTGTATTAGATATCGTTCGTTTTATCTGCAAAAATGAACTTACAATTTTAGAAAACAGAGAGCTTCTTGTTATTGTATACATAAGGAGCAAGTTTCAAAAAAAAAAAAAAAAAAAAATACCAAAGGAATGTTAGCCTAGTGGTAAGGCTTGGGCACTACATAGTGGTGAACCCGAGTTCGAGCCTTGGGGGACACATTCTGGAGGTACGGGAGCTTCGACCCCGGGCTGCATGCTTTAGCAGTCGGGCTTCGGCTCAAAATTGTCGAGGATTAGTCTGGGCCCAATGTGGTCTGGGATACCTCTTCCAAAAGAAAAGTTTCAAAAAAAAATTGTTAATTATACTTTGTTTCGTATTAATTTTATTTTTATAGTTAATATATCTTAATAACATATTTAAGAAATAAGTAAATCGTAAACATAAATTTACACCACGATTAAAAAAATACAATATCACAAAGATATTTATAAACTTAAAAAAACAATATGAGTTATGAAGTAATAATTGATACTAGTTCACGACTTATCTTCAACTTTTCCTTGTACGAACCATTTTGTGTAAAATCAAAGAAAGAAGTGAGTGTTTCGTAATTCTTATATTTAATGTGATATTTGATTATTCTAATATCTTGCATTTTCTTGGTGGGCTGGGCGGCTACTGGTACGCCGGCAGCGGCTTGGACGGGTTGGGAGTGGGAGCGGCTGAGCGGCTTGCCAAACCGCTCTAGAAACCGTGTGTTGTGTGTGTGGTGTGTGAGAAGGTTGGGAGGGTTGGGTACTAATCAGAGCCTTCCAAGGGATTATGTGGAAGCTAATGTGGCAATGGAGTTGAGAGTGTTGGGTACTGTTAGCCTAGTGTAAGAAATATATATAGAGATATTTTTTACAAAATTATTATTGGTATGATGGTTGGTTCATTGGTTTTCAAATGTAAGGTCTCGTGTTCAAGAATTGTTATTGCAATTTTTTGGAAAACATAATAAATATGATATTAAAAAACTAAAAACTAGGAAATTAAATAATACTTAAACACGAGGAGTGTTAGCCTAGTGGTAAGGCTTGGGCACTACATAGTGGTGAACCCGAGTTCGAGCCCTGGGGGACGCATTCTGGAGGTACGGGGGCTTCGACCCCGGGTTGCATGCTTTAGCAGTCGGGCTTCGGCCCAAAATTGCCGAGGATTAGTCTGTGCCCAATGTGGTCTGGGATACCTCTTCCAAAAAAAAAAAAAAAACACGAGACGTCATATTTGAAAAACAAGGAACTAACCAACTAAATTAAGGAAACTTTTGTTCTTATTGTAGTTTCAAAATATGTATGGTTGTGGACGACAAATTGATACGATGACGTTTTTCACGATCCTATAATTCTTTACACAATTTACATATTTTATAGTTATTTTTATAAATCAATTTAAATAGAATAGAATGATTAAAAAGCAAGAAATCAGAACCTGAATTCTTGTTAGTGATATGTACGTTAATATGTACATGTTGCGAAAATAAAGGCTTTTATAGAAAAAATGTGTTAAAAACCTTGTGGATAATAGGAAAATAATCCATGTGGTCAATGTGTTAAAAGGAAATATTTTTTATTAGATAATTAATATATAATTATAAAAAGTATATTTGAAACAAATAACTTAGGGGGTGCTTGGTTGGGGGTATTGCAGGGTCAGGAATGAGAATGATAATGAAAACTGCTGCTTGGTCTGATATTATATAATGGAATCATTCCTGCATATCCATTAATTTCCATTCCTGACCAAATTGGGGGGAATGAAAATTTTTCTTTCTACTCAATTTTTTTTCCATGTCATTCTATCTTTTGATGTTAAATGGAACATCTTTTGTATTTTCAAAGTAGAGGTAAATTTTTTTTTAATATGAAACAATTTTTCATTGATTATAGTGGGTTAACCAAGCAGCATCAATACAACGCTCATTTTCATTCTCATTCTCCTGCATTCCCATTTTCATTCCCATTTCCATTCTCTAAAATGAACCAAGCACCCCCTTAGTGTTTTTAACAAATTCTGCCACTAAAATGAATTTTAGTTTATTTAATCGGGATAAAGATACATTAAAATATACATGATTAATTCCCATTTTAAGCTGTAATTAATAAAAAAGTATTTGATTAAAAATAATCCATGGTTATAGTGGTTCTTACATTTCTTACAAAAATAACACTTTTTACATTATTATAGGCTCAATAATAAGTTGTTTTTTTCTTCTTCTTTGAAAGTGTATTTTTATAATTATTTTTAACAGCTAAAAGTATTAAAATAAAATGAAGAATGGACTATGAACCATGGCCGATAATCCGTTACATGATATTTGATCTATTGGGCTTATCCCATCCTTTATAATGGGCTTAATATAGTTAAAGCCCAATATTAAACCTGAGCAACAACTTATGAAGCCCGATTTCTATTTTTTTTAACGGTAGCTTAATTAGTTATTAGTATATATTCAAGTTAGATTAGAAACGACTTTGTCCAGGTTCGAACTTGAGACTTCTACTCTAAAAAGGTGACCCCTCTACCAACCAGGTTAACCCTAGTTGGCAAGCCCAATTTCTATTTACTGAATCATCTAGCAAAATATGAACTAAATCATTGTTAAAAATATGAACTAAATCATTGTTAAACAAAATATTTTTGGACTAATAAATGCAACCTAAGAAGAAAAGAAAATAAAATCTAGAAATTAACTTACAAATTGAGCAATACCACAACGATGAGATAAGCAAAATGTGCCTAACGGATTTGTTAACGAAGTTAGGATGATATAATCATATAGCTCAAATTCATCGTAAGAAATAGAAATCCCAATCTATAACTTTTTATAAAACATGGGGATTAAACATGTAATTTGCTCTTTTAGATAGGGGTGAGCAAAACCGGGTACCCGGCTAAAATTTATGGAACCGGAACCGGAACCGGAACCGGCGGTTCCTAGGATGAAGGAACCGGAACCGGAACCGGTTGCACCGGTTCTTCATATTTGGGAACCGGTCCCGGAACCGCCGGTTCCGGTTCCGAAACCGGGTACCCGGCATCCAACTTTTTAAAATATTTTTTTGTCGTTTATACTATAAAAAGTAATTATTAGTTATTATATAGTCCCAACGTAACGAAACAAATACAACAAACGATGAAAAACTATCCGATAAACTAAAAGCTAATAATTATATAAACAATTACGAACGTCTTTTTTAAATGAAAAAAACAAAAAAATACAACGTGTAATAATAAATATGATATAAAAGGTATCGAAAAAAAAAGAATAAATAAGTTGAGTGAAGAAAGTGGTTGTATGTGTATATATGTAAGTGTGCAACCGTAAAAAGTTAAGATAATAATTTCAATTTTTTGTTCAATTAAACATAATAAACATGTGTAGATATATATATATATATATATATATATAGTATATATATATTTTTATGAATGTAACGAGGTAAAAAAATGAAACCTTCACAACTCAAATTCTGTGAAAGTTACATATATATATAATGCAAACCTTCAGAAAGAAAAATGTTGTGAAGGTTTCGTTTTTTTACATCTTTTTGGAAAAAAAAATTAATAATGTTTTTTAGTATGTTTTAAAGATGAATGTTCAAGTTTTTTTTTTACCTTCACAAATGTTTTTATGTGAAGTTTCATGTAAAATATGTTGGTCTCACCGGTCTCACAGAAAATGTTTGATCTCACCAGAACTTAACTACATTCAAATATGTTCTAAAATTTTGGTATATTTAAAACTAAATCCTTGTTTTCCATTCTTCTTTTAATTATGAGGTGAAAGAAATCAATTAGGCTTTGTTTGTCAAAATAAACCTAAATTATAAACTAGTATATGTTTAGATAAACCATAAGCTTATTAAAACACTAGTTGAAGCAAGTGTTTTTCTAAAAACAATCCTTTTATATAAAACACATACAAACTATATATTAAGTTTAAACTTATTCTTTTTGCTTTCGGTTTTTCTTTTTATTTTTCTTGTCATTTGAGATTCCAATCAGGATAAAAATCATATGTGCTAAATTTTCATGTACTGTTTATGTTCAACTGGAATCGAATCACGGTGGCGGACATAGATCTAGGATTCCTCCATTGTCATCCCCTATCTCATCTCCTAATCCACCGTTCACAACGACGGGAATATCGCTGGAGTTTGCAGCTCAACATACTATAGTCATCGGCGATGTATTCAGAAGACATAACTGAGATTTCCGCTCCTTAAGAACAACCTTCTGCAATGGCCTTTGAGCTCCTCTCACATCTCACACCAATATATCACTCATAGAGAAAGGTTCAAATGAGAAACATAACTTTTTAAGAAAACGTGAGGACGAATCTCAACCACCACTCATCCGGTCAATAAAGACGGGCTTTGAACCCCCCCTCCCCCCTCCCCTCGCCCCTTAATAATCTCAACCTCCCATGAATCACGTCAATCCTCCGTGATCGCATCCACTGTTATCGAAGATGTGTGGCTGAGATTCGTTCTCGCGTTTTTCATAAATTGATATGCTTCACCTCATCACTCGTATGTATCTATATATCTATTAATTCTTCTTACGAACAACCTTCACGAATTTTACACTTTTTTTTTTCTAGATCCGTTTATGAATTATGAGTAACTTTTTAGCTGCTAAAATGCAAATCGAATTGAAATTTGATGTAATTTTGGGGAAAAAATTTGATTCGTTCATGAGTCAACATCAGGAATACCAGCTTCTACAAAGCTATAAAAAACAACAAAAATGATTTTCATTACCTACGAAGACCTATTATCTAATCTATCAATCGATACATCAAATCTTTATCTTCTTGGTTTTGATAACATAAAAAAAAATATAAAAGCTTCGATTGATTGGATGTTTTTGCAGTTGAATTCATGCAAATTCGTTGTTTACGTGATGGAGTTTTGTTTGTTTTTATTTGGAGAATTTCTTATCTTCAGGTTACAAAGGAGATTGGTTTCAATGGAAGTGTTATAGTAGGAATCTTTGAATTTTGGATGTATTGATTTATTTGCTACAAAAACTTGCTATTTGATTTTTATCTTTTATTTTTTGAATTTGTAATGAATTTACTTTTTAACTTTAACCGCTTCGTTGTAACACTGCTACAAATATGAGTTTTATACGCGTTATATTATACACGGCTTTTGTCTCTGTACCCTTTTATAAACGGTTAATGTTAAATCGTTACTAAAAGTAAGGTTTTATACACGGTTGTGAAATAAAAACCGAGTATAAAGGTTAGTCGACAATCACAGACGGTTGGTGTGATGAAACAATGTACAAAAGTTACTATTCACACTTTTTTTTTGTTAAACCTGGATATCTAGGCCAACTTGCGTATACCTTACAACTCCGAGGGACCCTGGAGATTGAATATCCAAAAAAGTCCTTAGTGGGATTGCAATACTCGAACCAGTGAACAATTCACACTTTGTGTACGTCGGATATGGTTTTTCCATCCAGTGTTGTTTGTGAATCCTATGCATTAAATTGTTTAATAGATGTCGTCGTTAAGTAATTAAATCATCTAAGGATAATAAGGCTAAGTTACTAAAAAACAAGGACTTCAAATATACGATGTTAGATAAATCTGATTTTTTTTTAAGACATAGCGACATCAAACCAACGAGCGACTACCACGAACACACACACGCACGCATGCTCGGCAGTATTGGGCATCCACGGACAGCCCATTAATCCACCGCTGTCCCACAATCTTTGACTGGGAGGGGGCAACCGAGTCTATGACTGGACCAACTCAATTACTGAGGACTCCTCGTGCCCTTAATTGACCCCCCTGGAGTTGAACCCGGGTAGATTGTGATCCCATCCACAACCCCTCCCAGTATGTTACCGCTCTTATAATGACCAACTGAGCTAGATTGGTAGATTGTGATCCCATCCACAACCCCTCCCAGTATGTTACTGCTCTTATAATGACCAACTGAGCTAGACATGATTTGTAGATAAATCTAATTTATAAAGTTTTGTTCGGCACAACTAGTTTTTTGCAGGTAGTTGTTTAGTTGATTTCTCGAGAAACTAATGATTTTAGTGAAAAGTAGCCGGTGAATTAGATGACCCCTGTCAAATAATATGTTGAAATACGTAATTATAGTATTATTGAAATATAATTAAAACATGTCTCTAGCACATTTAAGCGTATTAAAATAATACTATTCATAATAAATTCCAATGATATCTTATTTAACGACGTTCCGTCCTTTCAAATCATATTTCGTTACTGTCACAATATTTCTACCATCTCGTGACATGACTCTCACATATTACCATTATTAGAACTTATCTGGTCGTCTAATGCTAAGCAATAGTAAAAAATCTTATCTTCTTCGTCAACCTTTCAAATACAATTAAAAGGGTAAATTTTGTCATATCACATCTATTTGTGTTGTCTCATTAAATTTTGACATTTTGTCTAGGATTTTCTACCTCTTTAATAATTTGTTCTCAAAATTCTTAAAATGGCTTTTACCAAGGAAATGAAAGGAATATGAGGAAGAAGAGATAAAATTAAAAAAGAAAATTGTTTCTAAATATTTTATAGAAGAAAAAGAAAATGAAACAGAAGGAAACTTTCTTCCAAAAACTTCCTTCAAACATTTGGAAAAAAAGAGAAGGGAAAAAAATTAAAACTTTTAAAAAGGTTACTAAAATTACAAAACTACATATCCGTTATAAATAACATGTAATTAAAAAAATATATTTTAAAGACGATATTAACAAAAATTACATATTTCATATACTTTCTGTTTAAGAACATGAAATATTTATTTCTTTTGTATTTTTCTTATTTATTTTTTTTCAATTTTAAAAATACTTTTAAAAAATTACAGTCATCGGCCACTTGTAAATATATATTACTTTCATTTCATTTTCTTTTCCCACCACTTACTTTATTCTCTTTTCTTCCTAAACACGTGAAAACAACCCAAGACTTCAAATGACCGTCCAATGCTACTAGTGTTGCATTTTGCCATATACGTTTATGAACGAGACAATGAAAAAAAAAAAACACAAAAACCCAGATGTATGACAAGCAAACAAAGATTTTTAAGAACGAACTCAAACCAAAACATACAAACCATAAAAAAACCAGTTAATGTAAACCCACCTTGATTTATAGTGATTGAATCTAAGGGGTCATTTTCCAAACCGTTACCTGGTAAGCCTTGATTGACAAGATTCAACATTAATTTCACTTAACTTACCGGACAAGATGTTATATTTTTAAAACATGCATGCAATATTTTTATCTGGTAAACTCTTTCTGGTAAGATTTTCGTTACTTGTCATCGCTCTTACCAAGTAAACACTTTCCGAAAGTAACTTAGTAAATGGCCCTAAAGTTACAGTTTTGCTAGCACGATTGAATTGAATGAGATGCTAAGGAAAGAGACGAGTTTGTTGGTTTGCATTTGAGAATGAGATGTAAAGAAAGATAATGTTTTTTTTTTTCTTTACAAAACGAGTTTTTTAAGGGAATATGACAAAATGTACTTCCAATCAAATAATATTTTTGGTCACTTCATTAAACATTTAGAGATTACAATTGAAAATAAAAAGTGATCAACGAACTAGTGAATTTATTAAACTATTATCATATATAACATTGAAAAAGTAGCTCAAAGATATGTTAAACATCATATTTTAGGATTTTTTCTCGGTGTTTTCTTGGGTTTTGCAGAATCGGTCAAACGGTAATATCATGCTAAACCAATTTATGGGCCATCTATCAAACGTTAACCTACAATAGTCATTGTCCTTACTTTCCTTATCAGACAACCCATACCACCATCAAATTTAATTGTTAATAAGCATCCATTACCCAATACGTGATTACAGGGTAAGAATCGATCATAATTTGCCTCTTATCAGATAAAATTATTTATTTGCTTTGTTCGTCTTAGAGTATCAGAAGTGGACACACTCCACAACTCTGCACCACATCGTCACGTTAACTTTTCATTTTCACCACTCAACTTTTCACATAAACACACAGTGTTCACTTTCCACCCCCAACAAAT
Organism: Centaurea solstitialis; assembly: GCA_030169165.1. Lineage (NCBI taxonomy): Eukaryota > Viridiplantae > Streptophyta > Magnoliopsida > Asterales > Asteraceae > Centaurea > Centaurea solstitialis. Next base: position 43,082,012 of record CM058044.1, read on the forward strand.
TCTTGGACTCACCTTAAAACAAAAAAACAATCCACCGCACATCAAAATTTTCGTGACAAATGCCACGCTCTCACATCAACCACCTTTGTGGGAGCGTTTTCATCACCTACCACAACACGGTGGTTTCATCATCTCCCTCCATTTTCTTCCACTCCAGACACTCTTAGGATATCAGTACTTAACCCTTCCAACCCCAACCCCATTGCCACATCAACTTCCACATCAGCTTTTCTCAACCCCACAATAAGTCCTCTGAAACCCTCTCTGATTAGTACACATACCCTCTCAACCCTCTCACTCACCACACACACACACCAGACACACACAACCCACCCTCCCAACGGCTTCCACACACCGCCCTCCCAACCCGTCGGTGCGTACCAAAGCCCGCCGCCTCTCAACCCGCTGAACCTTAGATACCGATACGCATAGCCTTACAAACGATTATTTAGTAAATTTAAAAATGGGTGGAGGAAGTGAAAACCAAGATAGATTTTGGTTGTAGGTGGTATGAAGAGAGACCCCATGTTTAACGAGACCCCATGTTTAACACACGAAAGTGTGGAAGTAGTGAGAGTGGCAATAGCAAAAAAAGAAAGGTGGCAGAGCATTCACGAGATAGTCACAGGCAAACGACACAAACCTACAAACTTAAGCTACCTTTTCTTAGTAAAAAGCACATTGCTCCATACAAAAAAGCAAAAATGTTCCCTTTTTACTCATTTTCACTTTTCTTTTTCTTTTTTCTTTTATTTCTATAAAAAATAAATAGATTAGGAGCAAAATATTTTCAAATAAACATGATGTTTTCTTGAACAAACCAAAATATAATCTGTTGTATTCATAAATCACAGTAAACAAAAGTTAATGAGAATAATTTAGATTGGTATGAGAATCAAGATTACTGTGGATGAATTAGTAAGATGTTGGTAAGATAGTGGAAAACTGATGTAACGCTTCGGTGGCAGCTGGTACCATTGGCAATGGATAAAACCATTGTGAATGGTATTAGAGTTAATGGGAATAATTTCAAATATGCTATTTTATCAAAGTCCAAAATATAATCTGGTTTAAAATTTTCGAATACAACTTGAAATCGTGATTAAAATTATTGGTATTTGGTTTCACACAATTTCAAGTTGATAAAAAAGTAAAAGAAAAAAATCCCACTTTCTATTAATGTAAGACTAATTATTACATATTTATATATAGTACTAGTTAATGGCCCGTGTAATACACGGACGATTTAAACATATTGTTTTAGTTTCTAATAAGAATTAACATTTGCATTATAAAGTTCACAAATAATTCACCACAACCCAAACGTAATATCCAATTAACAATATAAATATGACTTTGTTAATTGATAAAAGAAACATTACTGATTTAGTTTAATAATAACCATTTAGGAAATTATATATATAACATTTAAATTACTTTTCTTTCATTTTTTTATTCAAAACTTTCTTTGAAATTGAGTAAGTAGAGAATTATTATTTATTAAAATAATTCTAATTAATCAACGATTTAAATGGAAAAAAAAAATTACTCTTACTTTATTATTAAATATTTTAGTCATCTAATAGTTGTTAAAATATCTGAAATTCTTTTGTTGAAAGGTTTGGATTTCGTGAATGTTTCTAAAACGGGAGGATTCTGAAATAAATTATATATTGTTTTTGATTTGTAGGCTTTTAAAAAAAAATATTATTTATAAATGATCTATAGAATTAGTAAGATTAAAAGGATGAAATATTTAAATTTCAAGAACATCAACAATAGCGTTTTAAATAAAATAAACTTTTATTATTTATAAATAATCTATAAAAAATTTAGATTAAAAATAGGAATCTTTAAATTTCAAGAATATCAACGATAGAATTGTAATAAAATGTAAACAACTTAATTTATATCTATCTTAATATTTACTAATATAAATAAATTAAAAAAATATTCAATATTATACTCATTTTGAACATATCGTCGAGACGATATCAACAATAGCGTTTTAAATAAAATAAACTTTTATTATTTATAAATAATCTATAAAAAATTTAGATTAAAAATATGAATCTTTAAATTTCAAGAATATCAACGATAGAATTGTAATAAAATGTAAACAACTTAATTTATATCTATTCTTAATATTTACTAATATAAATAAATTAAAAAAATATTCAATATTATACTCATTTTGAAGTTATCGTTGAGACGATTATAAGGGTGTAATTTATAGAAAAAAAAACAAAAAACTTAAATGGTTTTAATTCATATACATTATTTACCTTTATTTGATAAGAATGTAAAGTGAAAATTGAAAAACTAAGGGGTAATAAGTAAATAAATTAAAAAAATATTCAATATTATACTCATTTTGAAGGTATCGTTGAGACGATTATAAGGGTGTATTTATAGAAAAGAAAAACAAAAAACTTAAATGGTTTTAATTCATATACATTATTTACCTTTATTTGATAAGAATGTAAAGTGAAAATTGAAAAACTAAGGAGTAATAAGTAATTTAATCAAATAATTATAAGGATACAAAATGTAAATTATAAAAGGGAAACTAATAAATTAATGAGAAATTTTAGGTATGTAAATTTTGAAAAAAAAAGAAAGAAATAGATTATGACATCATCATTTGATAGGATTTGTTTAATTGACCAATGAAATCACTCAATTTCATTTTGATAACTTTTGAATGTATCGTTGAGACGATTATAAGGGTGTAATTTATAGAAAAGAAAAACAAAAAACTTAAATGGTTTTAATTCATATACATTATTTACCTTTATTTGATAAGAATGTAAAGTGAAAATTGAAAAACCAAGGGGTAATAAGTAATTTAATCAAATAATTATAAGAATACAAAATGTAAATTATAAAAGGGAAACTAATAAATTAATGAGAAATTTTAGGTATGTAAATTTTGAAAAAAAAAAAAAATAGATTATGATATCATCATTTGATAGGATTTGTTTAATTGACCAATGAAATCACTAAATTTCATTTTGATGACATCAGCAAAAACCTTCTTTTAATATATATATAGATTGTTTTAGAATATTAAAGTTCTTTGAATTTTTTTTAACTTTTTGCGTCTCAAAGGAAAATTTTAAAAACCATTTTGTGTAAGTTTAAGATAAAAATTTATCTACTTATAATATGATTATGTAGATCTGATGTATAATTTTTTATTCACGTTAAAAAGTACTATGAATAAATTTAGTTTGAAATTAGTAGATTTTAATGCGAAAAGAGAGTGTTTTTAAATTAAAGAATATATATAAATATAATTGATATTGTTAAAAGGAATGCATTATTAGTGGACTATTCAAACTTTTGAGCCACTCTTCGTCACCCTTTTGCTTTGCTTTCTTTTCCCCCCTACTTTTTCCCCTTAGAGAAAAACCACTTTTAGAATCTGATTCTGCCACCATTTTCTAATACAAATTCTCTCTCCCTTTCCCTCCCCTCCTCTCTCTCTCTCTCCCGTCATCTTTGACTAGTCAACTATAATCTCAACCATTGATGGACGTGATTTACAGAGGGTGATTGGTCAACGTCGTCTTTATTGACCTGATGAGTGGTGAAGATTACTTCTCTACTTCGTATTTTTTAGCATTTCTCATTTGAACCTAATACTATATATATATATATGTATGTAGAGGCATGTTCAAATGTAAACTCTATATTTCGTGTAAACTATGTAAACCCATCGTGACCCTTGATCAAAAAAATCAAAGGAGGATATGGATTCATAGAAAATATGGAAATGTGAAATATATGGTAAGTCAATGATTATGGAAATATGAAAATGTGAAATATGGAAACGTTTTTTAAAATCAATGGTGTGGATTGGTTTACATAGTTTACACGAAATATAGAGTTTACATTTGAACATCCCTCTATGTATGTATGTATATATGTATGTATATGTGTTAACCAGAGAGAAGTGTGAAAAATGTTTATCAATCACTGAATGTATGTTAGGATGAGATGCATCGAAATGCACTGGATCAATATTTGTATCAAGATTTGGTTCATTGGTAGGCTTGAGATTAGAACTGATTTGTTTAGATATATTGATTAAAAGTCAAAGGATCATGTGAGACGTTGAAGTTAACGTGAGAGGTGAATCTGAACTATTGATCACTTTAATCTCGTGTCTCTCATGAATTGTGTTTTAGAAAGGAATTGATTTGATGCATCTCATCCTAGTTTGCATTTATTTCTCTTCCTGTAACTGATTGATGCGTCTTATCTCGATGCATCTTAGTAGAATGTGCATCTACTTCTTATCCAACAATGAATAACCACTTCTCACGTTAAATTTAATTTCTCGCTAGAACCTAGACCTTACGATATAACAATTACATGATACAAAATCTTGTCATACTAGTTCTCACACTTGTCACAATGCATGAGGGTTTGAATCTTGATGCCTTATACGCCTATACATATGACCATCAAGAAGATTGTCAATTTGTGAGAAAACAAAAGGTTCTAAGATTATATACGCGATACAAAAAATTGTCAATTTGTGAGAAAACAAAAGGTTCTAAGATTATATACGCGATACGAACACTTAATTATTTATGATTAACGCATATGCATTGTCATGTCATATTGCTCTTATCACATGTAATCATCTATAATCTTTGAACTTTCCACCTTCTCGTAAAACTGAAGAACACCCCCATAGCACTTCATCTTGACCATATGCACTTGTGCGTAGAAGTAATTAAGTTGTTTTTTGGTTTTTTTTTGCACTTGTGCATTATGCGCATGTGCAGATTATAGATATTTTTTCGTTTTTTATGTATATGTGCATGTTACAACTTATTTATATGTACAAGGGTATTCCTCAGTTTTCCGTGTTTTTGAGGTTTTCGTTACGACCCGGTCCTATACACACACATTGAAGAAAGTTTAAATGTAAACTTATTTTTCATTGCAAATGTGAGGACAAACGAGAGCCCACCACATGACATATTCAATTTGAATAATACACGATTATTCAGACTAAATATTATGCATTATTGTATCATTTATGTGAATATTGTATTATTCGCATTGAATTATGCATAATATTCAATCTAAATAATCTTCTATTATTCATACCGAACATGAGCCATATAAAGACACGATTACATACCCTCGATTATACTTACTTTTTCTCAATCAAATTTGAATTTTGATTTCAACCTCACCCTATATACATTTACATGTCCATTTAGAAAAGAAAAAAAGAATGATATTTTTTTAAAACATATTCAACCCAACAACTCCATACACAAACCACAAGTATGTACTAGTGTGCGTATATATCATATAATATACATATATATTTGACAAAATTATGCAACAAATGTAGCCTAAATTTTCTCTCTCCATTTCAAATTTTTTTATTCGTTACATTTTTCAATTCCAAAATCCCAACTGGGTCCTCCCCCTTTTTTTTTATAGATCACCCTCTGAAACGTCTCAGATTCTGGAAGAAGAACAATATGGGCAGAGCTGCTCGCTGGTTTAAGTCCCTTTTCACCACAAAAAAAATTAAAGATTCCGGCCACCGGAAAACCAACAACAACCCATCATCCGCCGGCCGGTCACCGGCAGATCCCACGCCGGCGGCGAAACCAAACACCCACTCCGATGAGGAAGAGCAAAACCGGCATGCCATTGCTGTTGCTGCTGCTACGGCGGCTGCTGCTGATGCCGCTGTTGCCGCCGCTCAGGCGGCCGTCGCCGTCGTGAAGCTTACTAGTATGGGTGTCGCCGCCGGTGGTGGTGGTGGTGGTCGGGAAAGTTCAGCCGCCGTCAGAATTCAATCGCAGTTTCGTGGATATTTGGTAAACAAAACCTTAATAATTTTGTTAAACTAACGTATTAAAATTGGGTTTATAGTACGCTAATATAATTTCTAAACATTATATTAGCGTATTTGGTTCAGGTTTGTGTGAGACCAAACTGTTTACACTTGAAATTTTGTCACGGTGAAGTTCGCAGCAAAAACATTGTGTGAAGGTTACTTTCACGGTTTTTTGCTGTGAAGTTTCAAATGTAAAATCTTGGTTACATCAGTCTCACGAAGACAATTTGATGTGAGGCGATCCCAGTGACCAAATTATGATAGGTTTATAGGACGTTTTTAATTATTCTCACAAGTTTTTAAGGAGACTTTTTAAATTAAATTGTGGTATTAGTTATTTTATATGATTTAATTTGAAAATGTGTCTTACAATTATTAGTGTTTTATAAATATAGGTTTATATGACATTTCTTAATAAGTATCACATATGGTATCAACTACAACATTTTATTTTGAAAATGTTGTAAAAAACTTTGTCTAAAAGCTACTATCGAAAAGTGTTACAATAGGTTTATAGACTGTTTGTAATTGTCATAAGACGTTATTTGAAAAAATATCTTTTAAAAGGAGGTGTTTATGAAAAATGTGTTTATATTACGTTTCTCAAAAATGTCCTATAGAATGATTCTAAATTAAGCCCTAAAAAATGTAGTGGAAAGCTTTTTAAATGGACTAAAAATGTCTTGTAAGCCTATTGTAGTTTAAATCTCAAAATCAATTCCTAAAAAATATGCTATTAGGACATTTTAGTCATTTTAAGCATCGGATCAACCTATTTAAGTTGTCGGCATGGCCGGACCTGAAGTGGGTACACACTGACACGTGCCACTGTATTATTTGTATGACGAAAGATAAAAAAAACGTAAAATTATTTGTACACATTATTTTAAAGGGCGCTACCATATCATTCTGGTGTTATTTGTGTGTATATTGTTGATGTTAAATTACGAAATTGGGTCTTAGTTTGATGAATGAAAATGAAACAGGCAAGAAAAGCATTGAGGGCATTAAAGGGATTAGTAAAGCTTCAAGCATTGGTTCGAGGGTATCTAGTCAGAAAACAAGCAGCTGCTACCTTGCGCAGCATGGAGGCTTTGGTGCGTGCGCAATCTAGCGTTTGTGCGCACAAACTTTATGCCATGAACAAGCTTCAAGATTCTAAAGTAAGCATCTCATTCAAGATCTTTTTTTACTATTACATATATATTTGTTATGATAAGGGAAAATTGAGAAATTAACGGTGGGTGCGTTTGGGTGTGGTAAAGTCTACAGTTTTATAAGGAAAACGAAAATTTAGAAAAGCGTTTGGTTCATTGGGTTTTAAAAGTTTTCTTTTTTTAACTTTTATGTAAATTAGGAAAACTGATTTTAGTAGTTTTTTAAAATTTTCTAAACGTGTTTTCAAAAAATTTCATAGAGAATTAAAAATGAAAACTTACCTCTATTTTCTGAAAACGTTTTCTAGGAAAATGAAAACAGTTTTCCACAACCGAACGCAACCTAAACTACTCATGTAGGACTAAACTAAAACACATGTAACACTACAACCTTAAACTTTCAACAATTCTTTCGTTCGCCTACTTCACTTTTGTCGGTCCAATAACGTCTAGCTTCGTCTGTATATCAAACACACCTTGAAAATTGTCTACATCGTACCTTTCTTAGACCCTATTCAGTATAAGATTCATCAAACTGGTTTAGAGACGGGGTGTTATCGGCTTAATGAGCTAATGTGACTCGCAAGTCGCAAGTTATTCGATCGGTTATACATGACTGTTTGGTTGTGACTTTGAAAATAATGAAAGTGGGTTATTCATAAAGTTTTTAGGAAAGAGCTTAATGCAAAAAAGCTAAGCTTTTTTTCTCTCTCCAAATCCACCCCCTACCAATTCAAAACATGTTACTTCCATCTATGAAAAACTCTCTGAAACAAGAACCTTTTTAGGCAAATTAATCTATAAAGACAACTTCATATACACAACACTTAACAAAAAAACATTCAAAAATACCCTTTGTTGGTTTGGTTTGATTTTATGTTTACAAGTTTTATTTAATTTTGTTAAAAAATTATTGAAGAATATCTCAAATCAAATGGTTATGTATTGTAGGAGAGATTTGATGAAACAAGGAGTGACTACACAACATCTATGATTCATAGTAGAAGGCTTTCATCTTCTTTTGAGCCTTCATTGAATGATGAAAGCCCAAAAATTGTGGAAATGGACCCTGGAAGGCCCAAATTGAGATCAAGAAGGACCAACACATGGGGTTGGACACCGGGTCCTTATAATACAGACAACCCGTATCCCCAAGCCCTGTCTTCGCCCCATCGACACCGTTCCCCTGCCCGTTTACCCATCCCGAGCTCGCAGACACATGAGTTCGAGTGGGCCCCGCACGTGGGTTCGAATCGGTTTCGGCCCGTTTCGCCGTCCAAGAGCGTTTGCACCGATGGGTCATCGAGCAACCGGAGCTACATGGCTACCACCAAGTCATTCAATGCTAAGTTGAGGTCCCAAAGTGCACCAAAACAAAGGCCTGATTTTGGAATTGGGTACAAGAAGAAAGTGTCACTTAATGAGATGATGGAATCAAGAAATAGTGTGAGTTATGGGGTGAAAATGCAAAGGTCAAGCTCACAAGAAGCCACTAGTTTCAAGAATGCAATAATGGGTAGGATTCAATGGTGATAAAAAGAAGTTTGACAAGATTTAATTTGATGGTATTTGGATTCTTTTTAATTGCAAATTGTGCATAAGAATCATAACCAAGATCAAGTATTGTGATTTCAAGATTTGGTTGGTGGGTGGGGTGGGGTGGGGGTGTTAAAGATTTATTATATATTAGTAGCTTATTATAGTTTCTTATGGAACCACATAATAGATTATTTATTAATGGTATGGCTAATTTGATCAAATGATGTTTTATTGTGTTTATTAAATATGTTTATTTTCATTTTACTACTTACAGAATTCTGAAATATACATGTAAATGCTTGGGAAATGGTTTGTGCATGGCCTTATCTATGATAAGAATATGTTATTTCAAGTTTTTTCGTTTTACCAATAGCATTAAAACACGTAATTATTTTATTTAATATGAGTTATGTTATAATTGGTGTTTTCATTCTTTCTATATTGATGTATGTAATTGGTAGATATAGACGAAATTAAAAAATTTGGGACAACAAATTTTATCCAAATTCACATTTGTAGAGAAAGTGTAAGTCAGAGGACGTTTATCCAAAAGCTTACCACGTAAGCGTTCACCCAAAAGAGTCAACATTGATATAATCATTCAATTAAATAAATTCAAATAAGATTTCAATTAAATATGTGTTTATTTAATTAAAAAAATATTGACTAGATAAATTTGAAATGGCATGTCTTTAGCTTAAAACACGTTGCTCCCATCAAATCTTGACAAAGAAAAATTAATGTATTATAGCTTGTGAAAATGATTTCCATAGAAATTATCTAATTGAATATATAACTTCTAAGTTGTAACGAAAAAATGATGACTAGATTATAAATAGCGCAAAATATAGCAAGGTTCATTTAGTTAAGTGATCTTAAATAAGTTTTTTTTATTAAAAATAATGATTAAAAAAAATTGTTTCAAACATCATGATCTTTCGAAATTTGAAAAAACATTAGACGATCAATTTATAAAAAAGACTTTCATAAGAGATAGTTAAAGAAAATAGTTTTAACTTTATGGTTGAACAAGGTTCTATCTATGGTTGGTCCATGACCCCTTGGATACCAAAAACATCCTTGGGGTAATCTCATAGTGCCTATGGGATGGAGATGATGAGGTCGGTCCATGGATTTTCTTACCTTTTGCCGCATTTCTCTCAAAGGGTTGAAGGAAGATAGTGCATCAAGTTGTTCGAAAGGCCAACTTGATCCTCTTCCTCAACGATCCCGCTAAGGGTACCCCTAAGAGAGTCGTTGACTCTAGTCCATGTACGATCTATACTAGATCTGAAATGGCAAAACAAACGATCCCGATGGCTTTTCATCCCATTGAGTATATATTCAAATGTTCTTGAGTTACTTAGGATAACTAGATCTGAAATTTGTAAACAACGATGTAACTTTTAATGAATTGAAATAGGTATAATATACCAAAAAAGAACCCAAATTGCCCCAAATGAAAAGATTACAATCTTCAATTACATATATATTGAAGAAGAAAAAACCCTTCAATGGGTAGCCACAATTTGTACCAAAAACTAAAACCATCAAACTTTAATTAGCCATTAAAGAGCTCATCTTTCCTAGTGAAGAAAATATAGAACCCTTCTTGTTCTTGCTTATGGTGGCTTTTGGACTCAATCTTTGACTTTGAACACCTCCATAGCTACTTTTCATGGATCTTCTAGATCTACAAGAATACTTCCCTTTCTTTGCAAGATCTTCAATGCTTTTCACACTTGTTAGTGATGCAAATGATTCAGATTTCCCTTGATAGAACTTTGATATACCCCTTCTGCAAAAAGATAACACAAATGGGTTAGAACTTGTTGTTGTACCATGTGCATCAAGGGTTGTACAATCTCTTTGGACCATAAAGATTGATCTTTTCTTCATACCCAATTCATAAAACTCAAAGAACTCAAAAAACTTGATCTTTTCTTGATACCCAATTCATAAATCTAAAAAAAGATTGATCTTTTCTTTATACCCAAATCATAAAACTCAAAAATCATGATCTTTTCTTGATACCCACTTCATAAAACTCAAAAAACATGATCTTTTCTTAACAACCAATTCATAAAACTCAAAAAACTTGATCTCCTTGATACCCAGTTCATAAAATTAAAAAAAAATGTTCTTTTCTTCATACCCAATTCATAAAATTCTAAAAAGATTGGAGTTACTCACTTGATAGGCAATTCCGCCATGAGCTCGGATAGTTCGAACAATGGACCATACGATGACGATGAAGAAGATGAAGATGCATCTTCTATCGTTTCCGATGAAGAAGAAGAAGACTCGTCTAAATCCTCCGAATCCGATCCGTCAATGTCGTACCTACAAACATCATCTTTAGCTTCCATTAGAACCCATTGCACTCCATTTTTTTCATCATCTTTTAGTCCCATTTCTTGACATATTTGCCTTTTCTCAACCTCACCCATCTTAAATGCCATATGATCAAATCTTGATAAGAAAGAAACAAAGAAAGAAAGAAAGAAAGAAAGAAAGAAAGATTTTTTTCAAGAAAGAGTATGAAGCATGGGAATGATCTTGTAAATGGCATGAGTTTTAGGGAACATATATAAAAGAAATATATATACACACATACATAAACGGTATATTTGGTGTAGATAAGGTATAAACTTCTTTATGGATATGACTTCTTCACTATTAAAACAAACACCATAACAATATACAATCTTTATAACATAATGTACAAGTTATTAATGAATTTTTAAAGATAGACACGTATGGCATATATGACTATTAAATTGTATATCAAAGTATTAAATTGGAATTCATTTATAATAATGAAAAAGGGCAAAAAAGTGACATTTGGATGGGTCCATGTTGGTTTTGGTTGTATCCTAGGGTTTGCCAACCATCATTCTTGTATGGCTCAAAAAATTTCACTAAGAACTAGGAATAGGATAAGAACACATCCATATCCATATCTAGTCATCAAACCTTCCACTTATGGCCACTTTGGTCCCTTTCTTATGCACCCTTTTGGGCCCTACCATATTGCCCTTTTGCCCTTTTTTTCAAATCTCAATTGCATCATGCCATCATCCAAGTATATACTCTTTGCATGCTAAATTGCTTTCTATTAGCTATTTTTATCATAAGTTAAAAGTTAGAAAGTAATAATATGACTAATATGATTGTAATGACAAGGAATATAAATCTGTACTATGGTATAGAATATTTTGGTTTTGTTCTTAAATTTATTAGTCTTCTAAGTACGTAATTGTTAAAGAAAACATTAAACGCAAATCAATTATACATTGTAAGAGTTAGATTTCCATTGGGTACTGAGCTCTTTAACCAATTACTCTAACGTCTTAGACTAACCGTACCATATATTGATTGTTTTGTCCACATTTGGACTTACAATTTTAAAGTGCGTCTCATAGTGAAAATATTAAGGCAACATTGTTCCACTCTCCAAACAATGTCGGATCTTACAGTCACCTAACTATTAATGTATTCTATGCTCTTAAAACGTCATGATATGGATCGACTAGTCTACTCATCATAAGTACAATTACATAAATAATAGAAATCCTGAATAATAAAAAGACGAAAACATTAGATATATATAATCTCATATATGATAAACGTATAAAGTTTGATCTCTTATTTTGTATTGGCTTTATATGACAAAATCATTCTAAAATTTAGTTAAACTATTTTAAGTTGTATTGATAGGTAATTAACAACAACACGAACCACAAAATTAAATAATATAATTTGGTTGATAAATCTTGGGTTTTTTATGTGGATGTGAATTCACATGGTTGTAGTTGCCTTGTCACCATGGTCCAAGACACATCCTTTATTAAAATTTGACTTTGACTAATGGACTTATATTTTGGTTCTTTTTATTGTTTCTTGCAAGTAAAATATAACTTCAAATTATAAGGATGCCACCTATTATCGTTTTATTATACTTTTTACGAATTTGTAGATAACTACATTAAAATTTTATGTTAATTAAATGAATTAAATATTTTCTTAACCAAAAGTTATTAACCACAAGAATAGTTAATACCGTAAAACATGTGGTAACATTCAAGGCAGCCGTATCAAATATGGTCTTCATGTTTGGACTCACGATTTTCAAATGTGAGACAATCCACCCCTTAGGTGCTTCGTATCCTTGTTGGCATATCAGTCTGATTGGTTCAAAACAGACAATTATTAATATTGTACAAAATAAAATAGAGGCACCAAGTGTAAACTAACCTAGAAAAGACATTTTTACCCATAGGAATATACTATGTGTTCATCATCATATGTTGTAATTAATCTAAATAAATATGTGGACATCTAATTTGCTGGAATCGAACTCCATTCACTTTAAGGGGTGGAATGAAATTATCAAACGAAATTGAAATAATCCCTATATAAATTAGCTTATTACATTCCTTTCATGAATTTAAAATCCATAAGTTGATTTTACCCAAGGCCCAACCACCTCCACCATCACATAACATCTACCACACACCATAGTTGACCATCGATGTCGTTGATCACCACCATCTACTATCGCACATCCACCACTATCAACCAACTCTCACTCACGCACACAAAACCATGGGAGGGTATTATGGTGTCAAATTATTGCATCGTTTGTTACAGATTCGGAACTACATCGATTTTTCAAACAAACAAAATCCAATTAAGTTAATCATTTTCATTCTTTTTTGGATGGACAGATCGGCCATGGATTTCTAAGTTAATCATTTTCATTCTAATTCTTATCAACCAAATATATAAAAACTATTCTTCACGTTCAATTCCGTTTTCTTTCATATATTTAGTTTCATCCAGAAACATTATGTGAGTCAAACCCTCGCCACTTTTTAAACCAAGTTAGGGATGAAATGAATACGAAAGTGTTATTTGAGGGACTTTTATTGGAAATTGAAGTGTTTTAAAACAAAATTCATAAAATGTGAAATAGTTGAGGGACTATTGATTAAATTGAAACGTGCATGTGGAAATGGGATGAAAGACGATAAGAAGGTTGACCAATGACTAGATCCCATCTCATTTTACATATCCTTTTAAATTATCGTGTTAAAATCATAAATTGATACATTCATTATTCATATATACGACGAAATGTTAAATCTTTTATGACTACTTAAATGCTTCCCCAAGTAAGATTATATAATTTATAAGATGTTAGAAAATATATAAGTATTCAATATTGTACAACTTATAATTGTTGCCACCACCACCACATGTCGGAGATGAAGTCCGACGCAGGGGCGGAACACGACCATTATAGACTCTGGGGCCGAAATATATTTTTTTATTGAAAGTAGGTTTTTTTAAATACGATGTAACATTAAATTTCAGAAGAAACAAATGGTTAACGTAAGATTGAAAATGAAGATATTTAAATTACTACTTGAAAAATAATATCAAATATTTGTTATGTTTTTGGAGTATTATTAATTGATAAAAGGAACTCTTTATATTAGTAATGTAACACTATATACTAACTTAAAAATTATTTCTTTATATTATTTCAAAACAAGTTTTTTCATATAATTAGTATTAATGATAGAGCATGTAGTGGATTAAAAAGAAAAATGATAAAAATGGGTAAATGATTTTTTTAAAATTATTTAAAAGGTACTTTTTATATATAATATAGTTGATGAGAATAAAAATGTTAATTGGAAGGTAAAATGATGATGAAAAACTAAATAATATTATATATTATTTGAACCCATGACCTTTATTATAAAGGAACAAGGTGATAACCAGTTGAGCTACTCTACCATATATATTTTAAATCGTAAAATAAGATATTTAACGTATCAATACCAAGATATAAAATACGATATTTGACCGAAAAAGTGGAGGGGCCATGGCCCCCGATAGCCCCTTAAGGGATCCGCCCCTGGTCCGACGGCCACCATAACTTTATTGGAGTTTGGGGGCTTACATTTAAACGCACTCGATGTGCATATAAAGTGATATATAATTTTATATAATAATAGGGGTAAAAAAATTCGGTCATTGAAAGTTATAATTATGGATTACTAAATTTAATTTAAAATAATTAAAAATTGACAAAAATTGTTATTTGAGTAAATATGATATTGTGATATGTTAAAAAGAACATATATGATATTTGTAGATTGGATCGGATAAATACCAGTTTTTATAAGGGAATAAATGAAATTAGCCATTCTCTAAATCTCCAAAAAGTTCAAATAATATAGTTGTTTGAAGTGTTATTATGTTCTTATCGCAATATAAACAAATAAAATTTTGAAAACTTGAGCATTTAAGAGTTGTCTTATGGTCATTTTCGCATTCAGTAAACGCCCCTAAATGCATCACTAATTTTCAATCCACACATAGCAACATTGTATTAAGCCCTTTCAAAACACCATCAATAGCAGGTTTTGACTCTTAAAAACTCAAAAAACCTGCTTTAAAGTGAAATCCCATAAAATCAAGAAAACAAGAAGCAACACTTTCAACAAAGTTTCTCTTTACCACTTATACCCCAATCTTCCTTTTGCTAAACAAGGAAATGGTGAATATATTACATGATAACAAAACAACAAACAAACAAAGACACCATCATCCTATGAGACCTGAAATCATACAAAAATATCTCCATTCCAACTTATGCTTGCACCCAATTCATTAAATTAAGAATTTTCTTTTTGGATCATTTCAAATATGTACCGAATTAAAATCCCTGATCAAGAAGATAGTCGGCAAGCCTTTCAACAATCATGTTGCACTGCCCGGGAGTCATTGGCTCCTCGTAGATACTGACGATCAAAGACATTGCCATCTTCTTAATCGTAACACCTCCCGATCCCTATAAAAACAAACACCCATCCAATTATATATATATATACATAGAGGGAAGTTCAAATGTAAACTCTATATTTCGTGTAAACTATGTAAACCCATCGTGGCCCTTGATCAAAAAAATCAAAGGAGGATATGGATTCATAGAAAATATGGAAATGTGAAAAAGAAAACTGACGACCACCTTTGTAGCCCTCCATTTGAACTGTATGCATTTGTGCATAGAAGTAAATTAAGTTGTTGTTTTTTTGCTTTTATGCATGTGAGCATATTACAAATTTCTTCTATGCACAAGTGCATAAGGTCCAAATGAAGGGCTACGAGGGTATTCCTCAGTTTTCCATCTTTTTAAGGTTTTCCCTTGAACCGGAGTCTATATGTGTGTGTATGCTTGCAATTATAAACTCTTCAAGTTCCAAGATAAGGCCATATGAAAAAACCAACCTTCTTCCCTCGAATCACGGCTCCTGCCTCACCTTGAATCACCATATACTTGGTTCCACCAAGGAATAAGCCGGTTGGAGCAAGTGAGCCAGGTTCGTTGAAATCGTTCATGATACTGCTTATTTCCTCTGGCTTGGCCTGCATTATTGGCCAAGAAAATGGATGTTGGTTGAACTAAGCAGGCAGCTCAAGTGCGGAAATAATCATAAATTTCTACTTGACAGTTATGACTAAAACGTATACGCGTTTATGTTGTGCCTTCACGAAATAGCTTATCATAACTATTTATTTGAAGTTGACAAACAATCCATATTGCCAACAGAGATCAAACCCGAAACCAGAAATTTCAGGCAATTTTTTGTCGATTACACATGTCATGTGTTGAACCAGAAATGCTAGTGGAAGTTCAAGCTCCGATCCATAATCCTGCATGCTTTACGACTGAGTACGAATATCAAGTTGACCTAGGCATCGTAGATTTAGGCACTTGAGTTTCAGGGGCAGTTTGGTTCGCGGAATTCAAAGGAATTTGATGGAATTGGAATGACAAAGAAGTTGAGCACAATGCTCCAAGTCCAGCTCAAGGAAGGGTTAGAAAGGAACCAACTTGAATGAAAGATTTTATTTAAGCAGTGACCAGTGAGGGACTATTTGTAGATGAATTAGAACTTGGGAGTTCAATCGACTTCTAGTTAACGAAAGTTTAGAATAGCCTACACCAAAGCATTTGCACCTGTAGCGCGTTGGGATACCATTTGAATTAGTCTAGCTCTTGCTGCAGGTAAAGGATGGAGTGTGAATCAACTAGATGTGAAAAGTGCATTCTCGCATCAAAATCGAGTGAGGTGGTTTTCATTGAAGGCTATTATGTAAAGGGAGAATAAGATGGTAATTTGTTATCATTCAGAACAGTTACCAAACAGCCATATTTCATTCTACATCATATGTTGCCTCTTAACCATTCTGACCCCTTAACCATTCAGGGGATTTATCTAACGAGACTTGGTCCATTTTCAGATGATTCATGACACATTGTTTATATCTTTTACTACGTCATTCAGGATTGTAAACGTCTTACCTTTTTTCTGCATTTCCGTTCTGTAAGGCTAGTATAAAGCCATAGTACATTTCTTTGAGTAATCAAGGTTTTCAATTCTAGCTCCAATCAAATGCATTGCTAGTTTGAACTTTGAAGCTTGTAACTATAGCATATTAGCATCATGCATGTCTCCATATTATGGTCAATCCTTCCAGTCATCTAGCCTTTCACAGCTTACTGTTTTCCTAATTCCACTACACAGTTTTGGCCGTTTCAAGCAAAAATAACAACAATTCGATCATCGTTCACCTTACTTCGTTTCTAAAGTTGCATATATCACTAGTCTCGAACTCTCGATATCAAATTGCTAGATCCTGGAGATAATTAGATTAAGGTTGTGTTTGGCAAACTAGCTACTAAGCTAGCTAATAGCCGATAATTAAATCAGATATTCAAAAAATCGTTTTTATAGTCGAAAAGGTTGCCGGAAAATCGTATGCAAAGAGAAGTAGAGAGAATATGGATTTCAGTGTGCTGGAATGAGCAGCTTGGGTTCGTTTTTATAGTCGAAAAAGAAACTGATTCATTAAATCAGATATTCAAAAAATCGAAACTGAAGATATTCAAAAAATCTGTCAGTTACAGAAGGAAAAAAGTTCTGGAACTTTAAGCAAAACCGTCCTGCGCAAGCCCGAGAATTCGGAGCTGCATTCGTGTCCATGCACGAGTTCGACGATTTTAGCCTACGACGTCCAGAATCTGCACCCCCCCCCCCTGCGCGCGGGTAGGTGTTGGAGTAAAACCATAGTAGAAGCTTGCAAGCTTCTCTTCATGGTTTAGTTATAAACCCCTCCAATAATAACTTCCCTTCCTATGTGGGACAAGTTATTTTAACTAGATTTTTCCTTCAAAAAACAACCCAAGAGCTCATCTTTGAGAGTCGATATCTCATTCACTACTTATCCGTTTTGGACACTTGACATACCGATTCGAAGCTCTCATATAGTAGAACACAAACCCACAAAGAGTTAACTACATATAACGTATTTATATATAATTAAATGTGTCCAAAGTTTGGTAAAAAACCCATTTTTTAACCAAAAAATCCAACAATTTCACACTCTACTAAGAACATCATAAAATTGAAAAGGGGTTGCTATTCCCACCTCTCACACTCACATAAAAATATTGGGTCCGATATATATACTCATACCACCTACTCCCACCCCCTTGTAAGGCTGCATGCACCGGTTGCAAGGGTTGTGAGCGGGTATGCCCGGCGGGTTGGGTGCAAGGTGTTAGAAGCCGGCGGGTTGGCGGTTTTGGAGGGTACATGAAGCCGCTGTAGCCGTGTGTGTGTTGTGTGTGTATTGTGTGTGTATTGTGTGAGAGGGTTGAGAGGGTTGGGTGTGTGTTGTAGAGGGTTATGGGAGGGTAAAGAGATGGTTGACCAAAAGTTGATGTGGCAGCTGATGTGGCAGCTGATGTTGCATTAAAAAAGTGAGTGGGTTGAGTGGGTTGATTGGGTTGGGTGCGTGTAGCCTAAGGGGTGGGGATAGAATTCACCAATTGAAAACCTAGAAACTAAAAACTCATGAAAACACATCATCAAGCCGTTAGCCGTATATAGGGCTCGAGCCTTAAACGAGTCGAGCTCAAAAAATAATGTTGGGCTCAAAATACATCATCAAAGCGAGTCGAGTCGAGTAGTGGGTTAATCGAGCTGAGCTCAAAAAATTAATGTTGGGCTCGATTTTCAATCTATGGCTCGAGCCCAAGATCGATTAACTTTTTCAATCTAGGGCTCGAGCCCGTGATAGATTAACTTTTTCAAAATCTAGGGCTAGATCCCGAGCTCGGATATTTTTGAAGTTATCTAGGCTCGAGCTCGAAGCTCGTTTATGGGTTCGAACTAACGATCAAATACAATCAGTAATCTGAGTTCAAACAGTAGTAACGATTTGGATCAGATCCGAAAAACAGCAAAACCTAATCAAAATCAACCAGATGCTACCATTGTGGCCGATAATCGTGATTCGTGGCTGCGGTCAGGTGGTTGCCGTCATCTCGCACATCAGGTGGTCATCGACGTAAGCCTGCCACGACATCGGTTTTACTACTCTCCGGTTATCTCTCAATTCGATCCAAGTTTCATAAGCAAAAAATAGCCTCTCGAAACATCGAAAATATGATTTAAATATGGTTGCATGCTTAACACAATATTTGAATCTGGATAAGGTGCTGTTCGGCAGAGTCTGAATGGGCTGAATGGGCCACAAAAAGAAATCACTCAGCCATTTTTAGGCTGTTCGGAACTAGCTTAGTGATTCAGCAAGTGGCTGAATAATTTTTTTTCACTCAGCTGTGGAAAGGATGTCCTATCCACTCAGCCATCCATCAAATAATTTAGTGATTCAGATCTGTGTATAAAAAATTTCGAATCTGCATATATATGGATTTCAAAGTCGTGTATATGTTTACTGTTTCAATGCTCTATATATTTTTCTGATAGTTTACGGCTATATGTATATTTCTCTACTGGGTTATGGCTATGGATTTGTATATATATTATTGTGGTTATATGCGATTTATGTATACATGGTTGTGATTCAATACGAGAATAATTTATGTTTTTAATATATATGGATGTGTTTCCGTGTGTATATGTAGATGTGGCTATTCTTATGTGATTCCATATGGCTATCAATATGATTGCATATATATACATCTTTTTTTCCTGTTTTCCATGTATACCTCAGACCATCCTTACCCGTAACACATTTACCACTATTTACCAGCTCCCATCTCAGCGCCACATTAGCATTCCACTATCTTACCACCACCTTACCAACACCATACCATATCATCTTTACCCATACCAATTACATACCAATCTAATTAATTAATTAAAAAAATAAAAGAAAAAGAAAATAAGAGAGAGATAGATAGAAAGAAAGGAGAGAGAGGGTGGGGTGGGGTGGGTAGAGGAAAGATAACGGCATGGGGTTGTCGGGTGGGTCTCCTACCGGTTCCATATTGGTCGTCCAAGACGGTGTTACTGCCGGTACCGGCCCTCTCCCATCCCCGGCCGCGGATGGCCTCAATTTCCATGAACGAGTTTTCATATGGGATCATTTTCTTTTTTATAAGGCTATGTGTACCGCCCGCCGTGGCTCAACGGGCTCAAGCCCGTCGGACTGGCCGGGCTGAGCGAGCTGCGGTACGCAACCATGGAGCTCGGTGGTGAGAGGGTTGCCATAGCCGTTTGCCAACGAGAAGAAAATGAAAAAAAAAACTTTTTTGTAAAAGAGCCGTTGGTAATGGCTAGTTTTTAAAAAAAAATCTTTTTTTTTCTATTATCTATATAAACAACCATATACCAACTTATTTTTCACACCAAATTTCTCAACATCTCTAAGCACTCAACTTTTAATCTTTCATATTCTTTCATCATGAATCCAAACAACACGTCCCATGGTATCGGTGGTTCACGAGCAAGTGGCTCGAGGGGTGCCGGTGGCTCGAGAGGTCCGAGCGGATTTGCCGATTACGCTCAACAACCATATATACCGCAATTTGAAGAACCAAACCCCGGTTACAATACCGGTTACAATTTCTTTCCTCCTCAATTTTCTCTACCCGGTTTCCCGGCGCATTTTTCTCAACCCAACTTTCCTACCCAATATTCTCAATCAAACTTTCCTACCCAATATTCTCAATCAAACTTTCCTACCCAATTTGGTCCACCCGGTTACAATATGGATTATTATCATTATAATTATTATAATACGGATTATAGCTGCGGAAATACGCATTACCCCGATTACGTACCTCGAGAAATTGGGGAGGGTTCCGATTCAAGTGATACACGGTCCCTTGTTCCGGAAACGCAACGGGTCTCAACCGAATCATCAGCTCCGGATTCACCCTCACCCGAGCCTGAGCCCGAGCCCGCAAGACCAAAAAAAACCTATGAAAATCGCAAACCCAAAAAAAAGTGGACTACCGAGGAAGAAGTAACGTTAGTCAAGGCGTGGATTAACGAGTCCGAGAACCCCACAACCATGTATACATAAATCGCATATAACCACAATAATATATATACAAATCCATAGCCATAACCCAGTAGAGAAATATACATATATTGATACTATGATAGCCGTAAACTAGCAGAAAAATATACAGAGCATTGAAATCCAAATACACAGTAAACATATACACGGCTTCGAAATCGATATATGCAGATTCGAAATGTGTTATACACAGATATGAAATTGATGGCTTTGAACCAATAGAAAATCGATGGCTTCAAAATCGATATACACGATAGAAGGCTTTGAAATCGATATTCACAGCTTTGAAGTCAATGGCTTTGAAGCAGTAGAGAATCGAGGGATTTGAAATCGATATACAAAATGGAAAATCCTCTCCTTTGAAATCTGATTGATAGAAGATGATAGAGAGAAAGAAACATGTGGGTTTCTTCAATCGATTGAGAGATACTCTGGTTTTAGGGTTTCTTCAAGCTATGTGCAGCTATGCATGAAGATTGAAAGCAGAAAGGGGGCGGGGGGAAATAGAGAAGGGTAAAAGGGGAATAAATGAATTGATGGATGGCTGAGTGGATATGACATCCTTTCCACAGCTGAGTGAAAAAAAATTATTTAGCCACTTGCTGAATCACTAAGCTAGTTCCGAACAGCCTAAAATGGTTGAGCGACTTCTTTTTGTGGCCCATTCAGCCCATTCAGACTCTACCAAACAGCACCTAAGAGTTGTTGGAAAATTGACTATTATACCCTTATATCAATTGACAAAATGAAATGATAGTAAAGATATGAAATAAAATACAACTTTGGTCCTTATAGTTTAATAATTTCTAAAATGAAATGTACAATAAAGATATGAAATAAAATACCATTTTGGTCCCTAAAGTTTGATATTTAGAATGTTTTTAGTCATTGATATTTAAAAATTGTATTTTTCATCCTTAAAAGTTTTTTTTATTTCATTTTCATCCTTTCAACCAACTTTGTTAAATTAAGTTGGTTAACTCATCCAAAATAATGTTTGATTAAAATACATATTTGGTTCTTATAGCATACCATCTTTATATTTTTTTATTCTCATATTACATAATTCACATTTTGTTACTTTACTTTATTTATTTATTTTATTACGATATTTTGTTTTATTGGTTAATTATAAACTATTATAACTTTAAAAAAATATAATCAAATAATTTCATTAAACTACTTATGATAAAATCTATCACAGTTTATAACCTGGCGCGAAGCCCGAGCTTTTAATAACTACTTTAGATCAATTTCCCTGTTTTTCATATTGATTAGAATAGAGGTTCAATTCTTTTTAATTTGTGCTAACTTTAGGTCGTACATGACTTTTAGCCTATTTAAAATAAGTTGATTATAATATGATATGCTTTCCAAACAAATGAACCACATTTGATCAAAGGAATTAATCGTTTCAATTTTCTTGAAATCCTTTGACTCGTGTAAAACAAACAATATGTTAATGTTGATATGGCATGTATCTTAGGGGTTATGTTTGGCTAATGTTTATATGTGGTTATTCATATGCTAGGTAAATAAGTGTACCTCTCCTATATTAATTTGTTTTACTTTTAACACTAATGAATAACAATTTAGCAAAGAAAAAGAAAAATAGACACTTGATAAATTTCCTATTCGGTCATAGTATACAATCTAAATACAAAATATAACGTATCGTTTACATTCATACATTTTCAAACCAGATATAAACAATGGTGACTCTTTAAATGGCTCATGATTGATGATTTACATATCCGACCATGAAAGAAAAATGTCGGTACATTTAGGGTAGGATAAGACACCGCCTCACAAGGACCATCGTTGTTATTGTATGCAACTTGAGGGGTAAACAAAGTCTTATATGAGAGCTAATTTGAAACAACACCCTGCAAGTCCGTATAAAAAGTATAGAAATGACAAATGGTTTGGTCAAAGTTGTAATTTCATAATAGACCAAGGTAGGGTAATGTTGACCCGCCAACATGTTTGTTCCTTTTTTTTCTTTTAAGATTTACAAGTAATAGATGCAGCGAACATGACTAGTGGTATGTGACATTTTTCTTTATAGGTTGTCAGGAATTCGAAAAAAAAACATGTGAATATATTTACACAAAATATAAATAATTTGTTATGCATAAATATCATATGCTTAAAAAAAACATAGCTACAAATACTTATATAGAGGTTTTAAATTGTAAACATGTTGTAGTTTTACTATCTAGCAATGAGCATTACAGGAGACCCATCCTTTTTTCATGGAACCAGAATAGATGGTTTCTAAAATGATGGACCGAAATCTTTTACATCGATTTAATCGGCTCCAATATCGGGTATCCATGTTCAATTTTTTTTTTTAAATTTTAACAATCATACATTAATAATGGAGGAAGTACCAACTTAAAGTAATAAATATGACAAATTACAAAGTATCAACTTAAATACGACAAATGGTGAAACTAATTCAATAAAAATACATGTCAAGTCTTGATGCAACGGTTTAAACTCTTAAAATAATAATAATAAGTACAACAAATGGTGACAATCTTGATTATTGATGTAAACCGACTTCCATAATATTTCACATCAAGTCTTGATGTAACGTGTTTAAGTTTTAACCTAGAACGTAACTTTAGTTTTATTAAGTATATAAATATTTTTTATTAAAAAACAATGGATACCTGACGGTTCCAGATACCCGGTTCCAATAATTACCCAACGAGTAACGGTTCTAAAAAAAGTGAAAACTAAAAGCGATTCCAGTTCCGGTACTTATTTGCTTAGTTCAAGTTTAAATGAAATTTTGATTAAAGTGATTTATTGGTATAATAAATACCATATATACAAAGTCAATATCATCATAACTCCTTAAAAAACATTAAATATTACAATTTTCATAAATGGACAAATAACTATAAATAATGTGATGCTTGTTTATCATAACAAATTTATTTAGATAATTATTGATTAAATTTTATTTGATTGATAACTTATAAAATTTAAATTCCTAATTTGTGTTTAACTTAACACTTTTATGCTGGCGCATAGACATTGCCAGATAGACACCAGCCAGGGCCAATTTCGGTAATTGCATCTTCAATCTATTTATAAAAAATTTATTAATAGAAAAAACCCTAATACTTTGATTTTGGTCAATCTTTTTCTCTAGTATTATATCATGTTTTGTCGTATAGTGATAAAGTATTTTCTTAACTTAAATTTAATATAGATAAAAAAAAAAAGCAATGGTTAGTCACTACACGACAAGAAAATACTTGAAAACACAAATATTTGCATACCCATATGGCCATATATATTCCGATCATTAAATTATTAAAACAAAAGAAAATATTGTTAAGACGATTACAAATGTAGTGTTTATTGAGGTAGGTGCTGGTTAATAAGCTACCTGTTAATTACTAAGTTAGGTTATGAATAAATTATGTTTGACAAAAACTAATTTATAAGTATGTAAAATGATAAAAAAATGGTATCTTAGAATATAATAACTAATATTAATAACAATGTAATTGGGAAAGGCTACAAAAAGCTCATAACATGCTGCTTTAATTAGCGTTTTAATAAGCTAGTTTATAAGTTAATTTATGGTGGTTTATCTAAACATGCATCGGCTTCTAAGCGTATATTTTGCCAAACACAACCAAAATACGTAGTCTGATCATGTTTTTTTTATTTGAATAGTTAAAAATTTAAAATCAGTTAATCATATACCCATATTTGTTTGACTAATAAATAGTTAGTTAATTCAGTATTTATCATTAAAAAAAGGATTATCTTTTTATATTAAATATTACAAAATATAACTTAAAAATCATGATAATTATATTTAGAAGATATGAGATAAGGAAAGTTGGTTGCTTGCTCATAAAACAAAACATGATGATATGTTTGAGTGAAGTAAGAACAGATGGGCATGGGTTGCCTTGTGTTTGTGTTGCCCACTTTCTGACAATTGTGGGTCCCACATATTGCCAGTTTGCTAACTTGCCAGGTCAGACATCCCATGATGCTGACATGGAATTTCCTCAATAAAAATATGATAGTTATAAATCTTTTTCAAATAATTCTTTGAACAACTATGAAATTTGATTCCTTTGCTTCCCTAGAGTACAACATTCATGATGTAGCACCCCAAGTTTAAGGGTTAAACTTGAATAAGAAATAAATGTGAGGACCAAACTTGTTAAAGTTTGACGCATAAGTGATGCATAAGTCCACGCGGATTGTATTCCGGCAGTAGATGAGTAAGTGTAATTTATATGTGTGAGCTCTTGGATTCAAGTCTAAGAAATGTTCATTTGCCAATAGGATGTGTGCGTTGACATACCTCTCCCATAATGATTGTAGGATTGATGTAGTGACGACTGATGACGTCTCTGAGGGTAGCGTCTACCCTTTTTTAAAGTATGATGCATAAAAAGTGGACTGAATTGTAAATCACTTAAAACCCATATATTAAAATTGTAAACCCATGGCGGGGTGGCAACGGTTTCACGAGGGAGTTAAGGGATAGGATTAATGTGTAACATGATAAAAGAAAATAAACCATTTTTTTTTGAATGGCAGCAAAGAATTTTAAGGCAAATAAACCATTTGCATTACAATATTTTTGCAAACACAAAGTGACAATAGAGAGCCAAATAATTAAGGACAAGGAAAAACACATTAAAGAAGTATACTTTGTCTAAGTTATTGTAATAGACTTTGGTTTTTGTGGTGTCATTTACCAACTATTTAATATGGAACCATGATGAATTTGCAGTTAGCAAAGTGAAATATGGGTAAAAATATGAGTTTTTATAGTAAGTGTATCTTCAAATAATCTAAATATTGTTTATTATAAATCTTACAAAAAAAATTCATGCATGGATGACATAAGAATTGTAATTAAAATTTTATGTATTTCCTTCGACAATATATCCACGATGTTTGAAAAGTAGAATGCTTACACAAAATTTTGTAAGCCCTACACAAACACTTTTCGTGTTATATGCATGCAAAAGATAGGGCAAAGTGAATATGTTTCATTTATTTATTTGTAATGATATGTAATGCAGATATTTTTGTCGTTATGTTTTCAAGAATTAAAAGTCCTAGAATAATTGTTGGACATATAGTTTGGTAACGATCTAATTAATGCATCTGTTGAAATGTAAATATATATAACTTAATCAAATATTTTTATGATTATTTAGCTTTAATTTTTAAATATCCCTGTAATTAATTAAGGGTAATCAAAATCATCATTAGAATTTTCATCTTGTGGAAAACTTAATTTTCAAATCAAAACTTGAGAATTTGTGGAGTTGACTTTTGAAGAATATAATTAGCATCCACGATTTTTTATTATTCTTAAAAACTACCAATCATTAAACATAGTGTAAACACTTAATATATTTAATCTTGTTGATAATTTTACTCTAATAAACTACTATGTAAAGTATCAATATGAATTTTTAATTAGTATGTTAGATGAGTACATTTTAACAAGTGATTACATCCTCTAAAATGATATTCTTACATAATCACATATAATTAAAAGAGGGATTGATCTCCACTCAACACTTTGTCCTAGATGTGGGGACGAAGTGGAATCGGTTTCACACGCTCTTCTTGAATGTAGGGAGGTAAAAATCATTTGGAGGTTAGTGGAGAAGTGGTGGAAAATGGATTTAAATGGATGTAGCTCGTTGGAAGAGTTGCTTGAGAAAGGAAATCAGCCGGCCATGAGTGGTTCGATTAGTAAACGATGGGTAGTAATGGTTAGCTGTTTCTTGTATTTTGTATGGTCGAATCGAAATAAGAGAGTTTTTGGGCAGAAAAATGGGTTTTTAAGTTTCAACTAACGACGTTCGAGTGGATGTCGAGGCGGGATCCGGGAATTTCTTTGGACTGAAAAGTTGGATTTCGGAACCGTACTTACGAAAAAAAAGTAAACAATTTTGTATTGACATGATATATCCGCTCAATAATATATGATTAAACAATAAAACACACATATAAAATGTAATCATATATGATATTGAATTTTTCCGCTTTCTTGTAAAATTGGTTGTTTTTCGTATTATCCTCCATCCCTCCCCCTCTCTCTCTCCACACACAAACTCGTAGTCGTCTTGCAAAACTCGAACCCGTGGCTTTTAAGAAGAATCCCTAAATGTTCAACTTATGGTCAGTTTTGACCTAATCTCATAAGGTTTAAATAAGCATATAATAAATGACATGGCCAAATAGTTTTTACTGATCATTTCTTCATATTTGAATTGATAAGAAGGTAATATATTAATTTGAATAACATTATAAATGCAACCATCAAATAGTTCACAACTTTGAGAATACTTGAGTAGTTTTTGGATATTCATTCAACAGTAAATATTAGATTAAAAGTATAACTTTAGCCCTTATTGTTGGATACTTCAACAATTTTCATCCTTGACCTATAAAAACTATTTTTTGATCCCCGTTTTTTATTTTCTTTCCATTTTTGTCCCTTTATCCGACTTTGTTAGATTAAGTGGTTAACTCATCCAAAAAATGTTTGATTAACTTACGTATTTGATCCTTATAGGTTAAAATCTCTTAAAATATGATATTTTTATTTATTGATTTATTAAATCTTTTTATTTATTTTAAATAACTCATACACACATATATATTATCTACATGTTATCTATATGCTAACATCCACGTGAAATAGACATCAGCTGCACCATATACCTCTTTTTGATTGTAAGCATATATTTAAATTCCCAACACAATGCATGAAGTCCGTCATACTAACCTTTTATGTGACATATGTATCTAAATATGTCTTACTACTTATGAAAAATCTATCACAGTCTATAACCCGGTGCGAAGCCCGGGCTCTTAATAACTAGTTACAAATATGTTGGTACTTCGGCCATAAAAGTAGGGGTGTCAAAAATAACCGAAACCGAATAACCCACCCGAACCGAATGACATTTGGTTAAATGGTTTCGGGTTATTCGGTTTTTGGGTAAAACGGTTTGGTTAAACCGAATAAAGATCCTTATTCGGTTCGGTTTTCGGTTAAAAATTTTCTAATTCGGTTAAACCGAATAACCCGAATAAGACATTGTACTAACATTTTAATAATTCATGTATGTAAAATTAACCAAATACATGTTATACTATTATTATTTTACATATATTATTGTTATATAATGTCTTTTTATTGATAAGCTAATAATGGGTTTACTAATATTGTGTTTTTTATTTGATTTACATCAAGTGGATATTTGTTTATGATACATGATGTTTTTTTACTTAATATAAGTCAATTGTTGAGTATGAATGTATGAAAAATTTATCCATAAGAAGTGACAACAACTATTTAATTGGGGAAAAATATTTGAAAAATTGTCGAGCAAAAAATTATAGATCCTTATTCGGTTTAACCAGTAACCGAACCGAAGAACCCGAAACCGAAGAACCCAAAACCGATTAGACCGAACCTTATTTGGTTTGGTTATCGGTTAATTTTAAAGCTCCTAAAAACCGATTAACCCGAACCGAATAAACCAAAAACCGATTTAACCGACTGAATAACACCCCTACATAAAAGGTAGAAAAAGCAATCAAATCGGAGTAAGAAATGGATATCTTGTTCTAATTTTTGCCTTGTCAAACGAGATCCTCATATTATTGCAAATAACTTTTAAACTGATTGAGTAATACCATCTTTTTTTTTTTTTTTTTTTTTGTTTTTTGTTTTGTTAATCTTACTTGTTCAACTCCTATAAATCTATTTTAAATAAACTGATAGAAATTATTCCATCTACCAATGGTAATAGTGTCACGAAAGTATTTGATTACTGGTGGGCAAACACCTTGGATAGAGGCAACTAAATGCGTGAAGATGGAATAACTCAATAAAAAGAAAATGATAAACTCGTGTTGGTGTAATGATCTGTAGTGTTTATATAAAGTGAAAAGTACATATGTCAGCATGACAAACGTTTTCAATAAAAGTAATATAGTTATAAACAGAGATTTAATTTCATTTAAACAACTTATCGCTCTTTAATTATTAATATTTTATTTCATTCAACGTTTACCTTTTTTCATAATAAATTAATAATCACATCGAAATACTAAATCTTTCACAATTAATAGTAATTGAAACACATATTGTTTCTTTTTTACAAATTTGATATCATAAAATCAAAATGTTTAGGTCATTTTTAGCTATAATCATAATAATTCCCAAAAAAATGATTGTGATAAACTTTTTCTTTTTCATTAAACAATATATTTCAACCCACTCTCTTTAATAACTTGAAAATTGTAGAATCTTGATTGATGAAAAACATTATAGTATCACAATAAAATAACTAACAAAATCTTCAGGTTAATCTCATGAAGAATGTATTTAATTATTATATAATATTAAATAGAAACCAATCAATATCTCCAACAAATCGATAATAATTGCAACATTAGAATAAAACCACGCCAAATGGTTTTTTAATCCTTTCTTCATTTTAAGTACTTTTACTTTATAAATATCACTTATTTATTATTGAGTTGTATATAAAAATATAGAAAAACTTAATATTCAGTATGAATCCTAAAAGTTTTTGTTGCTGATAAATATTTTACAAATGATTTATAGACTAAATTTCTGTAAAATTCGTCGAATAAATTTTTGTTTCCAATACATTTTCAGTAAAAATTTGGATAAAACTACGACTTCAAATATTTCGTCGGAGCTATGAAGGGGAAAAGTTTTTTATTTAGAAAACATGGCTTTTTACATAAAAATTTCCTCTAAAGGTTTTCTAAATAAGTGACTTTTTATACTATCATATAATTTGGATAGAAATATATGTTTGTTTGATGGTATAAAAAGTCACTTATTTAGAAAACTTTTTGAGAAAAGCTTTACAATTTATATAGACAGATTAATCCGTGCAGATAACTTTGTCTATATCAAACTTGTTTGTCAGTTGCTGAATGGTTTGATGTTGGATGATTAAGTAGTTAGAATGCTTAAGAGACTCTAATGATATAGTGTAAAATAATAATATGGTGGTTTGCTAACCGTTGAGAACAGGGGCGGACCTAGCTTAGTGCCTACGGTGGCACGTGCCACAGTTTCATTCCTCCATCATAGTGTAAAAAATTACAGGATCGTGAAGGCTGCCACCGTATTAATTTGTTTTGTGTCACCATATATACTTTGAAACTGCAGTAAAGACACAAGTCTTTCTGGGTGAAGTTGGTAGGTTCCTTGCTTTTTAAACTTGAGGTAATGGGTTAAAGTATTGTTAAAGTCATTTTTACTAAATTTTATATCATTTATTAGGTTTATAAAAAAAATTCTACGTGCAGTAAAACTCAAACTTGGGCCTTTATCATTGAAAAACAATGGACCAATCACTAGACCAGTATAGATTTTTTGAAATACATTTTTATAGTTAAATTGTGCCACCGTTTGGAAAAATTATCCGTCCACCCCTGGTTGAGGCAGTCCAACTTTTTGCCAAACAATATTTATCTCTTAACGATTCAAAGAATGATTCTTAATAAAACTGTTTAAGAAAATAAACAACACTAGCAATGGAAAACAAACAAAATAGCCTCCAAGTGACCCCACCATACTTGATGAAATTTAATGACATCATTCGTAATTAGATGTAACGCACAGGGACCAAAATTGTAATTTTCAAAAATTATAATTTACTCTTGTTCTTTAACATGGAAAAAATCGTATTGAAGATTCAAAGTGCAGATTAATTATGAGAGATTAAGGATAACAATTAAATAATAAACAAACAATAAACAATTTGCAAATGGACCCTACACAATTAGCTGTCAAATACCCGACATTTATTCATGAAATATAGATGTCTCCAAAGCTATAAACACTCACTCTCCATTCCACCACCAATCGTATTCATCGGACAAACTCGGATCTCAAATTCTTTTTCTTTCTTCATATATTCATCGGACTTCGATTTGAAGTCCTCTTTTTCTTCATATATTGACCATACGCGGTCTCAAATTCTTTTTTTTCTTCATATATTTATCCAAATGGATCCGTGTCCATTTGTTCGCTTAATCATCGAGTCATTGTCACTCAAACTTCCCACCACCACCAAACCCGTCTCCTCCGCCTCCGGCGTCCACTCCTCCGCCACCCCTTGCATCTGCAAGATCAAAATCAAAAACTTCCCGCCACAAACCGCCGTCATCCCCCTCTGCTCCGCCAGCGGCGGCGGCAGCCACCCGCCGGACTCCGCCGCCGCCGCGGTCAGCTTCCACCTGGACCCGGCGGCCCTCCCCGCATCCAGGGGAAGCCCGTGCTCCTGACCGTCGCCGTGTACACCGGCGGCATGGGGCGGAGCTGCGGGTTTAGCGGCGGGAAGGTGGTGGGTAGGGTCGGGGTGGTGGTTAGCGTTGACGGGTCGTTGACTAGACCGGTTGTGTTTCAAAACGGGTGGATGAAGCTTGGCAATGATAATGGTGATAAACCGGCGGCCAGCTTGCATTTGAAGGTCCGGTCTGAACCGGATCCCCGGTTTTTGTTTCAGTTTGGGGGTGAACCGGAGTGTAGTCCGGTGGTTTTTCAGATTCAGGGGAATATCCGGCAGCCGGTTTTTAGTTGCAAGTTTAGCGCGGACCGGAATTCTAGATCACGGTTAGTGGAATTATCTATCTCTCCATGATTAAAATTTTAGTTGTCGCTTAGCTGTACCGGTTCATCTGAACCGGTGATTTGTATATTTGCCAACTAATTTCCAAATTTTTCTTGAAAAATAAATAGTCAGAATAGTAATTAGCTTCTTATATTACTTGTTATATGCGTTTGATTTTTTTTTTAAAAATTTGTTTTTGTTTGGTTATTTGTGGACCAAACTGTTTCGGGGAGAGACCAACATTTTTTACATGAAACTTCAAAGAGGTTAAAAAAATCGAACATTCATCGTAAAAACATTGTAAATGTTACGTTCACGGTGTTTTTTAATGTGAAGGTTCGAATTATTTATTTGTTACCTGAAGTTCTTTGAGCTATGAATGTTTCGTTTTTTTTATCTTGTTTTGGATTTTTTTTCCTCGATAATGTTTTCTAATATGTTTTTATGATGAATGTTCAAATCTTTTTAACATTCACAATGTTTTGTTGTCAAGTTTTTTTGTTAAAAATGTTGGTTTCACGGAAACAACTTGGTATCATGTGACTCTAACCCTGTTTGTAGATTAATTGAACGTATATATTTGCTAACAAAACACATGATTTTTTATTTTTTGTAAAAGAAGTGTTAAAAGATGTTAAAATGATATTGTAGAAGGGGGAGATAAAGTTTATTCTGATTAATTTATATTGGAAAAGAATAAATTAATTTGTGATAATTATTATGCAGAAAAGGGATTCTCCCTTGAATAATGGTATTATTGAATCCCTTAATAATTGCTTGTCCTACATTGCTTCCACTTCAAGATAATATATAGTCTCTTCAATCTCTATGCATTTTCTAGATATTAAGTTAAACTAAGTGATAAATGATAACAAAGAAAGTAATGGGCCATGAAAAATAATTCTTAATGTGTTGTTTTAAATGATGTTTTTTCATTTAAATTATCGTTTTTTATATGTGTTTTATATATGCATGATCATATACAAAATCAATAAAGTTATAAGTTAGTTTTCATGTGTTGTATTGCATATAAAATAACACGAGTGAATATGCATTGTTTAGATGTTGTTTCATGTGTCAAACTTTTTAAAGTGTTTTATTTGTGGAAAAAACTATTGTAACCATTTTTGCATATGAAACAACACTATATAAACATTGTATTTCACACCTATAGTTATATTGAAACAACATATAAAAATGGTTTATATGTTTTTTTTTTTGAGTTATTAGGTTGCAAAAAGGTGAAAAACTGCAAAATACTCGCGTAATTGTTCATGTGAAGAGTATGCAGATGTGCATACAAGACATTTGTAATTAATTCGTCTGGCATGCACTTATACATAACATCCGTGTATGATGTCAAGAAACAGTTTCAATTATTTATATATACATATGCCTACACTCAATATGAGTGGTTATTGTAGTAGGATAAGTTTATTATGCAACCCACTAAAAGGCCACTCTCTTATTGTAAATATATATTTATATTATATATATATATTATTTGTTGTTGTTGTTGGCCAATAAAAGATACCCCAACTGTCAAAGACAACCACCAGCTTGATTCTTCTCCATGTGCTTAAGATTTTGGTGTCAGTTCAAATGTTCAATGCTCTTTGGTTTATTAACTTAACTACCATCTTTTTAACTATTCTTGTTTGACTTTTTTGCATTCCATCATTTGACTTTGACTAGTCATTAATCATTCTAATTAATGTCATAATGATTTGTATTTTTATGTATATTCAACTTATCTCAATGGTAGAAAGTAATAATAGTTTGTGTTTAAAAGATATTGATATCTTTTTTGTTTGGTTGATCTTCAGATCTCTTCCATCAGATTTTACCATGAACAATATAAACAGAGGATGGATGACACCGTTTTCCAATGGAAAAGAAAAAACAGGGAGGGAACGAAAAGGGTGGATGATTGTGGTCCATGATCTATCTGGCTCCTCCATTGCCGC
The DNA here is from genome assembly GCA_030169165.1 of Centaurea solstitialis. NCBI lineage: Eukaryota > Viridiplantae > Streptophyta > Magnoliopsida > Asterales > Asteraceae > Centaurea > Centaurea solstitialis. The sequence goes on from CM058044.1 coordinate 43,115,649, forward strand.
AGCCTCCATGATCACTCCGTTTGTCCCTTCTCAAGGATCTGATCGTGTTTCACGATCAAACCCTGGGGCGTGGCTTATCCTTCGTCCCCATGGTGCTTCTATCAGTAACTGGAAGCCATGGGGCCGACTTGAGGCCTGGCGTGAAAGGGGACCCGTTGACGGGTTAGGCTATAAATTCGAACTTGTTACCAACACTGGTATGACTAGTGGGATTCCCATTTCAGAAGGCACAATGAATATTAAAAAAGGTGGAAAATTCTGCATTGATGAGACTTTAAAGGATTCAAGAGCAAGTCCGTTGTCGAACATCAAAGGGTTTGTAATGAGTTCGACAGTTGAAGGCGAAGGGAAAACGAGTAAGCCAATGGTGCAGGTGGGGGTGCAACATGTGACATGTATGGCTGATGCTGCTCTTTTTATCGCGCTTTCAGCCGCAATTGATCTCAGTATGGATGCATGCAAGCTTTTTTCCCGTAAGCTGAGGAAAGAGTTTCTGCAAGATGAACAAGATTTTCTCTCATAAAAAAATTATTTTTTCTTCTTATTTTGAAACAAAATATTCTTTTTTTCACCTGAAAAATTAATCTTATGCAATGATAACCAATTAAGTTAGTGAATCAAATTTGGATTGAGCATGCCAATTCTTTTATCTCATGCTTCAAAAAAGTTTGTGGAGGGTTTGAGTTATTTCTTTTAATTTAATTTTCGCAATAATGATTGCGGCTTCAAGATTTGAGGATAATACTGTATAGATAAAAGATTCTTTTTTATTTTATAAAAGTATGTATACTTTGTGATTTTATTGAACATGTAATACAATGTCTCATGAACTGAATTCTTTATCGTGATAACTTCATTTATTTAGAACAATAAGTTGTGATAAATATCGATAGATCGTTTCTTTCTTCGATGTGCACATATGATATGTTAACATATTTTCGTTACTTTATGTGATGATTATTCCGAGTTTAAGATTTGAGGATAATATTGTATAGACAAAGGATTTGTTTAATTTTTTTAATAGAAGTATGTATACTTTGCGAATGTTAGGTAGCGTTTGGTACACAGACATGACTGGACAGGACAAGACTGGACAACACAGGACAGGACAAGAGAGTAGGACAGGACTGGACATGACAGAACAAGTGTCTATTTTATATTTGGTACGCCTAGGACTAGACTGGACAAAACTAGACAAGTTCCATAAAAAACTATTTGATGATTTTATATCACATAATAGTTATAATAAACTTGAAAAAAACTATATAACTTATAAAAAATTACACAATCTTCATAAAATTAAACACATACACACACGCTATATATATATATATGATTTTAATATAACTAATGTTGATGGTTATGGTAGAGGTGGATGTAATGGCCAATGGTAACACTAGTAGCAGGGGCGGACCTAGAAATTTTTTCCAACGGTGGCACAATTTGACTATAAGAAATCTATGCAGAAATAATTTTCACAAAATCTCTATTGGTTTATGTTAGTAATTATGTGCAGAGTTGACAAACCAAGTAATTACACATCCAATGTTACAAGACACTTGAGGGTCACACCTGTGAGGACCTATAAATCGAATAAGTTATATGAAACCCAGAAATGGAGAATTAGGATTTATAACAGTTAATTATAAGTCAGTTGGGTAATTTCAGTCAGAAATCCCAAAGTTGGAGGGTTATTAATTAATTAAGTATATTGTATATTTATTTGATGAAATAAATATATAATAGTTAATTAATAGTATTATATATATTAGATAAATATATATATATATATAGATAATTATCATAAACAAATTCTTTTCCAGTAAAAAAATAAGGAAAAGATTGAGATAATTATAATAAGGAAACTGAATCTTGTTCAAACTGTATTTTTCCTCCATATAAATAAGCCTTATGGGTTTAAGGAATTCATTGAACCAACTCATAATCAATTAATCAGTTTCAGTTTTCTCTCTCTCCCTCTTTCCTCTCCAACCGCCGCCGGTCTCACTCCCCGCGCAAAACCAGTTCGGTTTTTTCTACTTCTTCGGGTTTCAGTTCTGCTAGAGGAACAATTCGTAGGTCGTTTACGGGTGGATCAATTCTCAAGCAATCCAGGTAAATTACTACAACTATTAGAACTAAATAAAACAACGTTAAGATCTGTGGATTTTTCTTGGGTTTTATATCCTATTCGCTTCTGCATTAAATCAAAACAGCGTGTTTTGATCGTATAGATCTTTGACCAGTTTGGTTATTAGATTTATGGGATTTATTGAACCAGTTAGGTTTCGAGATCCACGATGATCCTCGAGTCAGTCTGACCCGAGGGATCCCATAAAAACCCAACAGTGGTATCAGAGCACACGGTTTTAGTCGTTCGTTTTATTCTTTCTGTTTGTCTAGATCCGTAAAATTGTTTCTTGCATGACAAGTTTTATTAATAATCGTTTTGTTTAACAAAATTCGTTTTATATCAAAATACGTTTTTTTTTGGTTTTGATTTGATCGTATGAAGAACCCGAATGTCGCCGAACCGGACCGCCAAGCTGATCGCCGAACGCACCACAGCTTAGTGGTGGCGGTGTCGGCCGCCGTCAAGCAAACCACCATGCCACACCACAGCACCGTGGTGGTGGCGAATGATGGTGGTCGGCTGCTGATTTTCACGATTGGCCGCACCACCGATCGATGGTTGTGGCGGTAATGATCAAGCGGCGTTGACAGCCGTGGGTGGAGCGCCGAGCCGAAGGACCGCAACCACCAAAAACCGCTGACGCGGTGGTTGATGGCGGTGTCCACGGTGGTGGCCGTGAACGGCAACGGTAAAAAACCGCAAACCACGTTTTAGCCAAGGCCAAACCACCAATTCGGTGGTGGCCAAGCGGGGGTTAGTGGTGGTCGTAGCCTGATCGCACCCAGAAGACGAACACGCATCCGGCTATGGCCGGGTTGCGGATGTATCACCGGCATCACCACCAGTTCGGTGGAAATCGCCGGGAACGGCGGCGATACGTCGATCGCGACTCACGGGTGGTGATCGTCGTCGAGGATGGTAGCGGTAGCCGTAGTCGGAAAGCCAACCAACCGCAGCCGGACCACCAGTTCGGTGGGGCCGCGCGGTGGTCAAACCACACCAAATCCACATCACCAGTTCGGTGGTAGTGGGTATCGTCGTCGCCATGAAGGTGGCCGAATCAAACCTTGATCGCGGAGTCATGTAACAAACCGAGCCAAGCCACCAGCGCGGTGGTGGCCATGACCGGCGGGAAACGAAACCGCACCACCAGTTCGGTGGTGGCGGGTGGAGTTTGATCGCACTATGGTGATGGAGGTGGTGGTTGATAACCACCTGCGGGAGGCATCGGCCATCGCCGCTAAACCCGAACCACCACTGGCTGCCTTACGGCCGCGCCAAGCGGTGGTGGTGGATGATTAAAACGCAACCACCAGAAACCACCTTGGTGGTGGTGGTGTGCGTCGTTGTGAAGAACAAAACCACCACAGCCGCAATTGCGGTGGTGGATGGCGGTGATGTTTTGAACACCGACCGAACAATCATGTCGGCGGCGTGGTTTGTTGTTTCACGATGACCACGGTCAAACATCAGTATGATGGTGGCCGACGGTGTCAAACCTAATGGAGGTGATCGGTAGCGATGGCGACAGCTAAACGCAAGCTGAGTACTCGCGGTGCGAGTATCTTCTTCGCGACGCGAACATGACTACACATCAAGCTAGGGTTTTTCAGTCTGGGCCAAGTTATGTTATCAGGCCCAAGGCCCAGTTCTTTGGACTAAGTTGTGGCCCAAAAGGGGTTTGTTTTGGTTTTAAGCCTTTTTATCCAAAATTATTCTTTGGTAAGATTTTGTTTTATCAAACCAATTGGACTGAATTGTCCGGTTTGATAAGCTTTTTATAAAAATTAAGTTTTTCAAATAAGCCTAATATCGTGTTTTTACTAATTAATTAAAACACAAAGGCCAGTATTTTTTAAAATTTGATCGGTAAACCCAGTTTAATATTAATTTGGATAAAAGGCAAATATTTTAGCTAATCGGTTTTATTTATAAAAGGGTATTTTTATAAAATAGATAAAACTAATTTTAGACTAAAATATTAGCTTCGATTTATAAAACAGTTTGTTTTTATAAATCAGTTAAAACCAAGTTTTGCGATAATTGAGACGAGATAATTTTAACGGATCTAGGTTTATTTCTCGCTTCTATTATATTGCTTATTTATGCTTTATATATAATTGCGTGATTGCTTGAATTTCTATATATGCATCTCAAATATGTCTATTATAGTCTTTGCCAACTTAGACCCTTGACTCGTTTCTGGGGAGGCCTGCGTGCCACTTACAACCCCTTATGTAATAATGACCTTAGAATAAGTTTTATTTTTATTCGGAGTTCCATCGAAGATGCCGAGGCCAGTGGGAGCCAAGTAAAAGACTGGAGATCCTATTTTTCGGAGTTCAGACGAAGGTGTCAAGGCCAGTGGGAGCTACACAAGTCTTGAAATCTTTAAAAATAGGTCATTATTGGTCCCTAGGAAACAAACGTTGGCAAAAACTATAATTGGCTATTATGTGATTAATTGTTATTGCATGATTGAATGTTTATTTGTGATATCTTGCATGAAGTTTTGAATAGATAGGTTATTTTTTTAAAACTAGGTTATATCACAAAACCATATAGGTTTCTATATTTAAAATTACTAGTTTTTCGAACTTTTTCAAAACGGTAGATTTTATTTTAAACCTATAAATGATTGTTAAAGGCAAGTTGACAAAAACAGTTAGTTTTAATCAACTAAGTATGCTATTAAAACAGTTAGTTTTAATTAGCAAGTGATTTTAAAACAGTTAGTTTAAAACATCAGTAGCCTTTATGACAATAAGTTTTTCAAAAATCCTGGAAATAAAATTTTTCAAAACCCCGAAAATCATAGATCAGTAGTGCAACCCATCTAGGGGCACCTTCGGCGTAAAGTACAAAGGCGTTGTAAGTGATCACACATTCAACGTCCGTGTTCAAACTGAAGCTGGAGGGGTTACATAACTCTGCGAATTATCTCCGGGTGGTACCGGCCAGAGTATAGTGATCAGGTCCCCAAAATGGTGAGATCTATTTTGGTACTGTAAAGTTCACCGGGAGGTACCGGGCCAAAACGCACTAAGAGGAACCGAAACATGCACGGATAATTACCATGGTTCCGAAAAGATCTAGGAGTCATATCAGTTAGATATGATTGGTAAAAGTCCTTACCTACCGAAATGAATACGGGCCTGGTGGAGCAAGAACATACCGCACATCGGGACGTATGAAATAAGGATCCTAGTCCAATAAATTGATCATTTAAGGGTTTATTGATATTTATTGGAATTTAATCTATTTACAGTTGCTAAAAACCAAAAGTTTTAATGTGTGTAGATGGCAAGCACTGTTACCAGCACTAACAATCTTTCCCTCCGCTCTATCCTAAAAAAGGACAAGTTGACCGGCTCCAATTTCCTTGACTGGGAGCGCAATCTGATGATTGTGCTCAGACACGAAAGGAAATGGTATGTCCTTGAAGAGCCTCTTGGGGAGGCTCCTCCGGCAACAGCTCCGGCTGCTGCTAGAAATGCCCACAAGAAGCATTCAGATGATCTACTGGATGTCGCCTGTCTCATGCTTGCAACTATGAGCCCAGATCTGCAAGCAGGGCTCATAAACACAAATGCTTATGACATGATCCGCCAGCTGAGGGACATGTTCCAGACACAGGCTCGTACAGAACGTTACGACGCCACAAAAGCATTTAATGAATGCAAAATGATTAAAGGGACATCAGTAAGTGACCATGTTATGAAAATGAAACGGCACTTGGATCATCTGGAAAGACTTGGTCACCCAGTTCCGTTACAGCTAGCAACGGATACTATACTCAATTCACTGTCAGAAGACTACAGGCCCTTTGTAGTCAATTACAATATGAATAACATGGAGAAGTCAATAGCAGAATTACACTCCATGCTTAAGACAGCTGAATTGAATATGGGGAACAAGAACAAGACCAAGGATGTCTTGATGGTAAGAGACGGAGGGGTGAAAAAGAAAAATGGGCATGCTAGCACCAACAAAGAGAAGGGACCAGTTCAGGCCGTCCAAAGTGCACCCAAGAAAGGCAAAGGCAAGTGCAAGGGCAAGAAGGTTAAGCCAAATAAAGCTAGGACCGAGAACCGCTGCTTCACATGCAATGAGGTCGGTCACTGGAGGCAGAACTGCCCAAAGCGTCATGAAGCAGGTATGTAAACCTCAAATATTTGTGATTGCTTTAGTTTGTCACTTCTTACTTGTTAGTTTACAAGTATACTGATACCTAGAGCAAATGACTATTGCAGGTGGTCAGAAGTGATGTGCCCGTGAGTTGCAAGGATCCAAATGAAAGCTCATTTTAGACATTTATTTTTCAAGACAATTTTATTTATGAGACAGTTGTTTTAGTTATGGTTATTTTTAAATACTTATAATTTGTTGAATAAATTTAAATTTTATAAGTCATTGTCTTGAATAAATATCTGTTATGCATGAAGTCTTAATTTTGACAAAGTCAAGTTTTGACTTAATTAGATCCTAGATATTGCCTATTAAAGTTACTTCAATAATTTTAAAATTAAAGTAATTTATATGAAAACTATCAAAACACATGAAATTCTATAGGAATGTGTTTTTGGGAAACAAAACATTTATGAATCAAGTATTCAAATGTTTAGAAGAGAATCTGGGATATTAACTTAGACAAGGTTAATAACAGTATTTATAAAACTAAGAAAATTCCAAGTTTTGGAATTAGGATTTAATAAAAATCCAGTTAAGTTTTATAAATAGAATTCTCAAGTGCATTACTTAAAATAAAATTGACTAATCAAAGCTTTGACTGAGTCAATAGTGAATTTTGAGTAATGATCAGTTTTCATATAGGTTAGTGGGAGCCCAGTTTATTCTCTATCTAGTCTAAGATAAAGAATGAAAGATGTAATTATTGATTCAATATATCTCGGAATTCATGATCCAGGTAGGATAAGAATTCATAAGATATAATTTACCTTATAGTCAAAAGGATAAAAGTTTCAAGATCCCTGAAACAAAATAAAGTCATGATTGACTTTTAAATCAATAATTAAAGTGTTGGATTAAATATAGAATTCCAGTGAATTTACCAGGAAGGTAAAATGGAATCCGATTTCAGGTAGAAATCATTCATCTACACAGCAACTAAGGAAAGTTGCAGTTTAATTTTACATATTCAGGAACTAGGAGTTGTTCCAGATCTCCAAGTTCATAGAATATGATAAAATAGAAGTATAATCTTTGTTTAAAAGTGTTTGCAAAACAATAATTAGCATAATACAAGTAGAAAGTATCAGTAAATACAGACTTGTATTATTTGGTTATCACTTTGATTAAAATGGTAAACTTTGATCAAAGGATTTAAACTGAAGATAGGTGATACTTCACTTTAGATCAGTATTTAACAAACGTTAAATAGATATCATAAAAGTTATTAAGAAAAATCATTAATTTTGTTATTATTGCAGCGTGTAGTATGGACTATACAAAATTAATTTCTTTATCACTTTTATATTTTGGATGTTTTATAATCCAGGAAAGAAACTAGTTTCCAGTTTTCATTCGAAACTTGTCCGTGACAACTTATCATTGTGGGAACATGATAGGGTGTTAAAGTCATTGTCAACTTTTAGGTAGTTATGATCAGTTACTAAATAACAGCTACAAGCGTTGTAGACTAAAAGTTGCACATATATTTGATAGAGTAGCAAATATCGGACGTGATCCGCAGTTGAGATTACTTCTTGGAATCAGTCATAAGTAAATCTCACAGTGGTTGTCCCTATCACCTGAGGTATCTGATTTGATATCATGAGGACTACTGAATACTTAGTGCACTCAACCGCTACGCCGTAACAGGGTGGCTATAAAGGGCGTAACTAGATTCAGCGGAAGCCGTGGTGTTAAAGGCAGATATGCAAGATGGGATTTGCACCTCTTCTTTGAAGAGAGATATTTCTGGACCCATCTTGACTGACTGAATATACTGATGAAGTGCATGGCCATGCCCAAACGAACTGATTAGTTCTTTGTCGTTTACCTATCAGTAAAAGTCGGATAGTCGAGAAAACAGAATCTTGAGTATTTAGAGTTGACACTTTCCAAGCTCATACTCACAGATGAAATATCGTGATGCAAAGGGAAAAGCCAAGTTATACCCAATTAATGAACAAGTAGTTTCATAGATGCCATTTCCTTACGGAATGTTTATATCACCAATCTGGGTATAAGAGTTCTTGTAACCTGGTCAGCCTAAGTGCCTGTTTAGGGGCCTCCTTAGGTCCGTGTAATCAAGACGGTATTGCCAACTTGCACAAGTGGGAGTCTGTTAGTAATTATGTGCAGAGTTGACAAACCAAGTAATTACACATCCAATGTTACAAGACACTTGAGGGTCACACCTGTGAGGACCTATAAATCGAATAAGTTATATGAAACCCAGAAATGGAGAATTAGGATTTATAACAGTTAATTATAAGTCAGTTGGGTAATTTCAGTCAGAAATCCCAAAGTTGGAGGGTTATTAATTAATTAAGTATATTGTATATTTATTTGATGAAATAAATATATAATAGTTAATTAATAGTATTATATATATATTAGATAATATATATATATATATAGATAATTATCATAAGCAAATTCTTTTCCAGTAAAAAAATAAGGAAAAGATTGAGATAATTATAATAAGGAAACTGAATCTTGTTCAAACTGTATTTTTCCTCCATATAAATAAGCCTTATGGGTTTAAGGAATTCATTGAACCAACTCATAATCAATTAATCAGTTTCCAGTTTTCTCTCTCTCCCTCTTTCCTCTCCAACCGCCGCCGGTCTCACTCCCCACGCAAAACCAGTTCGGTTTTTTCTACTTCTTCGGGTTTCAGTTCTGCTAGAGGAACAATTCGTAGGTCGTTTACGGGTGGATCAATTCTCAAGCAATCCAGGTAAATTATTACAACTATTAGAACTAAATAAAACAACGTTAAGATCTGTGGATTTTTCTTGGGTTTTATATCCTATTCGCTTCCGCATTAAATCAAAACAGCTTTTTTTGATCGTATAGATCTTTGACCAGTTTGGTTATTAGATTTATGGGATTTATTGAACCAGTTAGGTTTCGAGATCCACGATGATCCTCGAGTCAGTCTGACCCGAGGGATCCCATAAAAACCCAACAGTTTAGTGGTTGGTCCCTTGTTTTTGATGTGTAAGGTCTCAAGTTCGAGTCTTGTTGCAAGCACTTTTTTTATAAACACAATAAATAATTAAAACTAAAATCTAGTAAAAAATAAGTGTAACACCCGTAATTTTCGGGCTTTAGAACCTTTAAGACGAATGTGAAAAATAGGATTTTGATTTAAAACCTAGATTTTATGGCCTTGTTGGATGGGAAATTGAAATACGAATCCAACGGTCCTTTCGGAATCGAAATCGGAGCTATAACGAAGAAGTTATGGCCGAAACAAAATCCCACCGAAAACACCCAGATGCTAGCGATCGCTAGCATCTGACCCTAGCGATCGCTAGGCAAAGTTCCCCTTGGTTGTGCTTACTAAGTGACTTTCAAACTCTCGATTATAGAGAGCTTAGTCGAGTGGTAGTTGCATGGATGAATTAATAGCTGTTATGAGCGGTTAAAAATCAAGAAAGTGTTACCAGTGGTGCCACATTTGGTGGTTATGTGATGTATATTAATGACTTTATACGTAGACCGAGAGGTGCATGTGTCGGTGTATTGATATTGCCATGTAGGAGGAACCTCTTGTGGGTATAAAGGTGATTTGAAGACGTGACTTATAATTGAATTATGTGAAGTAGGAATTTGTGGTCGACTTAGTGGCATGATATGCCAAACTAAGCATGAAACTTAGGATACGATGACATGTATTGATGGGAATAAGTAGTGGACCTATATTATTTAATCAAGATGGATTTGAGGGGGAATTCGTAATTAGAAATTTAAGATTCAGTCATCTAAGGCAAAGTTAGAATTGCGTAGATGATTGGACATTTAGAAGGGGTAGGATAGCGCGAATGTGGAAATTTATGGATTTAGTGAAAATTAGCGATTTGCTAAGTGAAAAAACTTACCTTCCTTATGGTATCCATGGGCGAGTAGACGGAATTTTCGAGTTTCTTTGAGAATTAATGACGACGGCTAGACACCGTTAGTGAGAGTGTTGAGACATTCTTGGTAGTAAAGAGACTCTTGGCAAGTGATCGACTTTAATAGAAGGCGAAGGATGTATGGCACCTTGAACTATAGACTTTAGTCGATTTAGTTTGGTTAAATTGTACAAGGAGCTAAGGTTTGCGTATTCAAATGATATTATCTTTATACACGCGTTATGTTTCGAAGGATAGACGTAAAGTAGTAGCTTGTGGTGTTTTGATGAACCACTTTTAAATTAGAACACTATATCAGTGATCATATTGTGAACGTAACTAAGTCCAATGGTGATTTAACCGACTGTATGGAGAAAGCGTAATGTCTTAGCTTTGCAAAACGTTTGAGCGAAGTTGTCCTTCATGTTTCGGAAAGCATTTGCAAATTTCGAGGACGAAATTTTTATTTATGTGGGGAGGATTGTAACACCCGTAATTTTCGGGCTTTAGAACCTTTAAGACGAATGTGAAAAATAGGATTTTGATTTAAAACCTAGATTTTATGTCCTTGTTGGATGGGAAATTGAAATACGAATCCAACGGTCCTTTCGGAATCGAAATCGGAGCTATAACGAAGAAGTTATGGCCGAAACAAAATCCCACTGAAAACACCCTGATGTTAGCGATCGCTAGCATCTGACCCTAGCGATCGCTAGGCAAAGTTCCCCTTGTTCCTGTTTGAGCTCACGATCATTCTCACGGTCGCTAGGCCTCTGCTCGCGCCGCGAGCCCGGTCAGGCCTGAAATCGGGTTAAATACCCCTCTTCTTCATTTGGGCATATCTTTCTCATCCGAACTCCGTTTCTCTCGATTATTTTTGCGTTCTTCTCGGTTTTTCGAGCTCTTCAAGACTACATCAATGGATTTCAAGTATTTGGGAGTTCAAAAACGTTGGTGTAAGTAAATCTCTTCATCTCCTTCGAGTTTTAAGCTTAGATTTGGGATTTTTCATCTCCAAACCTTCTCTTCCATATTTGTCTTAGATTTGGTGTTGTTCTAGGTGGATTACATGTTTTGGAAAGTGTTAGAGGCTAGATCTACTAGTTTAGAGGGTGGAGATTTCCCATGGCTTCATCTTCTTCACCATCTCTCCACCATTGTTGAAGGTTCTTCATCTTAGGGTTTTCACCCAAGATCTTGAAGAGGTAAGTTCTATTTATGGGTTTTAAGTGTAGATCTAGTCTTATATGTTGTGGATCTAGAATTAATCCAAGATATTAACTCCTTATCAGTTTAGGTATTCACTCAAGCGTTAAGCTAGGGTTCTTGGTGAAATTTGGGGCTTTTGGCTTTACGAGCCGCAAGGTGAGTTGCTAAAACCGTTTTGTTAAAACTGAGAGCACATCATCTTTCTTGATTTACATATATTGTTGGTCATTGTGAATAAACATGATTTTGGATGAAATGCCTAAATTGTTAGGTCTAAGGATTGCCATGAAATGACTGAGTAATGATGCTTGGATGAAGGGCTTGATTTGGATTATTGTATACATGGAATAGTTTATCGTATGCTACTATTGTATGAGTTAAATCCATGTGATTATATGATGAATGTATTTATGAGAAATACGTGTTATTAATTATGCGTGCCACGGAATGATGCGAAGGAATTGAATCCCGAGCATGTTGGCTTATATGAAATGAATGAAAGTATTGAGACTTTCAATAATGCTTAAATTATATAACTAAAATGTTATGGAGCACCGCTAGTCAAAAAGTGGGATGCTATTGGTCACTAGTCAATAGTGGACCGGGATGTCACTAGTCAAAAGGTGAGTACCCATGTTTTTACACAAACGTAAATTGGACAATGTGGCACTAGTCAAAAGGTGTACACTGTGTCGGTTTTTGAAATGAGATTGATTTAAAGTGGCACTAGTCAAAAGGTGTGCACTTTCAAGTTTACACGAGTTCGACTCAGTCTTGGTGGCACTAGTCAAAAGGTGCGCATCTATGTCCCTCGCCATTCGTGTGGCCGCGAATGTGTCTGGCCTCTGAGGTTGTCTATTTGAGTCTTCGTAAGTGGACGACAACGGGGTGTCTCGACTCTGAGGTGTAACTTGCTTGGCAAAAGTGGGTCGCTCCCACGGTTTTCAAAGATAAAAGATAAACCAGTTTAACATGATGCATTTTGTTGTTAATACACTCTTGCATATCTCACATGTCTTAACATGCTTTCATATGTGCGATATTTTGTGATACAACTCACTAGGCTCCTTTAGCCTAACACTTGCTTGGTGTCGATGTGTCTCTCAGGTACTAGGGACGTCATTCCCAAGTAGGTGCCGAGATTGAGAGTGAGCTTTGGGGGATGTGTGAAGAGACCGGTCCATCTAGACCGCGAGTTGATAGTAGAAACTGTTGATCCGTTTGTAGCCTTTTCCTTGTTAGGAATTAGACTTGTTGGTTATTATACCACTCCATTAAAGTACAGACGTTGTAATTGTGCATTACTTTATACCCCATTTTGGGAAGAGCTCACGCTTTGGCGTATTTTGTATTACCACCTTTCTATTAAATGAAAGTTTTTGTTTACTCCAAATTTTTTGGTGTTACAATAAGTCTAACAAGACTTAAACCCATGACCTCAAGTTTGAAAAACAAGGAACTTACCACCACCACCAAGGAAAACTTGTGTTTTAGTTGGAGTTTCAATATATATATATATATATATGGTGGCACACAATAAATTAATACGGTGGCACCTTTCGGGACCTGCAATTTTTTACACTACGATAGAGAAATGGAACGGTGGCACGTGCCACCGTATCCAAAGAGCTAGGTCCGCCCCTGACTAGTAGTGACAATGGTGGTGGTGGTCGTTGATTGTGGAGAGCGTGAAAATGGTGGATAGTGGTGGTGGAGGTGACCAACGGTCGTGGTGGTGGTTACGGTGGCGATGAACAATTATAGAGGTGGTAGGTGGTGATGGTAGGTAATCGATAGTAATTGTAAAGGTGGTGGAGGAGGTTGTTGTAGTGGAAGACAATGTGGAGGTGGCCGACAGCGGCTACCGGTGGCGGTTGCGGCCGCGACTAGTGGTGGTAAAATAAATACCATATTGAAGTTATATATTAAACGAGTGTTAATTAGTAATATATTAGTTTATGTCTCATTTATGTCCCGTGTTGTTCCACCTGTTTTGGTGGAACAAAAAAATGACCTTTTTTCCCATGCTGTCCCACTCTGTCCCAGTTCCTATCCTTGTCCCATGTCGCACCAAACGTGGAACAGAAAATTCATGTTCCGTCATGTCTTGTCTTGTCTCACGTATCAAACACTTTACTGAACATGCAATACATTGTCCATGGAACTAAATTCTTTATTGTAATGATGGTTTATTTATTTAGAATAATAAGTTGTACCAAATGTCAATAGATCCCCTCTTTCTTGGATGTGCACATGTGATATATTACAAACTCTAGTAAAAATAAATAAACTTTTCTATATAAGTATTGAATTAATTAGAAATTGTGAATCAAATCTCTAAACACATTAGAAGTTTATTGACTATTTTTTTTTTGTTTGAAATAAAAGGATTTTTAATATAATTGCTCTTTAGGCAAGACATGGGACGGTGAGATTTTCATTTAAATATTTCATGATAATTTTTATAAACATTTGATATTCGTTTGAAATGTAATTTAGAAAATCATCCCAATTTGTGATCATTGATGGCACGACACATTTTCCATCCAATTTTCTATTTCCAATTTTCGTGGGTTGATTTAGAAAGAGAAAAAATTATGTATGTGTATTATTGAAAAACAAAGGTAAAAAAAGAAAAAAAGAATCTAGTAAATCGCGAACCAATGTTATAAATATTTATATTAATAGATAACGTCAATTAACTTGGGTAAATTATTTACCTATTTTGTATCTTTAATCATGTGTTATCACGGGCTAAACGATTATTATGTTTTATCAACTTATGTCTAAGCAATGGTGGAATAGGATTTTCGCATAGTGGATGTGCTATTAAGATAGAGTAAAAAGCTAAAGTCGCCAATGTTTTTTTTAGCTTAATTTCACCTTTCCATGGGGTTTTTAATGTTTTTGGTTGACTTTAGCGGATTTTAAAGTTCTTTTTGTCATTTGGCAAAGATTTTTTTGATTGGTGGAGACGTACGTGGAAAATTATTTAGCTATCGTAGAAAGTTTAATATTTTGCCTTTAACCTAACTAAAAGAGAAAGATATTTTTTTTAACGGAGGCACGACCCTACATTTTCTATGCTAAATTCCTCATGTGTTTGGTAAACACCTCTAAGTATCAAAAAGACAAAAAAAAAAACAAAAAACAAAAACAATTTAGGCTATGTTTGGTAAACTAGTTATTAGCTAATAAGCTAGTTACCACCATCTGATAAGCTAGTTGTTTATTGCTAAACTAGCTAGTAACTGATAAATTAGTTTATAAACAAATTATGTTTGGTAAAAACTAGTTTATAGGTATGTAAAATGACCAAAAGGGGTATACTGAGATATAATAGTTAATATTAATAAAGGTATAATTTAAAAAAAAATACAAAAAAGCTCCAAAAAGCAATCTCCAAGTAACTTATCAAAAAACTAACCTATAAGCTACTTTTTGTCCATCCAAACGCATACACAAAAAATAAGCTAGCTTATAAGCTACTTTGATTTATCAAACAATGCCTTAAAAAACTTTAAAAATATATTAATGCTTGTTTGAGTTTGTTTCAAATTTAAAAAATTTAAAAACAAAATGGGCCCATATGAAAAACAAAGAGTCCATATCTAAGGCCCATTACTTTGATCCAAAACATTAATACAATAGATTTAGGCCCAAATAGATCTCCCCCCCACAATTTATATTCTTATCCCAAACCCTAACCCTAACCCTAAAAAGCCAACTGCTTCTCTCCCGCTAGATCCAGCCGAATCGAACACCAGAAGCAGCCACAGAATCCGAATTCACCATGGGTAAGCTTAACGATTTGCAGTTTCATCTATTAGATTAACGATTTCCACAGTTTTGTTGCTTAATCGATCTCAATTTGACGTTTTAATCGATGAATTCGTACTGTTTTTGATCGGAATTTGATCGGAATCTGTTCTACAGGTAAGGTTCACGGATCGTTGGCTCGTGCCGGAAAGGTTAGAGGTCAAACTCCTAAGGTCGCGAAGCAGGACAAGAAGAAGCAGCCACGTGGACGTGCTCACAAGCGCATCCAATACAACCGCCGTTTCGTCACCGCCGGTGAGCTGATGCTACTCCTTTTTCAGTTCTTACTTATCGCTGAATTGATACCTGAAATATATAGTTTGAAAGTATGCTGTTTGATGTTGTTTGTTTTGTGAATATTTGATGAATTTTTATTAGGAATTGATAGCTGAAATGTAGTTTGTAAGTATGCTATCTGCTGTTGTTTAGTTTGTGCATTTTTAGTGAAATTTGATTAGTAGAAGTTTGAGCTTCAAGTTTAATTTTATACAGTATTGTTAATAGTGTATGATTATGTAGGTAACAGAAGTTTTGAATAATATGCAAATATGCAATGCTGCATGGTTTGATTAATTGATACCTGAAATATATACTTTGAAAGTATGCTATTTGATGTTGTTTGTTTTGTGAATTTTTGATGAAATTTTATTAGGAGTTGATACTTGAAATATACTTTGAAAGTATACTCTTTTGTTGTTTGTTTTGTGCATTTTTACTGAAATTTGATTATTATGAGTTTGACCTTCTAGTTTAATTTTATACAGTATTGTTAATACTTAATAGTGTATGATTGATCACGTAGGGAACAGAAGTGTTTTGAATAATATGCGATGCTGCATGGTTTTTAGCCTTTTGTTGATCTTTTATATCAATTTTTGAACCAATTGAAATTGGTTAGAATTTAATTGATGTAGTGACTTTAAAGTTCCTGGATCATTACTTTGGTTTGTAGCATTATAAGTTTATAACGTAAAGAGATTGACAATATTAGTATATCTACAACTGCAAGTACACCATTTTAGCTTTTGATTTGCGTATACAATTGTGCTACATTGGCTCAAGAAATCTTGTACTGCTTTGTTACCCGGGTATTATAAGACAACTATTGTGTTTAAGTTTCAGACACTGAACATTAGAACAGCAGTTGTAATAGGTTTTATCGATCAGTGGTTTTTCTTATATAATTAACATATGTCAAATGATGGGGGTGGATTACACTGCCAAAAGCAGGAGATACCATGATATTCTGCATTTTAATGTGTTACCAAAATGAACCCCCCATTTGGGAATATAAAACAGTGTGGATGCTGAAATGGGTTGAGGGCGAAACTGTTTTCTTTATATTGGGGGACTTGATTAACAAATTGCAATAGAAGGAGCTTCATTTAGAATAAAACTAATGTTAAAGATGATTTTTTTTTTGTATGGATGTATGAAACCACTATCTGAAGTAATTTAAACTTTTATGCTCTAGCTTTTAATAGTTGTTTTTCTAAATTGAGTCTTTAGATGATTTTATCATTCATTTATATGTGCTACATATCTAATAATCCCATGTCAAAAGTGTTCGGTACATGTTATATGGCAATTTTGAGGTAGTTTTGTGAAGATTATTGCTATTTTTTTTAACATTCTTTGTTCTTTTTGGTGCAGTTGTTGGGTTTGGAAAGAAGAGGGGACCAAACTCATCAGAGAAGTAAGCATAATGCCCAGTTTTGAATCGAGTTGTTTGAAGACTGTTATTATGTTCGCTTAGAGGTTTTATTTTGTTTTTTTTTTTTGGTGTTGCAACTTTTTGTTATGTTGATGAAAACCATATCAAGTATCTCCATAGAATTTGATGTTTGGTGATTCAGATATTGAAAGTTTGTTATGATTTCACTTGTTTAATCAAAGGGCTATGATTGCATTTTTGTAAGCAAAAAATTGTGTGTGCTTGATGTTACAGAAATGTACCCAACAAGGTTTTTTGACCCCGCGTTGCCGGGGAGAAAAAAAGTTATAAAAATATAATGAAATAAATCAATAAAAAACTGCTGAAATGTAACATAAATCGATATGATAACTATAGCAAACCGCGATTCATTATTAACCTACAAAAGAAAAGTCTGTGAGAAAATATAAAACTAAAATCGGGTTAATATAGCTTTTATTGTGGTTAATGTCTCTAGTTAACTATAATGATTTTTTTAAACTTCTAGAAGTTGACATCCAAAATTTTCACCTTTTCTATTATGAAAAATATACCTTTCGTAGATATATAACATAATATCGAACATATCTGGATAACTTTAAAATTTTATCAAATATGTAATAGAAAATAATAAAAGAAACATAAGATTGATAAAACGCAATTCATGTATTAATATATATATATATATACCGAGATCCCTATATATATATAGGGATCTTGGTTACAAACCCAACAATTCTAACAAACTTTATAAACTAAAATCCACCAATTACATTTTTTTTTTCATTTTTTATACACTTAATTCATAGAGGCTGAGGTTTTTACCATAATTTTTCTTTTACTTTTCTTCTAAACAATATTTATTTTTTTAATTGTTCATGGAATTGTTATTCACCTATAGTGATGGTAACGGGGTAGGTACCCCCTTACTCGACCCTGTTTTTCAATACATGGTACTAAATCTGAACCCGGACGGGTGCGGGGATTCCAAATCCATCCCCGATCAATCCCCCGATCCTCGTCCCCAACCTGCTTAGATGTTCCAAAAGACAATACTTACATTAACCTTAACTTCTCATTCAAAGATAACAAATTTTCGCATTTCTCACATTAATCTCAACATCCCACCGAAAAGAACCCCTTGGTAGTGATGGAACCCAAATC
Source organism: Centaurea solstitialis (assembly GCA_030169165.1). Lineage (NCBI taxonomy): Eukaryota > Viridiplantae > Streptophyta > Magnoliopsida > Asterales > Asteraceae > Centaurea > Centaurea solstitialis. Next base: position 43,133,758 of record CM058044.1, read on the forward strand.
AAATGGGGTTTTGTGAATCTTCATAACCTGCACAATGTGGGACCTCATTTGTATTGAAAGAAAAGATGAGTCCTCAAACCTAAGTATTAATAATGCGTTTCCTTACTCAAAACAACGTCAAATAACACCATGAAATCAACATTTGAGCTATTGTTTCCACCAAAATTTTCTTCTAATTTTTCACCACAGGTTTCCAAACAACCCCTAGTTTCTTTTTACTTACAATCAAGAGCGATGAAGATGAATCATCGTCGTAAGTAGAATTATTCACCACCAAGTATTTTATGAAATACTATTACCTAAAATTATAAAATATATGTATGTATACCGAGTCCGGGGACCCCTCACCCGTCCCCCGACCATTTGTATAAACGGGTATCCCGCCCCTGTGACCTGTTTTTTAGGGAAATCCCTGGCCCCGGTCGGGTCAGGTTAACCGAATTCCCCACTGGATCTGGACAAATCGCCATTTCTATTCGGCGGAAATCTTCCCTTTGGTTGAATCCGGAAAGAAAAAGAACAATCGCAGAAACATGAAACTAATATAAGGCACTCAACATCACGAAACCGAAGAACATAAAAACGAAATCATGAACCTTGATATATTATGCAAAATCATGAATCTAAAGTCCAAACTCCATAAACTAAATTCAATAAATCATGAACCTCAACACAAAACTCCATGAAACCCATAATCATGAAAACAAAATCGAGACTTCATGAAACCTATAATCATCAAAACAAAAGCATGCCTCATGAAACCCATAATCATGAAAAACAAAATACTCCAAAAAAAATAACTTCAATTAAAATCATGAAAACAAAATAATCCACAAACTCAAATTAAAATCATGAAAACAAAATAACCCAAAATCAGTAAACCCAGAACATTAAAAAGGATGAAACAAAATCATTAAACAAAGTCTTTTTCTTTTTCACCAAATCACGTCGATTGAACTCAAGAAGTCAGATCCAGAAACAGAAACATGAAGATTGGAGAAACAAAATCAATAAACTTAAATAACTAAACCAAAACAAACAAACCCATATAAATCAAAGAAACACAAGAACCCAAAAACCAGATCTGAATAATACAAACAAATCTTACCCAACATATATCAGAATTTGTATCATCAAAGTGAAAATTAATTGTCATCATCTCTATTTTTAAGATCCATCTATATATTTTCAAGACATGGAAAGAAGAATGGAAGGAGGAAGAGAGAGTTAGGTAGTGTTTGTTTACCTCTTAACAGTTCCATTTAGAGGCAACCTTTGAATAGTTAAGAGGTGAATTCTGTTTGGCAAAAAAATGAACTATCTCTTAATGGTTCCAAAACTCTCTGAATGGTTAAGTATCTTGGATGTCTCTTAACCATCAAGGGTCCTGATTTCATACTCAATAATTACCAAACCAACATATTTCATTTTGCACCATATCATAAGAGTCTCTTAATCATCCAGCACTAAACCATTCAGCAACTACCAAACAGCTCCTTAGAGAAGGACGTGCAATAAGAGTGAGAGAGAGCAAGCTTTGACCAAATCTTTATTATTCCCAACATACCCTCATGCAATCCAAGAAGACAATTGTAAAGAAGGCTGTAAAGAAGGAAGAGGTGTAGATGATTTGGTTGAAAAGAAAGAAATGTATTACCAAATTATCTATTCCCCAAAATTCAAGGTATGGATATTAGCAACAACCCATACCCACACCATCATCATGCCTTGTCAATTGTCATCAGATAAAGCATTACAAATAATTTATTTATATTAATATTATCTTCTCCACCGTAGCTTATAAACAGTGGTCTAACATTTGATAAATGTTAGTATGTATAATATAATGTTGCCATACTTTTAAGAAAAATTTTAATTGTTCATCTCCATTGCAAATTACTTTGAGACACGAAAGCTTTTGTGTTTACAATTTGATGGCTCTAAGAGCATCTAAAATAAAGAAGCAAAAGAAAAGCTCGAGTTGCTAGTAATCACTAGTCCGTCACACTATGGTACCATGCTTGAGACTTGTTACCTAGTGACTCGAGTGGTAACAAGGTGGATCATTAACGTCTTGATTAATCATCAAGTAAAACCGGTCTTTATGTGTTACCATGGGTATTTTGGGCATCTTATGTGCGTTTCCTCTCCTACCAAGAGCCGATCATCATCTTGTATTCATCTTCTGCCAAACAGTTTTTCGATTTTCTGCATCACTTTGATTTTATTTTTTGCATCACCAGTCCATCGTCGCATCATTCTGACTTCTTGTAACATTCGGAAACTTCTGAAGATCTCAACTTGTATATGAATTCTAACTTCTTGTAACAGTTGCAAACTTCGTATTCTTCATATACGTGAATAAACCATCAAGACATATCACTCTTTTGCAGCATCTGCCAAATTTTCTGTCATCATATTCTCAATGACATCTCAACAAGAACTTCGGTCCCTTAGTCTTGGATAATCTTGGCATATGGAACTATGGAAAGTTGGAAACAAAAGGCAAGATCTATGAAGCAAATTGGAGTCATGTAAAATTATTAATATGGTGGTCATGATCAAAGGATTTAAGTTCTTAAAGTGTCTAAGATATATCATACTTAAATAATGTATTTGGCCTGCTACAACTTATGCTTGATGTATTTAACTTGCCTCCATAGGAGAAACAATGATTGGGATAAGTTAGTATTATTTTTCAGGTTTAGATACCATTTTTAATGATTTACTAACGTTTTATGTTCATTACTAAAGACATCATTAGGTGTGCCACAACCAACATGACCCGAAAGCATTATGCCGTATTCAATCTTGATAATGGATGGCAACCACAAGGACCAAAAACGTAATTTACTCTAATACTTATCGGGGTTTTGGACGGGCCAGGTAGCCAAAAGTCAAACCCAAACTGGACCAAAATATCCCCATAAAAGCCAAGCCTTTGATTTTTGGATTTCAAAACATTCGAATTCTGTAAAATTCCCTTGTTCTCGGCTTTGGTTTAGATCAATTTTTCTAGCCATTTGTTTGGCTTTTGCATATCCCTAATCCAGGGGCCGGGGTTGGGATCCCTGTACCCGTCCTGTTACCATCCATAATGTTCAAATGCCTACAAGGCTACAACCTATACTAAATAGTTTCATTTAAAAAATAATATATACGAGCACCCACAACAGAAATTCTTGTAAGAGACTACTTTTTCCCGCCACATGCACAACATGCACATAAACTTAACAAAGTTACAACTCCAATAAAACCGAACCCATCTAAGAGTCTGACATAAAAATTGTTTCATTTGAAAATTCATCATGTATTTTTTTTTCATTTACCAAAACCTAAACCAAACAACCCACAAAGAAAATAAATACGACAATAACTGTGTCTAAAGATATCAAACGACTATCCAAACGTAATCAGTATTCTCTAAAAGTAAGACTAAGGCGGCCTGGTCGAAGCATGGATTGTTCCAACAACGTGCGAGGAGCTGAATTTGGGATGACGGTGTTCACCCCATGATAAATAAGCCTCGACTTGCCTCCAAATATCAAAACGTCACCCGATTCTAACAAAACACTTGATGCATTGTCGGCATTAAAGCTATCACCGTACAAGAAATCTGCAGAGTCGCCAATCGAGAAGGAAACCACAGGCAATCCTGCACTTAGACTACGAGGGCTCTCGCAGTGGTCCTAAGTTTCAAAGACTCACCCTTAATTTCGAATTATAACATATTTCTTTTATAGCAAAACGAACAAAAGTCAAATAAATTTTAAGGAAAACATCAAGCGTATAATTAACTAATAATGAACGAGTGTAAGTAAAAAACTAACCCGATGCATACCAAGTCGGCCAGTGGTTGTATAAAAGTTGACCAAACATACATCTGGGGACATCAAAGGAAGTTCATGTTCCGAGCTTACGAGAGACTGAGAAGCTTGGACCACGTCCTTAACCATCCGACTAAGCTCATCAGGGATCGGTGGTGCTTCAGCACCGTCATAACTTCTGAAACGCTCCTTATAATGGGTATTGGGGTCCCAATTTTTACCGAGACACATCCTTTGAATTCGAAGTTTTGGTCCATTTTTGAAACTTTGCTGGTAAAAACCCCCCGGACCTACGCCTAACTCTTCACATCTATTAACTATTTCAACCTATATATATAGAGGTAGGTTCAAGTAAGAATTTGTTGTATTTAAAGGAACAAAGGAACCAATTAGAATCACATACGATGTGGGCCACATATTAAAAAATCATATATGAAAGAAAGTATTATAATACCTGTTGACTTAGGGTGAGATAATTCTTTAGGAGAAGCATTCCGGATCTGAGTATTTCATGAGAGTTTTCATGAGTACTCTCCATTCCAACCTGCTTTTGCTCGGTATTATTATACGGCGAGTTTCTGCTTCTGGGAAGAATTAAACTAAACGGTTTTCTCTGCTGAGGAGCGTACGTGGACATTCGATTAGCACGCGGTCGAAAAGAGACCACATGATCATTCTTCCATTGGTTTGAAAGATGCCGAGACACATGCTGCATTGCAAGAACAAAAACAACATCAATTAGAGGCTGTATATTTTTTTTGAACGGCAAGGCAGACCTTTTGTAAACCAACCAAACAAACAAAACAAACACCATCGTTCGAACAAAACAAAGCCAGTAGGCAGAACGCCACCGACCCGAAACCAACAAAAGGAGTAAATTGCAACATCAAAACTAAAAAAAAAAAAAAAACAAGCTGCTGAAGCTACAGGCAAAACACGGAACAAAACAAAGATAAGATACCAAGAAGCAGCTGAAACCGCCAGGCTCTACACAGAAACCAAACCTTATCCAACTGCAGCTATGAAGTATGAACCACGGCCATCAAACCGAGAAAAACCAGGCCTGATCGATGTTGACCGAAACGTGGCGTCTATCCAGCAGGTGAGGGCAGTAACGGCACTAAAAAACAGCAGCGATCCTCATCTGTGGACCCAACCCGAACCCCCGCTCCGGGCACCAACTAACCACCGCTGAAGCAGACGGAGGAGATCGCCGAAACTCACGCTGGCGCTTAACCGCAGCAGGGGTTTAACAACCACTCCGACCAATATATTGCAAACTCCTTCTCTTTCCGAGCAATCCACTCATATAGTCATATGTATAAGATGAAAAACTTCATGAAAAATGTATCAAACTTCACCCGTATTCCTATTATGTCTGTCCAACTTAGGAATGTGCTATTGCATATACCATAATGTCAACAATGTGCTATTGCATGTACTATGGGGTAACATATTATATACAATTGCAATTTTTAAAAGTACATTACATGTAATAGCACATTTTGAAGTTAAATACACACAATATGAATACGAGTAATACATTTTCATGAAGTTTGTCTTGTATAAAACTACTACTAAACTAGTTTAAGAGTGGAAAATTAAACATAATCCAAATCAACATTATCAAAAAAAAAAAACTGAAAAACATAACACATGCATGCATTCCGACGCAAAGTCGACGAGGTATCCAGGATCCATACGAGCACCCGACTAATCCTGGTCGACCAGGAACCTACCCGAAAGCCAACCCATGGTCAGAGTATCGCCATATACTCAATGTTACTAATAATGCTGGGATAAATCAACATTATCAATTGTTTATATAAACTTTTTTAAGATTAAACACGTACGGTCGTACGGAACAAACAAACATGTACCGATTTTCAATATTTCAACGTAATAAATAAATATTATTATTATTATAATCTTGGAAACTAAAAGATGAAAAAAAAAAAAACCCTAATGAAATTACTCACCATCATCTCCTTGCGAAGGGAGGAAAATGGCAGACAATGGCGACTGGAAGAGGTGAAGACTCTTTCCATTTTCTTCTCTTCTTCTTCTTCTCCAAGTTCTTCTTCTCTTCTTCTCAAAATGGAGGCTAGAAAAAGGCTTAAAATCGAAACAAATTTGGGTTTAATTTTAGAGTAAACTCCAATTTTGGTTACTTTCCCGAAGTAAACCCTAAAATCTTTGAAAGTGGACCTAAGGTTTTATAGAGCAAAAATCGCGTGTCTCATTAAATCCTATCTCATTCCTATTCCAACTCTTTCCACCAATAATATATTGCCAAATCACTAAATTTTAAATAAATTTTTTATTAATTATTTCCTAATTATTTAGGGATGTTAACGGAGGGTTATCTCCCTCAAAATCCCCCATTCTCTCCATTTTGTTAATTAACACTATAAAACACATTTTTTCTTTTTCACTTTTTATATATTCAATTTACTTTCTTATTTTATTAATTTTCTATTTTTACGTTTCAATTAAATTAAGTTTTTAAAAAAAGATATCGGATTTACCTAGTTGGGTTAGGTTTAAATAATGTTAATTTAATATCAACCCAATACCTACGGTTTGGAAAAATTTCAACGTGGTCTATTAGACGTCGAGTTGTTTTAGGTTGGGTTATTTTTTCATATATTGGGTCATTTTTTTATATTTTTTTTGTTTATATTAATCTTAGTGTTGATATTTATAATATGACTATATTAATTTATTTCATTTGATTTACAATTATTTTTCATATGATTTTTATCTTCTCTATTTCAACTTTCAATGACAATTTCATATTTATCTTCTCTATCCTACTTCTTCAATGATATTTATATATTCTCTCTTTGATCACTCATTTTTATTTTGGTTTCTATTATTTTTGTAGTTTATTTTTTGTTTACTTGTAATTTCTTGTGTAACTTTAGAAGGATTTGCTTAGATTTAAATAAAAAATAATAAATTAATTGGTATTAATATTCTATTATACATGATTACCCCTAAACTAATAAAGCAAAAGATATATAAAAATGTAGTTAAGATAAAATTAATTGATGTAAAAAAGGGAATACAAATAAGAAATTAATTTATAAAAAATGAATGGAAAATTAATAAAAATGAGAAAGTAAATTGAATGTATAAAAAAGAAAAAAAAAATTATTCTATAATGTTAGTTGACATAGTGGAGACTGGAGAGGGAGAAAGATTAAGACGGAGGGGTTAACGTGAATATAATTAGAAAATAATTAATAAAAAGTTCATTTGAAATTTAGTGATTTGGCAATATCTAATTGGTGGAAAGGGTTGGGATAGGAATGGGATAGGATTCAATGAGACAGGCAATTTTTGCTCGGTTTTATAACTCTAGAAATTAGACCTGGCAAAAACTGACACGACACGTTAACCCGACATGAACTCGACACGAAATAAACGGGTTTGGGTAACAGGTTTCAACCCGTTTAAGTAAACGGGTTGACACGACACAACACGAAAATTAAACGGGTAAGGTTAGGGTCAAACATATCAACTCGAAAATGACCCGACTAACCCGTTTATACATATACATGTTTATGTGTTTGTGTGTGTACATATATGAAGTTTTCTATTTACTATTTTACTAATTTAAGATTTACATTTTGGGTAGTTTGACAAGATTAATTGACAACTCGAAAATAATTAAAGTTTTAAAACTCTAGAGTCTCAATCGTTCAACGTTAGTCAACCTATCAACGATAGGTCGCTAAGAGTTTCCCGATTTTAATTTAATTTTTTCATTTTATTTGGATTTTTAATGTTAACGAATTTGGTTAGAACTTATAGGTTTGAATTATAAAGTTTTGATTCGTAAATTCTAATTGTTTTTTATTTTTGATTTTTGACTTTTGATTTTTTATAAATGGTAAACGGGTTAGACGGGTTAAACAGGTCAACCCGTTTATTAAATGGGTCGGGTTAGGGTTGAGATGTTTGACCCGTTTATATAAACGGGTCGGGTTAGGGTCAAGCATTTTCAACCCGTTTAACTTTGAACCCGACACGACACGACACGTTTGCCAGATCTACTAGAAACCATCCTTATGGTTTTTATTTTGTTTTAAAAACGGTCCTTGACAACTAACTCCATTAACTTTCTCCGTTAGCAATAAGGATATCTTAGTCAATTCAGGTTTTCCTCTATTTTTATTAAACAAGCCCATTAAACTATACGATGAAGGCATGCCCCTGCTTTGAAGTCAATTATCGCCCCCTCCTTCTTCTGATCGATCATCGCTCCCATCCCTCTCCAAATCAATTCAAAAAAGTTCGATTCCTTCTCTCTTTCTACCCGAAAACACAAATTAGTTGCTGATTAGAAGAAAGCAATGTCAGTTGCTTCTTCATGCACTCCCATCCCGTCAGCGATCAGACCATTCCATGTTTTATTTTGAACGATATTTTTAACTCACATGCGTTCCGAGGGTATCCAGATCCATACGGGCACCGATTAATCCCCCGCGCCCATGAGCCGACCCGAAGGCCAACCCATGGACTCACCCTGGAACCGACCCGAAGACCAGTCAAGAGCTGGATACCGCAGAAGAGGTCTATATGACCTTTGGCCTTTTTGTACCAAGCGGGGCTCGAACCCGCGTCAACCTATCTTTCAAGGCAAGCGCAAGGATGTTACCTACCACCATGTTATCTTTCAAGGCTAGACATTCATTGGTAGACCATTCCATGTGATCTTAAAAAAGTGTTAATAGTGTATCGGTATTTTAAGTTTTTTAAGCATTTGTTGAAAAAGGGTTGATAGTGATCAGACCCATTACAGAAGAAAGAATTTCTTACTGATCATGAACTAGCAGCAGGGAAATCTTCTTCATTGAATGAGACATGTTGGTGTCTACTTACATCTATTATCATGTGGTGGAAATGAATGTATAGACAAGGAGATTGTGAGTGGCATGTTTCTTTTTAGTAGATCCTGTTGTGGCTAGCTCTTAATGGTCTAATTGATTGTTCTTTTCATGGAATAATTGATGACTGTAACTTTAGTTGTGTAGCCAAGAAGTTCCTATATGAACTTTAATTTTGCCAACATTTTCTTCACTTATCTTTGATTAATTGATATTTAGAGATCGAGAATTTTACCCGGTAAGAGCCAAGCAATGATAGTCTTACCCTGTAAGTGCTTACCGGATAAGTGAGGGTCGCATCTCTTACCCAATTAGCACTTACCGGGTGAAATATCGGATATGACTCCGTTTACTGGACTAAAATCTTACTTGATAAGCCATTAAAAAAAATCTTACCTGATAAGGTAAGAGGACGTTTACTTGAACACTTACCCGGTAAATGCTTACCGGTAAAATTGAACACTATGACTACCATATCGGACAATGTTTTAGTCTTTTAAAACGCTATTATACGCAACAATTTACTCGGTAAGCTCTTATCGGGTAAGAGTTGTCGATCCCTAAATATCCGGTTAAGACTCTCGGTTCATGCTATTATTGTTCTTACCGGATAATATTCTAGTCATTTTCATGTTTGTCCCGTAAGATAAATTGACCCGGTAAGCACTTACCGGGTAAGCGTCAAGTAAGTGATAGTGTTGAATCTTACTGATAAGTGCTTACTTCTTTTTTCTGTCTAACGCAATGATATATTTCATGTGTTTGTTAGGTATGTAAGCATAGTTCAATGCTATTATTTAATAATGAATTCATACAAACATTTTCACAAATTAAGGGGTTGTTTACTTGCTCTAACTGAGTAAGTGCTAACTTGGGTAAGAGCACTGACCGGGGTAAGTACTAACTCAGATAAGTGTAGTTTGAGTTAGAGTGTTTACCAAGTGTTTTGGATAAGTACTTACCAACCAATAAAGTTACCATTTTAACCTTTTTGCAAATATATGTTATAAAATATAATTCAATACTTTTAAATAATTAAATATTTAATAGAAAACATCACTTTTTAAATAATTAATTAATTTTTAAAATAACTAAAATATATCTAAAAAGCCTAATCATTTTTTCTATCAATCAGCCTTTTTTTAAAGAATAATCCCTAAAATATATATCTAAATAGAAATCAGTTTTTAAATAATCAGTTATTTTTTAAATAACAAAAACATATGTAGAAACCCTAATCTTTCTCTCTCAATCGCCGCCTCCATCATCTCTTTCTCATCTCTTCTCCTCTCCTCCCATCAACGCCTCCCTTCTCCTCTCCTACCTACCCTCCACCAACACCGCCACCACCACCACCCCACCGCCACCGTCGAACGCCGCCATAAACGCCACACCTCACCAACGTCGAACGCCTCCTTCCCCCTCCCTCATCCCCATCACCTCCGGCGATTCCGCCGCCCTCTCCCCACCACCCACATCCCCACTACCACCACGACCCACCACATCCGCCGCCCTCCCTCCACCCCCATTCCACCAGAAACACCATTGCCTGAAACTACGGTCGTGTAAAAAGACACCGGCGGGGTACATAAGAAGCAAAAGGGTAAACGACGGGAAATCACAAAACTGACTCGGGTCAGCAAGAATTTAACGCTGGTTGGGTAAGTTCTCGGTCAGCTGTTCGGTCAGTTTTCGGTCAGATTCAATATTTGGTAAACATGCTGACTGCTGACCGAGTCAGATTTGTTGACCGAGTCAGAGTGGGTCAGCACCAAGTAAACAACCCCTAACAGATGGTGAGCAAGAGGTTTGCAAGAGGTTCATAACCCAATTCATGATTACACTCAATTCACAGTCCCATATTTTACATGATTGAAGGGGAATAAGAAACAAACATGAAATTGATTATGTGATTAGAGGGTGAAACTTGATGAAACCCTTACCATATGATAAATGCTTAAAGTAAACATTGAGAAGACATTACATTGGATATACATTATACAATAGCAAAGACATGAATTTTTTAAAATTAAACCCAATTCATAATTACACTTGATATCACATTGACTACGCTAAAACCTAATTCATGATTACACTCAATATCACAGTCCAAAATTAGTTGGTTCCATTCCATTCGTATTGGCATATCTGTAACTCCACAATCTACTTCTGCGACTCCAAAATCAATTGTTTTCATTTTATTCGCATCTCTGTGACTCTACAATCAGCTTCTTCATTCACATCCACAATCAACTTCTTCATGTGAATCCACAATCTGCTTCTCCATTCGTATCGCTGTCCATAGCGTATCGAAGGGTTTTTGATCGAAGGTTTTACGATATACGAATTTGAATGTGTATTAGTGTTTCTGATCACTAATCAATACAAGATGGAACTGTAGAAAGGAAGAAGGAATCGAACTTTTTTGAATTGATTTGAAGAGGGATGGGAGCGATGATCCATCAGAAGAAGGAGGGGAGAGATAATTGACTTCGAAGCAGGGGCATCGTATGCCTTAATTGTATAGTTTAACGGGCATATTTTAATAAAAATAGAGGGAAACCTAAATTGACTAAAATACCCGTATTACTAACGTTAGAAAGTTAATGGAGTTAGTGGTCAGGGACCGTTTTCAAAGCAAAATAAAAACCATGAGGAAACTTTCTATAGTAAAACACAAGGACCAAAATTAGAGTTTACTCTTTAATTTTATAATGTGATTGATTACTTTGTATTAGTATCCACCTCTTTGTTAGTACCCGAACCTTCCAAGCCAAATACCCGATACAACTAAAAAAGTGTAAAAGAGGGAGAAGAGCGGATAGGTGTTTGGGCACACCAGAGCCTCCAGCCCGCCGGAATTCGTACCCCTAGCCACAGGAGCCTGCTCAGCACCAAGTCGAGCATGCCAACCCACACCACCACTACGCATGGCCTAATGGCAATTTAACCAAATATCATAAAGATCAAGATTAATACAATATCAACATCAAATATAAACATCAATGTGTCTATTTTGTGATTTATAAAACCAAAAAATTTGCATCTTATGTAAAGGTGTCAAAATAGATTGATAGAACACTTTTTGGGTTTTGTAACACGTTTTTAAAAAATTTGTTAGATCATCTTGTGTTTGTTCACATAATAATACAAATAATAAGTTGTTAAGAGGAATAAGCATTGATGTTTGTTGATTAGTTTACAACACCCTTTTGTTCTTTTATGATTTTAATTATTTTATTATTTGAACGGTAGCGGTGCCAAAGACAGGTGTGCAAAAAGAAATAAAACAAGTAACCTTTGGTCCAAGTATAAACCTCCAATTACTGTCGTTTTTCCCAAAACAAGTAATAAAATGGTACAAGTACCAGATATCGATCCCACAGGGAAGCGGTGAAAACAATCTCTCGAGGTTCAGTCTTTGTGAAAGTTAACTTCAAATGGGGTTTGGATGAAAAAGTATTTGGTTGGTTGGTTGATTATGAGCTACGTTAAGAGAACAATTATAAAAAGGAGCAAGGGGTGTAAAGTCTTTTAGTTGGAATAAAAATAGATAAATTGGATAGGAAGTAATTTAATAATCTCAATTATGCAGAAATGATATCCGAGTAACTTCTGAAAAGTTATCACATTTTCATATAGCCCAATTATTTATCGATGAGTCTAGATGCAATCTTTAATGAAATGTTAAAATATATTAAAAATTAACACTTAAGTAACCTCTGAAAGATTAACACATTTTCATACATTTGACTCATCGTTAAATAATTAGTTATAATCTTTAATGGGATACTAGATCTGATACCAACTTCAGGAATAGTGTCAATTGTAGTCCCTTAAGAGACTAACACATTTTCATGTCCTTGGATTATTACTAGTTAATTATTAGACATACTCTTTAATGAAATGTTAAAGACGTGAGATAATAGCAACGAGTGTTGTCACCCACTCATATACCCCCAAAATAACATTTTAGTAGCTTCTGAAAAGATACCGCATTTTCGTAAATCTGATTAACCGGTAAAAATCCAAGGACAATCTTTAATGAGGCATTAAACTTAAAGTGGTAAAAATTGAGTTTATATAAAATACTTTTTTCTTTACCAAAGATCCATTCCAGTTCAAACTTTACACCCCAAGCTATGAGATTAGCCTATCATGCTTGGGTGTGTTTTACGACTATTTTTAGACATATAATTGCTTGGACAAGAAAACGTTAGTATCACGAGAATAAATATAAAATGCAGTAATTAAAACAATTGATAAGATGCAATTACTGGACTTGACCAGTGAAAACAAAAACAGTTGATATAAAGAACAATTACTGGAATTGACCGGTTGGAATTAAAACAGCATATGAGATAGATAACTTAACCAATTACTAACATGTATCTATCAATTAGTACTTGCCCCAACTTATAACAATAAAAAAAAAGCAATTAAGTTGTTAATTCATAACTTATGATGAGATTATATATATATATATATCTATATATAATAAAAGAGTAACTGATTTGACACGTGTCGCGCTCTGAGTAACTCATTGACACGTGTCGCGCTCTAAGTAACTCATTGACACGTGTCGCGCTCTGGTAAGCCATTGCCACATCATATGCATATGTGTCATGTGTCATATGTTGACACATGTTACTGATTCAAAATTTAAAATTATTAAAAATTAATCAAAAATTATCTATTAAATATAACAAACTTTATCTCTATCTATTGGTATGAAGTCATCTATATCTCTATCTCTCTCCCTAAAATGATTCGTCAACCATTTTTTCGAATAACATTCATACATAAAATTTATTTTATTATTTGTTTTTGCAATTATTTGAAGAATGGTAAGAAAATTTGTGTGATTGTTTTCTTATGATGAACTAAATCATATGGTCGTGCTCTGAGTAACTCATTGACACGTGTCGCGCTCTGAGTAACTCATTGACACGTGTCGCGCTCTGGTAAGCCATTGCCACATCATATGCATATGTGTCATGTGTCATATGTTGACACATGTTACTGATTCAAAATTTTAAATTATTAAAAATTAATCAAAAATTATCTATTAAATATAACAAACTTTATCTCTATCTATTGGTATGAAGTCATCTATATCTCTATCTCTCTCCCTAAAATGATTCGTCAACCATTTTTTCGAATAACATATGGTTTGATTTTCTCCTGATTTACTTTTTTTTTAGATTTTTGATATTAACGTCATTTTAAAGTCAAAGATAGTTTATAGTTTGATCTATAAAATGTCTTTGTTATATTTTCGTTGTTGATAATTTGATATCAATTGAATTAAATTAAAAATAAATAAAGTTTGTACTTTTTTTAATATAATTAATGTATTTGATAGAAAATAATATTGATATTAAAAGATCAATAGCACAACAATTTATATTTGTAATATAAGGTTTTTGGCATCACTTAATTTTTCGAAATTATCCCGTGTATTACACGGGATTAAAACTAGTATATATATATAAGTAGGAGAAATGAAAATTAACGAGAGATAGTTATGTAGCATAAATATTACGTAGACTATGATTTCAAAGATCACCAAAACACTTGGTAACACTTTCGGGCAAACAACGCGTTCCAAAAGAACCCGAAAGCGAAATCACCAAGTGCTCCAAAGAGAGTTCACACTCGGCCTCGTTGCGAGGAAACCCGAGATGTCGCAAGTAAACTACAAGAACCGAAAGAGAGTAATCTTGGTACTAATAAGCAATGCAAGTGAGTTAGTTATTTTTCATGCATGCCATACATACATATATATACTAGTCTTCATGGGCTTTGGGCCAAAAATACAAAAGAACACATTTGGGCCTTCATTTCTTCATCTAGCAGGTCCAACAGCATCAGTCCAAGCCAGGTCCGATCCCACAGCAATAGTCCACACCAGGTTCGGCCCAATGACTTTTATTCCTACAGCTTCGGTCCAAACTAGCAGCCCAATGCGTACAAAAAATCCCAAAAGTCCATGAACGAGATCCTGAAATGCGACGATTTGTAAGAGAATTGTTTAACAAATTGCTAAAATTCATTCCTCGTGTGACTAAGAGTTCCAAATAGAATTATGCAGTAAGTTTCCTTGAAAATCAAATGTTAATATACGAAAAAGACTGAAAATTTGCGCAAGTACTATGATTAAACAGGGTAAAGTACTTACCCTATCAATGTTGCTATATTGATCAAAATTCAAAATAACAATCACGATCGTGATTTGATATAATGCTTATCATGATCATAAAGGAGATCATAAAGTAATCAAAATTATATACTGTCTATACGTATTTACATCGGTTTAAACACCAAAACATCAACTTAAACAAGTCAAGTTTTACATAGACGAAATATAGTTGGGAGAAAGAAAAGAAAAAAAACAAATGAGGAGTGTACTTGTAATTTATCAAACAATCTAATAAAACAAAAAATAAAAAGTTGACTTCGTTCTTTGAGTGACGGATCCATGTTTTTTTTCTAAATAGAACACTTTAAGGTAGATTAAAGATTCCTAAAGTATTTCAATATGTTTTTAACCTTATTACTTTTTGAGATATTTATAAGTTTTGTTGGGTGATTTCAAATGATTTCTAGAGGGTTTTTTTTGTGGATCTTGAGATTTATTCCCTTGTTTGGTTAATTTCGAGAATCTTTTTTAGTTTTTGATTGATTTCAAGGTATTCTTTTTGTTGATAGGGTCCCATACCAAAAACAACTTGAAGAAACAACAACTAAAATTTCAATTTTTTTCTCGTTTTAGTGGGGGCCTTTTTCTCCTCTCTGTTAGCGTATTGAATCCGCCACTAGTCCTTGGTTATAAACTCACTTATTAACAATGACAATAGTAAAATGGTTTGGAGTTTGGAAACGACAATGACAAAAGAAATCACCTTCTAAATCGAAATTATACAAACCCCACCAGTTATCAAACATACACATCATCTCCTTGTCGAAATGCCAACTACTACAGACTATAAAAAGGTTCTGATTGGCTAAAGAATTCTACAACGATATAATTAAGTTCATACATTTGCTATAGGAAAGAGTCATTAACTGATTAGTACAACTTTTCAATTTTACCTGTTTATTTTCCATCAACACATCAACATCATTTCCGCCTACAAAATAAAGTCCAGATACATTGAATAATTGATCTTGCATTTTGGTTTCAATAATAAATTTGTTAAAACTAATAGTTCAAAACCATATCAATTTCAATTTCTTGAAAACAAAATCAAAGTGGCCAAGTAACTCAATTGAATGAGTTTGTTTGAGAATTTTTTTCAGTCACTATCGATTTCTTTTTGCTCGATCGCTAAACTGAAATTGAAATAGCTGATAATTAACATAATTGATTTATGTAAAAGAAAGTGAATTTAGCATTATTTTGATGTCTTAATCCCACCAAACCCACAAATTTACACAAAGTTAAAGTTAAAAAAAGAGGGTTGAATTTTACATCACTACCCTATCTCATCAATTAAAAAATCAACTCATTATTATTGTTAATTACTGTAATTTATTTTTTCTATCCCAAAGGTGCATGGATCATTATCACATATTTAGTTTAGATTTTTATGACTTTGTAGATTTTTTTATATTTAAAGATTTAATTCTATTTTATTTTTCATTGAGACTATAAATGTGTTAAAAATTGTTAAGACAGCAAACCAAAGTGGATATAAATGCTTGCAGTCCATTTCATCTATAGGAAAGTTGGTTAAATTAAGATCATATTTTGTTGATAATAAGTTAAAATAATATGCCAAATAAGAAAATCTATCAAATGGGTTGGGTTGGGTTTCAGTGGGCAAACAAGGAATCCAAACTGATTTTATGACTCTGGAGTGTTTTAGGTTCAAGTTGGTCGGTTTTAAATATATTTTAATATTTATTATTTATATCGAATAATTAGATAAATAAATATACTTATATAATATTTATAAATTATAATTATTGGGTTTTTGGACAGGCCGGGTAGCCAAAAACTCAAATGTCAAATCCAACTGAAAAATCTCCACAAAAGTTGGGTTCTTGGTTTTCCGATTTCTAAGTATTCGAGTTTTCACAAACACTATGTTATCGGTTCTGGTTCAGTTTAAGTTTTCTGGCTATTTGGGTTTTGTACATCCCTAATCAAAGGAGTAAAGACTACAAAGTCGCCAAATGTGTTCAAATGCGTAAAGCCTTTACTAAATTGTTTCATTTATATAGAATTATATTCGAGCAACCATAATAGAGATTTCTTGCAAGTAACATCGATTTTCTACTTTTTTCTACCATATGAGCGTCAACTCAACGAAATTACAACTCCAATAAAACTCGATCCATATGATAATCAGCGAAAGAACGTGGAAAAAGTTGAGATAATGATGAACGTGTGATAAATGGATCTAGACCTGGCAAAAAGTGACACGACAAGTTAACCCGACACGAACTCGACACGAAGTAAACGGGTTTGGGTAACATATTTCAACCCGTTTAAGTAAACGGGTTGACATGACACGACACGAAAGTTAAACGGGTAAGGTCAGGGTCAAACATATCAACTCGAAAATGACCCGACTAACCTGTTTATACATATATGTGTGTGTTTGTGTGTGTATATAAAGTTTTCTTTATACTTTTTTATTACTAATTTACGATTTATTTGGATATTTAATATAATAATGTTAATGCATTTGGTTCAAGCTTATAAGTTTGGATTATAAAATTTGGAATCCTAAATTTTTGTGAAATTTAATTTTTAATTTTATAAATGTTAAATGGGTTAAGGGTTAAGCGGGTCAACCCGTTTATTAAACGGGTCGGGTTAGGGTTGGGAATTCTGACCCGTTTATTAAACGGGTCGGGTTAGGGTCAAACATTTTCAACCCGTTTAACTTTGAACCCGACACGACACGACACGTTTGCCAGGTCTAAATGGATCTAAACACTTGAACTGGATTTTGTTATATAAGGGAATTGATCCGGTGCGTCTCGGTGCATCTTCTTTTAATTTGCATCAATTTCCCATCCAACGGTTGACAACTCATTTTCCGATTCTCACTTTAACCTCAACTTGTCATTCAAACCCAATCCAGCCAACGTAAAAATTGTTGCATTCGAAACAAATTCATTTTTCTATGAGCCTCTCTTGGCACTCGGATCATCTAAACTTTTTTATTTTTATCTTTTGTCATAGAATTCACAAGTGTTTTTTTTACTTCTCCACACAAAATATTTAAGAATCACTTGCACCAAGATCTCGTGCATTGGAACCCATGGTTTTATCAAATGAAATAAAAGCTCAGAAAATCAAAAGAGGGATGAGTTACCTTAATAACCATGGGATCAAATGGTTCTTTGTTACTTTTTTCTTCTTTCTTCACATGTGAAGTACTTGTATTAAATGGATGTGACATAGTACTATTAACCATGGGATCAACTTTGTGTTGATCTTTCTACAAACAAAGTACCGAAATCCGATTAGACGACGAATCTGATTGGACGACGATTTGAATTATCTATCCTTGAAAAATCCAAAATATATGCAAGTTTTGATCATTTCAAAGGACAATGAAAAGATAGGATATATCTACAAACTTATTTAAATTTGTTTCTTAACAAGAATCACAAAACGACAATAATTCCTATATTTGAACAAATAATCGGACATCTTCACTTTTTAAGTAACCGATAAGTAACTAGGATAGATGTAAAACGTAAAACAATCACAAAAGTTACAAATCGACTTGTATGTTATCTTAAATCAGATTCAATAACTTCCGATCCAACTTAAAATCAAAGTTGTAAACAATTATAACACATTCGAAATACCATTTTAAATCCATATAATGGACATTTCCGTGCTTCATATGGATCTAAAATTATGAAATATCAATAACTTAAAATGACTAAATGGATATTCCTCACCTAAAAAGAATTCGATTTTCATAAGAATTCAATTCACACTAGTTTTAAATTAGATTCTAAGTCGACCTTTTGCTTTAAAGGTTTAGACTACAAAGGGCGTCAAGAGAAACAATCTTCAAGACGATATGAAAGAAAGAAGTCAACATATTTAAGACAATAAAAACAAAAAATCAAATTCAACATAACAAATTTTATTCCACAAAAGGAGACACAATTCCATAAAAGGAGACACAATGCAACATAGAGATAGTTGGTTCAATAGATTTTGCCAAAATAACAATAACATTTATACTACAATAAAAAGGTTAGTACTTGAGTTTGGATATTGGGGATTTACATTTACTTTATAGTTCCATTTTTTTTAAACAATAATTAGAAAATACAAAATTAATCCCCATAATAACCACCCACTTCCCTTTCCTTCCCTCCCTCGTCTCAAATTACCAAAATACCCTTACAAAAGTTACACTTGACCCCCTTCTCTTCTTCTCTTCATCTATCTACATGACAAGGGAGAGAACAAAATGGCTGCTTTTCATCCCAAATCACACCTTAATCACTAATTAACACATAATTAACTTTAATTAATCAACCATTTATATAATAACAACCATTAACCCACCATCATCATCATCTTACTTCACTTCACAAGCTCCGATATCCATCCAACATCCGGGTTCGGACCCTCTCCCGGACCATCCACCCCATTCTCTTTGCTCAATTTTTCGAACATTTTCGCCCGTAAATCCCTCCCGGATTCGACCCGCTCCATAACTGGTTCCTCCTCCTCCAAATCCTCCCAAATCCCCGAGAACCCGGACCCTCGGGTCACGGGCCGAGTCGGGGTCGATGGTAGGCTGTAGAACCCGGATCGGGGGAAGCAAGGCTCCGGCCCATTTGCATGTTCCACGTGGCACCCATACTCGGCCCGTTACTATTAAGCTGCAGCCGGCGGAGCGAAGTCAACATATCGTTGACCGTCACCGACCCCAACGACCGGCTGAGCGCAGCCGAGCCGTCCATCGGGGACATCGGCGGCGACTCCGCCGACGATGCCGAGCCGTCGTACGACGACGGCTCGGCGCCTGCGCCGACACGCGGAGCTGCTCCGGCGCGTGCGCGAAGAAGCACACGCGCCGGCGGCAGCCCGCGCCGTCCTTGCACGGCTGCGTGCGGTACCGGTGCGGGTGGAGCCAGCACTCGAACACGCCGTGCGCGAACTCGCACCCGTCCCCCTTCTTGCAGTTCCCCTTGCGGAACTCCGGGCACGCGGTGCCCGAGTACGCGTACTTCCGCGGGTCCCGCCTGCGTGCCTTCTCGCCGGGTGCGCGTACGGGCAGTCGGTCCAGTCGTGGGACCGGCCCCGCGCGCACTTCCGGACCTTGAACTCGTACATCCGGAAGGCGTCGCAGGCGTAGGCCTCGGACGTGATGTCGAAGTCGGTGCAGCCCGACCCGGACCCGTCTTCGAGGTCTTGATCTTCGAGGTAGCGGCGGAGGGCGGCATCGCTGCGGAGGAAGTAGGCGTAGTCTTCGATGGTGGTGAGGGCATTGGGGGATCGAGGTGAGAAAGGGGATATTCCGGCGGCCGGAATGTTGTTATCGTCGATTAGGGTGGTCCACGGCGGAACTTGGACCATCATGCCGTGGTGGTGGTTTCCATCTCCGATCATTTTTGGGTTTTGGTGGTTTGATCTTTTTTGTTGGTTATGGTGAAAGTTTTTGGGGGTTTGGAGGTTTTTGTGGGTTTGTGAATTGTAGTTGATGCCTTGATGGTATATAAAGTGATAGTGGGAGATAGTGGTTATGGTATGGTGGTGGGGGGTGGTGTTAAGTGTTAACCATGGTTAATTGATGATAAAGTGTAACTACTAGTTTTTTTTCTTTTTCTTTTGGTTATATATTTATGTATGGATATGTCTTGGTTTTGGAAATGTTGGAGAGAAAGAGTGAGGTAAATTAAATGAAGAAATCCTTTGTCGGTATGAAAATAAGCATTTTCTTTTAGTTTTAGTTTTTTTTTTTTTTTTTTTTTTTTTTTTTTTTTTTTTTTTTTTTTTTTTTTTTTAACGACAAGCAAAGACATACATGTGTTTCAAGGATATTTAGGATTTGAAGCTACCCGATTAATCCACGTCGACCATGATCCAGCTCAATTATTGGTGTCCCTATGTGGCAGGCTCATGATTTAGATATCGTCACATGCTCATCATGTGGTTTGAACGCGGACAGTCAAAGATAATATACACTGACCATTTCTGGATGTTACCTTACCACTAGGCTAGACATGTTTGATTCTTTTAATTTGAGTTTGTTTTAAAGTAAGTGTTTCAATGGTTGGTCGGCAATTGTTGGATGATTTGGTACTGAATTATTAATAGGTCATAATGATTAAGAGACTAATGGCATATTGCAAAATAAAACATTGTTATTTGATAATAATGAAATCAGGGTGCTAAATGGTTTAAGTATGCCAAGATGTTAAATCATTAGAGAGTTTTTGGAACCAATAAAGGCACACATGATTTGCGTCTTTGCGATTCAGAGACATACTTTAAAGAAACTGTTAGGAGGTAAACAAACAGCTCGTCATATTGAGAACGTAATGCATATTTTTTTTATTCTAATCTAAGGGTGTCCTTGGTTCATTTTGGGAAATGAGAATGAAATTGAAAATGGGAAAGCAAAATAATGAAAATAAAAACAGGCATTATATTGATGTTGCTTGGTTAACATAATATAATCAATGACAAATTGTTTTATATTAAAAAAATATATACTTTTCTCCAACTTGAAAAACACAAAAAGATGCTTCATTTAACATCTAGTTGAGAGAAATATTATTTTATAGACACTCTCGCACTGTTTTAGAAATCTTGAGGTCTCATTCTATATTTTGGAAAATCTGTTGAAGATACTCTTATTTTGTAACATCTCGGGTTAATTGTATGGGTGATTGTTCATTTTATCTTCACATTTGAACTCACGATTTCAAAACTGTATAATAGACTATAGATGAGATCTCATTCCCTCTTATAAGATAACATCTATTTCTCTCCCATCGAATATAAGATCCTACACAAAATCAAATGATGCATTTCTAATACATCTTGTTGTCTTGTGCTTAATAACTCTTCGGGTTTTCTAGTTAGGGGTGATGGTTTTTTTTTTTTTGTAAAGGGTTCCCGGGCCTTTGGCCCAGACTGATCCCTTGGCAATGAAACCGACCACTAAAGCATGCAGTCCTGAGGTTAAACCCAGTGGCCACAAGGGGATTGCAGGGATCGAACCCGGGTTGAGAGCTATTCCCTTCCCAGGTGATTACCACTACACCACAACCTTGTGGTTTAGGAGTGATGGCTTTGCTGAAGTTCTCGGTCTAGTTCTTCCTTTTCGGTGTTCAAAAGGAAAAAAAATTTAATGTTAAAATTAAGTTAAATCGTATATATCTATAATGTCAAAAGCAGGGTTTGATGTTGATGTGTAGAAAAAAAAAATATAGAAGGGTCCATCTAATAGTATTGTTATTAACTTTGTCCAATTTATATTATTTAAGTAATGTGGAATATGATTTTTAATTAGAGAGATAATGATGTGATATATGTAAGTAAATATGAATTAAAAATAAAAATGGGACGCGTTAACTTTGTGACTAAGGTAGCGCGGTTAAAATAATGAGAGATGCTAAAGTGACACGGATAAGGGGGACAGGATGTATGCCACGTGTTATATGTAGACACGTGGAAGCGTAGGAATGGACCTTGAGGAAAATAGGTGACACGGAGAGTTTTAATAGGGCTATAATTGACCCCTCGTAGAGTTCCAAAGGCGGTGGAGCATTAAATACGCAATGAGAACAAGGACCTCGTCGACATTTTACCCTTTATATTTTCTCTTCCTAAAAAGCCCCTGAATAAAGAAAATAATATCTATTTTTTTGAAAGGGTATCCGGGTCAAAAATGTTGACTAATCTCTGGCAATTTTAAGACTAAACATGGTCTATTTAAATGTTCATAGGCATGGGCACGAAAAAGGTTGAACTTGGTTAGGACGCTATCAGAGCATCTCCAATGCTAGGTTCTTTTTTTTGAACGGCAAAGGAAGGACTAGGGAGCGAGCTTCGGCAAGGCCATCACCCACCCCTAACCAACCCACTCCAATGCTAGGTTCTTACAAGCAAAAAAGTGCAATTGTTTGTAAGAACTACCATTGTGGAGAGTTCTTATAAGAACTCATTTGCTTCTAGGTTCTTATTTAAGAACCTTGGTTCTTATATTAATTTTTGGAATGAAATGACATTATTACTTTTTCTTTTTTTTTTCTTCACTTTAATATTATTAATAAAATATGTTTAACTTACAAAAAATACATGAGACCCACATAAAAGGGTTCTTACAAGAACCACCATTGTAACATTTTTAATAAGTTCTTCACTTGATGAGATGGAGATGATGTGGCAATAAAAAGTGCAAAAAGGAGGTTCTTATAAGAACCTCCATTGGAGATGCTCTCAACCCCCGAACAATAAACAATCCGCCACAACACTAGAAAAAAATAATATTTATTAGTATTATACTTTTTATCAATATTTATTTACATTTAGCTTGTGTTTGACAAAAATAAGCTAGCTAATAAGCTAGTAACTAGGTTATCAATTAACAGTTAGTTTGTCAAACGATAATAACTATTAATCAATATAATAATTGAAAATGTGTCAAAAAGTTAATGCAACAAACGATTTAATAAGATAATTTCTGTTATTAAAAAATTAGTCAAAAAAACAAGCTAATTTATGCTTGACAAATAAGGCCTAAATCATTACTTTGAACAATGTATATTCCAATCTTTCTACCTATTTCCCAAGTTATTTAGTTTAATAAAGCTAACTAGATTTAAAAGTACGTAATAGATAGCAATTTTGTTAGTTTTATTAATCATAAAGATCAGAGAAATAAGTAGGTCGTTTTATATAATATTGCATGTGTAATTCTAGTATGTCACCTTGCATTACTTACATGCTAACGACCTTGATTTTACTCAAAAATGCTTTATTTAGCAACACTTTTCCGACATCATTAACTAGTCGGAATGAATTTAACAAATTTACTGATCATTTTGTTTCAACTACCGAATACTTGTGTGTATGTGAAAGATCCCACCAAATATGGTGGGGAATTGTTCATGAGGGCATTTTTTGTGAAGGACGGTTTCGTCAAGTTTATATTTTAGTGTCTAGCTGTAGGTGAAATGGGTTTTAGTGTTATGAACCCATAACTGAATGTTTTTAGCATTATGGATTCGATATAATTTTTTAAACGAACTTATCTTATTGATTTTGAATATGATCAACGGTATTGTTGTCATGTTGTATGTATTCAAATATTTTGAAAGTAATGAGATTTACATAGAACAAAGGTGTCCTCGGTGTCCTCGATTTTCTACTTATTGGATTATATGAGCAACATCTCAGACCAACAGTATATATATTATCTATTTTGTTCATACAAATAAAATAACAGTTCTAAAACACGTCTGATAGATGAGGTATATTTCTATTTGGTACCTTATATGGCAACCTTTGTCACCCTTTCAAACCAATATAGGATCTTACAGTATGAGAAAGACAATTGTCATTTAACGTATCTTCAATGGATGTCTTTGATTTTTTTTTAATATTATTCAGAAAAAAGAAGATGGGTACAAACTAAAAAGACTGAAATGTCTCCCAACATTAACATGTTTTTTCAAAAGAATTTAGCGTATCTAACCAACCCGATAACAAAAGGAAAAAAAGATGCTTGTAGTATGTTACTTAATAAACTAATGAAAAAGTAAACTACTACCCATATTTCTTTATAAATACGTATTTCTTGATAAGTGTTCCTAATATCGAGTTTGGAAGAACACGTGTTGTTGATTCGTTTCTAATTATAGATATTTCTATGTATAAAAATAGCATACGTGTTAAAATAAATGGGTACATTTTAAATGCAAGTAACATGGGTTGTCATGTTACTTCTTTTGATCACTATATTATATTAACTACTACATAATTAGGAATAATACACCATTATTTAAGTTAGATCTTCAATGCAACATAAATATATATACAATGCTATCTTTTGTTTTTACTTGATTATTTACTAACAAAACTAGAAGCGAATCTACGTAATATAGTAAAATACGTGTCGGTTTTAATGTTTGATTTTCATTGTTTATATTAATGTTGTAGTATGCATCAATTAACAATCCCTTGTATAAAAACATTTTTTTTTTTAATTTTGTTAAGTGTTATATATTATATTTAGATATTTAAATTTGAATTATTAATAGCGCCTTCGGCTACCATGCGGGCGGGTTTCAGGCAGGCTCGGTGCGTCAGGCTTCCATGCCCAACATTCCCGCAACTCTCTTCTCTCTCTCTCTCTCTCTCTCTCTCTCTCTCTCTCTCTCTCTCTCTCTCTCTCTCTCTCTCTCTCTCTCTCTCTCTCTCCCCCTCTCTCTCTCTCACACACACCTTCGTTCTCTTTTTTCATTAAATTATACATATTGAGTATTCGGGCTTGTGGATAGTGATACTTCTATCTCAAGCTTATTGTAAGTTTATGGGTAAAGCTAATATAACACTGATATGGTAGCTCTGGCTTTTATAAACTCGTGGGTTACGCTACAAGGACTAAACTGCACTCTGCAAACATTTTATTTTATAACGATGTTTTGCAGAAGAAGACTACACTAGAATAACAAGATTTTTTATTTGAGGATTGCTATTTGCACCCTTTCTAGTAAAAGGTGGAATGCATTGGAGATGTATAAAAATGGACTTGATATTGATGGGTGTGAGAAAGCAGTTACTTTTTGGAGGTGCAGATGGTAATTCAAACAGTGCAAATAGCCTATCCTTTTTATTTTAGTGAAATAAATATAATAATGATTATAATAATAAAAAGAATGGGAAATAAAGGGAAGCATGTGCAAAGGATGTGTGTTGGCATAGCAGGTGTCCATATATAATACCGCAAATGGGGCGATCCCATAATTGAGGGGTATTGGGGGACACGTGTGGGTTAAGCCCATTTTTGTACATTAAAGAACCACTATCTATATTTGTAGATCTTTTTTTTACTACAAAAAGACAAACAACCCCCTCTTTTGGGGAACATCCCATCCTTTTTTATATGTATCTATTTATGTATATATTCATTCCAACTTTCTTGTGTATTTTGTTTCCTTTTTTAACAAATAAGTAATCTCATTTAGTTTGTATCTTATTATTCTTTCTTAATAAGGTAAATCTTTTGAATAATATGTGTCTTGGTAGGTAAACTATTTTATCTCTTCATATTACAAGAAAAATAAATTAGAGTCTTGCAAAGAGTGTTTTATAAAAAAACAAGGATTTTAGGATTGAATGCGAAATGTTTATATATAAAAACGTTATAGCAAGTTTGTATAACGATTTTTAACGTCGTAACTTTTAGGATAATTTAAATAAAGTGTTGTATTCATATAAATGCATAGTTTTATATAACACTTGTGTTTATATGACTCTTTTTAAAATCATGTCCTACAAAATAACTGTTACGGTCTATCAGTATTGTAGTGGAGTGGATAAGACTTGGGGGTTCATAGCGGCTAACCCGGGTTCAAATCTTTTTATGCACAACTTGTGGACTTTTTACAAAGAGGCATGCTTTAGTCCCTGATCTTGTTGGGGATTAGTCGAGGGCCATAAGCTTAAACACCCTTCAAAAAAATAACCGAAATGATGTTTTATTAGATTTTTTAAAAACTTGTAGCGAGACCCAAAAGCGTCACATGATCATTTTGTAATGCTTTTTAGTTTCGTCTTGTACTATTTACTCGTATTAAACAAACTATTAGAATGCTTATTTATTTTAAAAGTCATATAGAGTCACCTATGTTGTAGCGTGAACTTGAGTCGTTGACTTTAATGAGAGAAGTGGATATGAACTGTTGATCACTTTCAATCTCATATCCTTCCATCAACTACGCTCTATAAAGGAATTAATCCAGTGTAATTCAAACTAATATACATCCATTTCTTATTAAATGATTGCTAACCGCTACTCATATTTCTCGCGTAAACTAGAATGAGATGCACGGATCAATTTCTTTTTGAAACACAAGTCATGAGACGACATCAGATTTAACTAAAACCGATCAACGATTTTCACGTTAACTTAATTTTGCATACGATTAATTTTATAAATATAAAATATATTATAATAGATGACGTGATAGGTGGGTTTTCTAAAAAGATAATACATATTCGATGACTTGATTGTTTGTAACTTGAAAGTTAGGGATGGCAAAAAAATCCGAATCCGATGGGGAAACCCGAAACCCGAAATAAATGGGGCGGGTTTGGGGACGATAAACGGGGACGGGGACGGGGATGGGGAAAACCCGCTTATTTTAAACGGGGATGGGGACGGGGACGGGGGGACCAATCCCCGACCCGATTACCCGATTATATCCCCGAATATTTCCCCGATTATATCCCCGCATATATCCTCGATTATATCCCTAAAATTATTTGTATTTTATGATTGTTTACTAGACAATATATTATATATAGCTAAATGGTTTTTATGTTTGGTCTTATACATAGTATAACATTTTAGTTGTTAATATTTTGGATGCATTTAAACTATATATATACATATATAGCTAAATTGTTACTATTTTGGATGCATTTCAACTTTAGGACTTTAATTTTTCTTTCGAATATGTTTAGAGAATGGATTCGAGAATGTTATGTAATTTAGTATATCATTTTTCGAGACTTGTGGATTTGTTGTAAAGTTTAAACGATGACGGGGATCCCACGGTGATACCCATTTAATTAACCGTTTATATTAAACGAGGATACCCGTTTCCCCACGGGTTTCCCCGATTACCCGATGGGGATCCCCGTTTAAATCCCCGCGGGTTTTTAAGCGGGGACGGGGATAGTTTTCTTAAACGGGGACGGGGACGGGGGGACCAATCCCCGCCCCAAACCCGCCCCGTTGCCATCCCTATTGAAAGTGAAGCGTGAGAGGTAGTAGTCATCTAATTGACCATTTAGTATTTATTAACCTTATTGACTATTTCTTATGTAACGTAAAAATGAAGGAGTATAATTATACTATTAAGTTCAAATGTAAATTTATATTTATCGTGATTCGTAAAAATCATTAGTATGGTGTCATATGATAATATTCGGTCTAAATATTTATGTTTTATTCAGATTGAATACAAGTTTTATTCAGTTTAAATAAACCACAGGCAGTGATTGCGTTTAAGTTTTTTTTCAGTATGCATGTACGTGCGTCAGCTGAATAAAGGTTTATTCAATCTAAATAAATTTTAGACGTCAATTCAAATTGTCACGTAGCACGATTGTATTGATCCCCACATTTACAATGAAAGTTGAGGTATTTAAATTTTTTATATAACTACACGCTCCTATAAATGTGGCCGCTAAAATGACGGTGGCTATATGGACCTCCAAATCTAGAGGTCAAAATTGATGGCCCTTATATACAATAAAATATTATTTGTTATTATTCTTTTGAAATGATTATTATTAAATATTAAGGTATATCATTTAGGATGTTATCTTATACTTTATATTCAGTTTAATACATAAAAAATTATGTTTTTATTAATAGATTACAAAAGATATGAAAAACATCTAACCGACATAAAATAACAATCACGATAATAATATTTGCAACCTTAAATTTTAATAATTATGTTTATATAACTTAGACTAACGTTTTTGACTTTCGGATTGATCTATCTGTTTTTTTTAGATTGGTGAGACCAACATTTTTTACATGAAACCTCATAGTAAAAACATTGTAAATGTTACCTTCACGGTGTTTTTTGATGTGAATGTTTGATTTGTTTTAGTCTTCACAGAATGTTTGTTATGAAAGTTCGGATTATTTATTGCTACATTCACAGTTTTTTTGAGTTATAAAAAGTTTCATATTTTTACCTTGTTTTGGATTTTTTTTTACCTCGACGAAAATGATTTTTATTATGAATACTCGAGATTGATTTAATTTTACGGTGTTTTGTTGTAAACTTTCATACATTAAGTCACGATGTCACATAAACAATGATCTCACGTGAACCTAAGTATATATATATATATATATATATAAAGAGAGAGAGAGTCTCCTTATTTTGGAAACCATGAAATCTGTGGAAACTTTGGAAACTCGTTATTATCCGTTGATTAAATAATTGTATGGCTGAGATTGCGTTTGAAATTCAAATTTTGAAATCCTAGGTTAAGGAGAAGGTTATGGTTGAAATTTAAAATTTGAACCCCTATTTTTAAGCTTCTAATCTCAGCCATACAATTATTTAGGTTTTGTTTGGCAAGCTTAAGCTAGCTTATAAGCTAGCTTATAAACTAGCCCATCCAAACATGTACCAGGAAGCTAGCTTATCAGCTAGCTTATAAGCTAGCTTTTTGAAACGCTACTTTGGCTATGTTTGGCAAACGTAGCTTATAAGCTAGCTGGTAGCTGATAAGCTAGCGGATAGCTGATAAGCTAGCTGTTGATTGATAAGCTTGCTAGTAGCTGATAAGCTAGCTGTTGAACAAATTATGTTTGGCAAAAACTAGCTTATGAGTATGTAAAATGACTAAAAAGGGTATCTTTAAATTTAATAATTAATATTAATAAGGTTATAATTGGAAAAAGCTACAATAAGCTCCTCATAAGCTACTCAAAGTAGCGTTTCAAAACGCTAACTTATAAGCTAGCTGATAAGCTAGCTTACTGGTACATGTTTGGATGGACTAGCTTATAAGCTAGCTTATCAGCTAGCTTATAAGCTAGCTTATGCTTGCCAAACACAGCCTTTGAGTAGCTTATGAGGAGCTTATTGTAGCTTTTTTCAATTATACCATTATTAATATTAATTATTAAATTCAAATATACCCTTTTTGGTCATTTTACATACTCATAAGCTAGTTTTGCCAAACATAATTTGTTCAACAGCTAGCTTATCAGCTACTAGCATGCTTATCAATCAACAGCTAGCTTATCAGCTACCAGCTAGCTTATAAGCT
This sequence comes from Centaurea solstitialis, assembly GCA_030169165.1. Classification (NCBI taxonomy): domain Eukaryota; kingdom Viridiplantae; phylum Streptophyta; class Magnoliopsida; order Asterales; family Asteraceae; genus Centaurea; species Centaurea solstitialis. The sequence goes on from CM058044.1 coordinate 43,163,511, forward strand.
ACGTTTGCCAAACATAGCCTTAATCAATGGCCAATAACAAGCTTCCAAAATTTCCACAGATTTTATGGTTTCCAAAATAAGAAAGCTCTATATATATAATATTAAAATATTTAGTTATTAAATAGTTATATGTTTAAGAATTGTCGCATGCAACAAAATTGGTAACCAACAAGGTTTTGAAAACCAGACTGGTCATCAAACCGGTGGTGCTACTGGTTCACTGGTTCAACCGGTCGAACCGTTTTAAAGAACCGGATGACGTCATAATTATTATAAAAAAATACTAAAAATTTATAGATAGATTTAGAAACACTTAAAAAATAAAATAAAAATAATACTTAAATGCAACATTTAGGAAGTACGTCATCTTTATCATTGTTTTCATCTCCTAGAATATCAAATATAAAAAGAGGTCATAAAAATATAGCCTACTAATATATCAAACGTACATTACATAATTATGTTTATGAAAATACTAACCTTGCATTCGAGAAGTAGAAGAACAAAATAAATAAGTAAATAAATAAAAATAAAAAAAACCACAAGGGTGTGGTGTAGTGGTAATCACCTAGGGAGGGCATAGCTCTCAACCCGGGTTCGATCCCTACAATCCTCCTTGTGGCCACTGGGTTTAATCTCAGGGCTGCATGCTTTAGTGGTCGGTTACATTGCCAAGGGATTAGTCTGGGCCAAAGGTCCGGGAACCCTTTACAAAAAAAATAATAAATAAATAAAGAAAGAAAGAAAAAAAAGAAAAAACCAGTTTAAAGCGGTTCAAAACGGTCCGGTTTAGCGGTTTAACCTTGGTTCAAACGGTTCTCATTGGTCCAATACCTAGCGGTTTGACCAGTTTTATTGAACCAGTTTCGATTCCGGTTCCCGGTTGAACCAGTCCAACCGGCCGGTCCGCTCCGGTTTTCAAAACCATGGTAACCAAAAAAGCAATGAGATGATAAATATTAAAATATTAATCAGCAAGAATTACGGTTGTAATTTACCCTATTAAGTAACTTTTTATGGCAATCGAATTAAATAGATTTTTGTTGAACAAGAAGAAGGAAATATAAGTCTAAAATGAGATGAGCAAACTATAAGTTTTATTAATAACATAAATCTAGCGAGATGTTAGATCAAGATAAATAAACGATTTAAAAAAAAAATCGAACAGATTACAATATCAATTTGACCAAAGTAAGAAAATACATTTATCCTGATACTTAATCCACCTAAAGAGCGAGACTTGAATTTCATCCATCATCCAAGAAGTAGTTTTTTTTTTCGATCGAACACCAACTCGTGTCGGGCTTTTCAGATAAACCAACATAAACATCCCATCGCAACTTCTTGAAACAACTTCTTTTTCCCATATTGACCTTTTTCCACCACCCAACAAATTTGTTGGTCAATTGATAACTGACTATTGATGTTTATATCACACCATTTTGCAAACGAGTTCCATACATCTTTCAATGTCGGGTAAAAGAGAAAAAAGATGCTCTAATGATTCTCCACGATTCTTGCAAATAGGGCAATCTTCTAATAGTAAAATCACCCCTCTCGAGTTTAGATTTGGCTTTGTGAGAAGACGGTTAAAAATATCAATAATTGTTTTCTTTTTTATCGATGCTCGTTACATTTATCGATAAAGTAATTGAACTTGTAAGAATTTATAAAAGTAAATGTGTAGTAGTTACAAGTAAACGACTCTTGCTTCTCTGCGCTTTCTTTTCCTAAATTAAAGATTTTCAATTTACATTTCTGAATATGTCTTCAATGAAATGTGTCTGTTATTGCTTTACTTTTAAGTAAAATGTTGACGTAGTTTTTCTAAAGGGGTGTCACCATTTGATTATAAAACACAAAATTGAACCGTTTTACAAAACAAATATTTGTTTATTATGTTTAAAAATATGAAACTATACAAGTGAGATTAAATACATGTAAGATACTCAAAAAATAATACGATGCCTTCTTTCACAACTCCAAAAACTTTTACACAATAATGAAAAAAAGTAGCAGTGACCATGCCACTATATGCACTAGCACCGTAATAGGTGTGTCCCTATTCCAAGTAACTAAAACCAAGAATTTAAATGACACAAGGCCTTACATGACAACAACTTCAACTTTCACGTCATACAAGTCATGACGTGGCTATATCGTGTTTCAAGGCGTGACTTAAAATGACAAATCTCTCTCTCTATATATATAGTACATATATGCAGATTTTTTTTTGTATTAGTGTATTGAACATAATGATTGAACAAATTAAATTCATATGTCAAAAAATATAATCTTACATAACATTTTCTAGATCGTTTTTAACATGTTAAATATACGATTCCGAGTTTTTGGGGCCATTTTATATTGTCTTTAATTTAAAACTATAACTCATCTTAATACTTACTATGTTTTAACATAAATCAAAAGAATACGTTATATATTATCGCCTCTATAATTTATGTACCTCTAGCTTAATCAGGGGCGGCCCTGGGGATGTGCCGGCGGTGCGACGGCACGGGGCCTCCGATTTCAAAGAGCCTCCGGTATTTATATACATTATATATAGTATATATATTAATAGTTGCATATGCCTTACAATTAATATTTAAGGCGCAGCAATCAAAATTCGAGATTTTCTAAATCAAAATAATAGAATCAGTAATATTTAAGTTTATTTAATTTTATTTATTTAGTTTCCCTAAATAAAATAGAGCTATAGAGCAAATTAAGGTTTTAATGTTAATTCTGTTCTATTTTACGACCTTACTTGAACAGGATCTGTTCTATAGGCTCCTACCTCTGTATTCTAGATTCCTAATGTTAATTCTATTTTGGTCTATTATATTCATTATTCTTCTCCTTGGTTTGTTATATTCATTATTCTTTTATTAGTGTCGTCCTCTCTAGACATATAGCAATTCAACAAGTTTAATCTTCTTCAAACTTTTAGTTTTTCTAGACATATAGCAATTCAACAAGTTTAATCTTCTTCAATTTTCAGTTCTTCTATTCGACTTTCAAGGTATCATATTAAAATCTTATAGTTTAGATTTAATGTTTGTTAGTTTTTTTTTATCTTTTTATTAGTTATCTTCTATAAATTTATTATTTGATTATTTATATGTCTTAAGAAGGTTTTTAATTTTTAATCTAAGTGTTTTTTAATATCATAGATGATTTCGCTTCAAAAAATGCTTGAAGATCCATGCTTAGAAAATAGTAATAACTAATTGTTTGTTTTCATTTGGAAAATGTGTAGTAGTACCAATTTGTTTTTGAAGATTGAAGGACCAATTTTGTTCACTATTAAGGTATTAAGCTATTTGTGTTATATATTATAATTGTTTCATTGTTTGATTATTTTTAATTTTGTTATTAATTAACTTTTCATTTTTATCCAACATATTAGTTTTTGGAGATTTTGAGCATTGGTTTAATGATGTAAAGCCATAAAGGCTTTTTATTTTTATTTGGATATTGTTTATAAACAGTTTATGCTTCCATACTTTACGAATTTATTTTTGGAATTTGATACTAAAAAGTTAAATATACAATACGAAAAATACAGGGCCACATTTTAAGTTTTAGCACGGGGCCTCCAAAATATCAGGGTCGGCCCTGAGCTTAATTATGCTATTTTGTATTGTAGTAAAAATCTTCGAATATAAAACAACCAAAAAGAGTTACATTTCTGAATATTTTATGTTAATGGATTATTTTGTTATCGTAACTTAAAAGCTAAAGAAAAATAAAATAATAATCACTTTAACAATACATTATCACAAACAATGATTAAAAATCAAATAATCGCTTTCAAAACCAATGTTTGAAAATTTGGGTGTTTAGTTGAATCATTATGATGAACGAGTTCAAGCATTAGTTCAACTGGTTTTAAGTATTTTTATCTATTTCATATTTTTATATTTACGTAAATATAAATCAGCAATTTGATATCTACAAATTTAAAAACATTAAAAATGCAGATTACAATAATTTTTATATTAATCCAAAAGTATTAAAAAATAAATAATAATAGGTTTTACACGTATTTTTTTTAGAAACCGGGTCAACGGTTCGACCCACCAGTTCCACCACCAAACCAACCGGATTCAATCCGGTTATTTAAAACGCCATAAAATCGATTACAATTAATCCAATTCTTTCACCGGCTCCTGGTTCAATCAGTTCGATCGGACTGGTTCAACCGGTTTTAAAACAATGTCCAAAAGAAACACTTTTCTTCTCTCTAAGACCATCCACATCCGTAGACTTCCTTGCCAATCTTGCCAAATCACCACATTAGCGTCACAACAGTTTTCCACTATCTTAACAAGACCTTACCAACCTTTACTAATTCATCCACATTGGTAGATTTTCTTGCCAATCTAAATAATTAAAAAAAGAGAGAGAGAGAGAGAGAGAGAGAGAGAGATAAAGATAGACTGATAGAGAGAAAGGAGAGGGAGGTGGGGTGAGGTGGTTTAACGAGTCAGAGGCGGAGCTACTTGAAAGACCATGGGGTCACTTGACCCCAGTCAAATATTTATCAAAATCTATTTTACCTTTAAAAATATTTTATTACCTTTGTGTGCATAGATTTTTCCCTTGGTGACCCCACTGAAAATTCCACTCACCCCTAATTGTTGTTTACTCTACTGGGTTTTCTTTTCTAAAGAAAATTGTGGCTGTAAACTTTCTGTTCCATCTCAATTTCATGGTTTCATTTATTGATTGTGTTGATATCATAGTCTAATATTTTATTAAATTTATTATAAGTTCTTATTAGTTTAGCTTAAAATAAACGAGTTTATCATAAATTAATGTTAACATCTGCTCAAATCAATTGTCAGGAAATAAAACATATAAAATCTTAGTATATTTGCTATTCAGTTTAACCCAAACAAATATTATTATTTTATTAATTGAACTATTTAACCCGAAAATCAAATAAGTTGAAACCATTTTGGTTCGAGTGAGTTATTTGGTTTTTTTTTTTTTTGACATCTCTAAGTTTGACCCCAGTCACCTAAATTCCTGGATCCGCCACTGAACGAGTCGGCAACTCTTACCGATTTTGGTCCTTGCCGATCAGCTTCGGCGGTGTTGCCGATGGTACCGATCGGGAAAACCCCTTTGGAAAGCCCTTGCCGACTCCAATATGGATGGTCTAAATAATTAAAAATTCAATAATGTCTCTTTAATAATGGTAATTTTAATGGGGCTTTTAACACACAATTAAAATATTTGTTATTTTTAAAGGGAAATCAATCTGGGCCGTTCCGTACAGGCGGCTGGTACGAGAAGCACCACTCATAGGCACGTGATAACGTTGTACTCGGCTTTTCTCAACGGTTCACGTGTCCCATGCTTTTTTACCACGTGGGTCCCACACCCCTCCACGTGGCAGTCAGTCCTTTGTCGTTATCTGTAGATAATTCCCTTATCTTTCTGACTCTATACATGAATGTACAACTCCCTAATGCATGAATGTACAACTTCCATGATCTTATCCAAATCGACAAAGCAAAAGGCCAAAATAAAAGAATAGTTGTGGTACCGGAAAATTCGAGAATTTATGCTTCATATTTGATATTATCAAAAATATGCTTTTTTTTTTTTCTCTTTTATCATTTTTAAAAAAATGAAATTATAAATGGACTTCCTACGAGAAGAATGAACAGGTTTATGTGTATAGAGAATGGGATCCATGGGTCTACTTTTATGTAAGTGAGAAAAAGACCTATGAAGTGTCCAAATATTCAAAAAAATTATTTTGAAAACTGCAAGAGCTCTGGCATACTTCTTGAGACCCTAGGAGATATGGTAGAATATTATCTCATTTGTGAAGGCTTCGAATTTAGATGTACACAACAATTGTGGCAATTGAGTTGTCTAGGGTTGATTTCTTACAATGATAAATTGTTGGGATTAGTCTAAGATATCTTAAAAATTTTATTTTATTTTTTGGATACTTTTGTTTTAATGTTTTCTTTGAATTTTTTTTAAAGGTAGTATTTAATGTTTTAGTTAACATATAATTGTTTTATAATATGATTATTTCATATATATTTGGTTTATAATGTAAGATTTTCTACGTATATTTTTTGTTTCGTATATACGTCAAAAATATTTAAATTGTAAATTAAGTAGATGTAAAACAAATACACCGTAAAACACACGCATATATATATATATAGAGGAATAATCAAATAAAAACCATTTTTTTTTATAAAAACCAACTAAAAAATAATTTTTTTAGGATTTTTTTTATCAAATACTATGATATTAACTATTGTTACACATATATATTTTTTCATAATGTGAATATCATCCATGAAAAAATAAAATTTTTATTCATATTATGAATAAAAAATATACAACATTTTTATTCATATTATGAAACAAATTCATGGATGATATTCATCTTATGAAAAAAAATATATGTGAAACAACATATCAATTCTAACATTTGATGGAAAAAAAATCGTAAAAAAAAAATATTTTTTGGTCGGTTTTTACGGGTTTTTACAAAAAAAAATGGTTTTTACATGAAGGCTCCTCTATATATTAATTAAAATATATTAATATCAATTAATATATTAATTAAAATATATGTGAAACAACATATCAATTAAAATATATTAATATTTTAATCTTATGTTAAAAAGCATAAAAAATAGAATATAATATGTTTTTTTTAAGTTATTTTAATTTTACTAGATACTCAATAAAATATTATATATATATATATATATATTTTTTAATATAGAAAGTACTCATTTTTCTCATTCTTTTAATTTTATTTTTGATCGCTTGTTTTATATTGTTTCTTTTTGTTTCCATCTTCTCTTGACCCTTCAAAATTTAAAACAACAAATATTTGATCAATTATATAACACAAAAGACCTTGAATATATAATTGGATATAAAAACAAAACGTATAATGTGAATGTCTTTTGTTGTTGAAATATGTTATGTTCATCTAAGAATAAAATTAGCTTTGGACCATGTTATTAGCTCAAAGCTTAAGATCGTGTTTTAGTTACTTGTAATATCTATAATAATACAAAGTTCAATAATATCTGATAGATAATTGATCAATTGTCTTCAATTTAAGTATTATTTTTACAATGATGTTTGTGTCTTTGACATCATATGATTATTAATCTACGATGCAAGTTGCATTTGTTTGTATGTTTACCCTCGCTATCGATAGGAACTTCTAAGTATGGGGCAATTTTGCCATCAACCCTGATATAAGAAAGATTGTCAGTAGAATGAAATAGGTACAACAATTGTCGTATATGTACTACCTTTTCAAATGATTTAGAAGGAAAAAAGGCTTGTGAAAGCAAATATTAATATGAGGGCAAGAGTAAATATGAAAGTAATGTTATCAGTGGTTTTTCCAATGAAAAAAAAACTATAAAGTCAATAACATACAAATTAAGAGCAGTAAATTTAAAAGTGAATAAACATCAACCATCATAATCACTTTAAACTTAGATTGCAACCCTCTATCCAACTTAATCAAACATTATGAAACATCATTTTCACTCTAGGTTCACTATTTAGATCTAGCTTCATTCAAAAGAATAAAATTAAGTCTTCCAGTGTTATGGCGAATTAGTTATTGTTCGGGGGGTTTATAGCGCTCTAACCGAGTTCGAGCTTTCCCGGACGCATGGCTGGGGACATTTAAGGGGGCCATGTTTAGCCTCCAAAATTGTCGGGGATTAGTCAGGTTTTGATCCGGACACCCTTCAAAAATAAAAAGTATAAAATTAAAAGGTTATAAAAGAAAATGAAATATATTTTTCAACAATTAAATGGTGTAGTATATTTTTGATATATAATGATACATTAAGAATGGAAATTCATATTCCCACTTCCATCAATCTAAACAGTTGAAGCTTTTTCATAAATATAAGTCGACCCGCATGATACAAATTTACTTTTAGGTATGATTAATAAAATACTATAAATATAATATTTTAAAGATTTTTTAAGAATTTCAACCCCACGAATATGACTTCACATCTTATCAAGAAAATAACGTCTTTATTTGGCTACACACACCCATACTCTCCAACCCTCTCAACCCTCTCACTTTTTGACTGCCACATCAGCTTCCACATCAGCTTTTGGTCAACCCTCTCTTTACCCTCCCATAACCCTCTACAACACACACCCAACCCTCCCAACCCACTCACTTTTCAATTTATTTTATTTATTTCATTTATTTTATTTAATTAAATAACATAATTAAATAAATAATATTGTTAAAAATAATTTGAAAATTCTAATATTAAAAAAAATTACATAATTAACTAAACTAAAATAAACTAAAAAAATTACGAAAAAAATAAACTAAAAAAATACGAAAATAAATAAACTAAAAGTCGAAGCCGTGTCTCGCTTTTAGTATAGCCTTTTTTTGCAACACCGCTTGCAACTCCAAACCCTCAAGGTGGTCATGCGGGGTTTTGCAGAACACCCAGGCTTCCTCGAATGCAGCATCTAGTTGGAGTTGGAGTTTTTTTTCTTCGAGCTCCGCAATTTTCCTATCGAGTTCAAGTTTTTGCATCTTGTAGTCCATTTTTTCCGCCAAATTGCGGTCCCACGATTCATACAGGTCGGTCGTGGGGGTGGAAGATTGGCCCCCTCTAAGGGCTTTTTTCGCCTTGCCCCGACCTACGGGTCGTTTAGGTGGCGGAACCTCGACGTCGTCGGACTCTTGACCAAAGTGACCGTCGGAAGACCCGGACGTGCGAGTACGTTTTGTTGAGCGAGACGAAGACCCACCGGACATTAACGGAACTGCAGCCCATTTAGGGCTGTGACGGACTATCTCCCAACACTCTTCGAAGGGGAAAACACCGCCCTCCGTCATTTGGTATTGGGAACGAACCATTTGTAGAAGGGTGACGTCGTTGTGTCCGCTAGGCCTATTGTTCATTATTTGGTTGTATATTCCGTTGAAGGCCGTTATTTTTTTGTTCATCGCCCTCCATTTTGCAGTCAGTTGGTGGTGGGTTCTGTACGGGGTGGTCTCAAGTCGGGCGTAAAACGACCGCTCGATTGAGCTCCAAAATTTCACTACAAAATAATTAACGAAACAATTAATTAATAAATTATCGAAATAATTAACGAAACAATTAATTAATAAATTATCGAAAAAATAAACGAAACAATAATATACAAGATGTTTGCGCGTTACCGGATGCGGGGTTCTCGGACTCGTTAATCCACGACTGGCATAACGCTACTTCCTCCTCGCGTGTCCATTTTTTTGCCGGTGCGCGGGTGGGGAAGGTTTGTTTCGGTTTTTCGGGGAAAAGATTTTCTACGGCCTCGGGTGAAGCGGAACCTTCGGTTGGCAACCGTTGGGTCTCCGGAACATACGAATGTGTTTCGCTTGAATCGGAACCCGAGGCCGTTTCACGGGGTACGACATCGGGGTAAACCGTTTTCCCGCGGTTGTAATCCGTATTGACACCGGATGGCCGATGTGGGTGGGAAAGGCCGTATTAGACATTTGGGTGGGATAGAAATTTGGAGGGTAAGGAAAATGGGGAGGATAGAACGGAGGCACAAAACCGGTTCCGTAACCGGTTCCGTAACCGGTTCCGTAACCGGTTCCGTAACCGGCGTTTTGTTCGGGGTTTTGCGGTATATACGGCGGTTGTTGTTGAGCGTCAAATTGCGGTATGTATGGTTCGTGGTTCGCGTAATCGGCGAATCCCGACCCACCGGCACCTCCCGACCCACCGGCACCTCCCGACGGACCGGCACCTCTCGATCCACCGGCACCTCTCGAAGGACCGGCACCTCTCGATCCACCGCCACCTCTCGATGCTCTTTCTCGTGAACCACGTCCCGACATGTTTGGATTCATGAAAAGTGAATGTAGTTGTGAAAAGTGAATGTAGAAGTGTGAATATAGTTGTGTATATGAAGTGTGAATATAGTTGTGTATATATAGGAGGTTGGTTTGTAAAAAAGAAAAAAATAAAATAAAAAAGTAGCCGTTGAGAGAAGGCCGTTGGCAACGGCTTTGTGAAGCCGCGGTGCCTCCTACCCGCCGGCTTCAACAACTCGCGCACCCAAGCCAACATACCCGCCGGGTTCCTTCTCTCCAACCCGCTGTGAAGCCGTTTGACCGGTGCGACTAGCCTTTCTGTTTGTTCGAAAAGGCAATACATATAATTGGAATCTAATTTAAGATATATGATTAATAATTATAATAAATACTAGTACAAACCATAAAATATGTAGTATTCTATCACTACTACACAAATGACCTAATTACATGCCCATTTCTCTACGGTTTTTAGAAAAAACGTGTAAAAATGTTCCCGTGCTTTTTCTAAGATTTTTTTTACACAGTATAAGGTCACAAGTACTGCCTTCGGGATGAGAGGGTTGGGGACGTGGGGTGGGGGTGGGGGGTCGGTGTACATACCGGCACACCCCTTTACTGTACCCATATGGGTGTGGGATCCGGGTGCGTAAACCCGAACGGGATCCTCCTCTCTCTTCCTGTTTCTCTCTTACAAACACACATATCTTTGTCTCTGAACGGTTTTTTAAACAAGGTCAAGATTTATATTTGTATACTTATTGTGATTGTCTAAAAAATTAGTGCATATATATGATTAACACCTAAATTTAAGTTATCCATGTTAAAATGCTTCTAAAACTTTTATAATTACAAATTCAATTATATTTATCATAAAAGGAGAACGTCAGATATGGGAAGAATTATTCCTCACATCTCCTTTTCATCCTACATATCCCCAAGATCCGACCATATATGCTTATCATTTATTTCATATCTACCTGTCCTTGGCTACATTAACTTTTTGTCCATATTATATATACAGTAAAGGAATAGTGCAAATGATGGCCAACTCAGTTGGTCTGCATGCATAGGTTATAGTTTACATATGGTGAAGGTCAGGAGTTCCACTCTTGTCGGAGTCTATTGGAGGGGATTTTCCCTGAACGGATGCCGGGTTCGAATCTCAGCTATTGCCTTAAATCCCTTTAAATGAAAACTGGATGGCTAGACTGGGCGGTTATTCTCCTTAAAGAGGTTTCGAACTCGGGTCATCGTTACTTAGTGCCATGATGGCATGATGATACTATGTTGCACCAATATACCGTTAAAAAAACAGTAAATGAATTTGAAAATAATAATGCAGAAAATTTTGTTAGGAACCATAAAATGTGTTGTAAACATGATTTTTGTATAAGACATAGACAAACGTAAATATAATTATACGAACGGTATCTTTTATAGGTAAAAAATACAATTATACGAAATAAAGTTCTATGAATTATTGAAAATAGAAATTTATTTTTACATTTCATATTAATTTAATACAATACATTAATGTCAACATAAGTCTTTTTATCCTGACCACTTCTTGATATTATAATAATATCATCATGTCTTAATCTGAATATATTGTAATACAAGAATTTGTCATGCAATATTAGTTAAATATAACTTGTAACAATGACATAGGAAGAAAATTAAAGCTAGATTAAATTTACCAATTGTGGTGATTTTGATTCATGATTTATGAGAAATTGACAAATATAGAAAAAAAAAAAAAAGATAATGTTAAAGAGGTGGGAAAAAGACATGGCTTAAATGAAAATTTGTTTTAGTTGGTAGTGAGGAGACATGTGTTGTGTAGCCATACTCCCTTGCCCCACCATTTCTATTTTGTGGCTATTATGCATTTCTCCACTTTTGACTAACTTGTGGTTTAAGTTTTTTCTATTTTTTATATATACAACTTTTTTTAATGAAACCCATTTTTTTCTTTTCGAACATAAAGGCAATAGAGAACGTATCTCGTGACATATTCAGTTTGAATAATATAAGATTATTCAAACTGAATATTATACATTATTCAAGGTGAATAGTATAATGTTCAAACGGAATAATATTGAATATTGTATTACTCACTCTGAATAATGCATAATAGTCAGTCTAAATAATTTTGTATATTTAAAAAAACTGAATGACACGTATCGTGCTCTTAGCTATCCACACGTTCACAATGAAAGATGACTTTTCAGTCGGACTTTCGTTATATATATAGTCGGGTCTTTTACGAATTTAAAATTGTTTAAGAATTTGGGATTCATCCAAAGCATGATATATGCCATGCTAAACAAAATATGTGTTCATTTTCAAAATAAAAGAAAATATGAATGTGTTATTCATTAAAAAGGGATGATTTAATGTAAATAAAATTTCTATATTCATAGAGGATCTATTATTTGTAATAGACTTTTATCTTGAAAAAAGACATATGACCGTTTTCAAAACAATTATAGGTTCCTACCATAACTCTCCCTCTTTTTGTGATTTGTAGTATTCAAAGAAAGAAAGGCATGTTTAGAAGCAGAGTTACCTACAAAAGAATGACTTAATTAGAATATTGTAATTTCGATTATGATAAGTGATTTGTGTATCGACCATTGTGTGTAAGTAGGGATTGAGAAATAAAGCAAGCACGTGAGCTCGCATCGTAACACGTAAGATTGAAAGCAAGCTTAAGCTCACACGCTAGATTAGATAGACTTATTATTTTCTATAAAGTATATAAAATAACTAACATAACATGAAGTATAATAAAAACTGATACCAAAATTTATGATTTCATTTAAAATTATATATCAAAGTCATTTTGCAACACCAATAGTTTTGCTCTTCTCTAATGATACAATCCAAGAAAAAAAATGTAAACTTAGTAGATCACATATTATTTAAAAACATACATCTTTGAAGATCTTGATTTTCTTTTTATTAAGAAAACCTTAAGATAACGAAAAACCATTACGGTTTTTTAACATCAATTGAGATACATATAACAACTACTAAAACACCATCATTTTGTAATAATAACAATGAATGCTTTATATATTTTAAGATTATAAATCTAATAATAAATATCACCACCACCAAACCTAATCCATGTAGAAAAACATCATTTATAAATATACAAAACACATAAAATCAAAAAGTAAATGGAATATCTTCAATTAGGGTCCAACAAAATCTTGAAATTATGATATAAAACGTTAAAAAATAAAAAAGCAAAGTCTTTAGATTGATGTCACGTGTTAGGCATCATGGTTGGAAAATAATATTTGAATACGATGTTTATTGATGTGACTAAACCCCTTGATATTGATAATTACATCAATTAGCACCGCTAATTTTTTCTTCTTCTTTTTCCTTTAAAATTAATATCATTTAGGGTGCGTTTGGTATTGGGACAGAACAGAACTGGACAGAACAGAACTGGACAGGACAGAACAGAATAGAACAGCTGTTCAATGTTTGGTAACATATAACTAAACTGGACAGAACAGAACAAAATCAAGTAAATGACCAATATACCCTTGGTAAGCAATTTATTGTTTTTTATCAAATAACTAATCTAAATGAAATTAACAAATAATAAAACAAATAGGTAATAAAATTTTAATAAATTAATTGTTTATCTTTATTAATATACAATATCATAAATAAGTAATAAAGTGAAAATAAATTAAAATAAACAAGCTTTCTTGAAGAAACTTCATCCAGAGGAGCATCAACAAGCCTTCCATTTGCAAATCTCAAGTCGTCCCCAACATTCCACCAAATCAACCCATCACCAGCAAATCAACGAAACCACCACCATCACCGATTGTAATCAGATCAAGACCACCAGCAGACCCATTATTGTTCATAAATCGAATTTCAGCAGCCAATTTTGAGAAATAAATCGATTTTGAAAAATTAAAGTAGAAAGAATCGATTTCAGTTCTTACCTTTGTCGATTTGAAGAAGACGAGGTTGATCGTAAGGAAGCTGGAAGCTAGGGTTTGAGGGATGGAGGGGTATGTCGTCTGGAGAATGTCATCTGATGATGATGATGGTGGGGTATTAGAGGTTAAATAAGGGTATTTTGGTAAAATGATTCCTTGTTCCACTTAGTTCTATGTATTTTTGGAGAACAGGCTTGTTCTACTTGAGTTCCACTTAGTCTTGTTCTGTTCCAACTTTTGCTACACCAAACATGGGACACAAAGCCCTTGTTCCTGTCTGTTCTGTCCAGTTCCCCTACCAAACGCACCCTTAGAGTATAAGATTTAATATGATTTCTTGCCTATTTGAAACAAAGATGATTTAGAATCATCAATAATGACAAGTTTTTAAATGTTAAAAATCACCATCATATTTTTTGCTATATGGAGTTAGAGGGATAAAAGAGGAATTGACATCTCTTTCCCTCTACTTTATTTTCTCTTCATTAGTGTACATCTCTTTCATCATCTATGTGTACTCATATTTGATCGGTTCTATTTAGGCTGAATTATACTCCCTTATAGGATTATGTGAGTAAGTAGGTGTGGTCCAGAGTATAGTAGTATGAGATAGTATGAGTGAGAAAGGGTTGGAGGGGTAGAGATAACAACATCATTTTTTAAAGGATGGCATAATTTGATATAAGTAATAGGTATAGAGAGATTTTTCACAAAGTTATTGTTGGTCAGTTGATTAGTTTATTGTTTTTCATATGTTAGGTCATGTGTTCAACCTTTTTATTGCAATTGTTTTCAGAAACATAATAAATCTAAAACTAAAGATAGAAAATAAGAAAATGACACTAATTTGAAATTGGGCCTGGTTGTAGGAAAAACATTGCAAACCAACTCTACTATGGAAAAATTATGTCACACACAACAAATTAATTCGATGACCTTTTTTACAACCCTAAAAATATTTACAACATAGGGGAGGAATGAAACCATGGCACTTACCACCTTATGCTCTATATTGGGCCAGTCAATGAGTTGGGCCAGGCCTGTCTTGGCCCAAATTGATCACGGTCTTTGATTTACTTTTCGTAACAGACCAAAAACTAATGGTTCAGTGTGTATGGTTTGTCTCATTGATAGCTTTCAACAGTAGTCCACTACAAATTTTCTTTCTCGTATACTGCGTTACAAAGGAATCAAAACCATAAGAGAAGAGTCATGAGGATCAACATGATGACAAACCGTAAGACCCATAACATATCATAACGAGTTATTTAAGTCCATTTTAAAAGTAACTGCTAATTCAAGAGTTTTGCGATAGCCAAGAGGGATGCAGCTTTGTCTTAAATCAAACACGCAAAGTCGTTAAATGAGTTTACACCCAATTTCACCACTTGATGGGACTATTTTAAAGTTTTTTAATTGATTTTTGATGGATTTTTATTTATTTTTTAAATTAATACCCTCTATTTTTTTTTAATATTTAAATTTCCCTATGGTATGCACCTTTCATGGGATCTTCATATATACACCCCTTTGAAAGTCAAACGTTAGGACTAGGATTAAACAGATGTTGTGGCCTACCATGGCTATATAAAAATGTTTTTTGCATGTGTAAAAACTTAAAGAGAATTTTATTTGAAAGAATATAAACAGATATAAATAATATATTAGTAATCATATTGGTTATGTGCCTTGGAAATGATTAATTGTTTTAATGATTTTTAATATATAGATGAAAAACGCAAGTATTTTATCCATTTTATACTCTTTTACGCAACTAGATAATACTCCATTAGCACTTATAAACTATAACATTGTCCCCTCTGATCCGTTCTAGCGTTAAAGGTGCAGGTGTAATTTATATTTGCTAATGGGCACTGCACATTTACCAATACGATGGATGCGATGATTTACTTCTCCATGATGACTGTAGGACCGATACGATTGGGGTGCTCCAAAGGATGGCTTGTACCCTATAAACTATAACATCGAATATATACACGTTCAATAAAAAAAATTCTTAACTTACATGTTAACAACAACATCAACCGATGTGATGTATGTTGAAAACTCCTTTATTATTAAATAAAATAGATAGTAATTAAAAATAATTAAAATATTATTGGGAAGGGTATTCGAGACTTTGCCTCGACTAATCCCTATAAGGTTCACCGACAGCTAAAGTATTCTGCCATGAGTTAAACCCCAAGGACCACAATCTGGAAGCGCATGAGTTCAAACTTGAGGGTAGAAAGATTCCAAAGCCACTTCCCCCACATGCCTAAAAAAGTTTCAATAAGTTAGAATAAAGCAACTTATTAAGAACTCAATATCTGCAATGACAATACGTTATAGGTCTTTTTTTTCCCATCCAAACAGTAAAAACGATTTATTACCCGCACGATGATACCATACAAGAATAATTAAAGACAACTTAATATAAACGATCACAAACACCCCTTAAATAATATTGGGTTGGGCCGTTAGGGTGATTTGGTACTTTTACTATTTTCTATCCACGTTCATGGCCCAAAAGCCCATTAGAATAATAATAGATGTTTATAAAAGTTAGAAGATGGATAATATGTTGGGCTGTTTTATATGGGCCGTTAAATCAACGATCAATTAGGATAAGTTGGTTTAATTGGATAAGTCCTAAAAAAGAGATAGTTATAAATGGATTCCTACTATTTCATTCCAACTTCTTGTATTACTAAACAACATTATAAAGTTCTATTTTAATCGAATTATGACTTATATAAGATAATCGATGGATGATTGAGGCTGCCAATTAAGAAGATTTAACCATGCCTAAATCTAAAGGTATTTTTCTTTCTTTTTATTTTTTAATGTTGTTTTACATGTTTCTAAATGTCGTAAGTTGCAATGGATTTGAATTCCAAATCTCTCTATACGATCTAATTCTGCAAAGTATAAGAAACTTTAATTTTTAAGAACACAACTATTTTATAATGCATTAAGTATTAAACAATAGTTAACAAAGATGTCTTGATTTTTCTATGATACTCTTGTTTTGTTTTGCTTTCTAGAGAATAAGAAAGAATGAGAACTAGAAGAAATTTAGAAACTTAAGGTATGGTATGGTTTGAAGAACACAAAGGAATTTAATTGAATTGGAATAACATATTCCTACAACCAAATTGTTTAGGGTCCGTTTAGTTTGCCAGAATGAAATTTGGGAGGACTTAGATTTCAAATCCATTCTAAATTTCCAATCACATGTTTGGATTGTAGAATTGTCCGAATTTAAAATCTTAAAGGGAGGGATAGGATTTCAAGGGATTATACATACTACTTGTTTAAAGAATTTAAAAATATTTGTTTTCTATTATTTTTAATATTTTTTATAATGACTAAATTCAAATCCTTTTAAAATCCTGCAAATTAAACACAAAATGATTTCAAGTCCATTCAAATCTAAACAAGCCTTTTGTAATATTTGGTTTGCTAAATAAAGTTGATAGAATTCTTTAAATTTCACAATTTAAGAAATTTATCCTTTTTTAACTTAAATAAAGAAATAAAATTTTTACCAACCAAACCCATTGTGAATTGAAGTACATTTTGTCAAACGCCCACTTATGTTATCCTTTCCAAATGAGTGGATCAAATTTTGGAAATACAAATTAAAAAATCATATAAAAATAAATATTTATCCTCTTCGATTTCATATCTATATCAATTCTTTTGAGGTTTCAAAATTTTGGTAATATTAAATACCAATAAAATATTTGCATATAGAACTTCTCAGTTTCAAAATTAATATATATCACTGTAGATTGCATAGATAACTTCTAATAACAATAAATATATACCACTCTAGAAGTCAATTCAATAAGCAACAATTAATTATATATAATATTCAAACTAAGGACTTAAGTTTCAAACTAGGGAGAATTACTTCTATATCCTTACAAAACTCCTAAATTACTTCTATATCCTTATAAACTTGTAAATTACCTCTATATCCTTGCAAACTTTTAAAACTCTCATATATATCCTAATATCAATTTAATTGATTATTAAATTATTTAAATATTAATAATCATTATAAAATTACCATATTAGCCTTGCATTATCTAAACCTAAAGAAAATGAAGATTTCTTTATTTTTTTTTCAAAATTCTTAAGTTTCTCTCTCCTCATTAGTCATCTTCATCTTCCTCAAGAACAACAAACCCTAAAACCTAAATCCAACCACATCCATTTTGAAAGAACATCAAATAACCAATTAAATAAAAAATATATAAACTAGACATTTATTCACTTCTTTATAAATATATTATTATAAAGAAAGCTTAAAATAAAAATTTTAAAAAAATTTGAAAGCGTAAAAGAGATTAAAAATGGGGCTAGATAGAAGTTGTTTCACAACCTATTGATCACCATGGGAGGTAGTGTGTGGGAGGTAAAAGAGAGCATCGAGAGACGGTGAATCACCCCAACTAATTAAGGAAGAAACAAAATATTATATATTCAAAGAAAAATAGGAATTAAAAAAAAATAGGAATTCAAAATTTTGTTTCATCAATGAAAACAAAAAACTACATCGTGATTTGTTTTATCAATTTTTATTTTAAGCTTTTTTTATAATAATATATTTATAAAGATGTGAATAAATGTTTAGTTAATGTTCTTTCAAAATGGATGTGATTGGATTTAGGTTTTAGGGTTTGTTGTTCTTGAGGAAGATGAAGATGATGAATGGGGAGAGAGAAACTCAGAATTTTGAAAGAAAATAAAAGAAATCTTCATTTTAATTAGGTTTAGATAATGTAAGGCTAATATGGTAATTTTATAATGATTATTAATATTTAAATAATTTAATAATCAATTAAATAGATATTAGGATATATAAGAGAGTTTTAAAAGTTTGAAAGGATATAGAGGTAATTTATAAGTTTATAAGGATATAGAAGTAATTTAGGAGTTTTGTAAGGATATAGAAGTAATTCTCCCTTCAAACTATTTTCACAAATGGTAGTAAGTGGAGGGTAGCAAAAATATTCTGAAATAATATTCGATAATATTCTTTTAAAATATATTAAGATAATATTCGATGATATTCTTTTAAAAGGAGTTACGTATTATATCAAAGAATCATTGATTGCAAATCAACCCTATTTAGTCCAACATGTTTCCATCATAAAAGTATTTTATTGAGTTATCAAATATACAAAAAAGTTATGTTTACCTATCTTTGATTGCTAATTATTATAGAGTAATTACATTTTTAGTCCTTATAATTTATCAACCATTATTAAATTTTGTCAATCTTTCAAATTAATTACAATTTTAATTATTCTTGGTGTCTTTTATCTCTCACTTTTTGCCCATTTAACCAACTTCATTTAAAATTTATTTTGGTCTTTATACCTTTTCATTGTCTTTTTCAAATTTTGTTTTGTTAGATCATTTAATGAATTACAATTATAGTCCTTCTGGTTTTTTTCCCTATCTTTTATCATTTTTTATTTTATACCCACATACGCACATCCCAAATTTATACATATGCACAATCCTATGGATGATTGAAATATTTTTGGAACATAGTAAACCCACCGACGAAACTTCTACGTCTATGACACACACACACACACACATTCTCTCTCCCTCCCCCCTTCCCCCCCCCCCCCCTCTCTCTCTCTCACACACACACACACACATCAAACTCTCACGTCAAGCATCATTGTAAATCAACCTTCTTAAAAGTGTGAGCCTACCTGTAAACCAACCATCTTTGACCCCACCCATGGGTTTCACAGCATGGGTGGGGTCAAAGTATTTCACCGCAGGGGTGGGCAAGTGGACAATTATTAGATATGGGTGAAAACCTACTTGTAAATGCATACGTATATACTCGATCTTGATAAGAAATGAAGATGGGATGAACAGTTAACTTTATAACGGAGGGAGCGTTAGCCGTTAGGGAAGAAGAAGTTGAGGTTAGGAAAGAAGAAGGTGAGACGGCCTTCGGGTAATAGTAATAAATAAATTCTTAATTCTTTTCACAAGAAAGGACAAAAAGAAAGATTATATGATTGATTAAAAACTATATTAATATGAATTGTTAGATCAATTATTGAGGGCCTACTTTTCTAATCCTAAAACGCTTTAAAGCTAGTTATCTTAGAAGGTATTTTCACCGTATAATCTTTTTTTTTTCTTGTTAAAAGAAAATTATATTTATAATTAGTACCCCTAATCCCACCACAATGCCACACCTTCTTTTTCCCTTAACCCTAGAGACTCTAATTATAATTGATTAAATAATCTTATTAAATCAATTTTGTAAAATACAAAAAAGGTAAAAAAGACCAAAAATAACTTACCTTAACCACCCATCCTTAACCGAGGACCCGATGCCGATCGGGTAGCTTCGGCTTCATCGGGTAGCATCGGCAACACCGTCGTGCTACCCTCGGCTTCTAGCACCCCCATTCCCTTCAGCTTCTACAACCCGAGAGATATAACCCACCCACCTCCTCCCCTCCCCTCACCTCCTCTCTCTCTCTCTCTCTCTCTCTCTCTTATTTTTTTTCTTCTTTTTTAATTATTATTTAATGTGTGGGTAATATTGGTAAACCATTGTGGATGGATTGAGTTGGTTTGAGTAAAATAGTGGAAAGCTGATGTGAGGGTTGAGTTCATTGGGTAGATAGTCTACCATAGTACCATTAAGGATGGTCTAAGGTTTTTAGCTAGAGTTGGTTAGACTAAGAGGGACCAAAAGTGAAAGATAATGACAACCTAATAACCAAAAAGGTTAAGTACATGAGAATGTATCGAACTTGTCACGTTTTATCATTGTATGTACTCAACTTTAAACTTACCGATTAATGTACCGAACTTGCTAAATTGTCATTGTATGCATCCAACTTTATAAAAAAACATATCATTTAGTGTATCCAACTTGTCACAAAAGTGTATCCACTTGTCATTGGATACATACAATGGCAATTTTAGCAAGTTCGGTACATTAATTGGTAAGTTTTAAAGGTAAGTACATACAATGATAAAACGTGACAAGTTCGATATACTCTCATGTACTTAACCCTAACCAAAACTGTAATGAGTTTAAAAAGGGACCAAAGTTAGTAATGAATAATAATTGCAAGAACCAAAAATGTAAGTTACTCTCAATTTTTAAAGGGGATTGCTTTGAACCCTTTTTAGTAAAGATGGAATGCCTTGGCAATATTAAAAAAGAATGTTGATGTTGATGTATGTGAGTTGCAATTCACCTTTTTGGGGTGTATATGGTAAGTCAAATGGTGCATATAGCCTATCCCAATGCGAAAAAGGAATTTGATGTTGATAAGTGTGAGAAAACAATACAATTTTGGAGGTGTAGATGGTAAGTTAAAGAGTGCAAATAGCCTACTCTTTTAAAAAAGTTGTGACTAGGAGATGATACCAATGTTTGAGGTAATGTCAATGTCTCTCAATGCAAGTGGTATGATCATGATAGTTTTTGGCTTTTTTTTCCAGCATAAATAATATATAGAAAACGTTTAAAAATACTTACATTCGAAATTATAATTTTATTTGAAATGCATATCTTAAATCATGATGATAAGATTTTGTGTTTTTCAAAAGTTGTTATCCAATCAACCTGATTAATCGTAACAGAAAAAATAAATAATAAGTTTTCAAAGTCGAAATACTTATCAAATAAAATTCTTTATTGTTCTCTCAAGATATATATTTGTTTTAAATTGTTTAACATAAATATATCCATCAATATAGAAAATGAGATTTTAATATAAAATAAATTTAAACATGACCAAGTTGAACAAAGTATTAATGATATCAATACTAGTCCGTGAGAGTTTATCCTGCGGAGGACATTGAACGGTATCCCTGTTTATTTGGGTTCGATTCGGGGAGGTGAACAGGAGGCGACATCCCAGGTCATGGGTTATCTTCGGGTTGGACATGGGTAAGGCTATGGACCGATAACGTTTCCATGGTCAAGAAGATTAGTCAGGTGACCGAATGAATCCACGATACCTCATCGACTTTGGTCGAGACATGTGTGTTTGTGTGCCGTCCAAAAAAATTCATAAGGGTCTATCATTTTTGTCTTCACATGACACACTTTGCACATGCCAATTGTTAAAGCAAATATCGGATGCATATAAGAGCATGTCCACAAATTCCTTATAATAGATTTTTAAAACTTTTATTTTAACAGATTTTTTATGTTGTCTTTTCAAATAATGAAAGAGAGAGAGAAAAAAAGAAAAACACAGAAAAAGGGTTAAGCAAAATAGGAAATGAAAATAAATTTCTAAATTGTGTTTTAGAAAATAAAGGAAAAGAAAAGAATTTTTTTTTGTTTTTGAACAAAAGAAGAAAGGAAATGATATATATATTTTTTATAAATATATTTATATATTGTCAACCTTTGCAATCCTATGAAAATCCTATAAAGTTTTATAAAACTTTCATATTTAATATGATATATATTGAAAGTCAATATTATTGCGAATATAAAATATACGAAAAGTTATGGAAAATTTCGTATAATTTTATAAAATTCAATAGGTTTGCATCGGTTTCCATTAGAAATGTCAAATGGGTTGCACAATAGGAAAATTCATAAAATGAAAAGTTGGATAACTAAATCTCAATCTTTTCAGAATAAAGAAAATATAGGATAAAAATCTTTAAATCTCAAGATTTCTCCAAAATAGTTAATTTATTTTTAATTCTAAGAATAAAATTTTGAATTTAAATGTCTAATAAAGATAGAAACTTATTTTATGTATGAATTAAAATCTTAATAACATAATAAATTATATAACATTTGAATTAAAGAATCTTAATCTAACCACTCACCATATAGCTAACCCATCATATATACATCTATATAGAAAAGTTTAAATGTAAACTATCTTTATTGTAACAAAAATCAATAAAATCGCATCACGTGGTAATCTGAATCGATGACTGAGCTTTATTCGGACAACAAGATAAGCTCTTTTTTGACGCTCCATTTGTATACTATATCTAATAGATTCATTTTAAGATGACGTAGTTAGATTTTTATGGTGTGCATAGAGTATAGATGACGTGTCAAAAGGATAGACGTAGGATAAGCTTACTAAATTCTAAAAGGTCAAAGATCTGAATAAGAAACAGCTAATTATACAGAAGAAGAAGGAAAAAAAAAAAGTCAAAGCACCGTCGGCAATGACTCACCACCTCGTCGATTCAGCCTCATCTCCCTAAACTGTCCGTTTGTACACGTCGGAATCTACTCACCCTTACCTCACCCAAGTCACTCTATCTTTCCCGCGCGTGTACACCACCTTCCACCCATATACCTACTTCCTTACACCCACGCGCCCACCCGCGTGTGGGCAATAGATACAACCCGTATGTATCTATCTACAGATTGGCGCGTTTCTCTATAGATGGAAACAGTTAGATAGATATAAATATTTGTTTATTTCAGTTTGAGGACTCGAATTTTTTCCTAATAACAAGGAAGGACCTCTCTTCAAACACTATAAAAATCAACCCCTTAATATTTCATACATTCATTCATATCATCAATTCAACAATTCTCTATTCTCTTCTATTTCAAATTCTCGTTTTTTCGATATGACCGTTTCGTTCGAACAACCCGAGCCCCGTAAGTTTTCGCTTCTCGTCTTTTTTTTATTTATGCATGGTTCCACGTGTAAATAATAGATGGATAGATACCGATATTGTGTTGTATGATTAGTTAACTTTTTTTACTGGTAACCTGAATATTGTTGGTGTTTTGATTGCATGTAGATTCCGAGTGGTGGGAACAAGAACCAATGTGAATTGGTATTGGATGGAGGGTTTAAGGTGCCGATAGTGGCGGTTTTGATGCCCCCGATATCAATGCTTTTGGTCACACGTTTAGGTTTTTTTCTTGAGACCGCTAATCTTAAACGATTGTTTTTTTGTGACTTTGAATAATGTAATGAACTTAATTAGCGTTTTTTTTTCTTTCTAATAGAGATTATGATGTTGAGAGCGAAAGACAGAAGCAAGTCGAAGAGTTCTACAAGACAACCATATTAACCAAACATATGACTTTGTAAGCATATATATAATATATTTTGATTTTTTGGTTTTCTTTTTTGTGTAATGTGAAAATAAGACAGGTTGTGGGAATGAATTAAGTAGGTGAAGAAGATGAGAGAAGAGTATAAAAGATTGGATAAGTTGGAGATGAGCATTTGGGAATGTTGTGAATACTAAATGAAGTTGTCGATGATAGCGATCCTGATTTGGATGAACCCCAGATCGAGCATTTGTTACAGACGGCCGAAGCCATTAGGAAAGACTATCCGGATGAAGATTGGCTACACCTAACCGCCCTCATTCATGGTATATATATGAATATGCCAAACTCATATTTATATCTATACAACTATACATACATACACATATTCACGATGGATCATGTTTTTTATGATAATCTGTTTTATGGGTTGTAGACCTCGGCAAAGTTCTTCTCCTCCCAAAATTCGGGGAGCTTCCACAATGGGCGGTTGTGGGCGACACACACCCTCTTGGTTGTGCTTTCGACGAATCAATTGTTCACCACAAGGTATATTTATTCTTGAACTAAATAATCGATTTATATCCTAACAAAACATACCCACAAATTTTTTTACCAAGGGTTCATGTTTTCAACGATGCAGTATTTCAACGAAAACCCCGATAGTAACAATCCTGCTTATCAAACGAAGAATGGAATTTACCCCGAAGGATGTGGGCTCGACAATGTGATGATTTCATGGGGTCATGATGATTACATGTACTTGGTATGTTATACATAAAGATAATTTAAATAAAACGTATCCGTTTTGTTTTTATCTGTCAATTGGATGTGGGTATGTAGCCTTCGATGGCGGTCCCTATGACAATGACGATCGATAAATTTTATATAAACTTAAACTCAAATGTACTTTTGAAAATTTTCAGGTGGCAAAGGAAAATGGAACCACTCTACCTCAAGCCGGATTATTTATTATTCGTTACCATTCTTTCTATCGTAAGCGGCTACACCCCTAACTTACTTTTTCTGTCTAGACTAACCCCAACAAACTACACCCGCAAGAAATTAGCCATGATAAACATAGTGGTCCCAACTGTTGTATACGCCTAAAACTGAACCTTGGGTAGATGGGATATTTTACAACACCCCAAGGATTCAAGCACCATGCGACAACCCTTAATTTATTTTTCAATGTCATAGGCTATGTCCAGACTAATCCCTTAAATTTACTTTTGCAAAATGGTAAAACAGTTTGTAGATTTCGATATTAAATCTTACCGAATTGTGGCAGCATTGCATCGTGCTGGAGCGTATAAGCATTTGATGAACGAGGAGGATGTTGAGAACTTGAAATGGCTTCAAATCTTCAAGTAAAGCCTGCTAATTTTTTTTTATTATAGTTAAGGTAATATAAGCATATGATATCGTATGAAAACATTTCAATTAACATTTTACGGTTTACTTGCAGCAAATACGATCTTTACAGTAAAAGCAAAGTTCATGTTGATATTGAAAAGGTCAAGCCATACTATCTATCGCTCATTGAAAAGGTGAGAAACCGCTTGCTGAGTTATATCCTGTAAAGAAATTCGTAAGAATGCTATAGTAACGGTATTCTTTCTTTTTCAGTATTTCCCAGAAAAGCTAAGATGGTGAAAGTTTGAACAAGATTTGAGGTGATTGAGAAAAAAGATCAGGGTCTATTGTGGGATCAGAACGAAAATTGTTCGGTTCCAATTTTTTATAATCTTGCAACTCGGATGTTTTACGATACTAGGAGGATACCATGAAAATTGTTGTGTCAAATTTATTAAATCTTTTATCGTCTAGCACGATATCTTATGATTTCAATGTGCTTAATAACTATTAAGATTCATTGTGCAAAGGTCTAAAGTCATAATTCCTAATGTATGTGTGTATTTCATGGTCTTTATAAATATAAATTGAAATATATGAATTGTACTGGTAACTAGAAGATGTTCTTAAATCATATATTGGAACATTTGTGATCTTTTTTATACATATAACGGTTGTTTGGCAAAAATAAGCTAGTCCATCCAAACATGTACCAGAAGCTAGCTTTTTGAAACGCTACTTTGAGTAGCTTTTGAGAAGCTTTTTGTAGCTTTTTCCAATTATACCCTTATTAATATTAATTATTAAATTCAAAGATACCTTTTTGGTCATTTTACGTACTCATAAGCTAGTTTTTGGCAAACATAATTTGTTCATAAGCTAGCTTATCAATCAACAGTTAGCTTATCAGCTACCACCTTAGCTTATCAGCTAGTTAGCCAAACATAGCCAACATGTGAGGGTTGGGTTCTGTTGAGAAGTTGAGGTTAACGCGATAAATGATTATTGGATGAGAAATGGGTAGAGATGAGTCTCTTCTAAAACACAATTCATAGGAGGACATGAGATTAAGGCTGTGTTTGGTAAAAATAAGCTAGTACATGTTTGAATGGACCATAAGCTAGCTTATAAGCTTATTAAACGCTAGTTGGAGTAGTATTTCAGGAGTTTCTTTGTAGCTTTTCCAATTAATATCAATTATTATACCAAACATACTCTTTTTGGTCATTTTACATACTGATAAGCTAGTTTTTGTCAGACATAATTTATTCAACAACTACCTTATCAGCTACTAGCTAGCTTATCAGCTATCAGCTAGTTTGCCAAACACAACCTAAAAGTGATCAACGGTTCAAATTTAATTCTCACGCTTCTTACATTAAACTCAAATTCTCACACGATCATTCATCTAACTTGTGATTCAAGAATTCGAGTGAGAACATAATAAAGTACCAGAATCAACAGCTTCTTCGTAATTGAAGATGATAATGAAGGAATAAGGAATTCAAGTGGCTTAATGATAAATACTTTGATATATAGTGATTTTTACCTCTAATAAGCCATATGTTTGGTTGAGGCAATTTGACAAACAGATGGTGGATCTTCTTCCTGTTTTACATCAGGAGATCATATAGATTCAGATTTCAGTCAATTTACAGTTCAAAAATGGCGTGCAAACAGTAACAATTAACAAACCTAGTTGCGATTGGTGAGCAGGTGATCCGATTAGAACGAAGATGTTCAATTACACCGAGCAGAAAACACGTCTATTACCAGTTACAGCCACCATTCCCAATTCTTCAGAGGCATTTCGTCGAACACCTTGGCGATGAGGTGGGAATGAACGAATTTGAATCATATGATCAATCGTGAAATCAGCAGAGTTCAATAACTACCAATTTTGAGCTCATGAATTTGGTTAACAATGGTTGAAATTGGCGCCCAAAGTTTTTGGGATTATTTCCAATCGCCAACCCACAGAAAGAATCCAATTGAAACCATCAAACCAACGGGAATGGGGCGGCACGGGCCTAGAGCTAAGGCCCAACTTTTTTCTCCTAGGTCCTAAATATACACTAGTGATGGCAAAAAACCAGGTCCGTGACGGTTATAACGGGTTACTGACCGGCTCAGTTAAAATTAATAACAAGTTTAACCGGTTGGGATTATAACTGGTTAACTTTGACCAATTAATAAATGGTTACATAACCGGTTAAGGTCGGTTAGCGCTTATATCTTTTACTAATAAAATTAATGATTAATTATATAAACTTTCAAAAGATAAATTGGGTCACTCAAATTACTTTAAAAATATGTTTGTTGCTTGTTTTTCACTTGCAAGGTGAATTGTAACACCTTAGGCATATTCCATATTGGTCGTGGACAGGAGTGATGTTGGGGGTTATAAGTAATATATCTTGGTCATCCTAACAACAATGCGTTTTGGGGTCTAATGCACGGTAGGTTCTTGGAATGCTGCAGTTATACGGTGGGAGTAGTACCAGGATGGATGACCTCTTGGGAAGTCCCCACCAGGTCGCCAGAAACAAAGCCGTGAGCCAGTGGAACAAAGCGGACAATATTGTGTGTTGAGGAATGCGGGATGTTACATGAATAATTTAATAAAAAGTGGAATGTCATATTTTAGACAATTATGTGTAGGATGAACATGGTATGCTACTAATTTCCCCAAATATTGTATACCAATCAGATGGTATGTAAAATCTTATATTGCACCAATCACACTTGTTACCAGCTTCTTTTGGTTGGTATATGCTGATACCAAATTCAACTTACGTATATAAAAAATTGTCATTTTATTTAATTTCTAAGTGATATTTTGAGTTTTCGGGTAACACATATCATGTTTAAAGGTTTTCAGTTGCAAAATACGCAAACATTCAAATACCCAACAAAATAAGGTAAAAATTAAAAACGAAGACACCACCTTACTAAAAAACTTCCAAGATCATGTGCCCCAACCAAGTTTACATACTTAGGTGTTGTTTAACAGTTGTTGAATGATTTGATACATAATGATTAAGTAGTGCAAAATGAAATATAATTGCTTGGTAATTGTTCATAATGAAACTAGAGCGTTGAATGGTTAAGGGATACTCAACATACAAAAGCATTCAGAGGTTTTTGGAACCATTAAGATGGACTTTTTTTTTGCCATACAAGATTCACTTCTTAACGATTCAAAAGATGATTGCCATACAAGATTCACTTCTTAACGATTCAAAAGATGATTGCCATACAAGATTCACTTCTTAACGATTCAAAAGATGATTGCCATACAAGATTCACTTCTTAACGATTCAAAAGATGCCTCATACTGAAGCCATTAAGAGGTAAACAAAAACCCTTATCATGATACCACCTAACTTGGTAACGCCGGCACACATGTGTGGTTTGATTTGGTACAAAATTGCCACCCCTAGTTCTGTGAGATCCGATAAAAAATTTCGATACCAAATCAAACCAGTGTATTGTAAAGGGTGGAGAGGTTATATCTATAAAATACCCAAACTTGCAAAACAAAAGATAAAAGAAACAAACAACATATCATTATTATTTTTTCTTAATAGATATGTATTAAAAGGCAAAGAGTAGACCAATCTAATAACACCTCTTGTTCAAACAAAAAGAAACACTCTTCATAGTTTAAAAAGAAAAAGAAAAAGGTTTATTACAGTACAAACAAGGATTGATTGTATGGAAGAGTAGTTAAGAAGCTTTGTCCATGAGTTGTATGGGTGCCAATATATTGGCCTTGCTTGTTTCAACAATACACCCATTCATCACCATCTCCTCTAGCATAAAATGAGCTTTCTCCAAGTGAAACATTATGTCCAACTCACACTTCAAAAACCAAAATTAAAATCAGCAATTACCCAATTCTTCTACCTTCTTATCCAAGAAAAAGAAAAAAAAAAAAAAACACACGAAAAGAAGACGTACCACGTTGCCAAAATGTCGGTCCATGGTTTCAACCAAGAGATGTATGAACTCCAAGATTGCAAGCTCATTCTACCCGAATATAAACAAATGAAGATCAATAGTTGAGTAGGAAACAAGATTTGCAAAACCAAGAAATGCATTTTATATAAGAGGTTCGTTTGGTTTGATATAATGCGGCATAATGGTAAAAAGATGGCATGACTTACTTCTTCATTGTCGACTCCAACCAGAAAGAACAATGACGCGTACCGTCTATACACAATTTTGTAGGTCCGGTGCTCCACAAATGAACACTGTTATCAAGAAAGTGTAACAGAGATGTCATCAACTTGGTATTGAAAAGGTAATGAAAGTAATGGGTGGCATTTGTATGCAGATTCCGAAGAAATCTGATCGAATTGGAATGTTGAATTCCATTGACCAGATTCCATTCCTTTGTTTAGTTCGTACTTTTTCACGGAAGAATTTATGAATTCCATCAAATTCCACAAACGAAGGAATTTGACATTCCTTAGCAACTAGTAGGTATGTTGATGGAATGGAATTTATTTTTTACATGATGCCAGATATGCCATTGATCGAATATAACCTAACAGATCCAATTCCAAATTTGTCAACAAAACAGGTGGTAAAACTTGACAGCATTCCATTCCAATTCCTTCAAAATCAAATTCCTTTGACATATTCCATTTCATGCAAAAACATTCTATGAACTAAACACCACCTAATACTACAATATAAACCAGAAAGGACATAGAAGTAGATCTTTTTCAAGAGAAAGCTCCAACTTTCGTTATTTAGGATGCTTCTAGTAAGCAGCACACAACATAACAAAAAAAAAAATTGTCCAACTTTTGCTGCAACATTAGACCTTGGATAGGACAATACTAAGTGGGACGAAAATGTGTGTTTTTTGTCACACCAAAATAGGTGGAGCAAAAATCAAGGGCTTGGGACGAGAACGCTAAATTATTAAACTACAACATCGATTAAAATCCTAAAACCTTCCACGGTTCTTTCAACCACCCACCACACTCTCATCTGTCTAGGTCTGTCCACGTACCAAATGAGCCCTTGTGGCTTCAGGAGAAAGAAAAGCATAACAGGCATAGGGAAGAAGGAAGTAACAAGGGGGTAATGTAAAGTAAGTAGTCATGAATCTAGGACAACCCGTAAAGCAAGATCGTCTTTTGTAAGACAAGGCCTTGGAAATCGCTACATCATAGGGAAACTATAGTAGAAGTTATTACAAGTATATGAGTAATGAGGCATATCAGTTCGAATTCTAATATTCTATGATCAAATACACCTCCTTTAAGTTGAGCAATAAATGAAACAACCACTTGAAAGTAGGGTGGAGATGTATGCAGACCAGTTGCATACCCCAAACAGTAGAGCGTTTGTGTCCATAAAGATCCCGAGTTTTGGAAAAGTGTGAGCGAAATGAAAAGAAGAACCAAGACTACTAAAATCTACTAGGCAAACAAATCTAACTTTGGCAACATGCTTGGGATTGTTTGGATAAAGAAGCTGCTCATGATGATGAGTAGTTGCCAAAAGGTTGCAAAGACTTTCACAATACGATCAGATTATAGACTTGGATCCTTCTTTTGAAGCCTATGATATTTATATACCGCAAATACTCAAGCACACTCATAACCTTTTGGGAGGTTTGAACCCTTGATCTCTAATGAAGCTAGCATTTACCAGTAACCCAAATACCATTGGGCCAATGATTTTTTAATAGACTTGGATTTTCTTGAGCCTGGTTAGCATCCTAGGGTCAGGTTTAAGAGAAACCTCAACAAAAAGGAAAACGAAAGAACACCCCCATAGCTCTTCATCTTGACCTTATGCACTTGTGCATAGACGTAATTTGTACTACGCACACTTGCATAAAAACCAATAACCAACTTAACTTACTTCTAAGTACAAGTGCATATGGTCAAGATAAAAGGCTACTAGAATGTTCCTGGTTTTATGTACTTTTTTGAGGTTTTCCCCTTGAACCTCTGTCTAGCATCCAAAGACGGCAAACAGACACATTCCATGTGTGCCTTTCTAGATTGCCTCTTCAACACATCTTCACATTACCAATTCAGCATTATCAAATCTCAACACCATGTTTATCTGATCATCTCTCTAATCCATCCTAATATGTTCAGCAATCCGATTGCCGATTGATCGTAAGTTATTGAAAAAATTCAAAAGTACATAGCTCTAATTTACTCAATTTCAGACATAGATCCATCTTGAGCTAAGCTAATTCAAGTAATCTAAGATCCACAACTAAACAATTGATTGATTGAATATGATGCATAGATCCATTATGAGCTAATTAACAAATCAAACAACGATTTCCAAACTAATTTGCAAACAGAGAGAGAAATTAGCAACCTGTTGTTCGTTACGAGCGAGGCATTTGCGAACAATTTCACCTTCAAGAGCTCGACGTTCTTCTAGGGTTAGGTATTCGTAGTATTGGGCAAGACGAGTCTGGCCCTGTTTGTTCACCATTAACACGAATCTGATCCCCATTTTGCTCAAATTCTTCGATCGATTTCTTCTCAGAGTTTATCGATTAGAATCGATCGATTTGATTTTCTCCAAATCTGTTCGAAGTTCGATTAGGGCTTTTTTTCTACTCCGTTCCCCCTCCGTTACCGAGATAGAAAACAAAAACGAATTTTGACAACAGAACTTTTCGTTACTTTTAACAAACTAGTTAGATAATTGATAAACTAGCTCAAAATTTATAAGCTAATTATTTTATTTATGTTTTACTTTTTATTTTTTTGGAAAGTGTTTGGACCAAAACTGATTAATCTTCAGCGAATTTGGAGGCTAAACATGGTTCCACTTAAATGTCCCCAAGCATATACACGGGAAGGCTCGAACTCAGTTAAGACATTATGAATCCCCGAGCGATAATCAATTCGTCACAAGTACCGGAAGACTTTACAAGCTAACTATTGATTGATAAATTAGTTGATAGTTTTATAAGTTAGCTGAATATTTATAAATTAATTGTTGATTAATAAATCAATTGATAACAATTGGCAAAAACTAATTTATAAGTTTTTTTTTTAACAGTAAAGAAAAAGACTTTTATTATCAGAATCGAGAATAAGTACAAGAATGTCGATTACACGGGAGAAATTGAACAAATCGAATGGGAAAGTAAACTGCAAACCATGGATCCGACTTATGAGATGTAATCATGATCGTATAGTTATTCAATAGAGAACTACAACTACGCATGTTCAACGCTATATCAAAGTTTTCAACAAACCTTTTCCACCTTGGCTCCTTTCTAGCTGTAACCCGGTTGTTGAGCATTAAGCCTGCTGGGCCTGCATGATCGCATAACTGGAAGCAGCTACAGAGGCTCCAAAATGTATAAGTGTAGAAAACTGAAACACAAGTTTTGAACCGTAACCGTAGATGGTTTAGAGTCTGATGGAGATAATTTTGCGACGAGCCCATTCGATCTACCAAACCAGAGAGCGTCGTCCTTGGTACACAGGGCTAAGGTCGTCGAACGATTCCCGTTGTCCATGCCTTGCTCCTACACCATTGGGACCAGCAGGTACTCCTACCGAACAAAACTCCTTCATCCGCTTCTGTTGTGATGCACGTTCCTACCATGGCTTCCATGGTTTTACACCCCAAATTGATCCTTCATCAAAGAGTTCCAACGCACCGCGAGTTTCTTATCTCTTCCATTTATCCACTCGAAAAGTCTTAATGGCAGACTCAGAAAAGTATCCTTCAACGAGCCTTAATTTATAAGTATTTAAAGAACTAAAAACAGTTACAAATATTTTATAAAAAAATATAATATATTATAGAATAATAAAAAGTTAAATATAAAAAATATAATTAATTAATATATATTAATTTAAATAGGAAAGAAAGAAGAAAAAAATCATTTTATAAATATATTTTGTAAGATATAACAGGGGCAGGTTCAAATGTGAACCACTTTTTGATTGTGAACGTGAGGACAATCGAGAGCGCGACACGTGGCGAATGACTAGGCGTCACGTCAGGTCCACGGCGGATGACTAGGCGCGATTCATGGGAGGACATTGAATTAGGGGGGGGGGACCACACTCAAAGCCGCCTTTATTGACTAGTCTCCGCCACGTGTAGCGCTCTCGGTTATCCTCACGTTCACAACCAAAAAGTGGTTTGCATTTGAACTTTTCTCATATATAACATTTATAATAAAAGACCGGGTATTTTTTTGATTTAGTAGTCCTTTTTAACTATGTAATTTCTTTTCAATTACTTTTCTTATTGAAAAATAACGTTTGTCGTTATTTTCTTGTTTCTTTTTTCTTTCTTTCCTTGAGAGGTTTTGGAAACTAGACGTTTTTTACTTCTTTTTTTTTCCCTTTCCTTGTTTAGTAAAAGAGGTTTCGTGAATACATCATCAACATATCAGGGGTGACTATCTATTAATAGGAAAAAGGTTAACAAAATAAAGAAGGATTTGATGGATGGAAAATAATAAAAGAAAAAGTAAGAAAAAAGGCTAACGTTATTTTTATATTTATAAGAATCAAACAAAATATCTTTCAAGTCTATCGGATTTATGGTGAAAATTATTTATTTTGCGGCTTTTAAAGTCGAAAAATGATGTAAAAATTGGCGGTACCATCTCCCTCACCTACATTTCAAACGATTGCTTTCACTTTAAGATAATCAAAAGCCGTGGTATAATTTGTATATCCTTTACTTAATTGGATATCTCTTTACACTTTTTAAATCGAGATAGCAAACAACTTTTGTAATATTTTGAATAATAATACTCCTTTTAGTAACTTACCCTTTTGCACACAACTTTTATAGATGTATATCCGTAGACTGTATAAATTACGTTTTAAAATGAGTGATGGAGATGATATAACATGTTGAATACATCAAGAAAATATGGTACAATCTTTAATTTTATGTGTAAAAATTATTCATTTAGAAAAAGTACAATAATCTAATCGTTTAAAATGCAAAAGGGTTATCTGTTAAGTTTTAATAGGTGCAAAGATTTATTCATTGATATAATGTTTAATAACATAATCACCATTTTATACTTTTCAGATAATAAAAATATTTTTCCATTCATCCTGTTTGCTAAGATATGAATGATTACCATATAATCTTACTTTAACTAAACACATCATTGATCATTTATTTTCATTACCAAACACCCCTAAATTTTTACTAGCTGGAATAAAAGTTGTTTTTCATTATTATTTATTTATATGAGTTTAAAGTTTGTCACATAAAATTGAACAAAAAATAAATTTCATCATCTAAGAATACTTCTCAACTTAAAGTTACATATTTACCCTCTTATTTGAAGTCAAATGATCCACAAAGCAACAGTACCACAACCAAAACGTTCATATTAGCATGGTTTCCTTCCCTTATTATGAAGCAAATACAAGAAAAAACACTTCATTGTCATCCAGATATATCAAAATCTGCAATGGGAGTCCCTTTTATACCAACCTTAATTAACTATAATTACCATTATATAAATATATATACTTCACTTATTTTGATTACCGCCCGTTCAACAAACGATTCTTTTCTCGTTCACCAAACCGTTATCCGTCACTTGATCATCTAGCAATTGGGTCGGTGGCGCTTCCTCCATGATGGACTCGATGATATCCTTCGTGCTCAAAAAACTCGGTTGGTTCGTCGACGATAACATCCGGGCCCACATTCTATCCGTTATCACAACCTTGTTTTGCTTCTCCGTGATCCTCTGCAAAAAAAAACGAAAAACAAACCCATACCCATGTCATGTTATCTTTCTTTTCCCATAACGGATCGTGTTTCAGGGGTATAATCATAATTTCAACTTACGTAAAACGGTATGTAACACTCTCTGCCATGTACAGGGCCAACGGTGCAGCCGGTGTATCCAGCCATGGCTCCATGAACAGCGCTTTGAGCTAGAAGCGTACTGTACACGTTATCTGACGCGTTGCTTGGAACAGCTCGAATCATGTACGTAGGATCTGTCGAACACGATACAAATTTCTTAGATACATACCCGTTTCTTGGTTTAATCATTGAATCGATATTAAATGACGGATATACCCTTCATTACCTATGTATTTAAGGTTAATCTCCATTTGTGTTTGTTTCTTGAAATGACCCTGCTTATAAGAATCGATATTAGACACGCTTAGTACGAAGATAACAGACCAGGAAAACCGTAAGCTGTAACTTGGAGCATCTCCAATAGCTATGCTAAAATGAAGAGAAGAGGGATTTTAGCATTTTTGTTGCTCCAACAACTATGCAGTATGCAATCCTAGCTTTGACTATATTAATAAAATATTCTGTATATTTAATAAAATATTGTTTTTCTCTCCTACACATTTAACTTCAATGTTTTTTTATTGGTGGAAAAGAAATAATAATCTCTGCTCTTCTATAAAGCTTTTAGCATAAATATTGGAGATGCTCTTAATACTCTTTTTTAGAGAAAAGATAGCATAGATGCTCTTATGCATCTATGTTTGTACTTTGTGTTTCTTACCTTGATCTTTTGAGATAACCACCAGCCAACGTCGTCGAGAACCTTGTTTCCGGAAGCATCTTTGTTGTCGGTGGTTCGTAGGCTCTCGGCAACAAGATCCTGGCCTGCGCCTTCTGCTACCACGATTACCATGTGCCCGTTTTCTTTTATTCTTCTCTCTATGTATTCAAAAAGACCCCCGGGTCCTTCCAGATAGAATGGTGACTCGGGAATCAAACAACAATCAACGTCTCGGCTTGCAAGAGTTGCGTACATTGCAATAAACCCTGAGGAAGATTTCAAATGAAAATTCTTAGGAAGAACAACTTAAACCAAAAGCAGTGATCTTTGTTTTTGATTGTTTGTTAAACCAAAACGAACCCAGTATGTTCCACCTGGAAGTAGGGTAGGGGTAAGATGTACACTGACGGCAGACCTAAGTGGCACTGGGGCAGACCTAGCCTAACTCCACGGTTTCGAGAGATTTTTGAAGTTTTTTTGTTTATTTCGAGGATTTGTTAATTTTTTGGTCAATCTCGGAAGATTTTTCGAGTTTTTTGGTTGATTTCAAGAAACGTCTTTTTGTTTTTTGGTTAATTTTGAGGTACTTTTTTTTTTTTGGTTGGTGAGTGTACAGGCAGAAAACGCTAGGAAAACTATGATAGGACGTTAAAAAATCAGTATTTAAACTACAAAAAAATCATTTTCATGGGGGCCACGCCCATCCGTCCACCTTTTCTATGGTGCATCCGCCACTGGCAGACCTGGTCTCTACCTGAAGAGTAGAGTGTTGTTTCCATGAAGACCCCAATAGAATCGAAATGTATTTCTATGTTATGCAAGGCACCAAAACATGCGGTTTAGCGTTCCGTGAAAATTTTTGGATCTGCTTTTACTAGTGTCATTTGTTTTACTATGGACAAATGCAAATTTACCAAAGAAAATAACTAAAATTGTGGCTCGTTTCCGTTTTTCTAAGAAAGTCAGAGCAGTATCTTACTTGATAAATTACCTAAAGACGATAAAACTTACCACTATTACGACCCATTAGCTTAACAAGACCAATACAGTTCTCATTACTCTCTGCCTCAACATGTGCTGCGTTAATAGCACGCTGAGCCTCCTCAACAGCAGTATCAAAGCCGAATGATTTATCAATAACCTGTAAAAACAAGATCAAAGTAACAAGTTTAAATTATCAAATCTAATCGTATAGGCAGAGGACTAAACCAACAACAACCCCACATTAGATCAAGTACCGGAATATCATTATCGATCGTTTTTGGGATCCCGACAACAGCAACTTTAAGACCCCGTCTTCTAACTTCCTGCACAAATACAAGATATTTATACTTAATCGTCACTAAAAGAACTAGTCATGTTTCAATCTTGCCAATTATACAAAAGCAAACCTCATAGATAGCAGACGCCCCCTTTTGTGTTCCATCTCCTCCTATTATATATACCTAATATACACAAAACCATCATGGTTTATAAATATATCACAAGAAGAATCCCATAATACAGCCGGTAAAGTTTAGTCCTTTTTACCGGAAAATCAAGGTTTTCTTTATCTAACCTGATTGATTCCCCGATCTTCAATACTATTAACTATCTTTTTGTTATCATAGCCACCTCGTGATGTGCCGATTATAGTGCCACCCCGTTTATGAATACCATTAACCACTTTTGGTGTTAAAGGTATTGTATTTCGAGAGTAGAAACCCCTGTATCCACCCTGCATATCCATTGGCATACTGTATAAGATCATACCTACAAATATTTTATATAAAGGAAAACAATGGAAGTAAAATTTCCACTTACTTCAATCCCTTCGATTCTAGTAACACCATACATATCATGTAAACTACCAACTATTTCTCTAATCACAGTGTTGAGACCGGGGCATAGGCCTCCACATGTCACAATACAAGCATGAACCTCATCTGGCTTAAAGTACACCTGAAGAAACAAGAGATGAGATCATTAGATGTTAAACGTACACGCCTTGCTATCCGGTATATATTCTTTTTTGGGGTAACCGTGCGTGTCCCTTTCATGCAAACTCGACTAATCCCATGGGTCCCTGAAGATCAGGGCCAGAAAAATCTTTAGTGGCCCTTAGGAAACTTGAACTGGCGACCTATAAGTAACAGCCCTAAGGCCTAGAATTTAACCGCCTGACCCTCAAGGTTAGCTGGTAAGAGCATCTCCAAAAGATTTTCCAGAATTTCTTTAAATGGGGAATCAAAACTCAAAGCCTCCACAAAGAAAAATAAATTACATTTAACTCCAATTGATTCTCTATTCTAGAGATTACAACATTAATTATATGATTATGTCATTACATTATATTCTATACATGTGATAAAAATATTAATTCTCTCTCATAGACATTTAACATCAAGGTTTTTAATTGGTGGGAATATAATAAAAAGTTAATTCTCTTTCATGGTTATCTTTTTTGGGAGTTTCTCCAAATTTGGACAAGTTCTTACTCTATCTCATGTTTTCTCCATTTTTATAAAATCTGTATTAGAATGTTTTTTTGCCCAAAATCTCCATTTTGGAGAATCTATAGGAGATGCTCTAACATTATATATTAGAGATAATGTTGAACTCTTTGATATCGTCATGTCTATGTTATGTGAAAGACTTTTACCTTTTCGCGAGGTCCAGCACGTCGAAAATGTATGCCTCTAGGACTATCGACATGAACAACAATCTGAGAAAAAGGAAAAGGGTGACATAAGAACATATTATTGGCATCCCATCCGTAATCACATGAAAAACAGAAAAGTAATCGCTGGAAACAAAAAATCCTAATCATGATGTTCACGTGTTTCGACAAGCTACATTCGTGGAACATTGGAATTTCATTATATTTTGCTAATCATTACACGGAAAGTGGGAAACAAGTCCTTTTTAAGAAATTTAGACAGTAAAATCAAGAATCAACTCACATAAGTGATAAGACCATACCTCACATGCTAAAACATTCAAGAATCAAATACCATTGGTAATATAGCAAATTGCTGACCTGTTGAGGAACGGTATCGTCCATATCGACAAAGTACTGCCTGAGAAAGCACATGCACAAGTTTTTTGAGAATCAACGCTACGCCAAACTCAACTTTAAAAAGACGGAAGGAATATTCTTAAACGTGGGATGATTATCAACTTACTTAACAACAGCATATGCAGGATTATCTTGCAGTGGATTAGGATATGTCTGCAACAAATCATACACATAAATATCAATAAGATACACCCCATATTACCATTTAACGTTACTCGTAAGCATAACTAGACTCAAATCTAATCTTGCTTACCAAAAGAAAAAGATTTGTAATCATTAATTGTATGGATCAATAATAAAATACAAACACAATAAATGTTACAAACACGTACGGACCAGTCCGAGACATTTAATTAGCTTGATTTCACGTCAAGATTCATAATTTTTTCATGTGTGTGTTTATGAGGGTGTATGTGTGTGCATTTCATATAAAAAATGGCTTCTTTTTCCACAAGAAAAAGAGTCCTCAATGTTTCACATATGAAACAACAATGCATGTTTAACATCTGTTGTTATAAACTCACGGTACGTAAATTTCTGCTTACCATTTATTGCTTTTGTATTTGATTTGCCCTCTAATTGTATATCTTTGCGTTTACATTTAAAATCCAACAAAAAGAAAGAAATTTCAAGTATGCATAACTTGTATCCGACTATCCGTGGTACTTCTACTTTTGTTGCTTGTTTACCAACTATTACAAATTGTATATCTTTGTGTTTACATTTTAAATCCAACAAAAAAGAAAATTTCAAGTATGCAGCTATGCATAACTTGTATCCATGGTATACCTTTGTTGCATGTTTACCAACTGCTACAAATTGTATAATACCGTAAACTAGGAACATATTTAGGCGTTAATTTAATTGTTTTTGCAGCTTAATAAGTATATCCTAATGAATTCAGCCATCAACTTCAAACTAATCTCATGATCAAGAATAAATTAATCAAAACCATAAAATAATCAGAATAATAAACAAAAACAATAATTGACTACTCTTCTCATCATCACATAGTCAAATACAACATGATTAACACAAAAAAATAATTCAGAAAAAAAAAAACAAAACATTTAATTACGGAAAAGGAATCAAACTTCACATACACAATCTCGAACCAATCCGCCCAAACTCGCAATAAATTCAACGAAACCCTGAATAACATAACATAAACTGTATACATATGTGAGTAAAAGAGAAAGCTCTAGAACATACCAGAAGATCAGGTTTATAATCACTCAAATGAGGAACATCTTCAAGCACATATCCATGGTCGCCGGTGACAACCTTCGGCTCCGATAACGCAGTAGCCTTCGCCGGACTCATAATCGAGCTCCGAGGCGAGAATTACTCTTCGATTTCCTCCGGCTAGGGCTTTCCGGCTTCCGATTCCGACTACTATCACCACTGATTGACTTCAAATCACTGATTGCCGAATTGTTTGAAGAACTGTTGCAAACGGAATGCATTGAACTACAAAAAACCTAACAATTTAGCTATCTAATAACACAAAATCACATAGAACATATATGTATATGATTTCGAAGTGAGAATTGGATCGATTCATCAGAAATCAAAAGGAAAAACAGATGGAACACCAAATTAGACTAAAATTTAGTTCTCGAATCGTTGAATTTTGACTTTGAATCGATTGATTGTGTGTGTTCTAGAAGCAGAGAAACATTTGAGGAAGAAAAATTGAAGAAATTTTGAGAGATTCTGTGAACGGTTTTTGTAGAAATTCTGGGGGAAAAGAAGAGAAGAAAGCACAAGAACAGAGAATGAAGTTATTAATGGCAGTTGAGGACCTCAAGTATTTGCATATATCAATTTTTGGTATAGTTTGCTGAAAGGTACTTTTCTTTAGATATTTGTTCTTTTTTGGCATCTTAATTTTTGATCTTATTCTGAATTGACCATGGGTTAACTTTTTATTTATTTGCAATTCAAGTGATTTTTCTTTTTTGTCAATATTCTTTTGGTAATGTTTAGCTGCTTTATAAAGTTATGCGTATAGGGGGGCTAGGTTGGGCGGGTTCGATGCCGTCGGTTTGAGCGGGCTAGGGTACGCTGGCAGCGGCATCAGCGGGCTGTGGCTGAAGCGGCGTGGCCACACCGCTAAGCCGATGAGTGTGTGTGTGTGTGTGTGTGTTTTATAATAAAAAGTAAGAGGTTGGGAGGGTTTAGGTACTAATCAGAGAGGGTTTCAGATGGCCTATTGTGGGGTTGGGGAAAAACTGATGTGGCAGTAGGGTTGGGAGGGTTCGGATACGCATAGCCTAAGATAAAGGATTTCTTGTGCTTGTATATATATTGGAAAATTGGTAATTTGTTCATATAGGGGTCGTTTACTAAATACTTAACTAGGTAGGTGTATATTGGTTCAATTATCTAACCATATGAATATAACAAAAACCAATAATCTTAATTGGTGTCTATGACGTGTAACTTAACTGGGAATGGGTGGGTAGTGGGTTTGCCCAAATATAAAATGGTTTTGGGTTCTAACCCAATACGACTCCATAGCCACACCACGAAGTGAGTCAAAAATGTATCCCACATTACGAAATTGACAGTCGATTATGGCCAATTGAGGTTGCTGATATCAACATTTTGCACAATAATCTTAACCAGTAAGAGATAGGTGAGTGATGGTATCAGGTTACAAAGAGTCTATCATCAATACATTTTAATGGTAACAAATGTTACTCCATAAGATAAGTGACACTTGTTGGTAAGTCTTAGACAATGATTTCATACTCCCATCATTCCAATATAAATGTCTATATTTTTTTAATATTTATCTCAAAATAAATATCTAATTTCAAAAATAGATAACTAAATGTATAAAAAAATTATCATTTGCTTAACAAAAAATGTAATAATTATGTATGTCTAATGAGCATTTATTTTGGGATAAAAGAAGTAGTGATTATTGGTGTTTAAAAAAAACTCTAAATTTATGATGCCTTGGGTACTTCTTTTTCAAAATAGTTGGGTTTGTTTATGATGACTAAAAAGTCAAGGGCTTGTAAGTCAATAAACATAAGTTTAGGGTCATTAGAGTAAGAAATGTACATAGAAATAATCGACGGTGAAACAAGGAAACAATACATCCATAACTATAAACACAAATCCATGTGCTCAAGTTTTCATATCATTAATTTATTTAATAGATATTTATTTAATTAATCAACTACTTTAATAAAATAATATGATAATATCTCAGAATTTAAGTGTTAAATATGGAAAAAATACGAAAACGAATGCAGTATGTATATTGTTTAGTTTACATGGTTAATTGTTGTTTCCTAATAAAATGATGTTAAAAGACAAAATTAAAGGAAACCCATTTTTAATATGGAAAAATTGTTCCTCAAGTTTAAGTTATTGTTTTGGTAAGTTTAATTATAAACACAATAGTAATATTGTTTCGCAAGTTTAAGTTATTATTTTGGTAAGTTTAATTATAAAAGAGATCGGTAATTAAAGTAACGGCTACGGCTATAAGATATAAAAAAGTGAAAGTAGATCAAACTTACATGTTGTTTCCCATTGTAATGTTCTTGTTTCCCATTGTAACGATGTAAATCTGTTTTTTTCTAATAAATTGTAACGGTTTCACATCTTTTGTTTTTATATATAAACAAGCAAAAAGTTACATTGTTTATATATTACGAATTGAAATGTTTAGAGTTTGATTAAGATACTAATTGTTATGGGGTTAAAGACTTGTACTTATCTAAACTTTTATATTAATTCAAAAATGAATAGCAATATACGGCGACACCTTTGTTTCATTGTATTTTAATTATTTGATTTTTAAGACAATTATTTATGATTATTGTATTTTTGAAACAAAGTATTTTAGGTAAATTTAATGATTAGAAAAACATATTAACAAAGTTTATGATACTCATAAAATTTTCATAAATTATAATGATCTTTAACAACTTATAAAATTCAATTACCATAAATAAAATTGAAAATACCTTGTTGTTTACCAAATTTATTAGTCTTGGAGGTTCTTTTTGAAAAATATATTCCAAAGTCAATAGGATCTCTCTTTAGTGTAATAAGTATTCATCTTGTGGTGCAAAATTTTGGAATCTTATGGGTATTTTAAAGTATATTCCACTTTAATTTTATTCCCTTTCTTTACTATATCTTTATAATAGTATGTTTTCTAACAAGCTTATGCATATCGATTAATTTCCTAGACGATCATAAATGATCAGAAGTCGTTAGAAATAAACTTTCATGACCATAAGAATTAGTATAAGAAAGATTTAACTGATTTTTCATAAATATTTTGATTAATGTATCTTAATACTCTAAGTGATGTAAATGCTTATGGTCATAAAGAGGGTCCATATAGAAGTATCATTTTGGTCGGTCAAAAGATATATGCTCTTGTTCGGATTTCACCTCATCCTTTGTTAAAATAACATGGTGATGGTCCAAATGTTTCCTTTTGGCTAGATCACTAGATAGGCGACAATTGTCTATGTGAAAGTTACTCAATATTATTTTAGAATGCTCTGAATAAATTGTTGTTTTTAAAAAAAATTCTGATTGTTAAGTATAACACATCAAAATTGATGATGCTACATAAGCGGGAAATTTGTTTGCCATGTAAAATTGTAGAATGTTTTGTTTAAGTGGTTGAAAAATAAAACCTCTACGTTAAATAAAAAATAGCACAAAAATTCATTCTAACTTGTTTTTTTTAAAGAGGTATCCTAGACCACATTGGGCCTAGACTAATCCTCGACAATTTTGGGCCGAAGCCCGCATTCTAACTTGTTCTAATATACTTTACAAAGTTATACTTTACAAG
Source organism: Centaurea solstitialis (assembly GCA_030169165.1). Classification (NCBI taxonomy): domain Eukaryota; kingdom Viridiplantae; phylum Streptophyta; class Magnoliopsida; order Asterales; family Asteraceae; genus Centaurea; species Centaurea solstitialis. The sequence goes on from CM058044.1 coordinate 43,207,195, forward strand.
TTATACTTCAAAGTTATAGCCTTTTCTGATAATAAGTTTGAAAACATAATTAATTTTAATAATGGTAGGCATTTAGAAATAGATTAACTTGTGATGATAGATTATTTACATACAAAACTAATTTCATATGACAACCTTTAAAACATAATTAGTTTTTTTTACATGAATGTATTTTGATGCCATATGTTTTAGATCCGGGATCGCATTGATTTATAGCGACAAAAATTGTATGTAAAATAATTTTTGTCTAATATAAACTGCACTCATATTTATTAATTTTTGCTTGTTAACGGTGATGTTGGGTTGGTACAAAATAAATTGATACACGTTTGTTTAACGAATGATATATATTTGAAGTTAGTACAAATTGTATCCATTTGGTACACGTTTAAATTGCATGTTGCAACTTTTGGTCCACTTTTTAAAACTCTATGGTGTTAATTCATACATGTCTATGTCCCGTGTGTTGAAATAATAACATTTTAGCCTTCCTATCCCCTTTTTTTAGTAATTTTCCATAAAAGAACATATCCGTAGATTCTTATCTAGCCTCATTTATTTCCTCAACCGTAATTGTTAAAGTTGATCTCAAAGTGATAACAATGTACTGGCTTAGGGGCATGCCATCATTACGAAACGACACCATTGGTTTTTTTAGGCCATCATTAGCGGGTCGGTATGGTGGCCGGTACCGCCGGTACCGACGGTGCACACCGTCGTGAATGGCCGGTACCGGACCGGCAGTGGTGAGAGCCGGTACCAGTATGCCGATTGAAAACGAGTTTATCCCCCCCCCCCCCAACACCCCATCCCAACGGCTATTTTTTTAAAAAAAATTTTTACTTTTTTTTTCTTTTTTACTAACTATATATACAAACAATAAAATCAATTTTTTTTTACCTCTACACTCTCTTCTACACTCTCTTCTACACTCTACACTCTCAATTTTGTATACTCTTCTATTCTATTTTTTTACTCTTCCATGGATAAACACGGCCCCGGTTCCGGGTCAAGGCGTGGTAACCCGAGACCAAATGTTTCGGTACCGACTACCCAAACGTCTCCAACACCTCCCCCAACGGTTGGCTACCGACCCCAAATGATGAGGCCGATGGGTTTTCCAATGGGTGCCGTTGAGGGATGGGGATACCCGCAAACCCCGGGTGCACATACGTATGATTGGGCTTATGCGCATTTGCTTGCGCAACACATCAACCCATATGGTACGGTACCCCAATCTTCCGGTGAGCAACACGTCAACCCATCGCCACCGGGAGTGTGGGATATACGAGACGATGACATCCATCTCGACGACGAGATATAGACGACAATGTACCCGAAACCCAACCGATGCCGTCACCGCCGCCGCCGCCGCAAGAACCATCACAAACCAAACGTAAATACAAACGCAAGGGTAAGGCTCCGGCTACGGACACGAGTGAGAATCCAACCACGGGTAAAGCGGCGTGTAAACCGTGGTCGTTGGAAGAGGAGATAGCTTTGGCAAGAGCATGGGTCACAATTTCGGAGGACTCAACCATAGGTAACTATCGAAATAAAGGTATATAAAAAACCTAATAATGTTGTTTTAATTTTTTTTCTAATGTGTTTTTAATTTTTTCGTTTTGGATAGTAGAAAACTTTTGGGGGGCGATTAAAGCGGACTTCGACAAACGCATGCATTACGACTTCAACGTCCGCTCCGGAGACGCCATTCCGACCAAGGCGAAAATGCTCTTATCTACCGTCGCCAAGTTCGCATGTATTTACAATAATCCATCGAACATGCGACGAAGTGGCGAAACCGACATTGACATTCTTAATCGAGCTAAGGACCGATTCCACTCCGAGTACCACAAGGCTTTCACACACGAACACGCTTGGAGACAAGTCAAAGACAGTCCGAAGTTCAATGCGGTTAAAATGCAAGACCCAAAAAACATCCGTGCACCCACATATAAACGGTCAAAGACGTCCGAAACCCCAACCGATTCCCCCGGCGAATCCGACGCTCGACTCACCATGTGAACTTCGGCAATGACGACCTCCCCTCCCCAACCGAGCGGCCACGACCGATGGGTCGAAACGCCGCGAGACGTGCGGGGTCTTCCACTACGTCCGCGTCAACCGAGAGCGTGTCGAACATAGTGACCTCGTTAGAGTCCATCGCGACCAACATGAGTTTCGATTATGGGATCAATTAACAACCGGCAACGGACTGTAGACTATAAAAACGTTCATGGCACCGCACGACCATCTCACGGGTATACAATTGCAAATCATGTTGGAGGAGAAGGAAATCATAGTCGAAAGATATGGGTGGCAAAAATATTGGTGATGTAATTTTATTTTTATTTTAATTTTATTTTAATGTATTTTAAATTTTAATTTTAATTTTAGTTATTTTAATTTTAATGTATTTTAAATTTGAATTTTAGTTATTTAATTTTGAGTAAATTATTTTAATATATTTTAGAAATAAAAAAATAAAATGAGGGTATGAGTGGTATGGTTAAGGATGAAAGGTATGGAATTGGTAGGGTAGTGGTAAAGCTGATGTGGCAGCTGATATGACAGCAGAAATGAGAGGTATGGGTGGTATGGTTAAGGATGGCCTTATATGCGGGGATGAACTCCAGTTTGTAATTCACTGTTACTTATTTCCTGTGAAATTTTTATCTGTCATATAAACGATGATTAGATAATCTTAACCTCATAGCTCACATATGGACAGACTTGAAATGATAAATGTTTGTGCACATTGCCTATTTGCATATTGACGCAACAAAGTTGAGCATCGACAATCCATAAACTTAGGTTGAGGATAAAGCAAGTGCACCTTCGATGACTGATTGACCACTTTTTTTTTTTGTAAACATATGTTGGGGAATCGATTTTGTTATGTTGTTGACAATGAGTATGTTTTTAGCCATTATGATTTTTGCGTTGTTAGAACATCTCCTGCTTCTACCGTAAAATATAGTTTTAAAGACTATTTTGCTACAAAAGTTATTCTAACATAGATAAAATAAGATATAAAAACTACAAATCTTTGAATTTGAAGAAATACCTAAAGCGTAAATAAATACTATTTTAATTGCTTCCACCACTTAGGTTAAATATATTATTAATTTTCATTTAAAGGTATATTGGAATAATGAATTTGTATAATATTTTAATAATGTAAATAAGATCGATTTTTAAGATGTTAAAAATTTTGATCATCTATTTAAAAAATTATAGATTGTCTCTTAGAGACTCTTTTAGCCTTTTGAATAAAATTTACATAGAAAACTAGGACATAGAAATGATGGAAATTGAAAATAAAAGAAAATTATATATGACTAAAATATGCACAATGTAACCTATATGCATAACCCATGTTAAGAATACAAATTAAATTGAAAAATAATTAAAATAAATATACTTTTCTTATCAACATCAAACTTTAATCTTTTTAAATTTAAAACTTTTTTTATTTCAACATATATTTTACATAATCATTGATATGAAATAGACTTTAGAGTTTCTGTTTTAATATAGATGCTAAATATATATGATTAAAAAAATAACAAAATTAATAAACTTTAGATGATTTCCATCTATTTAAAAAGTCTTAATTAGGTAGCAAGACCACGGGCAACTTGTTTGAGGTCATAGTACACGGGGATAACTAGAAAGTTCTATAATTATTGTTTCCTCATTTACATAATCTACCCTCAACTTTCTAAAAAATTACACAAAGATCCTTCAACCCCTTGGAAACCCCACATCATTTTCTTCTTTGTAGAAATGTCTACCCATCTATTGATTCATTTTTCAGGTTACACGGTTTAATTGGTGTGGTTTACAAAAAATTATACAAAACTATATTTACAATAAAAAAATGTTAATTTTAATTTTAAAACAATTTTTCAATATCAAAAAATGGGTACCCTATTAACCATGTGATCAATAAGAGAGTCTCAAAGTCTATAAACCTAAAAGGAAAATTTTCAATTTATAGTTTTAGATAATATTTTTCCAATATATGTATTAAATACTGATGTGGGTATTGACACGGAGAAACCAGACCTATTGTTCTCATAGGGCCATAACCCAACTAACAAAGCGTGTTGTGCCTTGAAAAGAGGAGCACGTTCTAGGCATACCCAAAGTAGCCTACACTTTTGAGTTCGCTTTTATGGTTGGCGCATTATCTTTTCAGGTTTGTTTGAGTTCGTTATCTTATTTATACGTCTGGTGAAGTAATTTGGATGGTCACATGTTGATAAATATAAAGTTAATTTTGATTTCATTTCCGGGTTCCCTCTAGATCCGAATTTTGAGCCTAAATCCAAATACTCGTTGCATCTACAAAACCTAAAATGGTTTGTTTCCAAGTATTTTATAATTGATGAGATAAATTTCTGTTTTAGGTTTCATATAATGCATCAACGCAAAAATTATCAAGCATATCCATTATACATTACATAAAGTAATATTTCTATTAATGGAGTAGAAGTCCCATGATAATTAAGAAAGGGGTTCTTCATGCATTAGTTTGGTATCAAATTAGTTAAAAATTATTTTTGTCACTTATAATCTAATATAATTATAGAAGATGCATGATTATCACACATGTTAGTAAACGGAAGACGGATTGGATAATTGATTATAATATACGTGACAACAAGTATTCAAGTCAATGAATCACATGGAGTTGATTCATGAATACTTTTTTTGTTGTTTGTCTTTTAGCTTTACAAATAATTGAAATTAATTTAGATATATCATATGATTATCTGATTATTCAACCCATCGAATTTTTAAAATTTTTGTAGGTTTATTCGTTATTGATAAATATAATGTCAATTAACTCATTTCTATATAAACGGGAGACCTAGTAACTTGTGAATTAACTCACTATGTGTACATTTATTAATCACCATAATTTATTACAAATTTTTAATAACCTAAGTTTAATAACAATATAACTACATTTAACCATTTAAAAAAACATCAATGGTTTACTTTAAAAACAACAAATAATGACTAACAAAAATAAACTAAATAATATATACGATAAACTATGTTTTTTGTGTACATACTTAATAAAAATTGTTCATTCACATACTTTTAAAATCACGATTTTTATTTTTGTGGTTTATAATTTATATTAAATTCATTCATGTGGTTTACAATTTTTCTTGTCCCTCAAACTTAACGTTAAACAATTAATGGAATTAAGTCTCAAAAATGAAAACAAATGGCCAATAACAAGGATTAAATTCGTAATTTCAAGAGTAAAGGGATTGAATATGGAATTTTTAGTAAACCATAGGGATTATAATCATAATTTACTCTAATTTATAAGAATTACAATAATTGTGAAAATATTTGGTTTGAATTTTCTTCCAAAAACTTTGGATACGTTATCGGTTACCTTTCCTTGTATAAAAGTATTTCTCCAACGTTCTATTCAAAGTAATTGTTTTCAATAATCAAATGCCTCACGAATATTTTATATTTAGTTTAATAACTAAATTATTATATTATTAATTTTTATTTTATTATTTTAATGTTTCAATAACCGATTATTGATCTCATATTAACAATGTGTATTATTTCAATCATTAAAACAAAATAAAGTATTTTCTTATATTTAAACTATTACAAAATTGAAATAAGACTTAACATTTAATATTCATTTTTTTCGTGCGTTTTAAAATTAATAAGACATGTTCAATTTGTTCATGTAAATTATAGGAAATTTTTATGAAAAATCAATAAGCTTTTTTATTTTTAAATCATTAAGTATCAACAAAATTTGAAACACATAAATATTTAAAACCAATTAACCACGTTATTATGATCTATAAACTGATAATACTGTAAAATTATAGGAAAAATCAAAAAAGCTCAATAAAGAACACATAATTTTCTTTTACCATCAAGACAATACAATGAATACTGATGATTGAATGTATTTATACGAACTTTGGATTGTTAAATAAGTAAAAATCCTTCCCTATAAAAATATTTGTCTAACTATTTGTTTCCCACATATATCACATATGATAAGAATTAAGAGAACAACACGTTCTACTTGAAAAGTAACATTTAGTTCTTATTAGGTTATCTTTTTTTGAAGATCCTATCACATACCTCCATAAAAGATAATTAAAAAAATTGATAAAAAGGTGTGTCGACTAAAATAAATATTTTATTTATGTGATCTTTTCACTTCGGTTTTAACTATATTTCATAAGGCTTTCACTAATTTAATTTAAAAAGTATTTTTCATTTAAAATATTTGGTTACATACAATCTCATCCATTAAATCATTTTGTAAGAATTAGCCATCACCGACTTTTCTTGGCGGCGTGGGGGTTAGCGATGAAGGCATGGCATGTGCACCTTGTATCTAATAATATGTTATATATTTTTCTTCTAATTCTAATAGGTTAATGATAGATTATATTGTATAAATTCCTTTCCTAAATTAAAGTTTTGTATGTTGAAAATAGTATAAGAAGTAAAATGGTTCACTTTTGTATGTGTATGGGTATATATATATATATATATATATATTATATGTAAATTAATTTTATAAGTATTACTTTTAGTTTAAAACATAACCGTTTCTGTATGTTTATAACTATTGAAGTGTTTGTAGTTAATTAGGTTTAAATTAATAAATTAACGCATAATAAGTTCAACTTATGATTAAAGATATTTAAACAAAATATTAACATGAAAAATAAGATTAGTTTTGGTTGTTATCAAGGGTCGGTCTAATGGTTTTGTACTTTTGTATGTGGGGTGGAGCGTAAAAAAATTACCTATTCCACGAAACGGATAAAAGATGTATTTAAGAGGTATGGAACCTAGTAGGGATCTCGTGCAAATTTATAGATGGATGGTGCATTTCTTGGGATATAGTAGTTCCAAGGCAAAAACACAATTGCACAAATAATCAAATATGAACAAATCACTACAACAAATTAGAGAGATTGACCGTAACAAGTAAAATATGACTACTTAACAATAATCAAACCATAAATGATGTAAATGGAATATCATGCATAAAATATTAAGACGCAAATATATATAGTTATCGACTAAAAATGAGATATCAATTATCAACATTTAACCAAATAAGCAAGTCACTTAAATGGCTGAAATAGGTTTAAGGAAAGGAATAAACAAATTAGATGAGTAAATAAGAAAACACATTGGTTCAAGTTTGAAAGAAACTAATTGTGATTTAAGAAATGTGAGTGAGACTCAAGACTGGGAATTTAAAGACCAACCAACGGGAGAGGCTTGAGATATGGTTGTCAAGAGTAATGGTGGGCTTGGCATTACTATGAGTAGTAAGTGAAGGGCAAAAGACCAATTACAAGGGCCACTCTTGGTTGCTATAAACCTCAAAAAGCCATCACAATTCTAAGTAACAAATGTTTGTGTATTACTTTCTACTATAGATCATCATCGTAGACCAACTAGTTATGCCACTACACAGAAATACACATAATAAATATATGCTCATATATATAATTGCATGCATCATGCATCCATGTAAAATAACAATGACTACTAGACCTATGTTCATTGTAAAATAATAACACACATGTCACTTTATTTCAATGAAAAATAAAATCCAACCCACCACAGGTCTTTAACCCCGGTTTCTTACATGGTCCTTAAAGTAATTAGTCTCGGTCTCAAAACCGGTCTTACTCCAAAAACATGTAATAGAAGGTTGCAATATATCCCCATTGGACTTGAGTTTTTTGTTGTTGTTAAATACAAGCGGGGGTTCATGTGAGAGCTACATATAAACAAAAAACTAACTTTACAATATAAAGTATAAACTCAATGATACATATACATTTACAGAGAAAAGTTCAAACGGGAAACATATCAATTTAAGAGAACATGAGAAACAATCTCAGCCACTCATCCGGTCAATAAAGACGGCTTTGACCTATCCCCCACTAATAATCTCTACCCTCCCATTAATCGCTTCAATCCTTCGTGATCATGTCCACCGTAACCAAATGTGAGTGGCCGAGATTGCTCCTCATATTCTCTTAAATTGATATATTTCTCACATGAACCTTCCTCTACATTTACCAAAGGAGTGTTAGCCTAGTGGTAAGGCTTGGGCACTACATAGTGGTGAACCCGAGTTCGAGCCCGGAGGAACACATTCTGGAGGTACGGGGGCTCGACCCCGGGCTGCATGCTTTAGCAGTCGGGCTTTGGCCCAAAATTGCCGAGGATTAGTCTGGGCCCAATGTGTCTAGGATACCTCTTCCAAAAAAAAAAAAAAAAAAAAAAAAAAAAAACCTTCCTCTACATTTACACAATCTATATATATATATATTAAAAGAAGGTTTTTGCTGATGTCATCAAAATGAAATTGAGTGATTTCATTGGTCAATTAAACAGATCCTATCAAATGATGATGTCATAATCTATTTCCATTTTTTTTCCAAAATTTACATACCTAAAATTTCTCATTAATTTATTAGTTTCCCTTTTATAATTTACATTTTGTATCCTTATAATTATTTGATTAAATTATTTATTACCCCTTAGTTTTTCAATTTTCAATTTACATTCTTATCATATTAAGGTAAATAATGTATATAAATTAAAACCATTTAAGTTTTTTGTTTTTCTTTTTTATAAATTACACTCTTATAATCGTCTCGACGATACCTTCAAAAATGAGTATAATATTGAATATATTTTTTAATTATTTATATTAGTAAATATTAAGAATATATATAAATTAAGTTGTTTACATTTTATTACAATTCTATCGTTGATATTCTTGAAATTTAAATATTTCTATTTTTAATATAAATTTTTTTTATAGATTATTTATAAATAATAAAGTTTATTTTATTTAAAACGCTATTGTTGATGTTCTTGAAATTTAAAGATTCCATCCTTTTAATCTTACTAATTCTATAGATCATTTATAAATAATAATTTTTTTTTAAATCCTACAAATCAAAAACACTATATAATTTATTTCATAATCCCTCCCGTTTTAGAATCATTCATGAAATCCAAATCTTTCAACAAAAGAATTTCAAATATTTTAACAACTATTAGATGACTAAAATATTTAATAATAAAGTAAGAGTAATTTTTTTTCATATAAATCGTTGATTAATTAGAATTATTTTAATAAATAATAATTCCATACTTACTCAATTTTAAAGAAAGCTTTGAATAAAAAAATGAAAGAAAAGTAATTTAAATGTTATATATATAATTTCCTAAATGGTTATTATTAAACTAAATCATTAATGTTTCTTTTATCAATTAACTAAGTCATATTTATATTGTTAATTGGATATTACGTTTGGTTTTGTGGTAAATTATTTGTGAACTTTATAATGCAAATGTTAATTCTTATTAGAAACTAAAACAATATGTTTAAATCGTCCGTGTATTACACGGGCATTAACTAGTTTTTATCAAAACATACATACCATCAATAACTACATTCTTCAATTAATATCCAACATTAAATTACATACTATATTCTAGACCTTATTTATTGGGCCAAGTTGACAAACAAAAGCCCATTACAAAAAAGCCCAAATCTCACACGTACCACAAGAACGGTTCCCACACGTGCGAACACCAATCCACCTCTCAAACCCCAAATTCGCCACCATTAACATTTTCTCTCCCACTCTCGCTCTTCTGCAGCTCCCTTCTTCTAGAGAGAGAAAGACGAAGATCGCCATTTTTATCTTCTTCGATTCTCCTTCATAACTTATTGATATCAATTCGTTATGTATCGCGCAGCTTCTTCCAGAATCAGAACCCTAAAGGTCAGTAATTAATCAACCTATTAATCCATCGATTTGAACAAAAACGAGCTGATATTTGAAGCGATCGTATGACCTAATTGATTCGAATCTATGTGTTTGTTTTGATTTTCGATTTTTCAAGCATGTTGTTAGCTGTATGTTAGGGTTCGTCGATCTGAAGTCACCTGTGTGACCTTATTTTGTGTAGTTTGACTATTTTTGTGTTTGTATTCATAGTAAATTAGGGAAAACGTTAGGATGAAACGAGAGAAACAGAGAAAGATGAAACCTTATTGAGCTAAAGTTTCACATGTATATGAAGCAATTAAAAGGTAAATCTAACACTGAGATTTGTGAAATATGAGAAAATATGTGTGTGTTGTTTTGAAGGATGAAGCTCTTTTTTTTTTAAATCAAATGCTGAGATTTGTGAAATGTGAGAAATTAAGCTTATTTTGTGTTAAAGACTGTTTTTTATTTGGGAAGACTTGTTTGGTTAGTGAGGAGACTTTTGGTAGAATGTTTGAAGTGTAAAATACAATATTGTTTTAGTCATATGTGCCGCAGTCCATAGGGGAATGACATATGCGATGCAATGTTAGTGAGGTAGCTGAATGTATATAATATCATAATATGTTGTATGCTTGTTGAGTAGTGGTGGCTTTGTGAATGATGGTAGAGATGAGTTTGTCATCAGTTCATCGCTTGCCATACCATACCTAGCAAAAAATTCAAACTTGTTATAGGATATTTGTGAAAATAGCTTTCTATTTGTTCGTTTGTTGCAATTGAACTATCATAATACAGTCTTTTGTCATGCCAACACACAAAATAACAGGTTATAGCCAAACTTGCAAATCTTTTGTTGAGGGACTTGAAGATCTTGAAATGAAATTGCAAGTGACTGGGAGACCTTTTAAAGAAAAGTATTCGACTTCATTGATACAAAATCGTGTGTGGATGCTTAAAATGATTCTAGAGTATCAGAACAGAAATTGCACATCCTAACTTCTAATAGAAGGAAAAGAAATTTCAATATAGGTGTGTAATTCTCACGTCCATGAGATTGGATAAGAGACTACCTTTTTTGGGTGGGGGTGGGGTTGGGGGGTCAACTATTCGTTCCGTCTTATGGAAAATCAATGATCTCCATTGTAGGATTTCCCTTGAAAATGACAAAATTTTTTATCTCATATATTTAGCCGAAGTTATATATTTAATCATCACAATGGTAACAGGTTATTGATGCTATTGCTAATGGTTCACAATCATGACAAATCTCATGTGATGGGGGACATACAAGAGCATGTTTTACTTGCATTCTTTAATACACCTTTGCCCCTAAGATATGAAGGGCTACTGAATGGTTAATTGGTTATAGTCAATATTAGCATTGAATCTTTATTTTCTGAAATATGTCGTGACCAATTTGTATATAAGTATAGCTTCTGTTATTTTTTAATCTGCTTCCAAGTTACAAGAAAATGTGCTGATTCCAAGATTTGCAATAGGGCCATGTGGGCAACAGGACCCTAGCAAGGTTTGCAAGTTCAAGCGCGGTTGCTGCCAAATCATCTTCAGGGGCCTCTTTAGCTGGTTTACAGGAGGAAGTTCTTCAAGCCTCCCTCCCCTAGACTTTCCACTCAAGGGCATTGAACTTCCATCTTCTTTACCTGATCATGTTGAAACCGGGAAGACCAAGATAACAACTCTCCCAAATGGAGTCAGAATCGCCTCCGAAACTTCAGCGGTAAGGGAGCATTTACTTTATTTATATTTTCAAGGCATGTATTACATGTCATTGCCTAATTAAGTTCAGATGAGTTGGGATGTTTAAGCTGTACTAGCTCTGCCTTTAGGTTTTGCTGATAGGGGAAGACTCCAGACCAACATATTAATTGCTACTGCTTTTATACTGCTTCCAGAGATTGTTAAACTTAAACCAATGATAAATAGATACATAACACTATTCTGATGCATCTCAAGTCTAAATAGGTTTATATTGTACTTAAAAGTAATATGACTAATATCTAATCATTTTTAGCTTTGACAATACTGTTTATTTTTGTACAAGTAGAAGCGTTCATCTTATTTCTGACTTCCATACGAAGCAAACTTAAAGTAGTATATTTGGCACACAACTTTTCTTCTATTACATAGTCATAAATGTTTGCATTATTTGGAACAGAATCCGGCAGCTTCCATTGGGTTGTATGTGAATTCTGGTTCAATGTACGAAACACCAGTGTCGTTTGGGGCCACACACCTTCTAGAGCGTATGGCCTTCAAAAGCACCACTAACCGAAGCCACTTGCGTGTCGTGAGGGAAGTTGAGGCCATTGGCGGCAATGTGACAGCCTCCGCTTCCAGGGAGCAAATGGGTTACACCTATGATGCTCTAAAGACTTATGTTCCTCAAATGGTGGAGCTACTTGTCGATTCTGTAAGGAATCAGGCTTTCTTGGACTGGGAGATCGCTGAGCAGGTGCTTCCATATTTTCCTCTGTTTCTAGTGCCTCTTTTGGGTATCTTGTGGATATTTACTGAAGTTGATATTATATTGTTTTGCAGATCCAGAAAGTGAAAGCTGAGATCAGTGAATATGCCAACAATCCCGAGACCTTGCTGTTGGAGGCAATTCACTCAGCTGGATATTCTGGTGCATTAGCCAATGCGCTTCTCGCCTCAGAAGGCTCACTCAATAGATTGAACAGTACCATATTGGAAGAATTTGTAGCTGTGAGTCTTATACCTTAAATTAAGTTGAATATGTGCATTTTTTTAGTTTTTGCATTTAGGTGTGGATTATTTTCGTATCTAAAGGTGGTTATGTTTGCAAATTGTAGGCAAACTATACTGCTCCTCGGATAGTTCTTGCCGCATCGGGTGTTGAACACGAGGAACTGTTGAAATACGCAGAACCTCTTCTCTCTGATTTACCAGGTGGTGCTCATGTTGAGGAGCCAAAGTCGGTCTATGTCGGAGGTGACCATCGTGTTATGGCTGATACCGGGGTGTGTATTGTTGACTCTCCCTCACAATAATTCCCCTGCTTATTGTTTGTTCATCCAAGATCTGTTTGTTATTTCCTAATGAATTTACCGAATCGCCCTTGGTGAACAGAGAACCAGCTTTGCTCTTGCATTTGAACTCCCTGGTGGCTGGCTTAAGGAGAAGGATGCCATGACTTTGACAGTTCTTCAGGTATCTTGTTTTAACTTTGATTATTGCTTATATTTCTTTATTGGACACAAACGATTCTTTATAGTTACCTGTTTCTGAACTTGTCGGGATTTCAACTGATAACAAGATTTATTTATTTGCAGATGCTAATGGGAGGAGGTGGATCTTTTTCGGCTGGGGGTCCTGGAAAAGGGATGTACTCACGTCTTTGTAAGTTACTAGATGTAGCCAAGCTCTTGATTAGCTACTTTAGTGATTTGAGATATTTGGTTATGCACATGATACAAGCTTTCATTTAAATATGGTTCAGTTGAGAGTTAAAAAGCGAGAGCATCGTTTTTTCTAATATCCTTTGGCACTTTGGCTTTGTGAGTTTGGAGGTTTACTATAGGTCTTCAATTCACAACCTTTCAATTCTGATTACTACTTTCTTGTTTACTGTTCTGTGTATGTAATTTGTTGACACCATGTGTGCTTCAATTTTCTTATTTTTGAGTTCTGACCCTCTTTATTGATTCTGATTATTGTTGTGAGCAGATCTCCGAGTCTTGAATGAGTACCCGGATATCCATTCATTTTCAGCTTTCAACTCAATCTACAATCACACTGCGATTTTCGGAATCCAAGCCACCACTGTAAGTTATCTACAAGGATTTTCAAATATTAATTCTAGTGTTAATCTAACATCATGATCACTTTGCTACAGAGTTCTGAGTTTGCATCAAAAGCCATTGATGTAGCAGCTAAAGAGCTTATTGCGGTTGCCACTGATGGAGCGGTGTGTTTTTTTACATATCCTTTTTCTAATATTTCGATATTTTTATGCTACTTCCCACAAGATTCTGTATTTTGGTTTTGATAGTTGTTATCTGATGATCATTTCTGTTTATCAGTCACCAGGTACAGCTGGACCGTGCCAAACAGTCGACCTAAGTCTGCGATTCTAATGAACTTAGAATCAAGAGTATGTTACTACTACTCATCTTGCAATTGATCGTTAACGACAAAATTAGTAGCGTAAACGATTATGTTTAATGTGCTTATGATTTGTTGCAGATGGTTGCTTCGGAAGATATAGGCAGACAGATATTGACATACGGAGATAGGTAATGCTTTAATGCTCGTTAATCCATCCAAAACTTAGGGCCTGCTTGTTAGCAGCTTAATGGGACTCATAGCTTATTCGGTTAGCTATACATGATCGTTTGGTAGTGGCTTGGTGATATAGCAAGTGGCTTATTCAGTAAGCTTTTAGGAGGGAGCTTATGCAGAAAGCCAAATTTTGTCCAAATCTATCTCTCCCAATCAATTAAAAGACACGCTCAAACCATATATGATAAAACTCTCCATACAAAAGCCTTTCCAATCTAACAGACGATCAATTCACACAGACAACTTTATTTACACATGACTTAATGGAACACCAACTCAAATAGCCTCTTAGCAGCTAAACTATTAATTAAGTTTAAAAGTTGCATCTTATATCTCTATATTTGAAATATGTTTGTTTACTTGGGCGTTTATGAACAGGAAACCGGTTGAGTTTTTCTTGAAAGCGGTAGATGAAGTGTCGGCCAAAGACATTGCTTCGATTGCAAAAAGCTTATTTCGTCTCCCTCACGATGGCTTCTCATGGAGATAGTACGTTTTTGTTTTTTGGCGTTTACTTATATTATTTGATTTCTTGGAGTTTTACTTATATATTTCGTTTTATGGCAGTTACAAACGTACCAACCTACGACTCGGTTAGCAGCAAATTCCATTAAATTGTAAGGCTGGTTTTATTTGTTATTGTTATTTTTAGATACAAAAGAATAATTAATGGCATTGCAACCCATCATTTTTGAGATCATGTATTTCCCTTGTGTAATTTTTGGTTGGTGTTAAAGTTGGGTGCTTGTGCAATGAGACTATGTTTCACTTTGTAAGTGAACTACAAGAGCATTCTTTTTGGTTGTAATATTGCTACAAAAAGCTGCTTCAATTCAGTTCATCTTTTGGGTTGGTTTGATTAGAGCTATAAAAGATGAGATTACCAACGGCGGGTCATTGTTTTAACGATACACAGTGAGTGTGGGCGAGTATTTATTCGTGTGTATATATAGAGGGTTCCAAATGAGAAGTGTTAGATATATCAGAAGTATAGTAGTGATTCTAGCCTTTCATTCAGTTAACTTTACGTTTTTACTATGAAGCACCGGTTAATTTTTTGGATGGATATGCAAAAGATAGATGGGTAATTTTGTTTCTACCTTTTACAAATATGCCGACTATGAACTCATGTAATTCAAACATAAACTGTATGCTCATATGTGAACCGTTAATAGTTCACATGCGAATTACATGGTTTACATATGAGCACATAGTTTATATGTAATAAGTTAAAATGTAAATTAGTTTACATATGAATCAATTTGCCAGCTATTTGTAAAGTTATGAAATTGTTTCTCTTTTGGCATAGTCCGTAAAATTTGATTAGTTAGATTCCAATCTCGACCCAAAAGAGCTAAAATCACTTTTCAATTTTCATTTATTTAGATTTCATATAGTATAAGATCATGAGAAACTCATTTTTGGTGAAAGACTTTAATTCATTTTAATCAAATATCACCCCAGATGAATTTGACAAAATCACTTAAATTCATACTTAGCACATCAATATGTCATAGAACATTTTTGTGATACTTTAAATCATTTTATCCCAATTATTTCATAAAAGGATTGATTAATCAATTTTTTTTTAAAGATGTTTATCCATTTTTCATCCAAGGTTAATATGTCACATCTGTTGCGGACAATCCTTGGCTTTATAATTAAAGCGAGGTGTTACCTTCATGGTTTAGTTGATAACTGCTATCGATAACATTAGCTTTTCGGACACACAAATTAACACCGAATCACTTATTGAATACAACGTTTTCACCGACTACAAACACGGGTCAACCAATATACACACAAGGGGTTGTCACCCATTTGATTCGATAGGATGCCAAGCAAGGCATCCGTTTAACGAAGTTTTCGCTTCAATCTTCACCTCTAACAGCAGGTGTCTCCGTTAGTTTCAAACTTACGGAGCTGACGTCACACTGGAAACTTTCAGCGAAGCAAAGAGGCAAGACAGTTTCGCTATCATCGGCCTGCTTCTTGGAATGAGCGCCAATTGTGACGATGATGGGGTGTGGTACCCTTCCAAATCCGCTTTCGTTATCAGCACAGCGTCCCCTGAAGATGACCGACTACTGCTTGACGCTGCTAATCGCCACTGCTTGTATTCTTGAACTGCCTGCAAAACATACATACAAATACATTTCACCAACAACAAAACCAACTTCATACAACACCAAATATGTTTAAATTCCTAATAAACCGATTGCAACACTAGAAACGTCTTAACCCACAATTGTTTAATACTATAACCCTAAGGGCATGTTTGACAGTTGCTGAATGGTTTGGTGCTAGATGATTAAGTAGTCAGAATAACTAAGGTGCTGATCAAGGTACAAAAATCGTTCATATAAGAGGGAGACTTTTTTTAATGGAATTGTAAAGAGAGTAAACAAACAACCCCTTAATGGAAACTCATAACTTATTGTGTCAGTTATACATGACTGTTTGGTAGTGGCTTATTTATTAAGCTTTTAGTTGCAAGATCTTTCAAATGTTGCAAGCCTTGCAAATCTTTGCAAGGAATATATCCTATTTGGCAATGTCACATTACTTGCAAGGGGTATTTGCAAGCTTGATGTGGATGGTTTTATAAATAAATTATGTTTGATAAAAACTATCTTATAGATATGTAAAATGATCAAAAAGGGTATCTTGGGATATAATAGTTAATATTGATAAGGGTATAATTGGAGAAAGCTATAAAAAGCTCGTGAAACGCTGCTCCAACAAGTGTTTTAATAAGCTAGCTTAAGTGGAGCTTTATGCAGAAAACCAAAACACGTTGCTTCTATCTATGAAAATACCCCCCAACAAAAACCTTTTATATAGACGGATTAATCCACACAGACAACTTTATCTATATAGAACTTAATGGAAAACCATCAAACAGCCACTAAAAGAGTCTAGTGCTACAACTTTTCAATTTTTGTTGAGGTTGGGATTCGGGGGCTAACCTTCCACTGAGACGGTGCCAAGAGCACTCTCGGTCGCCTAGATCGAACATATTCCAATGCAGAAGCAGGAGTCATGTGCTTGTATTCAACCTGCAAAAAGGTTAGGGGCAACTCATCCATACAAATTCACAAGTGAACATGCCATTGTTCTAACACATTTTTCGAAAGCTACAATGTCCTATTGTACAAACTGTTGTATATATAACGAACGAGGGCTACCAAATAACAAAGCACGATCGTGGTACTCCTTCCTCTCCCGGCTTTGCAGTGCACGTAAGTAGTCCTACCATGGCTTGCATTCTCTGTAACCAAAACCAGATACGTAAGTTTAAAGAGAATCTTTATAGAGTAGTGTTGCTAAGCGACACGATCTACTCACTGTGAATGAAATTTACAGCTCGATCAATGTCCACAAACGAAGGAGCAAATAGGTAATCTCTGGTGGGAATAACGAGATGGTCTATGCCATGAGCCTAAAACATAAGACAAAAGCCGAGATAAATAATTATAAAAAGATGAAGAAAAGAGTTAGAAACTTCAATAACCAACATTTATTTGACAGATGACACTGATTTATCTTTTTATAATTATTTTTAGAACAGTACTGTGTCAGTACACAGTACTGTACTTACAGGATTAGATTCTAATCCCACAATTTTGAGTTTTTGACTATAAACATCTAGAATTAGACAAAATACAGTAGATAGGACAAGACGGGACAAAATACAACTACTTACACGATATAAGGACGTGGGAACCAGAGTTTCATAAGGCTCATTCAAAGTGATGACACCACCAACATCGAGCTGCTTTAGTCGAGGGACATCCTTCGGAAATGGAACCGCACCCAGCAGAAGAAACTGGTCAAAACACCAAAAATATTTTTAGAACAAACCAACATATTTCACCATTCATAAGTAACAAAAACAACTCCTTATTACTATAACTTATGCTAAAAAATGAGTTTTAAAGAGTTTTTGTCAAATGCTTTATAATCTATCTATAAGTAACCAGCATGCCACGTGTCATCCTCTAGCGAGCCGGTCTCAGTATTTTCCCGCCTAAACATGCATCTAGACGCAACTTAATTATCAGTTCAATTAGCACACACTGTCCTAGGCTATGCCTAGACTAATCCCAACACCCGATAAACTCAGAAGCCACAATTATTGCATACACCTGGAATTGAACCCGAACAAATGAAATACTCTAAAATAAAAATCATCCCACATAGATAGAAAATAAGATTTGCCTCAAATTATGAGCTATTATATTAATAATTTCCACCAAGGTTTTAAGTTGAAATTTAAAGTTAATTAGTCAAAATTACCCAAACTAATTGCTCTAAATGACTAAATTACAAGTTTCCCCAATAGGACCAACTGTTAGAAGGTCAACCACTCTTTCCACTTCACCAATAGCTTACACAAACTGGATAAACTTCATCCAATACTCCATATCCAACCATCCAATTTCATCAATCAATCAATCGATTCCTTTTTTACTTTAAATCCAAATTAACACAAAACACTTACTGATATCTCAAAATCAATCAGATTAATAAGTAACAAAATACATATACCTGATCAACCTGATCCCACCATCTGAACTCCGATTGAATCTTGTTCCTAAAAACATTATACAAAAGCGTCGGGTAGAACAGGATCCGAGCTCCGGCTCCGACCAACGCCCTCTTCGCATCCACGGCCACAATCTGCCGCCTGAAATTATACTCCATAGCTTTCACTACATCCGGAAGAAGAAGAAGAAATAGAATCATCCAGATCCTCGATCTTCATGTCACCGATCGCAACCAAACTTCGAACAAATTCAAAACCCTAACTCCTCCAGTACCGATCAATTTGGATTCGAGCAAAACCCTAGACGTAATTGCGGTGGTTCAGAAGACGAATTGGAGGCAAGTATGGGACATATTAGGGTTGAGATTGATGATGAAAGAGTGATCTGAGGTGTGAAATTGGAAAGGGGATATACTAAATTAGGGATTATAGGATTGATTCAAAGTGAAAAACAGATGGAATTTGGTGTTTGGAATATTTGATTGAAGAATCTGGGTGTAGAGATTAGGGGAAAAGGGGGGAATTTGATGGAATTTGGGGTTTGGAGGTATGAATTGAAGAATATGGAAGGAAAAGGAGGGTGCGTGTGGGGTTAAATTACCAAATTACCCCAATTATTCATGGGTACATATGATGTGACCTTGACGTAATCTAACCAATAGTTTCAAAATTCTAGATAACTTTTGTCATAATTGAATTAACTGTATTAACCAGGATCAACAATTTTCAAGGCAATTGCTAAATACACCCGACTTTTTACCAAATGCACCCAAAAAGTGAATGCGTCATACACACACATGTCAACGTCAAATGCTACTTTTTCAATCCTCGATACACTTTTTGGGTCAATATAGCAACCCCCATTTTCAAACATCTATGTAGCTTTTGACTTTTATTACCTATAGAGGGGTATCACTAACAACTATTTATGCTCTGGGTTTACGTTGGGTTTGGCAAATTAGCTGGTAGTTGATAAGTTGGCTTATTAATAAAGTATGTTTCATAAAAACGAGCTTATAAGTATGTAAAATGATCAGAAATTGTATTTTGAGGTATATAATAGTGGATGTTGATAAGGGTATAATTGGAAAAAATAATATAATGCTCGTGAAATGCTACTCCAATTAGCGTTTTAATATAATAGTTTATAGTGCATCTAAATATGTACTAGCTTATAAGGTAGGTTATTTTTACCAAACACCCTTAGTTGAACTTAATTATGATCTGGCTGTTAAGCAAATAATATGTTTTGTGGGAAGTTTTATGCAGGAAATGATTCTTAGAACTCAAAAATGTTGCTCAAAATCATCACATTTTGAAAATGGTTACAAAAATATTGAACTTTATTAGTATTATCCTGAGTTTTTGATAATTATATATTATATAATCTATACAAAAGGCAGGCGCACCGGCTCCCGACCCGCCGGTGCGACCCGCCCAAACCCAAGATCCAAATTATATTTAATTTTAATTTTACATGTTAGCCCCTTCAACTTATAATATTCATTCACTTTATACCTTTTACCCTTTAATATTTCATTTTACGTTTTACTCATACATCGTATGTTGGCTAAAATTATGTTAAAAAATACGTTTTAATTTTAACAAATTACGCTATTATAATCGTATCGTCGACACGATCGATTTGAGCCTAATATTGAATATTTTTTGATGTAATCATTTTATTAATATATATATATATATTACGATTATAAAAAACCATATAATTCTATATCCATTTTTAAATTTACATATTAGCCTCTTAAACTTATAATATTTAAACCCCAATGGGGCAGCCTACCGGTTAAGGCTTGGTGTTGGGGAAAAACCCACCCAAGTTCGAATCCGGGGGTGAGCAACCAGGGGCCACTGAGTATTAATCCCAGGGGAGCATGCTTTAGCTCTCGGTAAAAATTACCAAGGATGTAGTCTGGGCAAACCCAGGTGAACCTTATCTAAAAAACTTATAATATTTATTCACTTTATACCTTTTACTTTTTAATATTTCATTTTATGTTTTACTCATATATCGTATATTAGCTAAAATTAGTTAAAAAAATATGTTTTAATTTTAACAAATTACGCCATTATAATTGTATCGTTGAGGAGATTGAAATGAGCCTAATATTAAATATTTTTTGATGTAATTATATTATTATATATTATATATACGTTCCAACCGACCTACATCTTATATCAATTTTCAAATTTACATATTAGCCCCCTAAACTTATAATATTTATTCACTTTATACCTTTTAATTTTCAATATTTCATTTTATGTTTTACTCATATATCATATATTTGCTAAAATATGTTAAAAAAATACATTTTTTGATTTTAACAAATTATGCCATTATAATGGTATCGTCGATACGATCGAAATGAACCTAATATTAAATACTTTTTGATGTAATTATTTTATTATATACTATATATGGTACGATTATATGAAGTCAAAACATTGTTCATGAACAACAGCTACCGACATTTGAAGAAATTACATTTTACCCCCTTAAACTTATAATATTTATTCATTTTATACTTTTAGTTTTCTATATTTTATTTTGTGTTTTAGTCATATATCGTATATTGGCTTAAATATGTTAAAGTGTTGGTACCTATTGTTCATGAACAGTCTTTTAGCTTCCTGGTAAGTGTTAGTATTATTAAAATCTTTTAAAATTTATTTTTTTAATTTTTTTGATTTCTTAAATCTTTTATTTATTTTATTAAACCTTTCATATGACAACATTCGATCAAATCTACCACAGTTTATAACACGATGTGAATCTCGGGCTCTTAATAGGTAACTTTCTCTAAAATTTTAACATAAAATTCATGTTACTGCTTACGATCAAATCTACCACAGTTTATAACTCGGTGCGAAGCTGGGCTCTTAATAGGTAATTCCCTCTAAAATATTGTTCACAACATCGGACCTTTACAATATTAACAAAACCCCCCGCAGCAAAGCGCGGGTAAACCCCCTCGTTAATATCTAAATGTGCAAGATATTAGTTGTTTCGATGTAAATATAAATTTTGAACAAACGCACATAATGAGAAAATAAGAAATCTTGTAAACCAAAGGTAATACCATTTGTAGTAAGATAAAATTTGAATCCTACCAGAAAATTGCAATTTCTAGAAAAATACAAATTATTGATATTTTGAGACAAAGTAAAGGATCGTTTATCAAATGCTTACCGAGTAAATGTTTGTCACTAAGAGTTATACCCTCGTTATTACTCAATACAACTAGTTTTGCTTAGTATTTAAAAAAAAATGAAATACTATGACAGACGAACTTTCAAAATAAAATGTGTAGTTTTGAATAACAAAAAAAATGTTAAAATTTAGTAACAAGTAAAATAAAACATTAAAAAAAAGTGGTCTTCTACGTGCATTCTACACAAATGTCGCTTTCCTTTGCCCTTTTATTTCTTATCCTTTGATCACGCCTTTTGACTTATCCAACCAAAATAAATAAAGTATTAATTATTTTTTTATATTTAAATAAATAGTTTATTAACAAGAATTAAAACCCTTTTTCTTATTACTAAAAGACGAAAAAATACACGAATTTAAGATTATCTTGTTAAATATGCATAACGTTAGAAAATGATCAAATGTATGCTATTAAAGAAAATCAATTTTCTCTTGAAAAATGTCAATTTTCTCTAGAAAAAATGTCGTCTTCATACTTGGAAATTCATGTCGACCATAATGCAAAAATCGTTTCGAAAGAATGCATTAAAGTCCCTTCGTGAATAATGCCGTCGAAAATGTGTGAGTACATAATTAGATGTTAAATTAAAGGGGTGTTTACTTCGCATAATGTTTTTGAATGAAATGAAATATGATAAAAGAATTTGATCTTGATTGAATTAGATTATTAGAGATGGAATATTGTCCTGTTTGACCATTTGTTTGATTGACAGATATTGAAATAAAATATGTTAAAAGAATTAGAAATTATTTGTTTGGTTCACATGATGTAACTTTGGAATTGAAATGAAATATTACTAAATGACCAAAATACCCTTTTTTGAAAAATTTGAAACCAAAATCCAACTATTGTGGTTCGGATTGGTGGTGGTAAGTGGTGGTTCAGAATGGTGTTTCGGATCGGTTGGGTCGGCGATCGCTGGTGGTTCCGATAGGTGGTGGTCGACGTTGGTTTAGACGAGTGGTGGTCGATGGTGACTCATCATGGTGGTGGTCGGCGGTGGTTTAGACTGGCGGTAGTCTGCAATGGTTTAGAACGATGGTTGGCAATTCAGATCAATGATGGTTTGTGAAGATTTATACGGCGAACCAAGTAGGGAAGATGAGAATAGTTTTATCTTTTTGAGAATATGTGATGGAATGAAGTTGAATTTCTTCTCAATTGTGATAGAATGACCAAATCCATGAATATTGAAATGTGTAAAATTCAATTATTTTTCATAGGTAAACCAAACGTTTGAATGAAATTTAGCCAAATTTTCAATTATTCAATTGATCATTCCAATTTTCTTCAAATTCCATTGGAATACAGGCATTCAGCAAACCAAACGCCTCTAGATGGATGTTTTATTAGGATTTGTTCTTTACCGGTAATGAAAGTGTTGGTCCTCTATTGATGGCCAATAAGATAAATTGTATTGTAGAAGGGGGGTGAATACAATCAACACTGTTTCTTCCACTTAATTCAGTCCACGACTCCTATGGAGCCTTTGTGTGAACTGAAGTAGATTGTTTGTTGAAAATGATCAAGACTTTGTCAAGATCCAAACAATCTTTTTAAGTATTTAGACACACAACCTTTGCTTATGCACAAAGCAAGAATTAGAAGAGATAGAAAGAATTAGAAGATAGAAGATAGAAAGAATAAAGGATTGGGGTATAGAAGATGGACCAAAGGTTCGTGTTTGAAGAACACACTATGTTCATATTTATACCCCATGCATTAAATGCATGCCATCCCCAACTTTACACGTGTCAGGTAAAGATTGGGTTTGGTGTACTATTGTACCATAAAATAATGCCCATGCTTGGTAGGGTCATGGCCTATGGTAAACAGTTGCCTTATGGGTGACAAGTAAAGAGGGAACAGTAAAGAGACATCCCTCTTGTACTTTTGTCAGAAAGGCAAATCAAATCCTTTTTGTGCATATAGGACAAGAAGACAAATATAGTATTCTTAAAGTACAAGTCACTGATCAGGCCTTAGAATCGCTGATCCTTGGGAAGGATCAGGGAGGCACTGTGACTTGTTCTTTATCGAACGTCATGTAAGAGTAGTCAGCTAGCTGTCACTGATTTCTGTTGGGAATCGTGGGATACAAGAACATGCACAGCGGATAACAAAAACCCGATTCCCAATCGAGGATCCAATCCTAAACCATACAGATACAATTAAGGGTGTTTCAGTGGATTACCTTTGTGCGAATAACAGCTCTGAATCGCAAGCAGGGGGTACACCGCTACTGGCACCGGTCGAGAGGGTTGCTAGACCACCACCGAGGATTACCCGAAAAACAAACGCGAACCTTCCTCCTTACTGGATTTAGGCGCCGGTTTTGGGAGAGGGAGAGAGAGAGAGTTTTCTGAGTTTTTCAGTTGTAAAATCATTGATTCATCAAAGCCCCTAAGCCTTTATTTATATTGATGATATCAATTAAATAAGGCAGTGTTTGATTCCAAATCAAATACCTGATAATTATCAAATAGATATTTTCCATAATTATTCTCTTTGATAATTACCTCATTAATTAATCTAACTGATTAATTAACCTATAAATAATTTAACTAATTATTTATTTCTTTTTCTCTCTAAATAATTAATTAACCAATTAATTATTTCCCTTAATCCAAACATTCTCATTTTGGTGTGCAGCAGTGTGACCTACTAGTGTCTTATAACATTGGACACGATAACCCTGTTACTGTCTCGCACATAATCCTAACAGACTCCCACTTGTGCTAGACATGTAACTGAACTGTTATCATTCGCCTAAGGAGGTCCCTAGCCAGACGCTTAGGTTAACCAGGTTATAAGATCTCTTATATTCAGAGATACAATTCACGCTTGAATTTGTACACAGGTTCATTCCTTTTGCACGCGATATTTCTAAAGTGATTTAAGACATGGAGTGGAGGATTCATTTCTTAAAATCAAGTATTTCTTGACTCTGATTTCGATTGCCTGCAGTAACGGATATTACTAAACAACCCCTGTTATTCTATCCGAGCGTGGCCACGCGTTTTCTGCCAATCTTAATCGTCAAGGGGCCCGGAAATATCTCTCTTTTGAAAGAGGTGCAAATCCCTTCTTGACTACTTGCATTTGGATCCACGGCTTCCGCTGCATCTAGTCACGTCCCGTATAGCCACCCAGTTACGGTGCAGCGTTAGTACGTGCTAAGAGTACAGTGGTCCTCGTGTTCCCAAACCAAGTATCTCAGGTCTGAGGACAACCTATCAAGTCAGTGCCTATGACTGAGGCTCCATGAAGCAGACTTGATTACTGGTCACTTCCAATACTCAAACACTCTGATGAGTATCTATAAATACTTAGTCACATCACTTGTGCTTTTACTCTCTACTTTGAATAAATCATCAAGTATTCATAATAGCGTTAAACTCCCTATTGAAATTCCCATTTCAATAAGTGGCTACGGAAATTTGGATTTCATACAAGACTTTGTAGAATCAAGGATACGTTAAATATGCGAAAAATAGTTAATTTAGAACAATCATGAAATTAAAACCTCCATTTATTTCCAACACACTGTGAAATAAAAACTTTACATGATTACATTGTTTCTAAATTAGACTATAGTAATTAATAAACTAAGTACTAGCTACTGGCTTCCAGGTACTGCATCCCAATGGAATTCGCATGTGCCTCATGCTTTGCCCTTGCTAGTGGTTTTGTCAGCGGATCTGCGACATTGTCTTCTGTTGGAATCTTGCATATTCTTATATCTCCTCTTCCAATGATCTCTCGGATGAGGTGATACTTTCTGAGCACGTGTCTCGACTTGTGATGCTCTCTAGGTTCCTTTGCTTGCGCCACGGCTCCTGAGTTATCACAGAATATATCTATCGGTCTCGAGATACTGGCAACCACTCTGAGATCCGATAGAAAATTCCTCAGCCAGACAGCTTCCTTTGCAGCATCACATGCTGCAATGTACTCTGCCTCTGTAGTTGAGTCTGCAATTGTGTCCTGCTTCGAGCTCTTCCACGAGATCGCACCTCCGTTTAGGGTAAAGACGTACCCTGACTGTGACCTGAAGTCATCTCTGTCGGTCTGGAAACTAGCGTCAGAGTATCCTGTGACACTAATTTCATCCTCAGAACCTCCAAAGACCAAGAACATTTCTTTCGTTCTTCTCAGATATTTGAGAATGTTCTTGACAGCCACCCAATGGGGCTCACCTGGATTCTGTTGGTATCTGCTCGTAACACTTACTGAGTAAGCAACATCGGGTCTAGTACATAGCATGGCATACATAATTGATCCAATTGCAGAAGCATATGGGACCGATTTCATCCTGTCCTGATCTTCACTAGAAACAGGACACTGTGTTTTGCTTAACACTATGCCATGTTGCATTGGAATGAATCCTTTCTTGGATTCATCCATCCTGAATCTCTTCAGTACTTTGTCAATGTATGTACTCTGACTAAGTCCGATAAGCCGCTTAGATCTATTTCTGTAGATCTTTATACCTAGTATATAAGCGGCTTCTCCAAGGTCTTTCATCTGGAAACATTTACTTAACCATTCTTTAACACTCTGTAAAGTTGGTACATTGTTTCCTATGAGTAGTATGTCATCTACATACAAGACCAGGAAGGTTACTATGCTCCCACTGAACTTAGTGTAAACACATGGCTCGAACTCACTTTTAGCGAAGCCAAACTCTTTGATTCGCTCATCAAAGTGTAAGTTCCAGCTTCGAGATGCTTGCTTTAATCCATAAATAGATTTCAGCAGTTTACACACCTTATTAGGATTCTTAGGATCTTCAAACCCCTCTGGTTGTTCCATATAGACGTCTTCTGTTAACTTTCCATTCAGAAAGGCTGTCTTGACGTCCATTTGCCAAATCTCGTAGTTAAAGTACGCTGAGATGGCCATTAGAATCCTAATTGACTTTAACATGGCCACTGGTGAAAAGGTTTCATCATAGTCGATACCATGAGTTTGTGTGAATCCTTTTGCGACCAGTCTGGCCTTGAAGGTGTGTACATTTCCATCCATGTCGGTTTTCTTCTTGAAAACCCATTTGCGTCCAACAGCCTTACAGTGTTGTGGCAAATCAGTCAACTCCCAAACTTGGTTGTCATACATGGATTGCATCTCGGCCTTCATGGCTTCCTGCCATTGTTCAGACTCGCTGCCTGATACAGCTTCTCCATAGGATGTTGGTTCATTTAAGTCTCCGCTCTCTTGAGAGACCAAGAACCCAAGATACCTATCTGGTTCTTGTCTTATCCTACTGGATCTGCGAAGGTCCTGTGTTTGCACTTCCTCAATCGGCTCTGATTGAGGTTCAACATTGCTATGTTGAATTTCTGGCTCAACAACTGGTGTAGTGCTTTCTTCGTCTACTATCTG
The DNA here is from genome assembly GCA_030169165.1 of Centaurea solstitialis. Classification (NCBI taxonomy): domain Eukaryota; kingdom Viridiplantae; phylum Streptophyta; class Magnoliopsida; order Asterales; family Asteraceae; genus Centaurea; species Centaurea solstitialis. Next base: position 43,234,518 of record CM058044.1, read on the forward strand.
TAGATCTACATCCTTTCTGGTGTTCTCTAAGCTGAGAAACTTCTCTTCCAGAAATTTTCCATTCCGAGCAACAAACACTTTGTTCTCTTCAGGGTTGTAGAAATAATATCCCACGGTGGTCTTGGGATATCCAACGAAGAAACACTTGTCGGATTTGGGTTTGAGTTTTTCTGAGGTAGGTCGTTTGACGTAAACCTCACAACCCCAAATTTTTAGAAAAGATATGTTGGGTTTCTTACCCTTCCACAACTCGTATGGAGTCTTTTCTACCGATTTTGTTGGCGCTCTGTTCAGTATGTGTGCTGCTGTTTCGAGCGCGTGTCCCCAGAATGATACTGGCAGCGAAGAATGACACATCATCGTTCGTACCATGTCAAGTAAGGTACGATTTCTCCTTTCTGATACACCGTTCATCTGAGGTGTATATGGAGGTGTAAGTTGGGATACAATCCCACACTCCATCAGATGATTGTCAAACTCATCACTGAGATATTCGCCACCACGATCTGACCGTAAGAACTTGATCCTCTTGTCAAGCAGATTCTGTACTTCATTCTGATATTCCTTGAATTTCTCAAAGGTTTCAGATTTATGTCTCATCAAGTAGACATATCCATACCTACTGAAGTCGTCAGTGAAGGTAATGAAGTACCGGTATCCTCCTCTTGCTACATGACTGAAAGGTCCACATACATCTGTGTGGATTATTTCAAGCAAGTCAGTAGCCCTTTCATTCTCACTGTTGAAAGGTTGCTTTGTCATTTTGCCAGATAAACAAGATTCGCAATTATCAAAAGGTTTGTAATCGAAATTGCCAAGAAAACCTCCCTTTAGGAGTAGTTCAACGCGTTTCTTGTTTATATGGCCCAAACGACAATGCCAGAGGTAAGTCTGATCCTCAATATCCTTGGATCGCTTACTTATATGATAGATTTCACTATTGTTGTCTTTAAGATTTACTGTGTATAGACCATCTACGGGTGTAGCTTTAAAATAGAAAATATTATCTTTAAAAACCGAAATCATTTTATAAGAATATTTATAGTAAAAGCCTTGGTCTACCAATAAATCAAAAGACAATACATTCTTAATCATATTTGGAATATAATAACAATTATTCAGTTCCAAAACTAGACCCGAGGGTAAACTAAGACTATAAGATCCCACGGCTTCAGCAATCAACGGAGTGCCTTCGCCCACTCGTAGGTTCGAACGGTCCTTCCTCAGAGTCTTTCTTCTAGTGAATCCCTGTAAATGATTACAAATGTGATTACCACTGCCTGTATCAATTACCCATGATTCATAAGAAGTGATTAAGCAATCTATCATAAAGATACCTGGAGTATCGGGTAAACCGATATCCATCTGGTCGATGTTCATCGAGTGCTCGCAAATATCCTCGCTGCCGCACTCTGGGCAACTCAGATCTCCCAGCTCATCTATTATGTCAGTGTCCATGAGATTCGCAGGTTCGGGTACTGGCTCTAGACTGGCCAGGATATCTGCATGAACTTTATCCACGTCGCTCTTTGGTTCCTTCATGTAGGCACTAGCTGTGTCCTGAACTTCCTTTGTGAGGGAGAACCACATGAGATACACTAACTCTTCCTGAGTCATCTTGTACCCCAGACGTGATAAACATTTAAAAAGCCTTCTCATATCAACAAGATGGTTTTTAACTGACTGACCCTTCTGTAGCTTCAGGGAGAGAATCTCTTGCATGATCAATAGCTTTCCCGTGTGCTTGTAGAGACCTAGCTGGTTCTCCACATCTCTCACAACCTCGTGATATGATTTAACTCTTAAATCTCCCGTGAACTCGGGTGACATAGAGAAAATCAGAATGGACATTACATCCGATTCATCTGTCAAGTATCTAAAATACTCAGCAAATTCCTCTTCAGGGGCATTGCTTTTAGGTCGTGATACGGGTTTGTTGATCACATAAAGCTTATCCTGGGCACATAAAACGTTCCTCAAGTGTAACTTCCAAACTGGAAAGTTATGGCCCGTAAGCTTCCACTTGCCCGTAATAAGGCGAAGTGACTCTTCAGGTGAATAAAACGGAATACTAATTTGAGACATCTACAGAAGAATATAAAATTCCAGTTTTAGTTTATAATTATATAATTCTAATAAATTATTACCCTTAAAATAAATTTATTAGACTAGAATCCATATTTCACATGCGTCGGGAAGCATGTGATCATGTCATACCGACTCATGCGATCTATGGTAGGTAACACTATACCAATCGTATTCCCTATCTGAAAATACGACTTCTAGATCGTCGGGACATCGGATATCAATAATCCGTGCATATTTAGTCCCTCTAGTGCATTTTGGCCTGGTACCACCCAGTGAATAAATAATTACCAAAATAGATTGCACCACCCGGGACCTGGACAAACTCTGGCCGGTACCACCCGGAGATAATTCGCAGAGTTTTATCTCCTTCCAGTTTCGGTTTGAACACGGGCGTTCATAGTGTGAGCACTTACAACGCCCTATGTACCTTACACCGGAAGTGCCCCTAAAGTGGGTTGCACTTACTAATCTATGATTTTTAACAAGGGTCTAAATTGCCAGTTTTCTATTTCCAAAAACTTTGAAAAACTGGATCCAAACACTAACTGTATTTGTATTCTTTTAATTTTTTAAACAATCCGTTCAAAAAAGGGCAATTTATATTTAATAATAATTACGTAAATTAAACAACCACGCAATTTAAATATAAACAGCACAGTCATAGCTTAAACCCTTAAACTAATGTTGTTTTGTGAGCCAACACAAAAACAACGGTCTCAATCCCTAAGTGACAAAAGTCTTCAACTTCTGGCACTCCCACTGGCTCCGAGATCCATGGTCGTCGTCTTGTCTCCGTCTTGATGCAATTAAAGTAATTATTACAAATGGGTTCAAATGGCACGCAGGCCTCCCAACTATTCTAATAAAACTTTAAAATTACAAAAAGGGTTGTAAATGGCTCGCAGGCCTCCCAACTATTCTAAAACGGAAAAATAAAACACAACCACGGGTCCAAAAAAAAGGGTTCAGCTATGACTTATCATATAATTAAATAAGTTAAAACACATCTGAATTTTAATTTAATAATTATAACACTAATTAATTAAAACAATTAATTAAAACTTATCCTGAATCGTTTTAACCTTTATCTGGTAAAACGATCCTTTATTCGAAAAATTATCCGGAAACGGATTTCAAACTGATACCCGTTAACGATAACAACGAAAAACTGAATACACCACCATCTGTCGTTGCCGCCTCTGATCAGTCGGCGACAGCGGTAACAACATCGCTACCACCGCCGCCGTGATCGGCGCACAACAAACGACCAACCACCATCGCTAATCGACTAACAGCAGCCTTGGGCCACCATCGCCGATCGGCGACCAGTCCGCACGGCTGCCGGCGGCAGCAGTGGCTTAGCGCCACCACCGCCTTGCGCGGCGTACGGCAACAATACCACCACCGTGACCGCTAGTGGCAATCGGCCACCACAGTCGATCGGTGGTCATCGATTGATCGAGGCAATAATCTATCGCCACCATCTATCGCCGCCGCCACCACAAATCGGTGGTGCGGCGGTTCGTTTTTGCTAAGACCGTCGTCGATTGCCACCACCACCACAAACGGTGGTGTGGTGGCTACAACCAGAAACCGCCACCGCCACTGTCGACGACAGTGGTTATCGCCACCATCGCCGATCGGCGGTCAAAACAGTCGCCGCCACCACTAATCGGTGATGCGGCTTTCATCGATGTTCATCGCAACCATCATCAATCGCCACCACCACCACATACGGTGGTGTGGTGCGTGAGACCGACCACAGCCGCGTCCACGATCTGTGGTGCGGCGTGGTGGTGCGACAAGAGGGTAGCCGCCGGCTACCACTAACTGTGGTGTCGCCGGCGGTGGTGTACGGTGGTGCTTGGTGATTTGATCGGCTAACTGCCGTCGATTACCACTGCAGTCTAGGTTTATACAAAAATCTAATTTTGATAATGAACAAATTAAAATTTTTAAACCTATTAAACTGATAAACCTGATCTGAAGGTTTTAGGAAGTGGCTCTGATACCACTGTTGGGAATCGTGGGATACAAGAACATGCACAGCGGATAACAAAAACCCGATTCCCAATCGAGGATCCAATCCTAAACCATACAGATACAATTAAGGGTGTTTCAGTGGATTACCTTTGTGCGAATAACAGCTCTGAATCGCAAGCAGGGGGTACACCGCTACTGGCACCGGTCGAGAGGGTTGCTAGACCACCACCGAGGATTACCCGAAAAACAAACGCGAACCTTCCTCCTTACTGGATTTAGGCGCCGGTTTTGGGAGAGGGAGAGAGAGAGAGTTTTCTGAGTTTTTCAGTTGTAAAATCATTGATTCATCAAAGCCCCTAAGCCTTTATTTATATTGATGATATCAATTAAATAAGGCAGTGTTTGATTCCAAATCAAATACCTGATAATTATCAAATAGATATTTTCCATAATTATTCTCTTTGATAATTACCTCATTAATTAATCTAACTGATTAATTAACCTATAAATAATTTAACTAATTATTTATTTCTTTTTCTCTCTAAATAATTAATTAACCAATTAATTATTTCCCTTAATCCAAACATTCTCATTTTGGTGTGCAGCAGTGTGACCTACTAGTGTCTTATAACATTGGACACGATAACCCCGTTACTGTCTCGCACATAATCCTAACAATTTCAACTTCAGATCATTAGCATCGCTGACTCTATCATCAACTTGCATCAATAGATGGTGCTGATGGTTTTCCTAGAGACATGACTATTTGTCTTCAGAGAACACTTAGCAGTTATCAGCTATCGCTGTCACTGAAATGAGTCAGTGACAAGCTGTCGCTGATATCATTTATGAACCATGCTCAGCAGTATGAAGTATGAACCTTCAGCGAACAGACTCGCTGTAGTTTCCTAAGCATATGTATTTTGCTAAGTATTCTACGATATAAGATAAAGGATCATTGATATTTCATTAAGTCTTAGGAAGACTGGATCAACAGAAAGTTAGTGTGAAAACGACATAGTGGTGAACCCGAGTTCGAGCCATGGGAGACGCATTCTGGAGGTACGGGGGCTTCGACCTTGGGCTGCATGCTTTAGCAGTCGGGCTTCGGCCCAAAATTGCCGAGTATTAGTCTGGGCCCAATGTGGTCTGTGATACCTCTTAAAAAAAATTATTGTGAAAACGATAAGAATGAATGTGTTTTTATCATGTTTTTTGTTTCTATATTATAAAGCTCCAAAACTATTTTTTACTTTTTTCATAAGAGGAATATTATATTATTAAACGTACAATAAACCATTTCCAAAAAGTATCAAAATATAAAAAATGAATATATTCGTACCCTGAAAATGAATAAACAATAAATGTGAAAAGAACCCTTGCGAATTTTTTGAGAGAATGCTCTTAAAATTCCACTTCTTAAATTAAAAATAAAATCATTTCTATAAATAGAAAAGCATCAAATTACTACCTAAATAACCTTCTAATTGAATTATGAAGTTTTTATCACAATAGCGTATGAAGCAAACAATAAATTATATCAAAATTGGACATATTTTGCTCAAATTTTTATTTCAAGAAATAGTTTTTAAAAACTATATCTTAAGAATATATGATTTATTTAATGCAATTAACTAATGCTTACATGAAGATGGATATTTTGTAGGTATGTTTTCATAAATTATTGATCAGAACAAATGGCTTTACATTTTAATGTAACTTGTTAATGGAACTCTTGTTTGTTGGATTATTTATTGATAATAAATGGTTGGTATTTTATTCCTTTTGATTAAAAAAAAAAAACTATATGTTTGATATTATTTGACTTATCTCTTCCTTTATTATTGGTTTTCGACTGTTCATGATTTTTCCGTACACAAACACTATTGGCCATACCTAACATTTGTAAATTGTAAACTTATTTATGATATTTTCTTAATCAATAACATTTGGTCTATAAATTTTATATAACTATTATCCTTTTCTTTTCAAAATCAATTCTCATTTTTGGATTATGTTGTAAAAACTTGTAATAGTGTTTGTAGTAATAAGAATATATAAACAAGTGAAATTAAGTTATGAACCTAATTTTTTGGATTGTAAACTAAACTAACCGAATTGCTATAAGTATTACCAAATTTGTACATACCTTCGTAAGAAACACGTTAAAACTTCAGATAATGAAACCTTTATATGGAAAAGACAAAACTTCCAATATAATTACAAGAATCGATCAAACTGTGCTTATATGTATAAAACGAAAAAGACGAAAATGCTCTTATTTACAAGAAAGAAAAAAAAAATGTCATCATATTTGTCAGATCAAAAGAATATAACAATACTTACAATAAGAAGCAATTCTTGTTAGAATCTATCCCTTAATATATTTTTCTTATATAAAATTTAAAGAAAATACTGACTTTCATACATAGTTTATTGGAATGGTGTCACACATGCCATGTCTACGAGATGTAAATGGACCGGAGATAATTGAGATTTAATTCTTATCCATTCATAAGAAATAGTGTTCGATTTGGACATGAGAGATTTTTCGACTTATACATTAATTATTATATAACTTTTTCAAATTACATTATTAACACATTATAAATTATTATCAAAACATGTTTAGTCCGGTGGTAAGGTAATATCTTGGGGGTACCCGAGTTCGAATTCCATGGAGAGTATGTAGCGATATCCATGAACATGATGATGGACTTACCATATAGTGATACCCTTAATTGGGCTGAGTCATGCTCGACGGGGATTAGATGCATGCCCTTGAATACACCAACGACATGTGAGTATATTTACTTGCCGTTAATTTTCTTTTTTATAAATTATTGGTCCGACCTTGTATCAAATATGTTGATTTTTCATTGTTTTTGCAACCAATTTATAATTTTTTGTATACGGGTGAATTTCTCAAAGGCGATTAAATAAATAATGTTCAATTTGTTGCATCTCTTTTGTTGTTTTGATGATTTCACAATCTTCTTTTTACAAATAGGTTTATTTTGTGTTTGAATTTTAAATATGTTGATATTGATTTATTTTAAAAAATCACACTTTCTACAAAGGAAGTTTGAAATACAAGCATTTAAAAAAGTGTTAAAAAAAAGACTAGACATGAAGAGGCTTATGGTCGAAAAATCTTGATATTCATTTGCTGTAACAAAAACGAACTGTGTAGTTGCAAAGGTTCTAACTTGAAAACGTTTTCATTATGAAAATTCAAAAAGTAACTCTATGGGTCCAATAATCCAAAACTTAGAAATAAAAAAGTTTAGTGGAACTTCTTTTTCTTCATGGACATTCATAGAATACTCATGGTGAACATACATGACAAGCATTTTTTTAGCCTTGTCGTTTTCCTATAATATCTATCTTTTGTCCAAAGGTAATTTTCTAGTTCAGACATTTGTGTGTTATCCTTTAAACATCTACAATTTTAGATGTTAGATTTTTTTTCTTTTTTTTTGTTTCTGCAATGACTTTCTATCAAGATGAATTTTTTGATTTTGAATCCCCAAACGTCCAAAGTTTGTTTAGGTTGATTCCAACTTGAATATAAAAGAGTTCACAATTTCATTTTTTAAGTTGAATTCTTCCCCCCTCTTCGAACACTTTCTCTAGATATATTTGCGAGTGATACAGGGAAAAGGTTATATCGGCACTTTATACTCGTTCGTTAAGATGATGATTCTAATTCTTTAAGCATATATATGTATGTGCCAGATAAGTGGTGTTGTAGTCTTAAGGAAAACGTTATTATGGTGGCATCTGAATATCGATTTGAATGAAATTTGAGAATGTATCAATTTATCTTTACTCCGTCAAGCATCATAACTAAATTGTGTATACCAAACCATCTTTCGTGATGGATATCACGGGAAGTCCATCGCGGGAATAGGGAACAATACGAAGGTTCTGAACTACTCAAACTCTTTATATTTGTGCAATTGGGTGAATTGCATTTTATTGTCTTTCTTGTTTTACATAATATTTCCAAAAAATAAAAAAACTATAGGAAGACAAAAATACCACTCTAATATAACCTCTCTAGAATTTCCAGTTTTTAGTGAAAAAAATGCCATTCTCAACTTCTCATGAATCATATTGGGCCTTAGAGCCCAAGCAGCCCAACCCATAGCATTTGCACTTTAATCTTTAAAGCAACTATCTCTTCCATTGAGAGCCCAGCTCATATAGGTATAGCAATTTACGATTTAGGCTCGAGATCGGATACGAGTCGACCCATATACGTAAAACAACGGTTCGTACTCCGTACTCATATGGCTTGTAATATAATGCTTTAAGACAGATCTCTTCTTTATTGATTATAATTCAAAAAGTAAACCGATTTTTAAACTTGGAAATTTCAGTTTTTCCTGTATGAACGAGCCGTGTTGAAGCTCGATAGCTAATTTTTTTTAGGGAAAATTTCATAGAATAGTAATCAAGTTTCAAGTTTGTTCCACCAAAGTCACTCATACTTTAAATTCATTCAACAATAATAACCAAGTTTCAAAAGTGTTCCAATGTTATGTAATTTACCTACTACTACAGGTTACCAGGTTACCCTCTTTTATTCCCAATTTTAATTGATTTAAAAACCTAATTAATTATTTTATAATCTATTTATTATGTCAAAATAATTTAGGCCCATTAATTAATTAATTAAAAATCTATTTATTATCTCAAAATAGTTTAAGCCCATTTAATTTGATTTAGAATCCCTAATCACCAAAGGTTGTCTCCTTCATGTGTTCTTACACTTCCGCCAACTGCAAATAGGCATATGCTGATTCATTGCTAATCAACGGGTTCGGTAATCGATTTCATAATCAAGAGGTTAGTCTCTCCTTCATTCCTAATTGACTTCATGAATTGTAGGTAATAAACTTTTGGTATCAAACAATTCAATGCTAATCGTATTGAGATGGAATATTTATTCTAAGTTTCGAAAATATTAGACTATGAATTTCCGGAATAACTCGATGTAATGAAATACCAATCAATCGTATGTTAAAATGATGTGTTACATAAACTTAGTTATTGAAGTATGTATCTAATGAAAAATATGTTAAAAGTTAATTATGAACTTAGTTATTTATTTGTATATTTAACAAACTTATTTTAAGTCAATTATCTACCCGAAAGTCGAGAGTGAAATAACATGATTGACATTAGTAGGATTATGGTTCTATGGATATCACGTTAGTATTTACATGATTATTCCATGCCCACATTGGTGATAAATAGATTATTAATTAATTAATTAATTAATGGGCTTAAATTCTTTTGAAATAATAAATAGATTATCAATTAATTAATTAATAGGCCTAAATTATTTTAAGATAATACATAGATTATAAAATAATTAATTAGGTTTTATCAATTAAAATTAGGAATAAAAGAGGGTAACCTGGTAACCTGTAGTAGTAGGTAAATTACATAACATTGGAACACTTTTGAAACTTGGTTATTATTGTTGAATGTATTTAAAGTATGAGTGACTTTGATGGAACAAACTTGAAACTTAGTTACTATTCTATGAAATAAACCATTTTTTTTATTAGGTCTTATAGCTACTAGATCGGACTTTTTGAAAGTAAGCGATTACAAGTCAAATATAAGACTTTTTCGAATCACTAACTATATATGGTGACAAAAAGAGAGTTATTAAGTCATTGTTCCTTAAACTATTAAGCCATGTGTCTTGAGCCCCACCAATTGTTCACTAGCCTTTCCTTAAATTGGGTTCACTAAATGCCTTCTAGAAAAGTAGATGTATAATTCAACACGATATAAGAAATTTTATTGTAATACGAAATATTAAAATAAGATGATGTGATTTTTTTTTCTGATAAATAAATTTACATATAAGTATATCAAGAATACGACACTTGGACACAAATCCCTTTCTGCTTACAAATAACATGTAACAATAAAAGATGTTATGGTTCCACATTGACTAGATTTGAACTGTTTTTCTTAATACAATTACCCTGTTTTCGTTATTAAACATTTTTTTACAGAATAATCTGACATAGTTCTACAATTCACTTGTTTAACGAATTTTAATGAATTTGATTCAGATTTTTTGGTCTACCTTTAATGAGTACCCACACCCACACATAGTGTGGGAGGCCCTTCCCACTCAAGTGCATTTAGAGCATGGAAAATAGCTGCAATCCATACAGTACAATGTCTACTTGTACACCTTTTTGTTAATGCTTTCAAAAGTTTATTTGTTGGTATTTTAGATATTTGATTATTAGTTCCTTGAATATCTTATTATCGTATTTACAACAAAAAGATAACCTTGGAATCGTAGTATGATTATTCTAATCATTACCCTTGTAGCAAAGGTCAAACTTGTCAATAGTGGATATCTAGAAACCTAAAAGAATTATGAGAGATTCAAACACACTCATTTAATTCTATACCAACCCATTATCCTTTTTTTCATTAAAGTCTCTATAAACACACAACCAACTTCCACAAACAACCCCATCAAGATCCACCACCACCACCACCTCCATTCTAAACACCCAAAGAAATGGAGGGAAAATGCAAGCTTTTCTTGCTTTCTTTATTGTTCCTAGTGGCGGTCAACGGCGGCCGCGGTGGCGGTCAACGCGGGTTCAACACCGGAAACTTATCAACCCCATCATCTTCTTCAAGTCTCAACAATGCCTACATTGCCCTCCAAGCATGGAAATCAGCCATGAAAGGTGACCCGAATCGGATCTTGGACTCATGGGTCGGGTCAAATGTGTGTGCTTACAAAGGGGTATTTTGTGAAAATGATTTAGTTGTAGGGATAGATCTTAACCATGGGAATCTTGAGGGCATTCTTGTCAAAGAACTTTCACTTCTCAAAGACTTGTCCCTCCTCCACCTCAACACCAATAGGTTCACAGGCACAATCCCAGATGGCTTAAATGACCTTTTTGCCCTTTCTGAACTAGACCTCAGTAACAACCAACTTTCCGGATCTTTTCCAACTTCAGTCCTCCAACTTCCAAATCTTGTGTATCTAGACCTCAGATTCAATCTCTTTTCAGGACCCATCCCAGACCTCCTATTCACAATGAATCTTGATGCAATTCTACTCAACAACAACCAATTCGACGGCCGAATCCCGCAAAGCTTGGGAAACTCCCCGGCTTCGGTCATCAATCTAGCCAATAACAAGCTGACAGGTGACATCCCAATTAGCTTTGGGTACTCTAGTCCAAAATTGAAAGAAATCTTGTTCTTGAACAACCAACTAACCGGTTGCATTCCGCAAGGGGTCGGGTTGTGGTCCGATTTGCAAGTATTCGACGTGAGTTTCAACTCGTTGATGGGCCATTTGCCGGATTCGGTTTCTTGTTTGGAAGACATTGAGGTCTTGAATTTGGCACACAACAAGTTATCTGGTGAGTTGCAAGATGTGGTTTGTGGGTTGAAGTCTTTGTTGAATTTGAGTGTTGCATATAATTTCTTTTCTGGGTTTAGTCAAGAATGTGCTAGATTAGATGGTAGGAATGTGGGTTTTGATTTTGCATTGAATTGTATACCAGGTAGGCAAATGCAAAGGCCTAGGCCAGAGTGTGATATGGTTCCTGGTGGGAGTTTGAGTTGTCTTAGGATACCAAGTATGAGGTCTGTTTCATGTGGGACTTTGCTAAGATCTTTGAATTCATCAAGCCCATGAGAGAAAAGTTGTGTTAGATTGGAGAAAATGTGGCATATTAGTTGATGAATTTGTGTGTTTATTGAGAAATCACAAAGTTATTGGTGGTGATGGGTAGGGATGTGGCGGAATATTTCTATCTTCTCATGGTTCAATTCCAGGCGTACTCAACGGTTGTGGCCACTGTCATTGAACTTTTGAAGGTTGATTTCTTGTTGTTGTAACTTGCAGGAATTAGTTTGGGGCGTTGGACATAGCCTGAGATACCCTTGCAAAAAAAAAAGTAATGGGTGATTATGGTTGTAGTTGTTTGATTACTTGAAGGGATTGTAGATGAACAAAGTTATTACAATTAATTTGTTTTTGTAGTTTATATGGATATATAGACAATTGTTTTTTTTTAATTAGAAACGGTCTATCTCAAATCCTACTTGGTTCGTTTGAACTAGGTTGTTGGTTTACAACTTTTTGCTAAACTACTGAAAATGGTAAAACCGATTTGGTTCGTTTAACTGGATGGGCTTACAACTTTTTACTAAACTACCGAAAATGGTAAAACCTACCTGGTTCATTTGAATTGGAGTGGTTTACAACTTTATAGTAAATAATCGAAAATGGTAAAAGCTTAAGTTAAAAGAATGGTGTGTAATCTTTATAGCTTTGTTATGTTTTTTTCGTACTCATTCATATTTATATCGTTGTTTTTTACTCGTATTGTTTTTCTCTTCAAATTTTAGCATGTTCTATTTATATTGTTGTTTTTCCACTTGTATTGTTTTTCTCTTCAAATTTTAGCATGTCTATTTTTCTCCTTTTCACACACTTCACACTCAAACCAAACTAATAAAAGTGGTGGTACCAATTCCACACACTTAACCATACTAATTAAAGTGGTGGTACCAATTCCACTCAATTCGTAGTACCATAAGCATGCAAGGGTCGTTTTCTAAGTTCTTATAGGATAAGTGCTTATTGGTAATAGATTCACATTCAACTACCTTTTCGTGTATCATTAGCCTAAAAAACGGATTGTTGGTGAACATTTTAAATGAAAAACAGTCATTTTTCACATTTACCATGGTAAAAGTCTCTGTTCTTGGCTCCATGTGTTGTCTTTTTACCGAGTAAGGTTCTTGGTCCTCGCCATGCTTAATCAATAAGATAAAATTGGAAAGTGCTTACCCCGCCAAGCATTTAGTAAACAACCCCTTAGTTGGTACACAATATTGGAGGTGGGTTGACCTTTGTTGAAAAGTGAGTTTCGATAAAAAAAAAATTGAGGTTAATGTAAAAAGTGGATGCACATTAAAATGAGATGCACCGAAACAAGATGTATCAGATCAATTCCCTTCTAAAGCAAAATTCATTCATGAGAGCATGAAATTAAAAAGGATTAAAAAAAACTCAAATCCACTTCTCACCATTAATTTAGCTTTACACATGATCATTCACCTACTAACTCATCTTCACACAAGATCATTCACCTATTGAAAGTTGCATACCTTGCTAGCATAGTGACTTATTTAACCACCTACCGGTTTTTGTAATTTCTCCGTGTTGAATAACAAACATTACAATTTTTTTATGGGTTAATTACACGGGTATGTATCGAACTTGTCACGTTTTTTCATTGTATGTATCCAACTTTTAAAATTGCCATTGTATGTATCAAACTTGCTAGAAATTGTCATTGTATGTATCAGACCTGATATAGCAGGTAAGAAGCTGATGTGGCACAAGTTATGTTGACGTGGCAGGTAAGAAGCTTACATGGCTGCTTACATGGCTCTTCTTCAACCTCCCACCACTACACCACCACCACCAAACCTACCACCATCAAACCACCATCACCACACCACCACCACCAAACCTACCACCACCACCACACTACCACCATCAAACCATCACCAGCAGCACCAACAACACCACTACCACACCACCACCACCACCAAACAGCACCACACCCACCATCTCCAAACAGCCATCACCACCACGAAACCACCACCACCAGAGTCACCACCAAACCGCCACAACCACCACACCCATACCCACCACCAAACAACCATCACCACCACCACCACCATCACCCAAACCCAAATCGAAACCCATCACCACCACCGCGCCTGAGTTTTGGGATGTTTTTTTGCAATTGACGGCTTGTTTAGGATCGATTTTCTATGCTTAATTCATCTATGTGATCGATTTTTGATTTCGATTACTAGTTTTCGGTTTTTAGGGTTATGGCCGTTTTTAGGGTTTCGATCGATTTTTTGATGGCTGTCCAGATCTGGGAACTAAATTTGGGGGTTTTGTTGATTTGGTGGTAGTGGTGGTTTTGAAATGGTGACGGCGGCGGTGGTTTGGAGATGGAGATGGCGGCGGCGGTGGTAGGTTGGTGATGGCAATGGTGGTGGTGGTTTGGAGATGGCAATGGTGGTGGTGGTTTGGAGATGAAGATGGAGATGGCGGTGGTGGTGTTTGCAGATGGCAATGGTGGTGGTGGTAGTGGTGGCTGGTGGGAGATGGCAATGGTGGTGGTGGTGTGGAGATGGAGATGGCGGCGGTGGTGATGGTTTGGAGATAGCAATGGTGGTGGTGGTAGTAGTAGTTGGTGGTGGGAAATGGCAATGGCGGTGGTAGTACACATGGCATCCACATCAGCTCCAATTAATAAAAAAAACAAAAATTCAAAGAAATTACCGGCTAAGGGCTCAGCAGGTAAATGGGTACATACAATGGCAATTTCTAGCAAGTTTGATACATACAATGGCAATTTTAAAAGTTGGATAAATACAATGAAAAAACATGTCAAGTTCGATACATACCCGTGTAATTAACCCTTTTTTTATTTTGTTCAAACATCTACAAGTTTCAAAAACCTTAAATCAAAATTTGAATAAAATGGCAAACTTACTTATACATAACTTGAAGTTGGTTTAAAACATGCAACTTAGAAGTTGGTACAAGCCGAGTAACTTGAAGTTGGGTATAAAACGAGTATTGTAGTTGGCATAAAACAACTACCATCATGTAATTTCTTTGAAGCACATTTTCCAAAACACATAACTTCTTTAAAGACAAGACCAACAAGCATCTTAATCCATTAAATTGGAAACAACAAAAGGTTATATTAAAGGGAAAATGTAAATACTAGAATCCGAATAAAGATAACCAAGGATAATAAGAAACTAAACTCTGCCAGGTATTTCAAAAAGGTTCGATTTTAATGAATCATTCTTCATCATCGATGATCTTTGTGCCAAGCCCCTTGAGCCCTTCAGCCGGGATCTCAGCAACGGTCACGAGCGAGTAAAGTTCTTCCTTGGCATCTTCATCATCGTTCCTCTTGCGGGCAATTCGAACTCTGACTCTCCTCGGGACACTTCTGATACCTCGGCTCCAAACGTACTTGTTGAGCTTAACATCCACTCTCACATCGGTGGTACCCATGGTCTTTTGGGCAAACTTCCTAATCTCCTTAATGGCCTTGGGAGCCTTCTTCTTGAATGTGCTGATGAAAAGAAGACAAGTGAAAACTTTAAATACATTGTACAAATACAGGACTTGCATTGCTAAGCTTACTGAAGTTCCATGTGCAGAACATCAAAAACAACTCCCACAACAAGAAATTGTTTGGTTGGTTTTCCATTAAGTCATGTATGAATAAAGTTGTCTATGTAGAATAATATGTATATATATATTGGGGTGTAGAGCATGTTTTTAATTTGGAGAGGGTAGCTTCAAAAAAATTTGGCTTTCTGCATAAAGCTTCCCCCTGGAAGTGTACTTAATAAGCAATTGTCTATATCATTAAGCATTTACCAAACAATTGTATATAGTTGACCGTATAAGCTTTGTGTCCCATTAAGCTCTTTAAACTGCTAACAGACAAGTATCAAAGCCGAAAAATGCAAACTTTTCAGTTTGTAAAAATCAACAGCAGAAGTTGGAAGACAGAAAAGGCTGAATGATTTAGTCCAATGTGACAGCTTAATTTTGCTAAACATGAAAAGAATTTCTTAAATGCCTACATTAAATTCTCCAACTTTCAACTTTAGAATACCTTTTTAATCCAAACTATGTACAGCAAAAAGATGTGTGACCTCCAATGGACTTAATTGTTCCACCAGATAGAAAAAGTCCAAAAATTAAACCACCAAAAAGGTCTAGGTTCAAAGTGTTACTTAGTTCAACCATCTCCTCAACTTGTATCAAGTTAAACAACAATCAAATGCTTATTCCATCCAATAACTTGCAATTGAACATAAGAACTAAATCACTTATATGGCTCAAAGCAATAACAGTTGCATTTAAGTCTTCCTATTATAAAAAACTGAACAAAAACCTATATAAACACAATTGAATCCTATGTAAACTGATGTAGACAAAGATCAATAATAAAACTATTGCAGAAAAGATTCAAAACACAAATTAACACAAAGAAATCAAGTGAAAGCAAAGCAACATCAAATCATATAAAAACAATTGTAGATAAATGAAACAGTGGGTATAAGTACCATCCATGGAGGCGCTTGTGGAGGTTGATGGTGTACTCCCTAGTCACCACCTCTTCCTTTCTTCCTTTAGTTTTCTCCACCATTTTTACTTTGTTTACCTAATTAACCTTACCTACACACAAATAAACAACAAAATCAGTGAAATTTCCATGGCCAAAAGCATCAATTAATTCTTCAACAATGTAACAAAAGAAAGATCTCCATTGTTTTAAGCGATTAAGATCACATGAAGATGAAGAACAAACCTGAGATTTGGAAGCTGGAGCAGAGAAGATGAAACCACCAGAGGCGCAGAAATGAAGAGATGGGAGGCAATAAAAACCCCCAAATTTGACAAGTTAGGGTTTGCTTATTTTTGTGGGCTTTAAAACCAGAAACTATTGGGCCCAAATAGAAAAAGGTATTATCACATCAGCCCATTAAGCCCAATAAGTTCCAAAATGAGATTGAGTATCTTTTTGTATGGATTATGGACGATATGAATTTTCGTTTTTTAAGCCGGTGGATATAATATAAATAAACTTTTGTTAGACTCGTACTAAAACTATAAATTAGTGTCCATCTTTTAGAAGCTTATAAGGCTATACGCAGCGGTGGACGGGCTGGCCAGCGGCTGGAGGAATTGAAGCCGGCGGGCTCAACAAGTTGGGTGTGCAATTGCCAAAGCCGGCGGGCTCAACACCTTTGCGGGTTGGCCACACCGCCAACGAACCCGTGAGTTGTGTGTGTGTTGTGTGAAAGGGTTGAGAGGGTTGGGTACAGGTTGTAGAGGGTTATGAGAGGGTTATGAGAGGGCTGGAGAAAAGCTGCTATGGCGCTGATGTGGCAGTGATAGCCCGAAGGGCTCGGAGGGTTGGCTGTGGACAGCCTAAGGCTCACAATTTATTCAATTAAGATTTGTTTGTTAGTAGTTTAATGAATGAGCTTAATAAGATCGATAACTTATTTTCTTATATAGGAAAAGGTTCAAACGAGAAGCATGTCAATTTAAGAAAAAGTGAGGAGCAATCTCAGCCACTAATCTTGCGATTACGGTGGACGTGATCACATAGGATTGACGCGATTCATGAGAGGGTAGAGATTATTAAATAGGGGGACCGGTCAAAGTCGCCTTTGTTGATCGAGATGAGTGGTTGAGATTGTTCTTCGCGTTTTCTTAAAAAATTATATTTTTCGTATGAACCAAATTATATTTTTCGTATGAACCTCCCTCTAGTTATATCTGTTTGTTTGGTAGTGTTTAGTAGTTTTTTAAATGAAGCTTTATGCATAAAGTCAAATTTATTTCAAACATGCCCTCTCAATTGAAAAAACATTCTTATCTATGAAAAAAACTTTTCCAAACAGAACTCTTTCATTCTATACACATAGATTGATCCAAATTGACAACATTATCAATAAAGTATAACACAATGAACCAAGAGAACAACTCCTTAGTTATACATGAGTGTTGGTACTTGTTTAATTATATAAAAAGTGCTTTAGTAAGTTTCTAGAGAGAGTTGTATGCAGAAAGCTACGTTTTTTTTTCAAACATGTCTCACCAATTAAAAATTAAGTTTCCATCAATGAAGAAGCCTTTAAAACAAATCTCTTTTCCAATTTATAGAGGTAGATTAATTCGTACAGACATCTTTATTCATACATGACTTAAAATCCAACAAACATATCCTTAATCATGTTAGAGTTGTATATCGTATTAGCAAGACCCCTCCAGAAGCGTAAAAGTTGTTGGTTAAAAAAGTCAAAGAAAGCAGTCAGTCGTTAAAAGTTTTCTATGTCTTGTACTATAAATATATGTACTCTTTCATCATATCTAAGAAACTAAACACATCAATAGCGGTCAATGTTTCTCTTCCTAGCTTTATTTACTAATTTGAAATGATGTGTAGTTTAAAATTTTTAATTTAGGAAATGCTATAATGTTTTTTATAAGATAAAAACGTAATTGCTAGCATCATCTTTGTGTTGACCGAGGGCTTTGCAAGTTTGTTTTTTAATCTTACCTTGTCCAAATCAAAACAATTGAGAAAAAAAAAATACATTTTTTTTAAGTAAACATGGTAAAATCAGGTCAAAATACCATTTGGTGTTTCATTTTTTTTCAAGAATGACCAAACTATTCGCAATGAAGCATCTTGAATAATGGAAAACAAAACAACGAACCAAAGATTTATAGGTTTAACAAACAAACAAAGAAATGCATCCATGTGTCTTAGGTTACGTTATGTTTTTTAAAAGATGTTGAAGTTTGAATCATCATTTCACTTTTGATTGATAAAAGGTGATGAAGTCTGAAATCTAAACTGAGAGAAATGATAAGAAACTTCGTTGTTGAGGTCCAGTAACAATAAGAGGCAAATAAAAGATTGGTTTTCCTCTAACTAGATGAGGACGATAAGACATAAGTGACTCTAAAAATTTAGATAAAATAAACAGTCTAAACGACTCTATCTCATACCCAATCAGACATAAGAAGCTCGTAAGAATTTATTTTTTTTTGTCAAAACCAATCAAGCCCTTTGCTCTAACCGTCCAATATCTTGAAACTTGTATATAAAATTTAGACATACTTAACCATTGAAAAAACAAACAAATTTATTTTATCATTTGAAAAATAAGTGCAAAATATATAACGATTATAAGGTTCAATGTGGACGAGATTGAGAATTTCTCATTAGAAAGGGGGTAATGAAATTTTATACTGGTTAGATACAATGATACATACACATACATAAAGTGGGGAAGGTTCAAACGAGAAGCATGCCAATTTAAGAAAAACGCAAGGAGCAATCTCAACCACTCATCTCGCAGTTATGGTGGACGTGATCACCGAGGATTGATGCTATTCATGGGAGGGTAGAGATTATTAGAAGGGGGGGGGGGGGGGGGGGGGGGGGGGGACCGGTCAAGATTGGCTAACATCGGCCATTTGGTCATGATTGGTACTTAGGATCCATTTAACCAATGCTTACCTTACCGGTAGGAGTCATTATTTGCACTTAACTTACCAGGTAAAATCTTAGTCTATTAAAACAGTATTGTATGCAACATTTTTATTAGGTAAGCACTTACTTGGTTAGGGTCTGTCACTCTCATTTAGCGGGTAAGATTCTCAATCCTTGTCATTTTCATCTGATAAAGCAAAGTTACCTGATACTGCACTTACCAGGTAACGTTTAGTAAACGACCCCTTATACCATATGATATTATGATATTTATGGCCTATCTCAACTAGTATGTTTTGAGCAATTCAACATGTCACACAAGTGTGAAACATTCAGGCTACAATGCTTTTCTGCTGATGATGATATGAATATACTCTACAAATATCAAATGGGCCAAATAGCACACAATTAGCTCTGATGTTTGAATATCTCCAAGCACAAGGGGATAAGCCATGTATTCTGTTATATCTATCATCCAGAAAGAGATGATCTATTCGACTATTCCTGTTCAAAATTTCTAGGTTCTTGCAAGTACTCGAACACAAGAGTCTATGATCTCGATGAACTGCGTGAATATCTCCAAACGCAGAAACCCACAATTATCAGACCAGCCACTCCAGCTTGAACCTGCAACAAGAAAATGATTACTTTGTCATAAATGCTGAAAATCAAGTCACAAGACATGGAATTTTCCATACTTCAAGTCTGCTTAGATCTTAACCCAAATTTTTCAATTTGTAGCATTTCTAGAGAGTTTTGTGTAACCATTAATGAAAATTCTCATGTAAAGCTTAAGAATTACATCACTAATTAAACCCTTTTTTTCTGGATGGATTCAGATGAGTGATAATTGGACCGTAGAAAATCTTCTTCAATATAACCTACGCTCATCATTTTCAATAGATGGAAAAAACCAAGTGCACGCAAAATTCCAGTGACATTTTATAACTGACCTTTGGATCGGTTGCGATGGACTTCAGCAATCTGAAACGAGAAGCCTGAGGCATCAGAATTACTACTGTGTACTGCCTTTTGCAAGGGAAAGGTATAATCCTCTGCAGGGCTAACTGAGCTGTCACTGGTGTTAAGACTTTCCTAACATCTGAGCGACTGTCGTCTTGAACCTGAATAAAGACATCACCAAGTATTAACGGAAAGAAGCTTACTATTTTTCACTTCTGTAACTAACACATCTTCACTGAAGTGAAATGATTGTGATTGTGAACTTGTGACCATCAGATTAACGAAAGAGCTTACTATTTTTCACTTCTGTAACTAACACATCTTCACTGAAGTGAATGATTGTGATTGTGAACTTGGACAGGTAGAGTCACGATCAAGTCATTTCATCAAAGTTGAACAGTCGATCAATCAGAGGATTGTGAGCATTTCAGTTAAAAGTTTCAAAATGAGAACCTTTTTTAGCAAGCAACAGAATTGTGGAGCATTTCAATTAAATACAGGTTTATTCCACACGTAGCTAAACAAGGAGGATTTCTTTTTTTGTAGCACAAAGCAAGTAAGCAACATGAATTAAACAGTGTGAAGACAGAAACTAACCGCAAAAGAAGTACCAACATCCCCAGAATAGATCCTAGATTGATAGCTGTGCAATATCGATCAAGCCACCAGTAATTCTCCTGAAACCACATTTACGCACCAAAGATAATTGAGGCATATATTCAGTTCACAAAAAGAAAAGAAAAAAACAGTTTTCTGGGGAACATGGAAAACTTCTAGAATCCATGACCGCTTAGTTTAAAACAAATAACCTAGTTCATGATCTTCCATTTTCCCTTGATCTACTTTTCAGAGGTAACCAGAAGATACCAGATGATCCACTACCAAAGGCAGATGCATGTTTCACTTCTAAGATGAAACCTATATGACATTTTATTTAAAAAAGACCACAGATCATCCTATAGACAAAAGGAAGGAATAGATTGTGGCTTTTGTTTGGTGTTCAATGAAAATCTCAGTTTTGTCCATAAAGAATAAAGGGCCTGCTTGTTAGCAGCTTAATGAGCTAAATGGGGCTCATAGCTTATTCGGTCAGCTATACATGACCGTTTGGAAGTGGCTTATTCAGTAAGCTTTTAGAAAGCCAAGTTTTGTTCAAACCTGTCTCTCCAAATTAAAAAACACGCTCCTTCCACATGAAAAAAATCCTCCCAAACAAAAACCTTTCCAATCTATACAGACAGATTAATCCACACAGACTACTTTATTCATACATGACTTAACGGAAAACCAACCAAACAGCCTAAGTCAGATAAACCTTGTTGACCAAAAAACAGTTGGTATCCTTTTTCTTCGGGAATGGAAATGGTGTCAGTAACAAACACCATTTTGAAAACTGGATTTACCTGTAATCCATTTTCATGGGCTCGCTGTTCAATCTCAAGTACAGTTGAAATATCTGCATCCGAAGGCCCTTCCTCCTGAAGACGTACTATTTCATCTAAAGCAAGATCAACCTGCAGAAAAAGTTGCAGGATGAGAGAAAAACTCAAAAAAGTCGACCACCATTTTTAAGAGCTGAGAAGTCACCAAACATACCAGTGCTAGAGCTACACCTGGATCACAGGAAAAGTTTACGCTAATATCACCACGAGCATTACCAACTCGTGAAGGTTTGTTGCCACCAAGAAATACAGAAACGCCAGCTGAGTAGATCTGGTAGCCAGACAGCATTGGAGCACAATTAAGCTGGGAATGAATTTAGGCCAACAAAAGTTTAAACATAAAACGTAAGAAAACAAACCTGTCCATGCTTGAAACGGAGAACCTGAATTATTTTAGCTTCCAAGAGCTTGCTTAAAAACCCGATGAAGTGAATGTCCTCCATCTATAATGGAAAGAAAATTACAATAGTCAATAAGAGAAGTCACAAGCTTCTCATGGGCATAGATCTTAATGAAGGATTTAACAAGAAATGTACCATTTTTTCATTCTTCAACTCAACAGGAAAGCATAGCTGCACAGAACACTGTGCTTCCACCATGGGGCTGCGAACAACTTCTCTACAAGCAACACCATGTATTAAATGGACATTTTGTTGTTATAAATTTTTTGAGCATAAAGAAAATAGTTCACTTTGGATAAGTCAGCTATGGGAAAAGCATGTACAAACCTAATTATGGTCGTGGGGAAAGTAAACGGCAAGCCTTTGAGGTCATCTCGGTTGTATTGTAAAATTGGTTCAGATGGTCTCGGAATTCCACCCTGCAGTGGAAGTTCAATACATATTTCACATGGTCACAGTTCCGATTTCCAAGTCGAAGTTAGAATATTAATGCAATTCAACTCACCAAATATTGTAATATCAAGGGCCTTGCAATAGCAGGATCGATATTCCCAACGATCACCACAGTGAAAGTTGAGGGGTCCTTGAAACATTTGTTGAAATATTCAGAGGCTTTAAATGGATCAACTTTTCGAAGGTCACTGATTCTTGTTGGCTGTTGGAAAAGAATTGGCCATTAGATGTGCTTGGCAAACCAAAATATAATCAACGAACAGGCTTACCCTGAAAAAGTAGGAATTCCCGTAATTAAGCTCCCTCACACGGTTTGCAAAGACAGTATACGGGTCTCTTTCCTGAGCATTAATCGACTCTTCAGACATTTGCATCACAATCTTGATGTCCTCTTCCCCTGGTACTACGACTGTTGCAAAAAGTTGATAGACCAGCTAGCAAAAAACATAAAGAAGAATTAACAAGATTTAATATATTAGCCAAAAATGCATGTGTTCAAAATATTAGCCAATGTATGATGTTTTAGATATTAACCGAAATTGTTTGAGACCCGGCAATAATGACAAAAATAAAACAATATACAGAAGTACAAAAGCAAAAAGTTTTGGTTATGACTACTCTTCGAGTAAATGGCCATAAAATATTATATATATATATATAGAGAAAGTTCAAATGTGAACCACTTTTTGGTTGTGAACGTGAGGACAGCCGAGAGCGCGACACGTGGCGGCTTTGAGTGTGGTCCCCCTCTTTAATTCAATGCCCTCCCCATGAATCGCGTCTAGTCATCCGCCGTGGATCTGACGTGGCGCCTAGTCATCCGCCACGTGTCGCGCTCTCGGTTGTCCTCACGTTCACAACCAAAAAAGTGGTTCACATTTGAACCCACCCCTATATATATATAGGGTGGGTTCAAATGTGAACCACTTTTGGGGTGGGTTCAAATGTGAACCACTTTTTGGTTGTGAACGTGAGGACAACCGAGAGCGCGACACGTGGCGGATGACTAGGCGCCACGTCAGATCCACGCGGATGACTAGACGCGATTCATGGGAGGGCATTGAATTAAAGGGGGGGACCACACTCAAAGCCTACGTGGAGCCTAGTCATCCGCCACGTGTCGCGCTCATTGGTTGTCCTCACGTTCACAACCAAAAAGTGGTTCACATTTGAACTTTCCTCTAATATATATAATATTTTGTAGCAAATGAAACACTCGAATTTACTTTCTACTGCCAGTAATTAGTAATAACTTTATCATTTGTTTCGTCTTCTACTCTAAATGAGAAATCTTCTTCATATAATTTATCAAGTTATGACGATCAACTACAAGATTGAACTCCCTTGCTCCCACCGACCTCACCATTAAGGCATTAAGTGCTAAAAGTATATCGAGTTTGAAGAAACTAAAAACAAAAACCACCCAGACTTCATGGAAGGGATGGCTTTGGGTGAAAGATCGCCACATGACAGAGTGTATGTTCTCAAGGTCTTAAACTATTTATCACAATTTCACATACAGCTTAGCAATATCTTTTTATGGGACTTGGCTGGTGAGACTGCATGAAACCTTTTCGCGATTCTAAAGTGGAAATCAGTGCATTTATTTTCCTTTCATATTTGCATGGGATCCATCACACAAGATGATAATATTATTATTAATATCAAGAAGAGTAACTGATTAGCAGAATGGTGATTATTAGAACAAACCTGCAGGCAGTTTCCAGTCCGTAGGCGAACAGTCACCATAGAAAGTTCTCATATATGCTCCAAGCTTTGTACCGATTTCAGCTCTCTTACCAGCAAGCATATCCAGCAGCACTGACGGTCTATAACCAAATACACCAATTTCTCCAGCAACAGTGGAACCCATTGAACATGAGATGTATTCACTTTCTGGAAGTTCAGATAAACCCCCATATGCGTAGCCTGTGAACAAAACCTGTTCAAGCAGAACATATCAATCACATAAACCACATCTTGGAGAAATACCCAATCTAATCATTCAAACTGTCACTCAAAAGTCAATTTTCAAAAGGACAGCACTCTTGGCAAGACCTATAAGATCTAACTGTATGCTATCACCTGTCGGTTTTAGAAAATCCAGATGTGGTTGTGTTTATGTGGAAGGCATGTCACCTTTTATGATTCAAGTAAAAGTCCTAGTAAACTCCACTCACTATCTCCATGAATAAGTTTCCCATGTCCTTACTCCTACAGTCCTACACTCCTACCCGTAAGCTTTCAGCTTCTTGTGGTAATTAGAACACAAAAAACAATCATACTGATAAGGTGAGTCCCACTTTTATAACCAATCTTGGGTGCATGAAAACAAACCTGATCTTCGAGGAAGTCTGTACACTTATAGCAGACACGGATTCCATTTGACAGAATCAGCTCAGTGGCTCCAATATTGGAATATTCCGACTCCTGCACTACAGTCCTGAAATAGGAAAATGACAGATCACAGACATCAACCTGCCATACAATTTCAATACGGACACACAAACAGAAATAGAACCAAGTGCACAGCAATGCCACTCGCAAAATATGACAAGAAGCATTATCAGTATATTGCAGTCAAATAATCTTGAATCTATGGATATTACTGTTTACACGAGATCATGTGCGAGATAGGTTGTTTGTATTTTCTAAAGTCTGATGGCTCTAAAGGATATTGCAATTTCAGATGTGTCGTGAATCAGAAGGGAGCACAACATAATCAAAAAATAGAAGCCTTGAGCAACTCTTTTGAGCTTTGAGGCTCAATAAGAGAGATTTCAGTTACCCCTTCATCTCTTTAAATCCTGCAAATGCCACGTATCACCAAGGAGAGGGAACAAAGTTTGCTCCAAGGTCAGGATTAGCTCCTTAGCAAGGCTATAACTATGGCAAGTCTTATTAAAGTTCATTTTCACTTCAAAGAGAAGGAAAGGCCATCACAAGCTAATGACTGCTTTTATCCTCTCAAATATGAGATGACAATTGTTACTGGACTCTTAACTTTTGTAGGTAGACCTAGCTTTCAACAAGTTTTATATGATTTCAGGGGAAGACGTGGCAAATTTAGCTTAAAGCTTAAAATTACATACTATGACCTAGAATCAAATACAGCAAAAGGGAATACTCTGATATTGGTACATATTAATGAGTGGTTATATAATAACAAGAAACCATATCTTCATGAGATGACAAGAAGAACCTACTGCAAACAGAGACTCCAATATATAACTATTTTTTATATACAAGAAAAGAATCCCAAGCAATTGGTACTGTCTATCAGACTGCATCAAGAGAAAAAATAGACAAAGGCACATACTAGCTGTATAAATATCCAAGTATACGTAGCATCAACTGGTACAAGAAGGGTCGAGATGAAATGATGTCTCTTTGTGATACTTGAAGAAAAACAATTATCTTCCCAAAGGGACATTAGTAAGAATACAATGACTTGCAGAAATGATGTCAGATGATTCAGTTACATGATGAGGAAATTTACCCAGGGTTTGGCTTTGAGGTAACAATCTCTTCTGGGATGTGTTCTTCATCCCAAGGGGAAATATTTCCTTCTTCCTCAAATGAATTTATCTTTAACACAGCAGCTTTGAGATCATCCACAGTAGCAACAGCTCGAGGCTCAATTGCCTTTATCACACAACTACGTGTAGTCCGAAAGTTCTCTGAATACTTGGATACCTCAGATGCAGATATGTCTACCACATCAAAATGTAAAGCCACGATTTGCAATTAACTTTTATAGCAATTACTCAAGACTGGAAGTAGAAATCAATGGCATTAACAACTTACTAGGTAAAATAGTCTTCTGAAGTTGTGCCTCGTACTCAATTCCAACAACAGGTTCATTACGAAGAAAATGCTAAAAGGAAAACATCAAGGAGTTAGACAATGTAAAGACCTAATCAAATTATGAAGATAATGATGAAAAGGCACTGCTGGGGAATACATGCAAATATTCCTCACGCAAACTGGTTGACTGCACTTGATCGCGCTCTAAATACGCAGATTCAATTTCAGACATCATCAATGCCCGTGCAACCGCTGTTTCCCGCTCAGAAAACCCATGTAACCGAACCCTAGCAATCTGAAAGAAATATATTAGTGAAGGGAAAAGAATCACAGGCGATGATAAAGATGAAAATCGAACCTCTGTCAGCATCGATTCCAAGGCATTAAGAATTCCCTTTTCTTTACATGATGAAGTCATTATATAGGCCTTAATTGGCTGTACAACCACATCTGCAGCAACGGAGCATGAAAAGTAAGGTGGATCCTTCTTGCGTGATATTTTAAAGAACCGCTGGTTCATGGCATGGTAAAACATGGCTTCTACAAGTAAATTCCTGTAATCCTTCACAGTCCTCAGCTCATCCACTGGTGACTTGCAGCTGATCATGACTGCTGACTGTAACACCAAAATATTATATTACCTAAAATGTGCAGGTGCTACTAATACACCAACAAACATACTCTATTAGTTCTATACAGAATTATTACATTGGAGACTGTAGAACACTAACCCCAGCAGCTTCAGATTCCACAAAACACGATATACGAGGCTCCTCATGAGATGGGACTAGAAATCTAGGTATCTCCGAGTACTCAACTGCTGAAACTTTACTACCAAAGTGGGTCTTTATTAATTCAACAACGCTCTGCCAAATAGAAAGGGAGAAAAAGATGAACACTTTATAACAAATGGACTGCCACTAAATATGACTTTTTTGTCATTTATGATAGGCAAGCACTTATTATTCCGACCTTGGTATCAGAAAAGTCTCCAACAGCAATAACGGCCATATTCTGCAAATGGTACCATTTTGTGTAGAATCGCTTCACAATCTCAGGAGAAACTGTCCGGATCACCTTCTCCAATCCAATTGGTAAGCGCTCAGCATACTACATTTAACAATTGGAATTTAAAAGGCAGCAGTTCAGGAAAAAAAATGAACCAAACACGGGAGTTAAACCAAGAAAAACATACATGTAACTATGACCAATCACCGCCATTCAATTAAACATTACTAGAACACCCAGCAGTAACCACCACATTTAAGAAGTAAGCTAAGTCTAAAGACATGGCAGAAAAACAGTGCATATGCATGGAAAAATACTCTCTTGATCTCTCTCTTAAATGTGTGTGGTGTGTGTCTCGGTACATCCAAATGTGTTTGTGTACATAAGAAACATTAGATTTTAGTTTCAGTGCCTACCACAGTGAGGTTTGTCCATCCGTCAAAGAAAAAAAAACTAATTTTGTGGGAAAGGATTTAGAGCAACCACAAGAAATGTTTGGGGATTCCTTTTCAGTTGATATCACAGACCTTTGAACCTTCCATCATCAAAAGCCAGTGTGCATCCTGCATCCTGCCATTGGCATTTCTGTTTGCTCTATACTCTTCCATAACAGCGCCTCTTTCCTTATCCAAATCCTCTGCTGATACTCGAATCTGCACACATAAAGAATATGAAAAATTGGAAGTAGAGAACCATGATCAATATCACCAATATTTATTCTTACCTCTGAACTAAATTCTGCCAAGACTGAAATGGCTTGAGATAAAAGCTCAGGTTTGTCAATAGGAATAAACAACTCATAAACCGTTTCATCTGCTGATGTAACTGCATTCTGACAAGCACCAAATTCCGCTCCAATGCTTTCAAGAAATTTGACAATATCATGATTTGTGTATTTCTTAGTGGCACTGAAAGCAAGATGCTCAACTATGTGAGCAACTCCCCGCTCTTCTTCATCCTCCAGAACTGAGCTGTCATGTATTAAGATACTTAGCTAATCAATTAAATTAAGAAGAAAGCATGATGCATTGGATCTAAATCCAACTGATGATTATACAGAATAACTCGTGCCAACAGTTAACATTTGTCCAAAGATTCAATTAACTCCAAACGTCCAACCTACTAGAAACTCGCACCTAACTTTCTATGACTTGCACAATATAAAAAATAAGTTGCAAGTCCTCTTTTAGAAACTAAAAGTAAAACTTAAGACATGTACTTTAAATCATGAAACTTCAAGCAAACCTAATTCACTGTCGCGTCTGCAAAAGATCTAAGTCATTGGCGGAATACAAATCAAACAAACCAAACTGACCCAGTAAATCTTAAAAAAAAAGTAGGATGTACGCAATCAAACAAACCAAGATCTCACCTAAAAGTAGGGTCTGGGATGGTAAGATGTACGCAGACCTAACCTCTACATCAAAGAGTAGAGCAGTTTTGTCGGTGACAACTTGTCACAATAAAGTAAAATGTCAAACTACATCATGTGATTTCTACGTAATCCCTATTACAAACATGAGCTTTTAAGTGAGAGAACTGTCGAGAATATTTAGGATCGTAAATGTATACCGTGTCGGACAGGAAATTGGAAGGTTTTCGAGCTATCCTTTTTAGTCAAAAAGTGAAAGGTACATGTGATTTGCATTTTTGCCCTGATTGGATGCCTGAAAGATTTCCAGACCCATGACCAATTTAATTGATAGCTACATACATCAACCAACAGAACTTATCTGCTAACTGTCATCCTCATCACTTTTTCAACCCATACATTAAATTATAAGATAGCATCTTCAAGTTGGCCAAGAACAATATGTATCAGCATCAACATCCAAGTGCAACGAGTACAATATCAAGCATTACAGGTACTTTCAAACAACAATTAGCAATATTCGGTTCAAATCTGTACAATTCCATTCTAGAACAAAACCATACACTGAATTATCTACCAGACTAACTCAGTTAGCAACAACGATATAAAATAATTAAAATCAAACACATATTTTATATAACAAAAGAAAAGGGAAATCAATAATTAGAATTAGGAAACACATACAATTATATTACTAAGTGTTCAACAAAAGTATCACCAAACACTACTGGACACAAACCAAAACCAACACAACAACAAATTCAATCGGCAAAACGGCAACATTACGCTTAAAACCTCACAAATCTCTACTGTAAAATCGCTCAGCACGAGAGCAATCAACAACAAATGACTCAAATCATTCAAAAACACAACAATCTCAATAAAATAAACACAAACGCCAATTGCAAACAAAGTTAAGCTATAATTAGTATAGTTTTACAAGTGTTCAACAAAAGCATGACCAAACACTACTGGACACAAACTAAAACTAACACAACAACAAATTCAATCGGCAAAACAGCAAGGTTACGCTGAAAACTTCACAAATCTCTACACTAAATCGCTCGGCACAAGACTAATCAACAACAAATGGCTCAAATCATTCAAAAAACACAATAATCATAATAAAATAAACACAAACACCAATTGCAATCAAAATTAAGCTACAATCAGTAGAGTTTTACAAGCGTTCAACAAAAGTATGACCAAAACTAATACAGCACGTAATTCAATCAGCAAAACAGCAACATTACGCTGAAAACCTCACAAATCTCTACAGTAAATCGCTTGGCACGAGACTAATCAACAACAAATTACTCAAATCATTCAAAAACACAAAAATCTCAATAAAATAAACACAAACACCAAATTCAATCAAAATTAAGCTACAATCAGTAGATATTTAGGATGATAGAAAGCAAATATCAAATGTGTTACCCGACATTGACGGCCAGTGCCAAGGCAGCTCTCATTTTAGGCTTGGAATTCGACCTGACGTAGTAACGGAGTCCGTTATCGAGCTTGCCGTAATCCGCTCCGTACGGAACGTCCGATAGAAGCTCGTCGTAGTTGAGGTCTATCATTTTCAGTGACCTAAATCGGTGCTTCTTGACGATCTCCGATGAGGTCTCCGCCGGTAACAAATCCATCTCCGATGATCTCTCTCTCTCTCCGGCAGGAAAACACACAGTTGAACACGATTTGTGTGTGTGTGGCGGTGAGGAGTGAAAACGGAGAGAAGGAATCGACTTTGGTCTAATACAGAGTT
Organism: Centaurea solstitialis; assembly: GCA_030169165.1. Classification (NCBI taxonomy): domain Eukaryota; kingdom Viridiplantae; phylum Streptophyta; class Magnoliopsida; order Asterales; family Asteraceae; genus Centaurea; species Centaurea solstitialis. The sequence goes on from CM058044.1 coordinate 43,264,955, forward strand.
CAGTCAAGTTATGCCACGTGGAGGTCTGTGGTTCCCTTTTTGGGTAAAGGTCAAACGAGATACGTCAAATCATCTACGTGTCGGTTGCTTATACGATACATATAAATAAGAGTAGTGGTAGTGGCTTATTGCTATGTTTGCAAATTAGGTACCATCTAGCTTGTTGATAAGCTAGCTTATTGAATAAATTAAATTATGTTAACAAAAACTAACTTATAAATATGTAAAATGATAAGAATAATATACTTGAATTTAATAATTAATATTAATAAAAATATAATTGAAAAAAAACTACAATAAAGTTTCTCATAAGCTACTCAAAGTAACGTTTCAAAAAGCTAGCTCAATTGAAAAAAGCTACAATAAGCTTCTCATAAGCTACTCAAAGTAACGTTTGGATGGACTAGCTTATAAGCTAGCTTCTAACACATGTTTGGATGGACTAGCTTATAAGCTAGCTTATTTTTGTCAAACACAGCCTCAATAAGGTATTGAGCTTATTTGTTTGGTTTAACACCGGTGTTTGGCAGCGGTGTAATAAAAAAAAACAATGGTTTAATTGCTTAGCTTTTGAGATCGGTCTTTTATACGTACAGACTAGAGATGGCCAAAAAGCCCGGCCTGGCCCGAGCCCGAAAAAAGCCGGGGCCCGGCCCGATGAAAAGCCCGGCCCGGCCCGACCCGACCAAAGCCCGGGCCTAGTTTTAGGAAATTTGAAAGCCCGTCCCGAAAGTAAATCTATTTTTTGATTTGTTTTATATAGTTTAGACTTTAGAATTATAAAATAAATCTAGTTTATATCGTATATTATCATTATTATTGAAATTAAAAAATAATTTAGTGTTTTTTAAGTTGGAAAAACCCGGTCAAACAAAGGCCCGAAAAGCCCGGTCTTTTCAAAGCCCGGTCAAAGCCCGGGCCGGCCCGGCCCGAGCCCGGTCAAAGCCCGGTCAAACAAAAGCCCGAAAAGCCCGGTCTTTTCGAAGCCCGGCTCGGCCCGATTTTTGCCCACCTCTAGTACAGACACTTTAATTCCCATTATGCCCTACCAAAAGAAAAAAGTTGATTGGCTCTAATTTTTAACCTAAACCCTTTGCTCCTTTCTTACGATACAGTCTCAACTCAAAACCCTCCCACGCCTCTTCTTCTCCAAGTCGTCGTCGAGATTCTTCACGTTGTTGTCAAAGCTGCAGTTGTTGCATAGAGTCTTCTTCTTTTTTTTTTTTTTTTTTTTTTTTTTGGGGGAAAGGTTCATCTAGGCTTTGCCTAGACTACATCATTGGCAATATAGAACAGAAATTGAAAATTCGGCCGTCTGAGACTAAGCCTGGCCACAAGATGCGCACGAGGGGATTCGAACTTGGGGTAAATGGGATACCATCCACATTCCCCACAGGCCTTACCATTACGCCACAAGCCTTGTGGTTAAAAGTAATAAAAAAAAATAAAAAATAAAAATAAAAAATAAAAATATAATAATAAAAAATAATTTGTTGCATCAGAGGTTCTTTATGTTGTTGCTCGTTGGACTTCGTTTCTACTGTTGCTCGTCATTTTCTTCAACTCCAACGTCACTTTTTATTTCAACGAATATTCCTTTTGTTGCTCCGCTGTAATTGTTCATTAACTCAAATAGTATTTTAGTCTTCTATATATTTTTCTTCCCCTTTTATTTTCATAAAAGAATTGTGAATTTACACATGCTTAAAAGCATGTTATGTGTACAACATGTGAACTTCCACCTCCCCCCCCCCCCTCTCCAAACTTGAGGTTTAGAGATCATCTTCACTCATCTTCTTCAGCAATCCATGTTTCAAAACCCAGCCAAGGTTAGGGGTGTGCAAAAGTCGGTTCGGTTCGAGTTCGGGTTAAAATTTCGGATAACCGAAATTTTCGGGGGGGGGGGGGGTAATTCAAAACCGATAACCGTCCGTATAAATCGGTTAAGTTCGGGTTCGGTTAAGTTCAGGTTCGGGTGAAACGGTCGGGTTTTTCGGGTTGGGCAACTGACTTTTTTTTTTCATTTTCAGTCCTCCAACTTTTCAAGCCCATTTTCAGCTTTTATTTTTTTATCAAAATTGTAACCCAATTGCATTTTGTAGCCCAATTTCTTGACAATTACTAAACTTAACGATTAACAACAAATATAAATTAAACAAAATTTATCAAACCACAAAATACCAAAGCAATTAAGTAAACTTAAAAAGTTAAAATTACTTAACAAAGTTCAACAAATACCAAATGTCCAAATATGCAATTGTAAAACAAAAGTTCAAAGGTCCAAATACCAAATGTCTAAATATGCAATTGTAAAACAAAAGTTCAAACTTCAAAGGTCCAAATACCAATTACCAAATGTCCAAATACCAAAGTTCAACAAAACACCATGACTCCATGAGTCCAAAATTCCAAATGTCCAAAATACCAAATTACTTAACAAAGTTCATTGTTCAAATGTTCAAGACTTCAATCAATTACCAAAATCCCAATTACCAAAGTCCAAAATCCAAAAAACCAATGCCATATCTTGAATACCTAACAACAAAAAATCAATAAATCAATAAGTCATAAATGGGAATTATAAATCTACTAATTTAGTGACTAGTTTATCACTTTATTACCTCGAATCCTCAATACTTCATGAAGTGACTTCAAAATCCTCAAAATCATTTGACGCTTGTGTAGTAGTAGTATTTTCACGAGTAGAACTCCCAATCTTTAAATTCTCCATTTCTACAAGTTTTAAATTTAAAAGTAACAAAGTTAGATAAAATGATAAATTATAATTTTTCAATAAAAATAACGAACTCGTACCTTTCTCAAACTTCTCTAGATCATCCAAGTTTTCTTCTACCGAAATTGGCTCACTAGGACCCCTCAACCAATCTTGCGTACAAATAAGTGCTTCAACTATTTTAGGAGTTAGAGAACTCCTAAAATTGTCCAACACCCTCCCACTTGTACTAAAGGCTGATTCGGATGCAACCGTAGAAATGGGTAAGGCAAGAACATCTCTCGCAAGTCTTGAAAGAATAGGAAACCGAGCACTATTCAACTTCCACCACGTAAGCAAATCAAAGTCTTTGCCGGAGTCGGTCTCGGTGGTGCCGACTGTCGAGAGTGAGAGTGAGAGTCGCCGGAGTGTCGTGATTGCGGGATTTGCGTCTTTACGTTTACGTAGGTCGTAGGGTAGGAGAGGAGAGTAAAAGTCATATTGATTTTAATTTGAAATTGAGTCGTGCATGCGTCCCTTATAAATTAAAAATTGGTTTGGAAACAGAAAGGTTGAAGGGGTATTTTTATTTAATGATTTAAAATGCGGGGGGCTTAATGTAAAACTATTAAAATGTCTTAATTAATTTCGGTTTTTCGGGTCGGTTCGGGTTGGGGAATGGAAACCCAAACCGAACCTGAACTTCACACTTTAAACTTCGGGGTCGGGTAGTCGGGTATCGGGTTTTCCGGGTTCGGTTTTATGGGGTGAAAAATCGGGTCGGTTCGGTCGGGTTTTTTCGGGTCGGATTGGTCTTGCTCACCCCTAGCCAAGGTAGTTCCCTTGTTTTTGGCAAAAAGAGTTTTAGCGTTTATTGCCTTTGTGACTATTGACAGGACATACTTTCATCGATAATCACATATACCTCTCAAATCTAAAACCTAGACGATTTCTCCTTAAAAAAGAGTCGGAGAAAATGTCGATGTTTATAGAACAAAATCATTTCAAGATTAAAAGATTGAATGTTCAAAGGATAGTTTGTAGTGGTCTTCCATATCGACAAGGTCATGAATCGTCTCCAAGCCATTTATTTATCTATGGCAACTACTGTGTCGTAACTTTTTGTAATCAATCCAATGAACTAAATTCCAAATTTGTGAACAATGAGATGGTTGTAAACAAATAAAAACAAACAACCGAAAACAAAAACTAAAATAGAATCAATTGTGCTCTGAATCTTCGTCGACTTCAAGCATGTGCAAATTATCTACTTTGTTTTGAATCTTACATGGCTTTATACTGGGTACACCTATTAGTCTACATGGCCAATGATTTTCAATTTTCCCCCAAGAAATCAACAACTCTTAGGCAATTTCTACAATTTTTTGGCAAGATTCGAACGTGTTCTAATTGTTTATTCATATTCAACATATCAACAATGCTATCTTATATTCAACTCTATATTTTATATTTCATCCACTTCAAATATTAATACCCAACTATATTCTCTTTTTAGACAATAAACACAAATAATGTGTGCAGAGGATGAACAACCTTGGGTTAATGTTAAATTATGATACTGTATAATTATCGAACAAATTTTACGAAGAACACGTTATCGTTCAATAACAATAACAAAGATTGATTTTCATTTTTTTCATGTTTTTTAGTTTTTAAATAATGAAGGCATTATCTAGTTTTTTCCCCAAGACATGAGAAATCTGAGACTAGCCCTATTGGGTATTGAAGATCAATCCAAAAGGCGTGAATGTAAATAAAAAACATCCCCTAGATAAGCTTCGCGCCCGGGTGGTCTTCATATTAATCATGGGTGGTGATACTATTAATGACATAATAACATCTATACGAAATGCCGATATGTATATAAAAAGCGTCATGATTTAGTCAAACCAGTTGGTTCCACGTGTAACCGAAACGTCCCCAAGGGACCAAAAGCTTAGTTTAAATAAATGATTATTCCGTTTAATTGACAACAAAACTAAACATCTAAAATTACGCAAGCTAACTTTATTCAATTAGGCTATTAAGTTAGTTTAAAAAATACAAAGAATCGTATTAACCATATTTTAGATATTATAAGATCACACAAAATTTTTAGGGTAAATTACATATTTGGTTCTTATGGTTTACATTTTATTGCACTGTTGGTTCTGTTTTAGAATAATTATGAAAAAGGTCCATGTGCTCTACATTATATTGCACTATCTGTCCCTATAGTTTACACTATATTGCATTGTTGGTCCCTGTGGTTTACACTATATTAATGTTGGTCCCTAACCCTATTGACAAAATAGGGACCAACAGTGCAATATAGTGTAAACCACATGGACCTTTCACATAATTATTTCAAAATAGGGACCAATAGTACAATAAACTGTAAACCACATGAACCAAATATGTAATTTTCCCAAATTTTAATTGCTTATAAGTTAAGGGGCTGAAGTGAAAATTAAAAGTTCCCCAACATAGCGTGAGACAGCAGCAGCCGATAATAGCCCGAGACTGTGAGCGCTGATTGTTTACCGCTTATTATTCAGAGGCAGATAGATACTCTCAATTCTCTTCACAAAACTCTTCATAAACCCTAGATTTTAGTAGATTGTTACAGGTAAGCACTTATCAGAGGCAACCATACTGTTACTGTTTGGGTATGTGTACCTGTTACTGTTTGTAAAATCTCTGTTTGCAGGCTCTGAATCATTCAAACGACATCTGAATCACTCATTTAGCACTGCTAATTGAGGTTGAATCTTACCTCTAATGTTTGTTTGTTGTAGACTTCGGTTTTGGCTACTAGTGATTAAATTTGTTCGATTTCTTTGGTTACTATATAACACTACTTGTGATCATCATTCTGATGAACACCAAGTGTTTGATAAAAGTCCCCAACGAGAAATTTTGGTGTTGACTGGTTCTTTGAATTTTTAAAATGATCAACAAAGGCTGCCTATTGTTAGCGTGCTTTGCTATTACTTTGGTTTTCTGTTTGCAAAAATATATATATAGTTTGTTAGATTACTGATTAACAATTGGTTTGTATATACAAGTTTATCTGAAGGCATGGGCAGATTTTTTCAAATGGCGGCACCATTTGACTATAAGAAACACCATTTCACCCTTAACATTTCTTTTACTGTTGTAGCGCTGTTTTGGTAATATAAAAACGGTTGATATCGGAAATAAAGTGATTAGATTGCGTATCTAACTTGTATGATTCAAACAGGGATGGAACACTGGATAGTAAAGTAGAAGATTTAATAGCTAGTGGCATTGGTTGCTAGATGTAACAAACAAGAAATTCTTGTAGAATCTACATTTACTTGAATGACATATGCACATGAAGGATAGAAAGTAGAGGGAGCGAGGAGGAATACATTTGCCAAACAACCTATTTTCATTATGCACTAAATCATATATGCCCTCTTAATCATATTTCATTCAACACTACGAAATCATGTAGAGAGTTAAAATAAAAGATCTTGTCATTCGAATTGTCAATTCAGAACATTTACTAAATAACCATTTTTCATTATGCACTAAATCATATATGCCCTTGTAATCACTCTGCACCAAATCATTCAACATTGCAGACATGGGAGAAGCCATGAAAGACACAAAAGTGATTGAGAATTTGAGGTCGGTAGTATTCAAGGAATCAGAGAGTTTAGAAGGCACTCGTCCTAAAATCCAGGGCTACGATTTCAATCGCGGGATTAATTATTCAGAGCTTCTTAAATCCCTAGTCTCCACTGGTTTCCAAGCTTCTAATCTTGGTGATGCCATTGAAACCGTTAATCAAATGGTAAGTAGTTTGCACTTGGTCCTGCTTGGTTCAACAGAATATTTGTAATGTGTTGTTTTTTCTCTTCATGAATTTGTATACTTTGCTGTGGAGTTTGAACTTTGAAAATAATTGTGAACTTCATTGACATAAAATCGAATGAATAATTGTGAACTTCATTGACCTAAAATCGAATGAATTATTAGATTCATATCAGAATTGTGAATGTTAATTTGCATTTGATTTTCTTTATTCTTCCCAAATCACGTGTTTGCATGATTTTGAGGAGTTACATTTGATGATTGAAGATAGATTGGAGGCTTTCTCATGAGCAAGTAACAGAAGATTGCAGTGAGGAGGAGAAGAACCCTACATACAGAGAGTCGGTCAGGTGCAAGATCTTCTTGGGGTTCACTTCAAACCTCATTTCCTCTGGTGTTCGAGACATTATTCGATATCTAGTTCAACATCATATGGTTAGTAATCCCAACTTTATGATCATGAACATATGTATTGTCTGGTAATTTTGATAATTAAATGCTAAGTGCTAAGTGCTAACTGAAACCAATTTTTATGCTTTATAACATTTGTTATATGTGTGTGTGTATATATATGTAGGTTGAAGTGATTGTTACAACAGCTGGTGGCATCGAGGAAGATCTCATAAAATGCCTTGCAGACACATACAGAGGTGATTTTTCTCTACCTGGTGCTGCCTTGCGTGCAAAGGGACTAAATCGTATTGGTAACTTGTTGGTGCCTAATGATAACTACTGTAAGTTTGAGGATTGGATTATCCCCATATTCGACCAAATGTTGGAAGAACAAAGTACAAAGGTATTTTACTTGCATCGAGGGTGTTGCTGATTTACATTTTTCATAAGCTATCGACTTTGCATAGATTCTGATTTATTTCCAACATACTTGGCAATATTATTCATTTTGTAAAATTTTAGTGTAAGGTTTTTCTCTTAAAGTGAATCATGGCTCATTTTCTCTTGATGCAAAGAAGAGACTTTTGAGTTTAGATTTAAGGCATCTCAAAACTTCCATCAATCTCCTTTGAGCCAGTTGTGCAATAGAAATTTATACTCTACTCCCTTTGTGTTGAACAGCATGTGTTATGGACGCCATCGAAAGTTATAGCACGTTTGGGGAAGGAAATTAATAACGAGAGTTCATATCTATATTGGGCATATAAGGTAATCACTTATACAGCAATTGCTCTCACATTCTTTTTAATATTCTTCTTCAATTTTGAATGTCAAACCTGTGTATCACAAAATTATAGTTTTTACTTATTCTTCCATAGTTTTGACACCCACTCTTTCTTGTATTTATAATATTTGATTACTTATTGTATCTTTTGATATAACTTTTTTATTCATATTCCGTTAACATGTTTTTTTTTTTAATTGTAGAATGATATTCCAGTCTTCTGCCCTGGTTTGACAGATGGTTCTCTTGGTGACATGCTGTATTTTCATTCTTTTCGCAATCCTGGTCTTGTTGTTGACATAGTACAAGGTGAGAAGATCCTCTTATTTTGACTAGGTCAAACAAACAATCTTTTCTAGTTGACAACTGAAATGCATTTAATCTAATTTTTTGCAAAATTTTTAGACAATATTTAATCTAATTACTGAAAGTGAAATGTATATATGCATTAGAACCTGAATGACCCAAGGAATTTCAGACGCTTTAATAGGTTTTCAACAATTTTGCATGATCAACATAGAGAAATACGACCGTTTTTTTCTTGCACACTGAACCTATACAGCAAGGTATCATCTATGAATGATAAATACCAATTCAACCTTTGGACCAATGTATGGCTAGGGTTGATATCTGGTGAGAAGTTGAGATTAACGTGAAAATTGTATCAACCGTTGGATGAGAAGTGGCTGCACATTAAGATGGGATGCACCATATGCACCGGATCAATTCCCTTCTAAAGCGCAATTCATGGGAGGGCATGACATTAAAAGTGATTAACGGTTCAGATCCACTTCTCATGTTAAACTCAACTTCTCACAACGATCCTTCACGTGTATGGCTAATGGGTTGACTTAACTTCCAAAAAGTGTGTTCCGGCGGAGACACTCTAACCCCGGGCCCCATTGGACCGACGCCACTCTACCTCCATGAGCGCATCCCTGGCAACCCTCTGTCCCGGTCTCCCGCAGCCGGTTGGAATTAAACCCAGGACCGCATCTTCCAAATAGTCCCCAAACTGCGAGCCCCATAGGCATTTGCGAGGTGGAGGTACCCATCAAATATTGTGTAGTGCAAGGATTGAACCCTTGACCTCAAGGAAGCCAAGGGACAATCTTACCACTAGTCGAACAAATGATTGGTAATGGGTTGACTTAACTTACAGTAAAACATTAAGGCCATGTTTGGCAACCACAAGTTAGCTTATTTTTAAGCTTACTGAAAATCCATTTGGTTAGCACTTTAAAAGCTACTTCAAGTAGCATTTCAATAAGTTCCAGGGCCTTTTTCCCAATTTTTTCCAATGATACTCATATTTTTTTAATTAAACTGTTAACATATCCTTTTGTGTCATTTTACATTGTCATCTGGCTTATCAACTAGTTTTTAGGCTTTTAGCAAACATGACTAGTTTATTGGCTGGCTTATCAACTAATGGAGTAACAAATAACAACTAGCTTTTCATCTAACCTCTAGCTTATTGCCAAAAGCCATAATGAATTAGTGATGATGTTATTTGCTATCATGATTTTATGGGTATCAATAAATTGTCAACCGTTAAACAGATATCAGGGCGATCAACGGTGAAGCTGTGCATGCAAATCCTAGGAAGACGGGAATGATCATTCTAGGAGGAGGGTTGCCGAAGCATCACATTTGCAATGCGAATATGATGCGTAATGGTGCAGATTACGCCGTCTTTATCAACACCGCCCAGGAGTTCGATGGTAGTGATTCTGGTGCTCGTCCTGACGAAGCTGTGTCGTGGGGAAAAATACGTGGTTCGGCTAAATCCGTCAAGGTATTTCCTTATCATTTTCTTTTTTAGTACCCCATTTCTATTGTTTCTAGTACATCTCTCCATCCAAAAAGAAATAAAAGAAACCAAGGGAAAAACCAAATACAAATTGAGCTTCATTTTGTTACAGTCTTCATATCCCAAAATTTGTGGTATAATTTACAATTTAACAAATTACAAGGTATCTTGAACCATATGATCATTATTTATGTTAAAATGTTCAACTATAGGTGGTCTTTTGCCAAACACTTACCGGGTCATTACCTTAATGGATTAACATGTCTAGAACCAAGAATCTTATTTGGTAAGAGTGATAGCAAGGACCGAGAGTCTTACTCTTACCCGGTAAACACTTACATGTTGATTGTTGTGTACAATGTCGTTTTGATGAACTAGAATCTTACATAGTAAGGTAAGTGAGAGTGTTGAATCTTACTGGTAACCCTTACCAGATAAGCATTTGGGTAAATGCCCCTTAGTCAATACGCAATAGTGAAAATAAAATAAAATAATGTTGAGGGGAACTAAATCGATAATATGTAGAATAGTTATTATTGGACAAATAGGTATATAGAGTCCCCATCATTTGCAAACTTCTAATTTATACAAACCAATCTCAACCGTCAATCTAGCTAAATGAATTTGGTTCTATAGAAAGAATATGTTTACAAATCAAAAGCGTTAATCATAGTGTGTAAACTCTGGTTATCTTCTGCAAATATCCTGATCATGACAAATGAGCCCTTGTCATTTTCCATAAATATCAAAGTTGTTTGGTTTCTATGAATTAGGAGGTTTGCAAATGATTGAGACTCCAAGTGTAAGTTCTCACATTGGCTAGGAGGGTAACAAATGTTGCCTTATAAGGCACTTAATACCCCCTCTATCAGACGCGTTTTAAAACCGTGAGTCCAGGTGTGAAAAAAACGGACAATATCTGATACCATTGACCTATTACAGGAACTCCCTGAAAAGGGTAATGTTGCATTTAGTTTTAGAATCATTTGTTTTGATCTCAAATTTTGAATCAATGAAGTATATTGTATTGTTATGAATCAACAAAAAGGCTCCATGGTTATAATTTTAATCATTCTCATGGACTTTGTTTTGGAGCAGGTGCACTGCGATGCAACGATTGCGTTCCCTTTACTCGTTGCAGAAACGTTTGCTGCAAAGAGGGAGAGACCAGATGAGCCAAGAACACGATAAATGTATTAACCCCGTTTTTATTCAACATTTATATTTATATATGTAGTAATGTATTTATTGATTAAAAGTACCATTACGCTTTCATTGAGACAACAGAGAGTTGGAAGTGAGATTTTTAACATCCGTTGTGGTCGATAGACTTTAAAACTTATTTTGGATCTTTCTACATACTACATAAAGAAAGGTTTACTACAAATCATTGCTATTACAACCTTTGTATAAATATCAGCCCTTTTCTATTGTTTGTACATATCCGTGCACAATGCAGCCCAAATCATCTCGAAATCAAACCGAAAGAATTTAAAATTTCTATCATGTTTCGATTTGATCTTCTTCTGGTCCATCCCAATGCTAGTTGTATCTTCGTACAATGTAGCTAAGTGTAAATTTTGAATAGATGCAAGTAAGAATACCGTAAGAATATAATTTAGCTATTGCTTAATGGGTTCTTCTGTATTACGTATTCATCAACTTGCTTATTCAACGTCTATTGATGTCTAATATGAAATCTATCCTTTTGAAACGGTTAATAATGTCCAAATAAGAAAATCAATACGATAAACTTAACACTTCTGGACATATATCTCAACGACTCCAACGAGAAAAAAACGCTTAACAAGTCTTGTAAAAGCGCGTATAGGAACCAACCATTTTCTATTATTCGAAGGCTAAACAAATCAAATCGAATTCACAAACATATAATAAAGCAATCTACGACATTATATGTATTTTATCACACACAAAAATATATATGTATTTAAGGCCGACTCGTTCTTAAGGACTCTAAACGAGCTGCTATCGAGTCGTAGTCAGGAAGCTTCGGATGAACATGGCTCGCTTTCGTAGCTAAACTGGCAGTGCTTCCTGATTCAGCACTCTTCTTCCTTGGAAAACTGGGTTCGTCTGAATAAGTTTTGGGCTCAATAACATGACTTTTTGAATAAGGAGCCTCAGGCCCGCTGTTGATCTCGGTCTTACCCGATTCAGCAGCGTTTACTGAACGAGTTGGTTTGCGTGGTGGGTTCTCGTTACGGTAAGACTTATTGCTGTTCTTTTCCTGTGCTGATCCGCTACCGATTTCTGTCGTTTTTCTTGCAGGGATAAACGTCCGACCCACATCGGAACGGGCCTCATCCGGCCGACCGAGCTTCCAGTACTCGCTAGAGCTAGAGATTACCGTTTCGCCCTTGGGTTCAACATGGCTCTTCAAATGAGAACCTCTCGTCCTTCGAGAAACTCCGGAACCCAAACGAACCCCACTCGACGCTCGTTTTGAAACCACCACCTCCTCCTCTGAATCGGTTTCGCCATCATCGAAGAACACTACAGAGCCGGATATCGTGATCCGGTCTTTGCTTGCTCGCTTGCTTTCTCAGAAGGCCGTTTTGGGATCTTGTAATCGTCTGAATCGGACTCGGAACTGGACATAGAAATCGAAACATTTGTTCTTTTATCTTCCACTCTATTAGTCCCCAAATCCAAACGCGATGCTTCACCTCCTGTTCTAGAACTTTCCTCAACCGAGTTCTTGGAAGCTTCCGAAACCGGATTTTTGGCATACGGTGGCAACCGAACACCGCCTTTGTTTCGAAAACCGCCGGTCAATGTTCCAAATTTTAACTCCTTTCTAGCATCCATATCATCGGATCGATTTACAGAATCATCATCACCGCCTTCCAATGTATCAACCGATTCCTTTTCAACCAAATCGTTCAACTCGATTCGGGTTTTTCTTGAACTAAAATCTTGCGTAGACTCCACACCAAACGGTTCACGCTTTGTAGAAAAAAGATCCGTTTCAGTTTCGGGATCGGAATCTGGACCATCTGAATGATCGAAATTCGCAAGAACGTGATCCTCCGTCTCTAAAGGCTCCGTGTATTTCACCGAGTGGTCGGGGAACGAGTTACTTTCCGTAAAAAGAGGCGATCGAGAACTTACCTCCTCGACTATGTCGTTCTTGTTCCATATGTGATTGTTTTCTAACGAACGAGTAGGAGATCCTTCATCATACTCAAATCCCGTATCGAACCTCGGCCCGCCATCATCGGAGATCGCTTCATCGTCTCTTCGAGAATCAAAATTCGAGCTCGTTTTCGAAGATTCTCGAAACAGGTTTCTTTCGTCAACAACAGCAAACGGATTACCAACAACACTTCTAGTACTCGTGGCTTCCTCAGCAAAGTAATTAATATCTTCGGTTTTAGATTCTTCAAATCGTTCCAAACTCGTCGTTTTCGGATCGGAAGAATCTTGATCTCGATCTAGATCTTGGTTCAACGATTCTTCAAAATACCCATCTGCCATACGGAAATCGTTTACCAAATTCTCATCCTCAATCGAACCATCATCAGGTCTAACGAAAGCACCTTTTTGTGATGAAGCATCATGTTCGATTCGACCCGTTTGCTGACTCGGCATCTTAGATTTTCTATCGTCAACCGATTTTTCGTCTGAATCTTTAGGAGGATCGGAAACACGAGAAGGTTCATCTCTAACATCAGACGAATGTGATCGAACATCGGGTCTAACGAAAGCAGATTTTTGTGAAGCATCATGTTCAATTCGTCCCGTTTGTTGATTCGATATCTTAGGTTTTCTATCGTCAACCGAGTTTTCGTTTGAATCTTTAGGAGCGGAAACACGAGGAGGTTCGTCTCTAACGTCAGACGAATGTGATCGGTTGACGATCTTCTCATCTCTTGAAAATTGGGCAGCAGCTCGAGCAGCCATTGCTGCTCGTTCAGCCGACTCGGCTGCCGCTTGCGCTGCAGAAGTAGCATCCTTGAATTCCATTTTCCAATTCTCCCTACCTGATGAAAAGTCATTGTTGCTCCTAGAAACTGGCTGCTTCATTTCCATCCTCTCAGAAGTTTCTCCTGATTAGAGTCAAGAGATGAGAATGTTTCCTCCCAAATGTGGGAAATGAATCTGAAATGGGTTCTAGTGATCTTTTATGACAAAAATACCCTCGTAAGGAAAAGCGAGAAAAACAATTATAAAGGGTATGTTTTAAAAAAAAAATACCTCTTAAAACTCTTAAGTCTGAAAATTAGGAAGTTTGCAGACTTAAGACTGCTTGTTTTATTTCAAAGAAAATGTTTGAAAACCTCTTACTGTCCTCTGAAATTTTAATAGGTGCACCATCCACTTCAGTCCATTTAAAAAACAAACAACACCTAAATGACGATCGATAGATATACCTGAAGACCTCGTATCATCGTGCCTACCACCAGACGAAGTTTCGGTATCCGTAGAAGTCGTATTACGAGCATCGAGTGTGTATTTTCTGTTCTGCTGAGCGAAGTCGATCGGCACTCTGTCCTGCTTTTCTTTACGGCTATGCACATCGTCAATATTCGAACCTTGAATCTTAGTCGGATCAGCCGTTGTCGTACCGGTCTTCTCGAATCTCGATGGTGGCACGTTCTGCTCGAATTCAACGAGTCAGAATAGAAATAAGACACAAATTTCAACAATCAGAAAAAAGAAACAAAATTCAGGTTATCGAAAAGCCCATCTCACGCACCAACAAGTCGCTAGGAGGGTTCGGCTCTTTCTCCTCGAACGAAGTCGGATCCCAATTGATGTTGTGTTCTTTCGCCACGTCACTTAATACTTTAATCTTCGTCTTTACGTCGGGTGCTATTGCGGACAACTTCTCGACCAACTGAAAACATTAAAAAAAATTACAAAAAAAATACGATGAATACCATTTTCAAGAATCATGATTCAGCTATATACCTAAACAACTTACCAAGCGGCTCACACCACAATCGGGCCGTAGCTCGGTAGCTGCAGAAACGAACTCTTTCCCGTATTTTTTTGTAAAATGTTTTCGGATATCGGAGAGTTCTGATATGTCGGAACATCTAGGAGCGGCAAATATCACACTTGTCACGGCTTCCTTCAGATCAAGGGGACAAACTCTACAAAAATTTCCATCGAATATTATTCTCCCGTAAACTAAATATAATACTTGTTCATAAGAATGTCAGATATTTTAAGAACCCATGAACAACCTATTTTGTGAGTATTCATGATGAAATATTATTCATCACACATATCTGCCATGATATTCATGATGAATACTCCCGAGTAAATAAGTTGGCTTACTTTTGGGATTCGATAATGGCCATGCGTGCTACAATAAGTTCACAGTATATCTCAATCAATTCATACGCTGCTACCATCTTCTCTTCCCGAATTACATGTTCAACCTGATATAAAACATCAAAGAAAACAATATAAGTGATTGGGCTATATGTTATCACCATATATAATCACAAAAAAGAACATCTACATGAAACAATTTATCAATAAATTCAACAAACAAGTCACAAGTTAGGGTATTTTCATACACTGGACATGACAGAACAGAACTGAACAGGGATCACTGTTCCATGTATGACATGCCTTTTATGTGGAATAGACAGGATCAAAAGTGGAACATGCTTGTTCCACCTCCACCCCATGAACAAGCTGGAACATACTTATATTTTACCGACATGACCTCAAAAATGAAACTTAATTGCCTTCTAAAACATCAAATACATCACTCTTTTGTACATTTTTATTCGTTCAGTAGGGTAAAATGGTCATTTTATTTGTTGTGTCCTATCCAATTCTGCCTTACCAAGCACCAGACATCTGTTATGTCCTGTCCTGTTCTATCCTATCCTGCCTAGACCCCATACGCACCCTTAAGGGTCAAAACTACAAGTTAGACGAAAAGAAGCCTAGATGCCACATGCTTGTAGCTCAACACAAATAAACGATAAATCTAAAACATCAAATGCGTCATTCATTTTACATTTTTATTCATTTACTAGGGTGAAATGGTCATTTTATTTGTTCTGTTTTGTTCGGTCCAGTTCAGTCTTACGAAATGCCGGACATCTAGTTTGTCCTAAACTCTGAAATCTGAATCAATACGACTGTTTGGTTGTTTGTTTATATAAACCGACAAACCTCTAAACATGTATAATTGCTTATTTTATCGCTCAAAATATTATACTATTAAAATCATAAAAACAATAATTCAGTTTAATTAGATTATACAAATTTGATTTGTTTATCCATTATCATTATAAAATATTAAAATTCACATCCTAATTAATAAACTAGCAATTCATGTTAACCAAACTAATAAAACTATAACAATAAGTGGCTGATTGTTATGATTCAGATGAACAATTAGAAAAAGTTAGGTGAAAAAAGTTAACCTACTCGAATACGTGCAGTACGATCTTGTGATGATTCAAGCAACTGCGATAACTCTCGTTTCATCTGATTGATCTGAACTCCTTTCTTGTTCTTCATCAATTTGATCCGAGAGATGGCCAGTTTCAAAGACGTCTTACTGTAGAGATCAAATCAAACATCTGAAATTGAAATACTAAAAAAAACATATTAAGATTTATAATAAGATCATGAGTGTATGAAATCGTTACCATTTAGCAGGCTTGAAGCTCTTGTGAAGCATTGCGTTCAATTGAGAATTGGATCGAAGTGTAGAAGAAATTAGGGTTTGTGTGTTTTCGTGGAAAATGGAAGGAATCGAACAAATGAATGGATGTAAAGAGATTAGAAAGAGAATATAATCTATATATATATATATGTGTGTGTGTGTGTGTATGTATATATCAATGGAATTGAATTATGAAGTATTTGTATTCTTGAAATTCAGTGGAAGAAAGGAAAAGTATTGGGATGGAAGAAGAACAAGTAATGATGGAGTTCCAAGAAACTTACCCACTTTTCTCTTTTATTTATTTTATATTTTTATTTTATTTATTAGTGTTGTAATATTAATTAGGGCAAATTGCGTCAAAAAGGAACGTACTTTACTTTAGTTTCTGTTTTGGGGAATGTACTTTTAAAATACCCATTTAAGGGTATATAACAAAACTTTACAACCAAAAAGGGGAACCACTCACCAATATAGTAAGTTACTATTGATTTTTCAATAATTATATTGTTTTAAAAATTATAAATAAGCATCAATATTGCCATGTCCCTTAAATAATTTTCATGTCATCAAAAGAAATTTCATATAAATAATGTTTATCACCTGCTCTAAATCTCAATCCGTTCGTCTCTCATTATTATCGTTTTTTTTAATTTATTTTATTTTTCTTAAAAATCTCCTTTTCCTTTAAGCCTTACACAAATCAAAACCGGCTTCCTAAACTCCAACACTCTGTTATTTTCATTCCTCAAATAATCTCTCCTCAACAACCATTGTTTTTTTTTGTTCTATTTCAAGAATAATGAAAACAAAGGGATGGTGAAGAACTTCAACGTATCAAACGTACAAAATTGCAAACTTGGTTTTTTTGGAGCAAACTAACAAAATCGGAAACAAAATTTTTTTAAGAATTTTTTTTAAGGAGGATAAATTAAATTAAAAAACGATAATCGTAGAACATTGAAGGATTAAGACTTGGAGTAGGTGATAAACATTATTTATATGAAATTTCTTTGGATGACATGAAAATTATTTAATAGACATGACAATATTAATGTTTATTTATAATTTTTAAAATAGTATAATTATTGAAAAATCAATATTGACTTACTATATTGGTAAGTGCTTCCCCTTTTTGGTTGTAAAGTTTTGTTATATACCCTTAAATGGGTATTTTAAAAGTACATTACCCAAAACAGAAACTAGAGTAAAGTACGTTCCTTTTTGACTAAGGTATTCAATTGGACCGACATATCATATGAAACTATGTCGACCATGATTGGACGTGTGCTAATTGTAATTGGATCGGATTGAATTATCGATTTAGATTGTTTAGTTTTTGGATGATAATGTAAATGTAAATCTAACTAAAAGTGACCAGCCAACATCCATTTACCTGTTTGATTAACCATCGAATGACCATGCAGTTATCCATCTAATCACCATCGAACTATCATCCAATTAGTTTGTTTTTAACATGCTTGGATTAGAATTTGTTGTGTGTGCATTTTTGAATATTTAGTCTCGTTAACCACAAGGGTAGTAGCAGGGCCGATCCTGAGGTTTTGGATGCCCATGGCAAAATCCCTAAAATAATGCCCTTTATAATACATATAAAACAAAGAAAGAGGTTTGGAACCTAGTCAAACTATTCTCACACTAGTCTTTGTTATATAACGAAGGTTTACCAACGTGTTTTCCTTAACAAATTAATCATCGAGGTTGAAACTTCATATTAGAGCTTCCATGGGATATATAAGATCCATCATGCAGTGCTTGCAACCTGCCTATCAATAATCAAACTATGTAGTAGCAAGAATCAAACTTTGGAGATTAATATTATGGAGAAAAATTGAAGAAATACCAAGAAAAGTGTAAACAACTTATGCAAATGCACTTGAAAACATAACAAAATCTAGTCCTACAGCCATGGTCAACCACATAAACACAAATGTGATTTTTAGATCACATAAACTTAATTTAATATCTAAACAACAAATGCTAAACACATAGACCTAATCTAAATAGTAACCAAATAAACCTAATCTAAAGTCTAAACAAAATAACATCCTTAATCTACAAAGGACAAAAACATTGGAATTTTACCGGATGTCAAGAATTGGTTGCTAGCTTTCCTCGGTCACTCCTCCTTTGATTCCAAAATCAGATTGAGTTGATCCGGTTCTATGAAGTTAATTGTTTCATGAAATCGTTCCCCTAGAATCACTTAATCGTTGATTGGGATTGAGAGTCGGGGGAAATTAAAGGGATAATAGAAGCATAGATCGAGATTCAAAGATGGATTGTAGGAACGATACAAAAACCGAGCCTAGTAAAAATACCATGTAGGTTGAAAATTGATACCCTATGGGCCTTTGATGCCCATGGCGGTTGCCATGATAGCCATGGGCTAGGGCCGGCCCTGGGTAGTAGTGATGTACTTGTAAAATACCTAGAGGGATGTGGCTAAGTTTAATCTCAGACGATTGTAACTTAATTTCCGAATTGGCAAGTACATAGTTTAGGTGAAGTCTAGATGAACATTTTTCCAAAAAGAATTAGTCTTGTTTGTGTTAGGAGTGTTAATGGATTGGGTTGATCGAGTTGAATACATTTGAACAATTTAATTCAATGTTGGCGATTCGAAAACTTTCAACCCAATTCAAACAAAATTGCAGCTCAATCCAAGGCAACTTATTCCGGATGATCGAGTTGTATTTTAAACAAAATAAAGTCAACATTTTGAACAACAAAATAAAGGAAACATTTTTTTTTGCAATATGATCCATCATTCAAGTGAATATACGGGTTCGTTAAATATTTAGGTATTAGATACAACTTTCCAATAATATATGAGTTTCAATGCTCGTTGTTGCTAAGTCGTTTTTGGTAGAATAAACGTACTAAAAAGAAATACAAATTATTTTAGAGTAATCGCTAAAACTTTCATTGGGTTAGCGAGTTGGTCATACTACTTGGGTCTAAACCAATTTCAACCAATGTATTTGGTTTCCCTAATTTTGTATCACTTATATGTCACGGGTTGATATTTTTCGGTTTGGGTTGGCCGGACTTTTGAACACCCCCTAACTTGTGTTGGTTTTAATGCATATTAACAATGATAAATTAATTTGTTTTTTTGCTGGAAATTGGACCCAATTAACACATTGGATGTATCCAATCCAATATGATCGTCTATTGGATCAAGGATGGATCCATTCATCTCTTAAATTGGTTGTCCAACGTTAATCAGATTAGACTTGTTGGCAAGATTCAACATCCGATTAATAGTTGAATCAATTCAATCCTCTCACATCCAATGGATTTCAATCAATAAAGAAACTTCATTATACACATCTATTTATATCAAAACCAGATCATTGTTTTTTTTTCTTCTCAAAAAGGTGAAGTTTTAGGAGTTGTATTTTACGCAAAAAATCGTGAAGTTTTAGGAATTATATTTTACACAAAAATTCAATCAATCTTCGTTTGATTGATTGTGCATTTCTATTGGTTTTACGTTTAAAAATGGATTTGGAAATTTTAGTTGATGAATTTTTGTTTAATTGATTGTGATTTTTCACGGAAAAAAAAGGCTGATTAAGATTTTATTTTTGGTTATTCAGTATAAAATGCATTGAATGTTATTTTAATTAAGCAAATTGTAACTAGAAACCTATATTGTTATAAATACGTGCAAATCTTTTCAAGTTATATAATAAGCTGATTTTAAGCTACCATTTATATGTGAGTTTCTATGTGAAACATGTATTAATATTTTTCTTTATTCATTTTGGTATCATTTAAAATTAATGTTAGTGGTTATTTAAGGGTCGTTTACTAAACACTTACCCTGATAAGCGTATATCAAAACACATTACCTTACCTGTTGAATATGACAAGAACCAAGACTCTTGCCACGGTTAGCATATTACATTGTCAACAAACTTATCGACTAATTTTTACCAAACATGTCTTGTTTATCCGTTATCCTATCAGCCAACAACTATCTTACAAGTCAAAAAGTTTATCAAGAACTTTGCCAAACAACCAAAGCATTATACATATACCCTTTCGTCTAACCAAACCAAACTAAACGAACACGAAGTAGGGTCCAGAGAAAATGATGATCAAAAAACAAACAACTAATGGTGATCAAGATCAATGTAATGTGAGTTATGTATGTCATACTTTCTAGTTTCAAAACTGAATTTGTAAGGTAACTTGTACAAAAAAATGGGGTAGAATTGAAAGGCACTAGGAGTTCATAATTATCTGTATACAAGTTTCTAAGTCCAAAAATGGTCTGGAAAGCCAATTAGAGTTCAAGTTTAGAGTTACCAAACTGGCTGAATAAGATGGCCATGTCCATACCCTGTTGCATTGTAGGCACTGCAGTGTCATAAGGGCAGTCCTTGGAAAACCCCGTGTTGCCCGATTTCTGAACTTTCTTTATGCAGCGCTTGAACTTTTCGTGGCATTTCACATTGGTCATTCCTAGAGAATGCAGATAACACAAGTCAACTATGGTGCAAAATAGAAACATATCTGTATTTCCTTAAAATCTATTATTCATATACCAAAGTAAATATGCAATATAAATCATCCATGAAGTCGTAAAAACACCATGAAAAAGGAATGCGCCGAAAAGCTTGAATCTGCATACAGTACACCGTTTTTTTTAATTATATCTCAGCTTATAAAATAAAGATTCTCTTTACCCTCCTACACATCCTAGGGCCTGTTTGTTAGCAGCTAAATGAGCTTTATGAAACTCGCAGCTTATTATGTTAGTTATACATGACTATTTGGTAGTGGCTTATGTAATAACCAAGATTTCTGGATGGAGTTAATTAAGTTAAGTTTCTGTCAAATGACCTTTTTGTGAGAATATGAGGATTTTGGGTTAAATGCGTTACTTTTGAAAAACTTTTAATGGTATGGGCTTATACCATTTTAGGTATGGGTTTGGCCCAAAACCCTAGGTATTTAAACCTTAAACCCTAATTCTTAGCCATTTTTGGGAAATTTGTTAAGTGTGTGTTAGTGTGTGTGTTAGAAGGGAACTTGAAGCCATTTCACCATTTTAAGGTCGGGAAATTGTCACTAAGGTAAGATTTGATGCTCGATAAGTGTAAGATTGTTAATAAAGGGTGTATAATTGCTTTAGGATTAGTTTGGGTGCAATTGGATCAAATTAGAATCGATTTTTGATCGATTTTAGGCTGTTTTCGGAACTGCTCGTATTTTCCGAATCGGAATTTATGTTTTCCGAATCGTTTTCCGATTCGGAAATCACGTTTTCCGAATCGGACATCATGATTTCCGAATCGGGAAATTTGTGTTGTCTTTTGGGATATTTTGCTTCGTTATGCCTTTCCCGAATTGGAAACCTACGTTTTTCCGAATCGGGAAATGGGCTAGATGGGCCGTCATTTTGACCTCGTATCCATTAGAGTTCGGAAAATCCTAGTTGGTGTTTTCCGATTCGGAAATTGCCATTTTCCGAATCGGGAAATGGTGGTTTTCCGAATCGGATTTTTGCAAGTCAGAAATTTTGCCTTTCCGAGTCGGGTTTTGGAGGACTGCGTCTGTAAGGATTAGTTTTTCGGAGAGATTTTTCTATAGTGACCTGACCCCCTTAGAAATAAAATTTTTCGAGGGGCGCTGCCCCTCAGACCCCGCAAGGGCGGCTCCCCTTGACCCCGTCCGCTAACCGGGTAGCGGAACCCCCCGTGCTAAGTCTGCCTAGGGATGTCTTAGTTAGAGGTGTGTGTAAACGCGGTTATTAATGCCTCAAATCTTGTACAGGCACGTTAGGCGAGAGCTGTAGCAGGACTGTGAGAAATTGCCCAGGTGAGTTCCCTTGCCTGATTTGAATGGGATAAATTGTTTTGAACTGGATTTTAATTGCCCATTCTGTTTGATTAATGATTTTGACGTACGAACTGCTTATTGAAAAATGATAACGTGACATAATTGTTGATTACATTTAAAGCATGCTTAAAATGGTAATGACTTGATAATTTGACTGATGTGTTGCACTATGGACACTGGGTACCTTGGAACCTCGCGTTCCTTGGGAGTTTACCATTTGGTCTGATCCGCCACTTGGGGGTACCTCGGGACTACGTCCCTTGGGAGTTATTGTCAGGCGACCTAGACTGGGCCTGGGCTATGTTTTCTTTGTCCGCACACATTCAGTGGTTTTGGGTTGAAATACGGCCAGCGGGTCGGAACTGTTTTATTTACTGTTTGGGGAATTCACTAGACCTTATGGTCTAACCCTCGCTTTCCAAATTCTTTTCTTTCTTATTTGTTACAGGAGTAGCCCGAGGGAGAGAGAAGGGCAAGGATAAGGTCTGATGTCTAGATAGAGTCGGCCTTGGTTTACTTCTTTTACGCACTTTAGTTGCCAGAAAAATTATTATCTCAGCCGTGGAGGGTTGTTCCACGTGCACTATTAGACACGTTTCCTTTTGATTAAGTACTTTATATATTTTCCGTTGCGTTAGATCACTGGGAATTATTATTATTGCGTAATTATATCTGTTATGTTATTTTGGGTATCGGGGCGTTACAGCTTAATAGTATAAGAAGTGGCTTATTCAGTAAGCTTTTAGGGGGAGCTTTATGCAGAAATCCAAGTTTTTCCGAACCTGTCAGGTTATCACTCCCATTTAAAAAACATGTTTCTTCCATCTATGAGCCTCCCAACAAAACCTTCCCGGTATATACAGACGAATTAATCCACACAGACAACTTCATTCATTCAGAAGCTAATGGAAAACCAACCAAACAGCCCCTTACCCTCCCTAAACATGTTGGGTTTGGTATGCCGAATGCATACCTTATTAATGGTATCCAAATAAGTGAAACAAATTCGTAAGTCTTTTCAAATAAGTGATACAAAATAGATTCTATCTCCTATGTTGCAGTTTACTTGGTTGAGGTGGTTTTTCAGTCTTCCAAAAAAAGCCTACATCTAACACCCAAAGAAAGCTGACTGCATTAATCAACTGATGGGAGTTTGCTGGTATCTTATCAAAAAGATGTTGCTTCTAGTTTGAATCTTAAAGAATGAGACCCATAGGCATCTAATCATAAAATTGGACCATAACAATTAACAAGATGGTCTGTCAAGTCATAAATCTTTACTAAATCCTCCTATCCTTCAGTTTGACATTTCATCAGACATCAATGTTAGTAATTAACATTCACCTTGGCATTATCATCAGCATGAGCTATTTACAATTCTAATTATATAGCTTCCATAATCCATACTGTACATGCTAGAACCATTGAGGTTGAGTCATCAACTCTATGCCTAAACTAAAATCAAGCATGTTAGTTCATATCAACTGCTTAGCACACTTGCCAAGTAAAAATTCACCAAGCAAGATTGTAGAATAAGTAACAAACAACAATACTTGCAAAGATAGAACCTATAGAACATCACGGAATGTAAAATATTGGATTATGCATTTGTGGGTAAAACAAAAGGCAGACATCAGACTCATTCCTAAAACATCCAATTCTAGGGGACTGAAGTGATCTAATCGAACTTCCCTAACAACAATTCATTCAGTAAGAACCTCAAAACAAGCTCTATGAACTTAACAGCCCAGATTTATCCTACAATCAGTTTAATGTCTGAATTTTTGTTCCAGGTTATCTTCTCAGTCTTACCATGAGTGAACATTTATAGGACTCCATAGAAACTATCTTATCATCAATTTCATTAACTCTAAATCATCATCAAAGCTTAAATCATCTAGATCAATACACACAGCACAGATTAAGAAACAACAGACACATCAAACAGCAATCAATCATTCAGTATAACATGATTAAACTCTTGCATTCACAATTCACAAACAAACCTTTTTTCTCGACGCAATTATCATGAATCTGACAGCAAGCATCGAGATCATCACAAGGCTTTTCACCTGGACATCCAGTCCATCCAACACCGCAGTACTTTCCGTACCTAATTCCAATCGCTGATAACGCATAACAAAATCAACAAATCAAAATCAACTAAAATCAAAGAACTTCCATAGAAAATTGAAAAACATGAAAAAAAAAATAGCATTACAGTTACAGTTTCCGTATCTAATCCCAATCGCTGATAACTCGTAACGAAATCAACAAATCAAATCAATCAAAATCGAAGAACTTCCATAGAAAAATGAAAAACATGAAAAAACTAGCATTACAGTTACAGTTTCCGTATCTAATTCCAATCGCTGATAACTCGTAACGAAATCAACAAATCAAATCAATCAAAATCGAAGAACTTCCATAGAAAATTGGAAAAAACACGAAAAAACGAGCATTACAGACTTACAATTACAGTTTTCTGCTACGCATCTCTTGCTGCACTTAACCTGCAAATCGATTTATTGCACTTCATCAACCGATTGATTCAAATTTGTCTAAAATTAGGCGAATATCAAAGTAATCAAGCTACGTAGATAGAGATTTTTACAAACCTGAGATGCGTTCGAAGATTCTGCAACTGCAACCGCAATGGTGATGATTATGATTATGAATGAGATTTTGATCCAAATCATTATCGCTATTCTCTAGGTTATAGATATACAGAATCTGTATCTATAAATGTGGCCGGAGTTGGAGTAGTCTCTTCTATACTCGTTTTTGGGTTCTCCGGTTGGTTTTCATTTCAGGTCCATTGGCGACTGACGTGTTTCCTTCATTCTGATTGGTCCTTTTTTTAGTTTCTATTTAATTTTCTGGTCCCACAAATGGATACCACAAATAAATTTGACAATAAAAAAATATTGCATGGCAATCAAAGAGCAAGTGGAGTTTCGTTTGCATAATGTTTTTGAATGTAATGTAATTTGTTAAAAGAATTTGACTTTCAAGAAATTGGAATGGAATGAAATGTTGTTGACCACTTGGTTGATTCGCATAATTGAAATGAAATCTGTTAAATAAATTGAAATTGTTTGTTTGATTCATAGAATGTAGTTTTGGAATTGGAATAAAATTTTGTTAAATGACATAAATACCCTTTTATGTTTTTTTCATTTCTGGCAAGTGGTGGTGGTTGTCGGAGGTGGTGGTGGTCGTAGGTCACGGTGGTGGCCGGTGGCGATGGCCGGAGGTGGTGGCGGCCGATGGCGGTGACCAAAGGTGGTGGTGCATATTAGGATGAGGGACAATTATGTCAAAAAAAATGACATTCCATTCCAACCAAATCCCTACGCCTTTTGAGTTAAAAGTGGATGTTTTTTTCTTGGTAATTATAGGTTTTTGGGTTAATTTACATGGACCGACTAATCTCCCAATTAGATATGGTCAAAGGTGAGTTCCAGACAAGGCCCGAATCACTCCCGATCTCAAATATATTACTTGTGCAATGCCGATCTTGACCAAAGGCCTAAAGCCTAGTTAACTTTTTCTATATCCAGTTTTGAGGATCGGTCCCGGTCCAGACAAGGCCAAATTGGTCATACTTACTTCTTTTTTGAACAGTTTTTAACAAACAAATTTTCTTTTTGTGAATAATTTGGTCAATTGAATGCACTAACAAAAAAGTCTTTATTGTAATTAGGTCGGTCAAATACACTTAAAAAATACGTTTTTACTATAAAAAATTAAGTCAATCAAATATTATTGGATCAAACGCTCACACTAAAAAATAATTACTGTATTTCATTATGATATATAAAATAGTAAAATATACATAAATTATATTTTAATCTTCAATCAAATATATTTAAAATTACTTTAAAGATTGGATCGGTTCCAATCCAACTTCCATGCAAGGCCTTGTCTTCAGTGGAAGGCTGACCAAACTAGGCCCATTATTTATAAATCTCTATGGGCTATGGCCACAAAAGTAATGTATTAATTATATATTCATCATACATTATTTAAAACTATTTTAATAAATAAAGTTGATTAGTAAAAAAAACTCAATAAATAACTAGGATAATTAAATAAAGCTGATTAATATAAGATTTTTATAAAATTTCATAAAGTTCAAACCGAATAAATACGAAAAATCTCTGAAAAAACAAGTCCTGCAGTTACGAGATACAACCAAAACCTCACCAAAAGTCTTGCTTGAAAAACTTGTACATTATGTGAAAAACTTCAAAATAAAGTTTTTGTTTTTTTGAAAAACCTTTCAAAAAGCTCTCAAAAACCTTCTAATAACGACATTGTGGATGCTTTAAGAAGAGAGCTTCAACATTGTCATCACTCATCACCCTCCTCGCAAGCCTACTAGATATATAAAGAAAACCTTCCAGCAAGATGCTAGAATGAAGAGATACAAAGACGTAAATTTTATAAAAGACTGATAATTTATTTTGTTGAAAAAAATGTTTATTTCTGGAAAAAATTTCTGTTTTGTAGAAAAAATTTCTAAGAAAAATAAAAATTTAGAAAACTCATTTAGTTGAAATAGTTTTCAAAAAAATTCCAAAAACTTTTCTTTTTCATTTTCCAAAATGTAGTGTAAATTAGAAAACTATTTTTTGTAGTTTTCCAATTTTCATTTTCAATTACCATCCCCTTCTCGTCGCCTGCCACCAACGCCGCCACCGTAGCCGTCCCCTCCACCGTGGCCACCAGCCACCACCACCGTTGCCACCGTCGCCGCCACCAATCCAACCAAAAAACAACAAAACTAAGAAAAATTGAACCTTAGACCTCATATTTGAAAAACAGCAAAACTAACCAATCCTACCAAGAAAATTTTGTGTTTTTAATACAATTTCAAAATATATATGGTGACCTAAAATAAATTAATATTGTAACACTTTTCACGTCACATCCTGTATTTTTTATCTACGGAAGAATGATACGGTGACACGTGCCACCGTTTGCACAAAGCTCTGTCCGCCCATGGTTGATAATAAACCCTCGTACCCTTAATCTTTTGTTTTTAATTTTAATATATATATATATATATATATATAATGGTAGGTTCATACAAGAACCAACTCATTTGCAAGAACAAAGAAACTAAATTATAACCATACATTGATGTGGGCCCGTGTGAATCTCACATATTAAAAAATCATATATGATTTAGTGGTGGGATCCACCTGAATCATATATGATTTTTTTAAATATGTGGGACCCACATGTGATCGTGATTTGTTCATTTGTTTTTGCAAATTGAATGAATTCTTACTAGTGTTGTGCACCGCGCGTTGCGCGGTGGCGATAATTTTATTAGATTCCTTTTTTAAAGTTAAATGACATGAGTTTATTTACAAATAAGATATTAAACTATTATGAATCGTCATTTCACTTTATATGAAATGCCTAATCATTTTAGTTGTTCTTTTAGCCTTTGCACATTAATACATTTTAAGTACATCTTCATCATTTATTTTAAAATACTTAATCAAATATCAAATTGTTTCGAGTTTTAAAATTTATACCGCAAGCGTACGGTGTCGTAGCATACGGGTCGAACACAAGGAGGCAATGGAATAAGCATAGATTTACCTACGGCGTTAACTAGTTGCACGAAATCATTTTTCAAGGATTTTTGACTAACTAGGCGAAAATTAAAACTAACTAAGATTAATCTAATTAACTAACAAGGACCAAAGCAAATAAACAACCAAATTAACTAAACAAAGACAACGAGAATCAATAATCTAGATACGACTAATTGAAATCTAAAGCAATTGAGACTCTAAAATTAGGAGACACTTGACTAAAAAGAAGCTAAAAACACCAACCGCAAAGAATGACGAGTATCGTATTGAATCAACTCAAGTGGGATTATCGAGCACTAAAAGAGTCCAATTCCCCCTTCCGAAGGTAAAAGGGTCACTCTCGACGGGAATTGGTTATTTCCATACCAAGCTCCGCGAAAGAATGATTGCTCAATAAAATCCCCAATTGACCAAACACCTATTTCCATGGTAAGAGATCAATTTCCAATCAATTTATCTAAGTAAAGATCGAACTTCCGTTCAAATCAACACTAAAATGAAAACAATTTAGAACTCACGACTTAGGCGAAATCACTAACTTCCGTTAGATGATTTCGTCATAAGGAGCGTTTGTTGAAAAACCATTTGAAAGCAAACCAATTGATTCGAACTCGAATGAAGCTAAACGATACTTATCATTCTTAACGATTGGAAGAATCAAGATCTATAAACTAATTGCATAAAATGAAAGCTAAATATCAAAGACCCAATAATCTAAGCTATAGAAACAAATAAAGAAATAAAATAAAGCATAAAAAGATAAGATAAGAAAATGTAATTACTCTCCATTTGATTGATTCTTGCTCAATGTTGAGTTCCAATCATCTCCATGGATTGTAGCTCCAAAATCCCAAAAGAAAAACTAACTTAATCCTAACCTAATCTAGAGAGGAAACCCTAAAAATAAAAACTAACAAAATGGCTTTCTCCCCTAAAAATGAGGGGATCAAAAAGCTTATATACTATGGCCCAAAAGGCCAAAAGGCCAAAAAGCCCATAAGGAAAAATAAATAGGCCCAACATCCTTTCTTCAATCTTCATTCTTCATCTTTCCCGCACATCGCTTGCACCATTCCTTCCGCTTCTTCTCGAATCCACGCACATCTACACATTGGAAATAAAACTCGCCAAAAACACGGAAATACTCGCCAAAAGCATAAATATACCGACAACAAAGTAATAAGCATCGAAAAGAGAAAAACTATACAAAAATAATAAAAATGCGTGAGACACTTTCGAAAGGAAACGAAAAATATGCAAAATAAATTATAAAAATAATAATAATAACGTGCAAAACACAAATTATTTTTAAGTTTTATTTATTTAGTGGTTAAGTTGCATATATTGACTATATTAATCAATTTTTGTTATGAATAACTTAAGATGTATCGTTAATAAAACAAAATTTGGGTAATTTTGAACTTAAATAACATTTTCTACGATGCTACCTCATATATCTATTGTGATTTTTTTTTTTAATTTTTCTACTTACTTATTATATGGATAAATATTTTCTTTTTATGTAAAGAGTCGGCTTAAAAGCATATTTAGTTAATGAACCTTTTACTTATCAAAGACACACTAATAATTTTTATATATAAAGTACTTTAAATTAAAGGGTGTGTCAAAAAACATATTTAGGAATTTTTTCACATTTAGCTCAATTTTTTTACATACTTAAATCTATTCTCCAACATATCATCTCTTTATAGATATATGATGACCAAAACAAAAGTACAATTCAAAATTTCAAAATATTGAAATATTAGATTGTCAGATCATGTGTAAGTCCTATTCTTTTTATAAAGTTATAATTTATAGATACACCGATTTGTTTATTGACCTTCATATTTTTTAGCCATATTTCAAAAACTAAAGTAAAAAATGCCTTACATGGTCACATAACCCTTGGTTTTAAAAAATATCACATACGCTCATTAATGTATCAATTTATCATCAAGATTAGATATCCAAAAACTAACCAAATGTAATCTTTTAAAATAATTAATTCTCAATTGCTTTTTAATAAGTTTAGTTGGTATTTAATTCTCAATTAATCTTATAATATATATTTTTCAGTTGGTATTTTATATAAAAGTGTTACTTTTGCAACAATGGATGATTGAAAATAAGAAAACCTTATGTGTTGCTAAAATGTATTACTTTCAATCCATCATATTCTTAGAGGTGTGAGATAATCAACAACACCAAAATTTAAAATTTTACAAAAGCATGAAAGGTGTTACCTAAATTTATGGAGGAAAAACATCAATACCAATAGAAAATAAATTTTACCAAAGTGAAACAATAAAAAACATATAAACCAATTCAAACATAAGATAGAACCAAAGTTAAATGGATTTTGATAAAACATTCCATAAATCCATAAGATAGAACATAGAACAAAACATAAGGCTTATAAAAACCTAAAAAGAACATATCAAGAGTTGGTAATGGGTGAAGAATGCTTGCAAAAAGAAATCCCAAAAACGTATAAAAACTGACGAAATCGTGATTAAAAAACCCCTAAATTTCAAAATAGAAGTACAAAAAACCTGCAAAATTTAATGAGAGGAGAATAAGCTGAGGTTTACTTCATGGGCATATCAGTCACCGTAACGTCTACTTCTACATACAACATAAAAATAAAAACTCAAATACAAAATCGTAAAACAAAGTTAGTTCTTACCTTTAATAGAAATTAAGGGAATCGAATGTTGTAATGTCAAAATTGAAAATAAAACCAAAACCATGAACATAATCGTATGTTTTGTGCAATGCATGTAAGAGATTGAAAACTAAACCAAGAACATCACCAAATACTTTATGAGATTGATAATATTCCCAAAATGACTAAGGATAAGAGAACATCACAACTTAGACGAAGAATTTGATAGATATGATGTTGAATATCGATTTATGAAGTTGAATTTGATGTAGAACAAATTTCCCACTACAATTATGTAGAAGAATGTCTATTTATCATGAAGATTATCTCTAACCAATGAATTAATGAAGATTAATGAATAATTAATTATGATGAAGATGAAGATGAAGTTATTTGGAGTTATCTTACATGCAAATATGTGAAATTATCAAAATGACCTTGTAGATAATGAATTGTACATCCATATATGTGGGTAGAAAAATCTTTTACAATATTAAAATTAATAAATGGAAAGATGAAAAGAGTGAAATGATGTCGTTAGGAAGATAAATAGTTTGTTAGTTAAAGCTAATTAAATTGGATGTCAATTTACCAAAGAAGCCTTCTTATAATAAAAGAGACAATTTTCATTTAGGGGTACAATTGTCTTTAACTTATTTTATATATAAAAAACTCAAAACAATGAGAAAAATCCTATAGGCTAATACTCAATAGATAGGGTGTCCACATCATCTTCCAACATCTTGCTTTTATATATATATATAGATATAGATTTGAATCTACTTCTCTCTCTCTCTCTCTATATATATATATATAGGGGTGGGTTCAAATGTGAACCACTTTTTGGTTGTGAACGTGAGGACAACGGAGATCGCGACACGTGGCGGATGACTAGGCGCCACGTCAAGTCCACGGCGGATGACTAGGCGCGATTCATGGGAGGGCATTGAATTAAAGAGAGGGACCACACTCAAAGCCGACACGTGTCGCGCTCTCGGTTGTCCTCACGTTCACAACCAGAAAGTGGTTCACATACAAGAACAACCCAATTTGCAAAAACAAATGAACCAAGGAAATCACATGTGATTTTGTGTTGCGATGGAAAAAGCGTGTGTAGGCTACTCTTCGACAAGGCGAGTGGGTGAGCCGCGAGTGGACGTCCATGCACAAAATCACGTGTGATTTTGTTGGTTTCCTTCATTCTTGCAAATTGGTTTCTTGTTTGAACCTAATTTTATATGTATATATCTATCGAGTCAAGTTCATTTAGAAACCAAAAAAAGAGTAAAAACCGTAGAAACTCATGGTTTCATAGCTTAAATCAACGAAAACTTTTCGTAGAGTTGTTTAATATGATGCAAATGTTTCACATAATTCATTTTTTGATGTTTTTTTTTTGTAAAAATAACAAGGTTTCATAGGATTAAAGAAAATACATAGAACAGTTTCATAAACATAGAAAAATGTATGAAACCTTTTCATTTTTATATAAAAAACACCAAAATATGAAACAATTTCATCAAAAAATAAATTTTATGAAACATTTGCATCATAATTAATAACTTTATGAAGAGTTTCGTTGATTTAAACCAAAAAACCATCGGTTTGTAAGTTTTTACTCTTTTTTTGGTTTCTAAATGAACTTTTTTTTTTGGAAGAGGTATCCCAGACCACATTGGGCCCAGACTAATCCTCGGCAATTTTGGGCCGAAGCCCGACTGCTAAAGCATGCAGCCCGGGGTCGAAGCCCCCGTACCTCCAGAATGCGTCCCCCAGGGCTCGAACTCGGGTTCACCACTATGTAATGCCCAAGCCTTACCACTAGGCTAACACTCCTTTGGTAAATGAACTTCCCTCTATATCAATTTAAGAAAACGTGAGGGCGAATCATAGCCGCGCATCTTCGGTTACGGTGGACGCGATCACGGAGGATTGCCGCGATTCATGGAAGGGTGAAGATTATTAAAGGAGGGGACCCGGTCAAAGCCGCCTTTATTGACCGGATCAATAGCTGACATTCGTCCTCACGTTTTCTTAAAAAGTTATGTCTCTCGCATGAACCTTTCTCTCAATCTCTCTCTCTCTCTCTCTATATATATATATATATATATATGTTTGAATAGAGAGAAAGAGAAAAAAAAGACAATGTGAGGAAAAGAGAGAGACTTTTGGGTAGCCACGGAATTAAGAACCCATGGGCCATGGCTGAACCCGTAGCTGAACTCCGCATGGGATGTAACGCAAGCCAAGGGAGCCCGTTAAGCCCGCATAAGTACCGGTATGTGGTACCCATGGCCTTTACAATTAATTAGTGATTAAATTATGCATGAGGAACTTAGTTCTTTTTTTAAAGAAAAGTCTAGGCTTAAGAATTATTGCCGGCGGATACGACGTCGTATGAGCCAGTCAACCTCATGAGCCACGCGGAGTTTGACTAATATCGCATTCGTTGCTTTTTGGGCCATCTCCATCAATCACGCCAATAGCTTCATTTGATCCTTTTTTTTTAAATAAAAAATCTCCAAAAATATTATTTCAAATAAAAATACTTTGAGTTTTTGTTTTATATTTTAGACTATAACACTAGTTTTTGGTCCTTAATATTAATCAATTCAAATGAATATTATATCTTATACTTTAAAAACTTTGGATTTGATCCTCTAAATTTGTCATATTATAACGTTTTCTGTTGGTGAACTCTATCTCCACACCCTTATAAAGGAATGAGAGTTGATGGTATGCATGCACATGTGAAATCCAGAAGTGAGACCCAGTAAATTTATGTGAGTGAGGGGAGTAGGG
Organism: Centaurea solstitialis; assembly: GCA_030169165.1. Lineage (NCBI taxonomy): Eukaryota > Viridiplantae > Streptophyta > Magnoliopsida > Asterales > Asteraceae > Centaurea > Centaurea solstitialis. The sequence continues at coordinate 43,298,124 of CM058044.1, forward strand.
ATAGCAACCTCCTTTATGTTCATTCTCCTAACAATTGTTAATGTTTTTCATTAAGACCAATTAAAATTAAGGGTATTATGGTTTTTCTTTAAATATTTTTCTGCTAAGCCCATTACCATACATCAACAAAATGTTAAAAATGACTAAATATCGTAAATTAATTGGACTTAACAAAAGTTAACGTTTTTAGAAAGAGAGACCAGAACCGTTGTGAAACTACAAATGTGAGGGATTAAATTTGAGTTTTCGATACAAATGTAAGAGATTAATTTTGAGTTTCGGAGTTTAGGAATGATATCAATTGAAGTTGACAAATTTAGGACTAAAAATGGAGCTTACTCTATACTGTTGTAAAACGGAGAACTTTAAACTTTTATAAAATTCACTAAAACTCAAAGTGGGGATAGGGAAATTATGTTTTTATTGCTTCTTATAATAAATGGAAGTATTATCATTTCGTATAATTCTTTTTAAAGATCATATTAAGATTGATAAATATTTGGAATATTTTAAAAGTACAATGAATTTTGAAATCATCATGATAGATAAGATATTAGAGTTAAATATAAACTTTTTTGTAAAAATTATAATTCTTGATTCTCTATTTAGAAAATTTGTAGAGTATACTCTCGGTGTCATTTTAATTGTTATATTACATATATATAAATAAGATTCTATTTATTTATTAGTTAAATTAAGTACTAAAGTTAACTTGGTCCTATCGTTTTTGTAAAAAAACTGTAAGTTTATGAGGTTCAAAAACTGTAAGTTTATGAGGTTCCAACTCAAAATCAATTGGCTATGAGTGAGTAGTCCAGGATCCTTATAAGCACATTACAAGTTCACTTTGTGTCGATGTGGGACATTGCTCAACACGCCCCTCACGTGTGGCGTTCTTTTTCAGCCTAACACGTGGATACTTTGGGTTAGTGGAGTCCGTGCGGCCTTTTGACCAATCACGGTGAACCCCAGAATTAATCTCCAAAAGAGCCTTGAGGAGAGAAGAGGGGTTCAACATATATAGTGAAGATTTGGTCCAAGTCTAGCCGATGTGGGACTCTAACACGGCCCCCAACGAGGCTAGATGGAGGCCAAGAAGGGCCACGAGAGGGCAGAAGAGAGCCAGGAACGGCAGGATAGTGCCAGCGTGTCAGTCCCTAGAGTGGTAAACCTTGACTCTGATACCATGTGAGAATATGTGGAACATTGCTCAACAAAAACTACTTAGTATAATCAACATATTTATGTTTATTGTAGATTTGGTGGTGTTATTTATTTCGTTGTAGTCATGGTCTTTTAGATTAGTATCGTTAAATATTTTTTGGTTAAATAAAGGCGCTTTAGTTCTTTTCCCAATAAATAAATAAAAAACATTTAGCAAATTTAATTAAATGCTGCAATTGTCCCTCGTCTTATCCATCTTCCATTCAGATGAACAAAGAACACTAATTAATTCATGCAACACATTTTCATACTTGAGACCACCGTGCTATTTACCTTCTTTTCCCCCCATATTTACCTGCGTCGTGGCTCGTGGGACCATGGAAAAGCATCAAAAGAAGTGACCATCCAAACCATATAATCAGAGTTCGATGTTGGTACCAAAGGAGTGTTAGCCTAGTGGTAAGGCTTGGGCACTACATAGTGGTGAACTCGAGTTCGAGCCCTGGGGGACGCATTCTGGAAGTACGGGGGCTTCAACCCGGGCTGCATGCTTTAGCAGTCGGGCTTCGGCCAAAATTGCTGAGGATTAGTCTGGGCCCAATGTGGTCTGGGATACCTCTTCCAAAAAAGAGTTCGATGTTGGCAAGAATGGCTACAAGCTTTCTGATGATAGATATTAGGTTTCACCAACAATACATGTCGTTAGAGGAATATAAAAAACAAAGCACGAATAGGCAAAAAAAGTCAACCGCTCATCCAATAAGATGGTTACTAGTGTAACAAGAGTCTAATCTAAAGTCTAAACAATAAATAATAAACAACTAAAACAACAACCTAATTTTGCTTCTACACTCATCTTTATATCTTTGTTTCTAATAGATAACAACAAAAAAGATTGCATATTTTAATATTAAACAAAGAAATAAACAAACATAATCTAATGTCTAAACAATAAACATGAAATAGATAAATCTAATCTAATGCCTAAATAATGAAACAAATTTGAAACATTTTTAATCTACAAAAGAAAAAACATTAGAGTTTAAAAGTTTACTAGAAGTTAAATCGGTTGCTTAAGAGAGCCAAAGCCTAGAGCTAGAGACTTCAAGAGGGCAACGTAGATTGAGCTTTAAGAGAAACTAGGTTTTTTTGCCCTGCGTTGCTTAGGGGAGATGGGAGGTTATAAAAATATTTAAAAAACAAAAACAGTTGAAATGTAATATAAATCGATATGACAACTATGACGCAAGCGACCAATCATTATTAACATAGAAAAAAAAATTCATGAGAAAATATAAAGATGAAATCGGGTTAATGTAGCTTTTGTTGCGATCAATTTTAACCATACCAATTAAAATTAGAATGATTATTTTTGAACTTCTAGAATCCTACACCCCAAAAGTTCACCTTTTCCAATACGAAACATATATGTATTACATTTTTTGACCTCTTTCTAGAGCATACAACATAACATTGAACACATTTGGTAATGAACAATAAGATTGATAACATCGAATACATTTGGTTTGAAATTTTATCAAACATGTGATGAGCACTAATAAAAGAAACATGAGATTGATAATGAACAATATTCATGTACTAAAAGAGAGAATCATTTGTGAACTCCAAAAACGGTATAAACCGTGTGAACCAATCCACACCCTTGATAAAAAAAAAGTCAACGGTTGAGATAGAGTCGGTTATGATTTATTTTGATTTTTGATTTTTTTTAAATATCCATCCATATCTTGACCATTGATTTTTTTGATCAACGGTATGGATTGGTTCATATAGTTTATACATTTTATTTGGGTTTACAAATATCCATTCATATGAAACTTTTTTCTGGTTTCAATGAAACTTTTTCATTTCTACCTAAATAAACACCTTCATATGAAACAATGTCATAAAAAAATTTAGGATATGAAACATTTTCATCATATTAAACAACTCTACAAAAGATTTTTCATTAATTTACATATGCAACCATGAGTTTACACGGTTTACACGTTATTTGTGGTTTACAAAATAACTTCCTATATATATATGACTAATAAAGGAAACATAAGATTAATAATAAACAATATTCATGTACCATTGAAGAGGGAAAAAAAACACTATAACTTATAAATGGTAGATAACTTTTGTTAAATGTTATATATATATATATAATTATTCTTCCATGAAAATCAAAACTTCAAGGACCACTTTCAACAAATTCATAAATGTCAAGGACTAAGAATGAACTTTGCATTATTTCTATTATTATATTATTATTCTTTTTTACTATGCTTATGAATAGTGCAACTAAAGTTGCTAAATGTTAATGCTTTTAATTGAGAGACTTTTGTGAAATAGGAAACGTTCGTGTATCACATGGTCAAGTCTATTTGTATATGGTAGGCTCAATTTTAGGCCTACAAAGTTAATGTTACTTTTACGCGTTACCCTACCTTATGCCCAACTCGTCTATCTCAACCTCACTTCGCAAATCATGAGTTCATGATTGAAATCATCCTAGTGCCTACACTAATAACTCTTTGAAGTCTTCGGCTCTAGCTCTTTACCTTCCTTAATCTACGTTGCCCTATTTCACCTCGTCAAAACTCCAAAGTATAGGTGACAAGGTGATACAATTGGACACAAAAAGATAATGTTTTTGTATCACATGTGATTGAGTGGTTCTTGCAAACACTTTCTCATTTGAACATATATAACTCTATATTATTATTATTATATAAAATCAATAAATTTTGTTAATCATAATATATAAAAGAAAATAACCTTTTTTTACCAAAATTCCCCTCAATCACCCCTTACTTAATGGTTAAACATTGATAATGTTAGTCAGAAGGATTATGACCGTAACAAATTGAATATCATTAGAACAAAATCCACAATAAACGCAATACAAGGACCTTTATATAGTTTTATCCAAATGCAAGGATCAAATATGTAATTCACTTTAAATACTAAATATAAATGCATCAAACCAACACAATAAATAATAGGGTACCCTAGACATTCATGTGGTTTGCATTTCAGTTCTTTCAAGTTGAGCCCCTCTTTCAAAAACAATACAATGGTATCTTGTGACTGTATCATTGTTCTGAAATATAAGACAACAACATTATTGAATTGTTTTTTTTTTTAATTTACCAACTATTTCAAAGATAAAATGACTACTTTAGATGCATATGCAAACAACTAAGATAGTTAACGGATGTAATTTAACTTCCGTTAGTGGACCCAAAACCAATACCAAGAAAAACTAATAAACCACAAGGACAATTGCAATTTACTCTTAATACTATTACTACAATAACTTAACATTGGTTGAATAGATTATAATACTTAAAAGAAATTACCGATATGTAAATGTATACATTTTTTTATTAACCACTATAAGATATTGAGCTTTAAGTAGATTGACTTTCTTCTCAGTTTTGTTTTAATAATATGTATTATAAAATAGGTTTTATTTTATATTAAGTTTGACAAAAGAATGATGTCTAAGTTTATACATGTTTTAAAAATTTCCATATGTTTGATTGTTAAGCAACAACTTTTAATATGACAATGATTTCGAACTTCTATTTTATTCTGTTTTGTCTTCTTGTTAATAGGATATTCCGGGTCCATCGACCTCTTTGAGCGTTGAGGAATAAATATCAGCTCTGATAATATAAATAATTAAAGATTATAAATAATGTACTTTTAACTGATGTATGCAAAAACAAGTTTAACTTAGAATACATTTTTTATGTATATGTTTTATCTATAGTCAAGCATTTATTCTATATGCCATAATCAATCATGGTTTACCGTTTATTAATGTTATTAAAGAATTTATACATAATGTCAAACCTTCAAATAAACTAATGGCTAAAAAGGTTTGACATTTCAATTGTTAGCTATTCTTCAACATTTAACAAGATTAATATTTGATTTAAGATGTGTTAAAGAATTTATCTGATTAGTCATGAGGTTATTTACCATACGTTATGAGTGGTAAATGTTTTTGGCTGAGATGTTGAATCGGTAAGCGAGGAAAGACTCTTTCACTCGGTCATTGCTTACTAGGAATGAACCTCTTAATTAAACTACACACTTATCCGATGAGTGCTTACTAAATTTTTGTTGGTAAATAGCCTCTAAGTCTTTTATCCAAAAATATGTAATTAATTTGGGTAATTAATCTCTGTCTCTCTCTCTCTCTCTCTCTCTCATCACACACACACACACACATATACATGTATATAGTGTCAAATGAAAAATGATCAAAAATAAGAAAACATGAAAACAATCAAGTCAAATATAATCTTGCATTGGAATCACATTTGATTACGAAAAACGGTCAATGCAAATGTGAGCTGATGACTTGGCCGGCCTGCAAACAAAGTCGTATAATATATTGTGTATGCACATAATTATATAAATATCTAAGTCAAACTCTTTATACTCGTCTTCCAGTGCTGTGGCGGATAATTGGTTATCGCTCGGGGGGTTCATAGCGCCCTAACCGAGTTCGAGTCTTCCCGTGCGTATGCTTGAGGACATTTAAGTGGAGCCATGTTTAGCCTCCAAAATTGCCGGGGATTAGTCGGGCTTTGGCCCGGACACCTTTAAAAAAAAAAAAACTCTTTACACTCAGATATGTGGGTTAAGCTAAGACTTCAACTGTAGTAGTATTGTTGGATGATTTTGACATTTTCATTATACATTTCGTTTTCTTCTTATAAAAACATTTTAGTCATAAGGATGTCGACGGAGCCACCTCGTGATCCTCACTAGTTGTTGGCATGCCAATCATGATTTTGAGTATTAATTAGATGTTAACTTAATGAAATAATATCGGCAAATCCTAATTAAGATATTTCAATTTTTGCATCTAAATTTATACGAGTTACAAAAATTTAGTGGAACATCAACCTTCATCAACATGTGAACTAGTTTAAATAAGAACAGAAAAAATAAATCAAACTTCTTAATTAATTGCCTTAAAACGGTCAAACAATCGCAACTTGAGATCGTCCTTACTCATATATATATGACTCATCATCAACGGTTATAAAAAACAATGGGCTTTGTATGTCGGTTTTGATATTGATGTCACGTTGTGCCCGTTTAACAAAAAGTGTGTTCTGGCGGTGACACTCTAACCCCGGGTCCTTTTGGACCGACGTCACTCTACCTCCATGTGCGCGTTTAACTCTCTAATTGCCTTCTATTTCCTATAACATAATTTCGTAGAAAGATTTACTAATTGAGACACAAATAGTTATTCGAAGTCATCGTAAAATAAACTATATAGGGTCAGGTTCAAGGGAAAACCTCAAATAAACGAAAAACCGAGGAACACCCTCGTAGCCCTCCATCTGGAACGTATGCACTTAATTTTGTAATAACACACGTGCATATGCATAGGTGCATAATGCACTTATGTATAAAAACCAAAAAAGAACTCAAATTATCCATATGCACAAGTGCATACGCACGGTTCAGATGAATGGCTACAAGAGTATTCCTCAGTTTTTCGTTGTTCTGAGGATATTCTTCAAACCTACCTCTCTATATTTTTTAATTATACAAAACTCCTTTTGTGATGTTATAATTTGGCTTTGGTATTTTGTGATCGCATTTGTTGATCAAATGAAGAAAGAATAATAAACGAGTAAATAAATATAACATCGATGTCGGTACTATATGATTAGGAAAAAGTTGAATTAGGCAAATGGTCAACTTGGTAGAATTTGTGTCCAAAAATACGTGGTAGGGAGTAGGTGTTTGATGGAGAAAACATGTGTTTGGTAGTTTTTTTTTATATATTTTTTGTTTATTATTCTATCTTTAATATATATTATTTTGTAAAAGATAAGAGTAAACCCCATATCCAATCAAATCAAAATCATAATGGTAGGCTAACGATGGTCTTTTGTGTACGTAATATTAAAACACAAAACCATGATCTTAATCATTAAAAAATTGAATACCAAAATAAAAAAACCAAAACATGCAACAATATTATTTATTATGTATGGAAATGAGATGCAAAAATCTCATGATTTGTCTAATTAACATTGGTGCTGCAATGTTGACTTTGATATTTGGATATATATATATATATATATATAGAGATATAAAGAGAATATTTTTTTTATACATTTTATAAATATTGTAATTAATCATGTATTAATATTTATGAAAATGATAAAAGTTTAATTATTATGATTTGTATATTTATGAAATATGATTATAATTTATTAGTTATGATAAACGTTCATATTAAAAAACAATTAACATACTTATGAAATTATATATTTGTTAGAGACTAGTTAAATAAGTAGTTGATAAATAAGCAGTTGAGATTGATTTACAACCTTTATAAGGTTTACAAAAATACTTCCCTCTCTTTATATATATATATATCATATTATACATGTAAAATATGAAATATATTCAATAATTAGGACAAAGTATAACATTAATCTTGAAATTGTAATAATATGGTATGAGAACAAATTCATTCTACAATTTTGATCCAAACAAAAAGGGATTCAATAAACTCAATTTCTTGAAGATTCCAAAAATCCCCTAAGAAATTAGAGCAAAAATCAGATATTGAATCCCCAATATGATCTACAAACGTTATTGGGGCAAAAAAAAACCCTAATCTTGATTAACTAGGGTTTGCCACCTAAAAAATGATTCCCCCCAAAAAAAGTCTTTAGTGTAAAAAATCACACCATTCACAAAACTTGCCTATCTTGCTTCCTTAATTTCTTGATGAACTCATGGATTCTTGAGAGTGCAACTTCAAGTGTTTCTTCACTCATGTTTGCGAAACACACCCGAAACCACCCCGGTTCGGAACAATGGCACGACGATCCGGGCGATATGTTCAGCCTCACTTCGTGCATTATCGTCTTCCAAATCGCTAATTCGCTTTCGACCGTTGGATCATCCAAGTAAGGGCTCAGATTCATCCAACAGAAAAGCCCCGCGTTCCCTTTCAGACACTCGATGCCCGCCTTTTTCAGCCCGTCGATGATCATCTCATATCGCTTCTTTAGCCTTTCGCGGTTGATCTTTATGTACTTTTGCGTGAATTCCTTATCCGACAACATGGACGCCAAGAGAAACTGCGTTTGTGACGAGATCAAGGTGAAACTCGACATCCTCCTTGCGGTCGTCACGACTTGATCGTTGTAGGAGTACACGGTTCCGACACGGAACCCCGGGAGGCCGAGATCTTTCGAGAGACTGTAGACAATGTGGCATCTTTCCGAGTCTTTGTAGTTTCTTGATTCAAGAACCTCCGCGATGCTCACGAATTCGTCCGCGTAGAAGGCCGAACCCGAGTAGATTTCGTCCGAAACGAGATGGATGTTCTTTCGGGTCGCAAAGTCTAGGATCTCTTCTAGAACCTTCCGTTGGACCGTTGCGCCCAATGGGTTTTGAAGGGTTTGTGATGAGGACTCCTCTCACTTTTATGTTCATTGATCTTGCATGATCATATGCTGCTTCTAGGGCTTCAGGAGTGATTTGAAAATTGTTTGAACTTTCACAATGGATTGGGACAATTTGCACACCAGTTCTCCATCTCAAATCTCTATCAAATCTGCATTATATCATAGTAAAAAGTTAGAAAAATGCAATTTTTTAGTAAAAGAAATAAGTAATACTGAAGTAATAGAGTGACCCTCAGTGGTCACTGTTTACTTCAGTGTTAATAAATTCTTTGACTTTTGAGTAAACGGTTTCGTACCCTGGATAGTAAGGGGTCGGAACCAACAATGCATCGCCAGGATCGGCCAAAATGAAGGTTAAAAGCTCGTTAGCTGCGGTTGCACCCGCTGTTAGGACGACTCGATCAGGGTTGAATTTTGCTTTTCTCCCCTCACTTGTTCCATGAAACTTGCCATTGCCTAAAAACAACCAAGATTGATATAATAAGTTAGACTTTCTTGAAATTAATTACAACATATATATATGGTCATATAGAGTTAGGTTCACGTGAGACCAAGTTGTTTTCGTGAGACCGATGAAACCAAGTTTGTACACTTGAAACTTCACAGCAAAATATTGTGAAGGTAAAAAAAATTGAACCTTCACGCTAAGAACACCGTGAAGTTTCAAGTGTAAAAAGAAGCATAATGGGTTTGTATAAATTGTGAAAAATCAAAGGGTGGTACCTTTCTAAAAGATTGAAGGCCATGATAATCTTGAAACAAAGCATTCTCTCTAAAGCCAGAAACTTTTTGCCCCCAGTTGGCTGCTTCAAGATTTGCTTCCAAATATTCTTCAAGAAGATCAAAAGACACCTGTGGATTTAAACCAATTGTTAGCCAACTCTCCAACAATATATAAAACAAGAAGCCAAAATCTTGAAAATTTACAAGCTCATGTGTTTGTAACAAATTAAAGTGCATACTTGATTTTCAGCTAGTCCCATCTGAATGACCCCAGAAGGGTTTTGTGTTTCATGATAAGGGTTTTCATCATAAGCCTTCCAACCAGCAAAATATGGAGAATCTTCCCCATGGGTTTCTGAGACTGCAATCTTTGATAATCCAACACTTGGTTGTTGTACAATCTCTATTGCCATGAGTACAACTGTTTCTTGTAAGTAAAAGGGTTTTCTTGAATTATAGTTTTAAGCAGGTTTTTGTGTTGTAAGAAACTTTTAAGAGAGAGATGAGAGAGAGAAGAGAGAGATGTAGTACTGTTTTGATGAAGCCTTTGTCAAACCCTCCTATATATAGGAAGTGTTTAAACTCAAGCTTAGCAAACACACAAAGAAAATAATGTGGGGCTCACACTTACAACAACATGTTGATATAATTTATTGTGAAGAAAAATTGGCAAAGAAAGCAATGATTTATTGTTTAGAATAAGGTAGCAAGATCAAAACCAACCTTTTAAAATATGTAATAATTTCCACTACAAATCTATTGTGATCATAATAAAGATATACAATATATATTCTCTTTATCTCGATGACTTATGTATATTCTTGATCTAAAAATGTTTTAAAGATATAAATGATGTTGGAATCTTATGAGTTTGATAACTGAAATATCAATAATTGATTATGTAACGTAGAACAAATTAATCCGATTCGTAAGATAATAAATTATATTTGTTGGTGTCAGCCTGTAGCAAGACATGAGTTACTAAGTGAACGTTTATAAATACGTTAGAGGACTTAGGATCATGTGAGACCAAGCTGTTACCGTGAGACCGCGTGAGACCAATACCTAACGTATGAAACTTCACAAAAAAACACCGTGAATGTACATAAAACAAGAATACGCAGACCTAAAATTCACTTTCGATGCAAAAAAAATATCGAAAACAAGCTAAAAAACGTAACCTTCACAGCTCAAGTTCTGTGAAGGTTACATATATATAATGCAAACCTTCACAAAAAAACTGCTGTGAAGGTTTCGTTTTTTAACCTTTTTTTGGAATTTTTTTTCCCCAATATTGTTTTTTAGTATGTTTTAACGATGAATGTTCAATTTTTTTTACCTTCACAAATGTTTTGATGTGAAGTTTCAAGTAAAATATGTTGGTCTCACCGTCTCACCAAAAAAGCTTGGTCTCACCGGAACTTAACTCATGTTAGAGAGAAGGTAACTGATGTTAAAAAAAAAGACAATTGCAAAATGTTTGATTAAAGATATATAGGATGATTATGGTAGTTTAACTTTCCCTACAAAATCAGTTTTGCTTCAAGAATCATAATTTGACCCCAAAACTATTAAGTCAAATTCATACTTGTTGAACACTATAAACTTGATTAGATTTGAGTTAACACATGTAAAGTATCCCTAATTAGTGAACAATTATTGAGCTACTTTATTATATGTGTGGATAAAAATATATTAAAAAATTAAATGATAACACAATAAATCTTTAAAAAGGTATATGCATAATGCATGCCAGTGACAACTGTTTAGCCACTTCCTTCTGTTTAAGATCCTTCTATGCATCAACAATATCTTCATATTATAAGATCACCCCAATTATATAAGTTGGTTTTGATAATCTAAATCCTCATAAAGTAAAAACCAATAATGTATGTATTTGTATTTCTATATTTTTAGAAAATTTGAGTATAATTATTTATGTTTTATTCATAATAAGTGTTGTGATAGAATTTTTATATGGAGAATTATTCATAATGAAAATATATGATATTTTGATAAAGCTAATTAACTGTTAATATGAATAATAAAAATAAATGACATTCGTGATGAATGATACTTACGATTATTTGTCATGACTCATAAATACATCGACTTTGATTTTTAGATTCTTAAACATTCGTGGTTTTTATTTGAATTTTTGTTTTTCTCTCTTTATAGATGAATTTTGATGTATAAATTTTATTTAGTAAAGTTTTTCCATTTAGGAAATTGAAGGAGCATGCATGGTTTTTAATGTAACCGATAAGCTTAGGAAAAACTTGGTTTTATGCATATATTCTGTAGAAACATATTGAATAAGTCAAATTTTATAGCATTAAGCCACTATCCAATAGTCAATGTCGGGCTTACGTGATAAATTGTAATTAATTCAATGAAACCACTACTAATTAATAGTCATGTCTAACTAACCTAATAAGTTATAAATCTCATTAGCCAAAGGACTTTTAGCCCAGCAACATTTGGTGTTTGGTAAGATGCATGCTCCTCTCCCTTGTTGTTATGGGTTCGAGTCATATCGTCGTGAATGTTGGTGTAAATTTAGGAGTAGGTTTATCATTTCTTATCGTTTAAAATCTTTAGTCGTAGTTAATTAAATATATCTAAAAATAGTTAAATGTATTAAATATATGCATGAAATAATTATCTAATTACATACTATTTCTCATGTATCACGAGGTGATTATTTATATATTTCTGTATTAGCTTAATACAAATTCTTAATTTACCTTGTATGACACTAATACAAACTGCTGCTTCAGGCGTGACATTTTTATTAATTTATTAATTTGTTTTTATAAGTATTTATTTTTCAAATTAGACAGTAGACTTAATTTTTAATTACTATATGTTTGTGAACTTGGTCTTGTAAGATTATTTAAATATTAAAATGAACTTAATTAATTTGCTAAACCTTTTTTAAGTATGATTGCGTGAAGAACATTAATTTCATTCTTTCTAATATGTTTTCTTCTAATAAATTTAATTTAGAAACCCAACTTGATATATACCCAAAATACCAAATTAGTTAATTATTACATGCGATATTCTTTACATGTGCTTTTAACTATTGAAAAAATTGTATATGATCAATTCTTGTTTTTCTAGGAAAAATGCATTATATTATTACTTACCCTCTACCCTTCCTAATTTGAAATAGAAATGAGATTAGAGAAGAACCCTAATCATTAGATTGAGACGATTCACCAAGTGACTGCTATATATATCAGTTAACAAAATGATCATTTTTTTACGTATTTACCAAAACGACTACCATTTTCTCTAAAACATTTCACCAAACTGGCATCCATGTGTCATTAAAAGTAAAAATTCTTGTATGCATTTAGCAAATATTTTATGAATTTAGCCAAATTATGAGGTTTTTGGCGAAATGCCCACAAAGAGGGGCTCAAATATGAAAAATATGGATCTATATTTTTTATTTATGAAATTCATCGAAAACCCCCATTTTGGTGGAATTTATTAAAAATTTGTTAAATGCACGTTAATTATCTTATATATGGGACTATGTATGACAAGAACCAGATTTTCACCTATTGATGAAATACTTTAGTAAAATAGATAGTTAATTTGACAAAGATGTTATAAAGGTGGTCATTTCGTTAATTACGTATATATGTCTCGCCATTAAGATGTTTTTCCCTTAAAATGTCCTAATTAACTTGTGATTGAAACCAAAGTTAAATGTTTGTGATATGATGTGCATTTTTAAGGGGACAAACAACATTCAATTTGGAAAAAAGTATATTTATGTGTTGTAAAGAAATCAAACATTAGGAAGACAACTTGAGTGGTAAACAACTAATTATGTTGTCCTAAATTGCAGTCAAAGGACAATTGTTGGATTCCTTCAATCATGTTTAATGTTCTTTTCTTAAGATCTCCAACAAAAGAACATTTAAAATCCCCCAAATTTGCATCAACTAGGACTAGGGTTGTTGGTAAATTATATATTCCCTTTTCGATTTCTTATTTACAAGATCCATTTTGATCTTGATTTTTAGAGTTAACATTATTAAAATATAAAGTCGTAATAATCGTTAACTTTTTTTCAAAAAATACAAACACCCTCTAATCAAATTATCGGACTCCAATTTTTATAGTGTCTCAATTCGATATTTTCAGATAATTTGTAAAATATTCAGACACGTTATGTTTTTTATGTTTTGCTTTTGAGTAAAATCAAAGGCAATCCATATTTACTTAATAAATTAAAAGAGAATCTTGCATTTTTAAGGGTGGTTAAAATATTGGTTATGTCATAAGATTTCATGGTTTAACAACCCAATTTCCTCTTATCTTCTAATGTCTAAATCTCACCAAATACTCAAGAAATCCAGCCTGTTTATACATGTAGTTTTCTCAAAACTACAATATAATTTAAACCAACAAAAAATCCAATTATATACATGTTGTTTGTTTTTAATTGGTTTTATAATTTGTGATCTATGTTCCTCCACATATGTATTTCATAAATTCTATATACATTCTAAATGTGATTTTCCTCTATTATATTATTAAGAAACATTAAGAATTTCAAAAACCTACAATTCACAAACACATATCTTTAGTACAAAGAAAAAGGCGATATAGTGGTGAACCCGAGTTCGAACCCTGGGGGACGCATTCTAGAGGTACGGGGGCTTCGATCCCGGACTGCATGCTTTAGCAGTCGGGCTTCGGCCCAAAAATTAGTCTGGGCCCAATGTGGTTTGGGATACCTCTTCCAAAAAAAAGGCGATATAACATTGATTTAATATAGGGTTTATTTTTTCAAAATGTATTAAACTATATTGAAAATACTATTAGGTACCAGATATGCCTTTTTATGTATCAAACATTTTTTTTTTCTTTAATTTGTGTTTCAAAATGACCGGCTAATGACTTAGCCGGTAAACATCACCGTTGACCTAGAACCACTGTCGCCGCCGTCGAGAAACATTGCCGTTGCAAACATCATCACCGCTTTCGTCACAAACATAGCCCATAACCACCCATAACCGCCGTCGCCACCATCGCAAACATCACCAGTGCCGCCGTCACCGCAAACATCGCCACCGATGTCACAAATATCATCATCGTTTCTCAATTCTGACCTAGAACCTCTGGCTGTCGTCCCCAACTGCACGTAACTAGTTGAGCCGGTCATTTGAAACACAAAGAGAAAATGTTTAATACATTTAAAAGCACTTTGGGTATGCACAATAACATTTTAGAGAAGTAAACTCTTTAATATAACTATCAGTCAGTTTTCTTTTGAACGACAGATAACTCACGCACACGTCCCGACACGAAATCGACGAGGTATCCGGGATCTTTACGGGCAATCGCTAATCTTCGACGACCATGAACCAACCCGAAAACCGATCCATGGTCAGGGCACCCCATGAATCAAACTCAGATAGACAGAAATGTCATCCACTATCGTTAATTAATAAGCATAAAATTAATTCAGTCTAAATCTTCAAGAATATTATATGATGTAGAAATTGAGTTTAGGATTGATGCAATGTTGACGTAAGGTTAACTCTTTCATCATGGCATATTTATATGAAATTCGTTATGAATTTTTATGTATTTATTAATTTAATTTTCTAAAGTCCCACTTGTATATTTGCAATAGGTGCCAAAATTGGGCTTTATGCATGTTCTTCATCCTACTAAATTCCCCACTTGTCTTATGGCAATTTGCTCACAAATCGCGTCTTTTCGGTCCTTTCTTCAACCAAACGCCAATAACTCTTCAACATCACTTTATTTTTTTAAACACGGCTAACCGCTAACATTAAATCCTACATTAAATTTATAAAAAAAAATGGTGTCAAATTTGATGTAAATAATAGACGTATTCCAAAAATGAGATCAGAGGTATATTTTATTTGTCAAGTGGGGCTAGCCTGGTTGGTAGAGAGTCATCTTTTTAAAGTAGAGGTCTCAGGTTCGAATCTGGATAGAAGCGTTTCTAACTAACTGAGGTGTATTCTAATAACTAATTAAGTTGCCATTTATTACAATATTTTGTGCATGTAATAAAACTTTATTTCCCTAATATGATAATTTAATATCAATGTTTCGTAGTGATGGTCATATAACAAAAAATTGTTTCTATCTTATGTTGTATTAGGCAAACTAGCCGATAAACTAACTTTTGACTAATAGGTTAGCTGATAAACTAGTTTATGAATAAATTATGTTTGACAAAAACTAGCTTATGAGTATGTAAAATGACCAAAAATGGTATTTCGGGGTATAATAATTAATATTAATAAGAGTATAATTGGGAAAAAATTATAAAAAGCTCATAAAACGCTACTTTAACTAGCGTTTCAATACATGTACTACTTATAAGCTAGCTTATCAACTAGCTTATTTTTGCCAAACACAACCATACTGTCATCATTTTTTTTTGAAGGATTTGTTGCGATGCTCTAACTATTCATTACATCTTTACATCATATACAGAAGTGTATTGGTGTACAATTTGGTGTTTGGTGTCCTCATTAAGATGGTTGTATTATTTCAATCTTATAATCCAAAATCTTTTTTACTAATTAGTACATATTTAACTTTCTCATATTCTATTTTCGTGTGAAAATATATGAAATCTCATCATATTATTATCCAAAAAAGTCGTTGATAAGACAATGTAGATTCAAAAATACATCAAAAATAAAAAATCTGTCTATATCAAGTATATAATTTAAGTCTAACCAATGATAGTATTTCAAGTAAAAATATTGTATTCATTTTATTGTAACCATGATATATTCACATTATCATTTATTGATCCAAAATCTTGCCATATGTCAAAGATACGAAACAAATGATCATATAAAGTTTCACTGAAAACATTGAATTAAATAATTATCCAATTGGGTTTGTTGGCTATTTTATTATATAGTATGAATATCCATCCATCCAGCCTAAGGCCAGCTTTTGAGGAATGGAGTCTACCATATGACGTTGGAACTTTAACTTACAAATATTTAAATCCAAACTATTTTGACCAAATATTGGAAATGAAAGGTTGAATACTTCAAGTTGCTAAAGCTTTTTGAGCATCCATATAAAATTTATCTATAGTCAACATGTATCTTGTTTTTTGTCTGTTTTTGCAAGTCGTCTGTATCTGTATTGTGCTTAAAGATAACAACCGTTTTTTTATGCCAATGGGCCTTTGGTCCAACAGCATAGCCAATCCGCAAATGCTTCGTTGACCTAGTCAAAGAGGGATTTTTGAGAAGCAAGTCTCGAGTTTGAATCCAAACTCATAGGTATCACTCACTCCTTGTGTTGGGTGCGGATATAGGGGAACATTGTCTGGAGTTGGTCCTTGGTGGAGGGTCAGTTGGGTCCAAAGGACCACGGGGTCAGGGTTTCCCCGCCATTCTAAACCTTTTTGGGAAAGATACCAATAGTCATATAGAACTTTCAAAAGACGTTCAAATCATCCAAGACAGTTTTCAAATAGTAATTTCTTAAAGATGTTGGTTTAAATAATTATCAATACTATGTTTTTTTAATATGTGTTGGAAAAACAAGAGGTGTAACATCTATTAGGCAACCGTACAATGTACCGTGTCCGTTTGTCTAAACTACACACCTGGATTCATGGTTTTAAAACATGTCTTATAAATGGGGTATCAAGTCCTTTAAAAGCACCACTTGTTCTCCTCCCTAAGCATTGTGGGATCTTACAATTCACGCCCTTGGGAATCAACGTCCTCGCTAGCATACACCAGTCGATTCCTGGCTCTAATACCATCTATATCATATCAAACCAACCGTATCATATATTCTCTGCTTTGCCTATACACCTGAATTCACGATTTTAAAATGAATCTAATAAATGAGGTATGAAGTCTCTTAAAAGACAGGATTCGTTCCCTTCCCCCATCCAATGTAAGATCTTATGAAATGTTTAATTAAAAAAGTTATTTAATAGTTGAAAAGGGGGTAATTTTTCGTTCAAAGGATGAAATTGTTTTTTTGACCCAAACGTGAGTGGGCTTAATGGGCCTAGCTATTGGGTTGGCCAAATTATCAGTGGGCTAACTTGTATTGGGCTTTAAGCCCAAGATATGGCGACTGGTGTAAACTGTAATCAGCCAGAAAATAGGTGTTGATTATTGAATTATACGGTTCTTCAGGGGCCAATATTGACAAAGTCTCCAATACTTTTACGATACTTTCTTTTCGAACTTCCTTAAACCCTAACCCCTAAACTCTAAACCCCTTTTCCTTCGCTCAAATTAGGGTTTTGCATCAAATCCTTCAGAAATTCGATCACTTCATGGCTCTAATCGAACCCCAAAACACGAAGTTTTTCATAGCCGATGAATACGAGTTGGCGATTAATCAATCGATTCAAAGCCTATTAGATTCACTCCAAAACCCTAACCCTGATTTATCCATTTTTACACCCACATTTCTCGAATTAACGCAAGCTAAACCTAAACCTCTTCTAGAAACCATCTGGTTTTTCTCTGGTTTAACTTTTAAGATCAAAAATTCTCCAAAAGATGATCTATTGGGTGAAGTATTGGCCGTGAAAGAGCTTTTTCAATCGATAACAGCTTCTTCTGCTTCGTGTAGTTCTTCGATTTGTATCGCTTTAATCGCACCTGTCGTGTTTAAATTGCATAGATTGGCCGTTGATTTGAAGAGGAAAGAGGTGGATTTAAGAATCGGAAAGAAAGTGAGCAGAGAGATTAGGTCGTTGGTTGATGTGATTTTGGGGTATTTTAATGTGTGTTGTGAAGGATCAATCGGAAATGAGGAGAATTCGGAGTTAGTTAGGCCGTTAGTCGATCTGGTTTCGATTTGGTTACATGGTGAAGAGATTGGAAATGAATGTGGCAAGAATGGGTTGAAGGAGTTTTTCCCACTTTTGAGTGATGAGATTGTAGATTGTGTAAGTGGAGAAGGGGAAAGTGTTGTTGAGTTGCTTGCAGGAGGTGTGATTTTGGAGGGGTTTTTGTTGAAATTGTGTTTGAAGTTTAGTGATGGGAGTTGTTCAAGAAAGGAGTTGCAGAATGAATTGAGGAGTTGGGCTATTTGTTCGATAACTGGGTTTCGTAATTTCTACTTTTTTGGTAAATCCCCCTTAATTTTTCGCTATTTTGTGTTTTGTTGATAATTGAAGAGTTGAAATAGCTTGTTATGGATAGCGTATGATGCATTTTGTTCTGTTTGGTTACTATTTGTATGGTAGATAAAATTAATTTAATTTTAACTCATTTGTTTTGTATCATGTGTATGTGGGGTTTCAGATATGCTCGTTAAGATGCTGCTAGAACCGAAGTTGACAGTCATGTCCCTATTGGTTAGTTGATTTCTTTGAAATTATGCTTTGATGCAATCTTTTCTATCTTTTGATTGCTGATAACATGGCTGTACTTGCACACACACACACACACACACACACACGCGCACACACACGACACGCGCCACACACACACACGTATGTGAGGGAGGTTCAGGGGAAAACCTCAAAAAAAAAAATCAGAAACTAAGGAACACCGTCTTAAGTATTCATCTAGACGGTATGCGCATGTGCATACAAGTTTTGAAGTTGTTTTTTTGGTGTTTATGCACGTGTGCATTATGAACCTGTGCATATTAAAACTTGTATGACCTATGAACATGTGCATAGTTGCCAGGGTGTTCCCTTGAACTTGACCCTATATATGTACGTATATATGGGCAGGTTTAAACGAGGAGCAATATTTTGCACGAAGGCGAGAAGTCTCAATATCATATATGATTACATAAATGATATATAATATAAGCTTAATCATATATGATTAAACACATGTTGCATTAACAACACATAGACACTTAATCATATACAATGAAACACACCCAAAGAAGTGTAATCATATATGATTAGGGGACTTCTTGCCTTCTCGCAAAATGTTTAACTTCTTGCATGATCATTCTTTTATATATATAGTAAAAAGACTCCTAAAAATGTATCTTTTTGTGGTTTGGTTTACAGAGTTCTGAAGATGAATCACTTCTGAGGAAACTGTTGTATGATGTCGTTATATTACCCGACTACTCGTTCCTCAATATGGACAAAATAGGTCATATCCCCAATAACCAAATAAAGAATAACATTTTGTCGAGACTTACGGTGACTCATGAAGCAATCGAGTTATTTAGGTATATATACATCTTCTTAACTTCATCATACAGCCATGACATAAATATCAATATCTTTTTGACTTACAAGTGTTTGTTTGATTGGTTGTAGGAAAAATAAAGACCATACAAAGGCCATATCTTACACAAATGCGTTCTCGAGTTCTCATTTACCTACACTTGTAACTAAATTAGTTACAAGCGAGCTTGGCATGCAGGGAAAAGAAAGTCAGCTTAAGGGATCATCACCTGCAGCGTTTCTAAGTAAGTGATACTAACTTCTTTCTATGATTTATATTTTTCTTCATTGACTATAAGTCTATATCAAACGAGTGTAGATTGGTAATATTTTAGTTTAGCAGCTTAACGAGCTTAATGTGACTTGCAGTTTATTCAGTCAGCTATATGATTGTTTGGTAGTGGCTTAATGATATAGATAGTGACTTATTCGATAAGTTTTTAGGGAGAGCTTTATGCAGAAAGCCAAGTTTTTTTTTTCTCCAAACATGCCCTTCTTGATTAAAAAACAAGCTCCTTCCATGTGCCAAAAAACCTCCCCAAACAAAATTGTTCTTGATCTATACAGATGTATTAATACATACTCTCTTCTTCAATCATGTGGCTTCAGAATGGATGCTCGACCTTGAGGATCAAGGCTTGAGTTTATGTGACGGATTCATGTCAAAGCATCGTGAAAGATTAGTTGGTTACAGTTCGAAAATGGATCTTGACCAACCGTCATCCAAGAAAACAGATAACAGTCTACTGTTCTTCATCGATAACAAGGGGAACAATGAAGATGAAGATGAAAATATTAATGATTCTATGAACGATGTTTTTGTTGCGGCTGCCCGTGAAATGCAATCTGGGAAGAAGCGAAAAGAAGCTGAAAAGAAGAACGATGGAGTCAAGTTTCAAAGGCACAACATTTCGGGTTCGAGATCTGTTGCTGAATTGGAGAAAGATGTTTCAGACAGCGCGAGCGAAGTGGATGATCCCGACTCTGATGAAGATCTCGAATGAAGGAAAAAAACTGTTACGGATTCAAACCGGGCTCGAAAAAGTTCTGTTATGAAACATGGTTGGAACATGTTTGAATGTTGTTTTATTAGTTCAGGGATCAAATGTATTATTCGTCCAAAGTTGAAGGACCAGATTTGTATTTTACTTTAATGAAATTCAATCAAATTTACTTAGTAGGTGCTAGGTTTAAATTCGAAAATGTGCAAAATGGTCATTTTTGGAGACTCCAATTCACTTTATAGCTGCTTTTCTGGTTTCTGCTTAACCGTTTTGAATAGGTAAAGATGTTATAAGTAGTATTTTAACAACTTGTGAAATTTATTTTTTATAAGTTTAATTTGTAAACTCATACTTGTAAAATTGTGAAAGTATTGTCCGTAAAATGTTGACATGACATGTAGCACTTTGACGATGGTTTGGCATAAAACTTAAAAAAAATGGGAACCAAGACTCATACATTTCATTAATTGCAAAGAATCCAAATATTTTTTTTAAAAGGTATCCGAGGCTTTGTCCTGACTAATCTCGGCAAGGTTCACCAGCAGCCAAAGCATGCTGCTCTCGGTTAATCTCCAGTGGCCACAATTTGGAAGCGCCTGGATTTGAACTTGAGGTAGAAGGGTTAACTAGCCACTTCTCCCACCAGTACGCCAGAGCCTTGTGGTTAAGAATCCAAATATTTCTCCAGCACAATTAATGAAAATCCCAATTCGACCCAATACAACTTAGTTAAAATATACTAAAGATTATTTGAAAAGGATGAAGAAATCTTCAATCTATGAGCCTTTCTTCCTCAAATCCAAAGCTTTCTCTTGCACTCTGTCTTGTACCTAAGCAAAATCCCAAAATTGCCACTCCACTCTTTAACTACATAATTTAGCTAAGAGTTTAGGGCATTACACAAAGAAGGTTTTATGAAAAAAGCCAAATTTTTTTAAGCATGTCCTTTCGAATTAAGAAACACACTTATCTATATTTGAAAAATCCATCCAAACAAAAACCTTCTCAATTTATACATATAGGACTTAATTGAAAATAAAAAACAACACTTAAGTAGCACTTTAACAACTTTAACAAGTTGTGTAAGTGATACTTTGTTGCTGACATTTCGTAAGTAGAACTTTTAACACTTTAGCAAATTGGTAAATGACTTTTCTAAGTTACATTCAGTAAGTAGGATTTTAACAACTTACAAAAAAGATTACATTATATCAGATATTTAAATTTATAAAGATAGATTTCATAGATGTAGAGTAGAAAATGTCAATTCCTTTGTAGCTCAACGGTCGGTAACATCCTAAGGGGGATAGTGGATGGTATCCCTGTCTACTTGGGTTCGATTTGAAGGGGGAACAGGATGTGACACCTCAGTTCATGGGTCGACCTTTGGGAGGGGCATGGGCGAGGCTATGAGTCGGTAATGGTTTCCATGGTCGAGAGGATTAGTCGGGTGCCTAAATGCAGGGGCGGACTTACCTTAGAGGTACCGGTGGCACGTGCTGTAACACCCCAAAATTTGGAGTAAACAAAAACCTTCAACAATGGTGGATGGATGGTGAAGAAGATGAAGCCATGGAGATCTCCACCCTCTAAAATAATAGATCTAACCTCCAACACTTTCAATAACATGAAATCCACCTAAAATAACACCAAAATCTAAGACAAGTATGGAACGAAAGGTTTGGAGATGAAAAACCCCCAAATCTAAGCTTAAAACTCGATGGGGATGAAGAGATTACTTATACCAACGATTTTGAACTCCCAAATAATTGGAGTCCATTGATGTAGTCTTGAAGAGCTCGAAAAACCGAGAAGAACGCAAAAAGAATCGAGAGAAACGGAATTGAAATGAGAAAGTTATGCTCAAATGAAGAAAGAGGGCTATTTAACTCGGTATCAGGGATGACACCCCTTAGCGATCGCTAAGAGGAATGCTTAGCGATCGCTAAGCATCAACTTCAGCAAACAGAACCATTTTCTAAATGGCCTTAGCGATCGCTAGAACAATTCCTTAGCGATCGCTAAGGTGTTGTGTTGGTGAAAACCTGTTTTGGCCATATCTTCTTCGTTATAGCTCCGATTTCGATTCCGGAAGAACCGTTGGATTCGTATTTCAATTTCCCATCTAACCAGACCATAAAATCTAGGTTTTAATCAAAAATCCTATTTTTCACATTCGTCTTAAAGGTTCTAAAGCCCGAAAATTACGGGTGTAACAATCCTCCCCACCTAAATAAAAATTTCGTCCTTGAAATTGCAAATGTTTTCCGAACTATAAAGGACAACTTCGCTCCAACGTTTTGCGAAGCTAAGACATTACGCTTTCTCCATACAATCAGTTAAATCACCATTGGACTTAGTTATGTTCACAATATGATCACTGATAGTGTTCTAATTTAAAAGTGGTTCATCAAAACACCACAAGCTACTACTTTACGTCTATCCTTCGAAACATAACGTGTATATAAAGATAATATCACTTGAATACGCAAACCTTAGCTCTTTGTACAATTTAACCAAACCAAATCGACTAAAGTCTATAGTTCAAGGTGCCATACATCCTTCGCCTTCTATTAAAGTCGATCACTCAGCCAAGAGACTCTTTACTACCAAGAAGTGTCTCAACACTCTCATTA
Source organism: Centaurea solstitialis (assembly GCA_030169165.1). Classification (NCBI taxonomy): domain Eukaryota; kingdom Viridiplantae; phylum Streptophyta; class Magnoliopsida; order Asterales; family Asteraceae; genus Centaurea; species Centaurea solstitialis. The sequence goes on from CM058044.1 coordinate 43,321,327, forward strand.
ACGGTGTCTAGCCGTCGTCATTAATTCTCAAGAACTCGAAAATTCCGTCTACTCACCTATGGATACCATAGGGAAGGTAATTTCTTCCCTTAGCAAACCGTCCATTACCACTAGATTCTTACGTTCTCCATCCGTACTACCATAACTTTTCCAACCATCCTACTGCGTCCTCTATAATCACAATTTGGAAAGTTACTCAGTACACACAACCATTATTGTTTCTTCTAAACCACTCATACCAAGGTAAGTATCGCCTCACGAAGACCTCCAAAACATGGTCACTTACTCCACCCGAACAAGTCTCGTTCTAGCCGGTTCACTACAATCTCTAGAAACATGCTCCAATAACCTATGGGACTTCTCTTTGTAATAGCCGGTATGCACATCGTGCATCCACTTAGGTGGTGCTAACCAATTCCCCATACTTAGACCTATCCACTTAACAATATCTTTACCTAGATAATAACAGATTTCCTTCTAGATTAGGGTCTCCCATCGGACCACCCTTGTAACACCCCCATTCCGAAGAAGAGAGGTTACTCTAAACATAAAGAAATGACAATTAAATCTCCAAACACATAGTCTCCAATAAATATTTAAAACGCCAAACAGCGAGTTTAAAACCTCCAATAACCAAATCAATTCACAAAATACTAAGATCCCAACATAACCTTTGCAAAAGAATCAATCTCTTAACGAAAGAAAAATAAATAGTCTAAAAATGCTAAACTAAGCTAAACCTCTTGATTTATTCCTGAACTTGAGAACCTGATACTCTCGTCACAAGTCCTAGTAGCCCCCTTGATTACCTGCCGTGAGAAACAAAAATAACACGGCTGAGCCAAATGCCCAGTGAGCGGATAACAAAAATAGAAGGCACGTAATTCAAACATATAAAAACCAATCTCAAATATCAGAGGATGTGATTACAAATCGCATAGAATTAACAAATCACGTATACAAACAAAGACATAAGGATAGACTTATCGAGCTCAAATAACGCATACACTTGCATATCAACCGACGTGACAAGTGTCAGACATAGCCACACAGGCCCGTACGCTGGACTGCAGATCCGCACGTACTGATGTGAGATGTGGCGTTGGGCACTATACCAACATTCACCATATAACACATATAACCTAGGGTCGACCCATACGCCTCCTAAAATCATATACCGGTCACACAAATAGCTCCCACATGAGCACAAAAGGAGACGCCGTGGACTGATCACACTGCCACGGTTAGTGTCACGCCATCGGTGCCACAATGACGTGCCTATGGTACCCCCATAGGTGGTTGGTAGCTCGACTTATCCGGAGTCAAAATGTCACCACAAATGCGACGTAATATAATCACAAATAGGCCCAAAATGTATCAAATTCAATGGCCAACCACACATAAGTGAATTCAAAAGTAGTGAAAAACAAGTAGCCTTAACAGTTTAGAAACTCAATTCAAACAATTTCTCAATTAACCACAAGTACCAAAATCATAGTTTTCTTAGAGATAGAAATCGTGCTAAATGATACCGAAAGAGAAAATATACTCTTTTAGAAAATGCGAAATCTTTACCGATCGAACGTTAAAATACATTTATAAGGCAATATGATTTTACAAAACGTATGACATCGAACAATTGAAATTAGAACAATGACGCGGTAAGGAACGAATCGGTCGGTTGCAAGTAATTCGAACCAAGTTATAAGAAAGTTTAAATGCACATAATCATAAGTAAATGATGTCAACCAACCATGAGTGGAAAGAACAAACGGTAAGGACGATTGAATAATCAAGCATTAATCAATCGGAGTTAAACGAAATCTTATGTTTTCATATATATCCATGTATAAACAAAGCATGTAAGCGAAATGAATTAAGATATCCGTACCTTAATTAAGCTTCACACGACTTATCAAATAACAGTCGTCTACTTCTTTATTCCCGACCTAAAATACCCAAAGAAAACTTCATATTAACTTAATTGACGACAAACGAACATGTTCGATAAAACGGCTATAAAAAGACTTAAACCAAACTAAACTAGCGTCGATCCGTCTCAAACACTAGATATGAGAACAAGACTAATAGCTACATCAAATAATGTCCATCTTGCCTAATTAGGCCGGTCCCCCATGGCAGCAACAAACTAATATATATTCACATATATATATATATATATATACTCATTTTACATAAGTCGGACGTGAAGATTACTTGGCGTATATTTGGCTTCCTTTTTGGGCAGCCTCTCTACACAACCCAACAGCCTAAATAGGCATTAAACACCTCTTAAATGGCCAAAAACGCAGCAGCAAACTCGACTGAAGAGTCGAGTCGTTTTGGTCGATTTTTTCCGAAAATTTGACGCATCTCCTAGCGATAGGATAACGCCAACAATTTGTAGTTCCGTTAGGCAAAAACTAGAATTACTTTCTAGATGAAAGCGTGCATAACTTGGCTCTTTAACAACGTCTAAAACAATCCCTTACTGCTGCCATGAGGTTCTAGCCGAAACATCGGCATTCCAGCCACGAAATGGTACCATTTTAGCCTTTGAAATGACTCCGATTAAGTTCCAAACAAACCCAAAATTCATACTCTAGCTCGATATCGCTTACAATTGAGACCAAAAGAAACTTACCTCAAAGCAACAGTGATTGTCGGAACCTTGCTTGCAGTCAATCTTATCTCCTACACCCTTCTCGATCGGTTTCTCCCACCTTCAATCGGGTTTTACCTTCACACTCACATTGCCGAATTCTCTTCTGCAATAAGAATAGGGTTTTGGGTTGAATTGAGACGTGGGGAACAACCTCTCTTCGTTGGCCTAATTTCTTGGAGGAGAAGCATAACAACCTCAAATTTGCATGTGGGTGTTGCAGGATTAAACCTTCAAGTTGAGCAAAATTTCAAAACCAACCCCTTTAACTTTTTGCCTACAATCTCATATCCAAAAGAATGATTTTCTTTCTTTTTCTTTTGCAACCCACGAATCTGTCACCAGCCTCCATAAAACCCATATAATTAAACCCTTTTATTTGTTTTTGGCATAAAACAAATCTAGTCCCCCTACTTCTATCAGGTTGCCAAACGCGAATCAATATAATTCCCTAATAAAATCTTACAAAATTATGGGATATTACAACCCTTCTTCTCGTGATCATGGGCAACACGGTGCTCCTCAACAACACCCTCATAATAGAGATACGAACTAAATCCCTATGTAATCTAGTTTCGATCCACATCGAGCACAACCCAACTCCGTCCAACTTTCCAAGTGTTACTCCACTATATAATAGCATGTTCATAGAAGATAAAACCAAATTAATTCATGTAACACATTGGAGGATAGCATGCAATCAGTTCGCACATGGGCATCGACCTTCAACCAACTTGTAACACCCTAAAATTTGGAGTAAACAAAAACCTTCATTTACGAAAGGTGTTAGTACAAATATACACCAAGGTGTGAGCTCTTCCCAAAAACAGGGGTATAAGTAGTGTATAATTACAATGTTTGTAATTGAATAAAAGATATGATAACCAACTAGTCTAGTTCCTACTAGGAAGAAGACTACAAAAAGGGTTATCGTTCTACAGTCAATCTTACGGCCTAGAAGACCGGTCTCTCCAATGTCCTCCATGCTCACTCTAAGCCCAGCACCTACTTGGGAACGAAGCCCCTAGCACTTAAGAGACACATCGACACCAATCAAGTGTTAGGCCAAAGGAGCCTAGTGAGTTGTAACAACATAATATCATACATATAAAAGCATGTTAAGACATGTGAGATATACAAGAGTGTATTAACAACAAAATGTAGCATGTTAAGCCGGTTTATCTTTTATCTTTGAAAACCGTGGGAGCGACCCACTTTCGCCAAGCAAGTTACACATCAGAGTCGAGACACCCCGTTGTCGTCCTCCTACGAAGACTCAAATGGACAACCTCAGAGGCCAGGCACATTCGCGGCCACACGAATGGCGAGGGACATAGGTGCGCACCTTTTGACTAGTGCCACCCAAGACTGAGTCGAACTCGTGTAAACTTGAAAGTGCACACCTTTTGACTAGTGCCACTTTAAATCAATCTCATTTCAACAATCGACATAGTGTACACCTTTTGACTAGTGCCACAATGTCCAATTCATGTATGCGTAAAAATATGGGTACTCACCTTTTGACTAGTGACATCCCGGTCCACTTTTGACTAGTGGCCAATAGCATCCCACCTTTTGACTGGCGGTGCTCCATAACATTTATGTTATATAATCTAAGCATTATTGAATGTCTCAATACTTTCATTCATTTCATATAAGCCAACATGCTCGGGATTCAATTACTTCGCATCATTCCGTGGCATACATAATAACACGCATTTCTCATAAATACAATCATCATATAATCACATGGATTTAACTAATACATTAGTAGCATACAATAAACTACTCCATGTATACAATAATCCAAACCAAGCCATTCATACAAGCATCGTTACTCATTCATTTCATGGCAATCTTTAAACCTAACAATTTAGGCATTTCATCCAAAATCATGTTTATTCACAATAACTAAGCAAGATGTGTAAATCAAACAAGATGATGTGCTCTCAGTTTTAACAAAACGATTTTAGCAACTCACCTTGAGGCTCGTAAAGCCAAAAGCTCCAAATTTCACCAAGAACCCTAGCTTAAGGCTTGAGTGAACACCTAAACTGATAAGGAGTTAATACCTTGGATTAATTCTAGATCCACAACATATAAGACTAGATCTACACTTAAAAACTCATAAATAGAACTTACCTCCTCAAGATCTTGGGTGAAAACCCTAGGATGAAGAACCTTCAACAAAATTTTAGTACATCAAGAAATTCGATAACTCCAAAATCATGCGTGGTAACCATTTATCGGAAACACGCAAAGGGGTACAAGCACACATGTATTTTACACAAAAGACTTGACAACAACGGCATGACCCATATTCTCGGAGAGTGTGAAGGCACATAGAATACATAACTTATACCATATTAATCGTACAACCCTTCAACCACAAAGCTCTAAGTGCTTGCTATGACCCCCAACTAGTCTTACCAAGAGACAACTAATTTCGTGCCAAACACCTATGAGTTGCACTCCTAGAGCTCAACAATATTCGGGGCTACTTAACGAAAATCCAACTCGAATTTGCACACTTAAGGCTACTCATCGAAAATCAACCCTCATAACAAGAGGTCCATAATATGATTGTCAACCATGGTAGACCTCTCAGATTCAGCCCTCTTAGTGACCACTAACCAGCTAACCGTCATGCGACACGGGTTCCCAACCAAATCTTGCGACACCTAGTAGTCCCAACAACCACGACTGTCCTAAGTGTAAAAGCATCAAATGCAACAAAGTCCTAAAGCTTATCGCCGTGCGATTAATATCCAAGCTTACCACTTCGTTATTTTAGAACCCAAAGCTCATAACTGAGCTATTTAAAATTGAAGCTTATAACCAAACTATAAAAAAATCAAAGCTCGTAACCGAGCTGTTTAGAAGTCAAAGCTCACAACTGAGCTATTCTAGAAACCAAGTTCATAACCGAGCCCCTTTAAAATCAAAGCTCATAATCGAGCTATTTTAGAAATCTAATTCATAACCGAGCCTTTTAAAAATCAAAGCTTATGATCGAGTTATTCTAGTAGTCGGGACTTGTTCCCAAAGTTCTTAAAGTCAAAACCGGGCATAAGCTCTAGACTCAATTTACCCAAAGGTTGATCGTCTAAAAATAATTTTATCTTGTTTGCCCCGCTAGTGTGGACATAACTCACGAAGTCATTTTGACCCAAAACTCAACACAGTTTAACAAAACAGTTATCTAACTGGGTCTACACTTTTATAAATCTCATATACAAGCATTTTACAAAATCCATTAGATAAACGCACTCGGTAATAAAACACAACAAGTCGTTTAATTTGAAGACAACTTTATGAAAATGCACATGTCTTGGAAAAATATCATTTTGGCACACATGAAGGATCTTGTCCTATCCACACAACCATTTTATCCCAACATCCTATAAGTCAAAGTTTGCAAGGTCATTTAGTACACACAACTGCTATTAGTTCATCTGAACCATCTCGCACTGAAATAGAAGTCATCTAACGAACTCATCTATCCCGAACCCAAGATCTTGTGACCTCGATAATACTCTCATGAGGGCCTTACAGAACTTAATCCTCCATAATCTAATACTGATTCTGATCGAGTTTAGACTCGACTCCATCCATACTTTTCTAAGCGCTACCCTCACTATCCAATAGCATATATGGATAACTTCCGTAACATGAATACACCATGTTCTACTCGATAGAGCCACATCCTCCTTTAGCATCATGTTTTCGTGACCTTCCTCTAAGTGTACAGCTTAGTCATTTTAACCACAATAATTCCTATTGCAGAATTCAAGTATTTATCCCAAAGGGTCTCGTGACTTCTATCATTATGTAACCACGTTCATCCGATAACAATTATTCACATGCCAATTCCTAGCTTACGTAAACACTCGTGTAATTTAAGGTAAGAGTGTATAAAATATAGATACACTCTAACATTTCACACATATTTAAATTGTCGCAACTAGGCCACCCAATTCTTAACTCCCGCAATTCTAGTTTTCCCTTAACTTAGAAACTTAAGCTTTTATCCGAAATATGATTTATATGAAATATCCCGACAAATCAATCTTAGTCCATCCGTACATGCTCTAATAACGCCACTAGGTCATGCATCCATGATTTTCCTAAACCTTACTATTTGTATAATTTTATCCACGGTATGACTATTAGTGCTAGAAACGCGTAGAAAAGTTACTATTCCTCAATATTCAGACCCTTCCAAAATCATGACAGATTCAGACCACTGACCCCTTTAACATACGCCTAGTTATACTACTTAGCTGCTCAGTTGTACCACTTCAGTAAGTAGGCCGTATAGGTCAACTGTCCCTAAGTTCCTCCGATTCGATTCACTTTCACTTAGTCGTCCGGAGTAATCAATTGCTAAACATTAATTTTCACTCTTAAGTAAGAAGATTCATCACTAAGATCTAATCTTAAATCAAAGTATTTAAACTTTCCCAAGTTGATGCCATAACACGACCCCCCTAAATAAAACGTAACTGGGGTCCTTAAATGTCCGATCAAGTATTCTATCATAAGAAGATCGAGAAGAAAGTAAGAACAAGCTACCATATGAACCAACATTTATCAATCATTACATCAATAGTAACCAAGAATGCTCAACGACGATACATTCATAAATCAGTAGCTAAGTGCTTTATGAATAGACCATACACGAGATTCCCTGCCTCTATCGACGCAATTTCTCGACTCATGTATTTTCATATCCCTAGCGCTCTCCCCACCTAAGACTTTACCCAAGGTAGCTGTCATATTCACTAACTTGTTAAGTTTAAGTCTAGGCACCCTACAGTGATTACTTAGTTCGCTTAAACTAAAGCTCTGATACCAACTTGTAACACCCCAAAATTTGGAGTAAACAAAAACCTTCAACAATGGTGGATGAATGGTGAAGAAGATGAAGCCATGGAGATCTCCACCCTCTAAAATAATAGCTCTAACTTCCAACACTTTCAATAACATGAAATCCACCTAAAATAACACCAAATCTAAGACAAGTATGGAACGAAAGGTTTGGAGATGAAAAACCCCCAAATCTAAGCTTAAAACTCGAAGGGATGAAGAGATTACTTATACCAACGATTTTGAACTCCCAAATACTTGAAGTCCATTGATGTAGTCTTGAAGAGCTCGAAAAACCGAGAAGAACGCAAAAAGAATCGGGAGAAACGGAATTGAAATGAGAAAGTTATGCTCAAATGAAGAAAGAGGGCTATTTAACTCGGTATCAGGGCTGACACCCCTTAGCGATCGCTAAGAGGAATGCTTAGCGATCGCTAAGCATCAACTTCAGCAAACAGAACCATTTTCTTCATGGCCTTAGCGATCGCTAGAACAATTCCTTAGCGATCGCTAAGGTGTTGTGTTGGTGAAAACCTGTTTTGGCCATATCTTCTTCGTTATAGCTCCGATTTCGATTCCGGAAGAACCGTTGGATTCGTATTTCAATTTCCCATCTAACCAGACCATAAAATCTAGGTTTTAATCAAAAATCCTATTTTTCACATTCGTCTTAAAGGGTTCTAAAGCCCGAAAATTACGGGTGTAACACGTGCCACCGGTCCATTCCTCCGTCGTAGTGTAAAAAATTAAGGGTTGTGAGAGGTGCCACCGTATTAATTTGTTGTGTGCCACCATATATATTTTGAAATTGCCATAAAACCATGAGGTCTCTTAGGTAGAGTTGGTAAGTTCCTTGCCTTTCATGGTGGATGTCTTGGGTTCAAAAAATTTACTAGATTTTTAGCTTGAATTTCATATTTATTGTGTGTTTATAAAAAATTGTTTGCAATAAGACTTGAACTTGAGACCTTAAACTTAAAAAACAATGGAGTAACCACTAGAGCAATAAATAATTTGTGAAAACATTTTCTACATAAATTTTTAAAGTCAAATTGTGCCACCGTTGAAAAAAAGTTCTAGGTCCGCCCCTGCCCGAATGGATCCCGAATACCTCTTCGATTTTGGTCGGGACGTGCATGTGTGTTTGACTGCCGTTAAAAAAAAGTTGTAGCGTAGAAAATCAACTATAAATTAATTAAGGGGTATTAAAAATAGTTACCTTTAGGCAATTTCCATAATATTTGTTAACAGGAAGTTTGTATATATAAACACGCTTTTGAATCAATGATTGAGTCACCTTAGCTGGATATATTCCCTTTTCTTTCTTTTCTTATAATTTTTCTCTAGAATATTATATATTTATACAATTCGTTTTTTTTATATATATTTCAGTTCTTTACACAATTATAGTATCTAATGATATTAGTTTAAGATCAAACCATGTTGTCAAAGCTACTTTATTCCTTAAGTTGTTTTTAACAAATACATCATAAAGTCATCTATCTTTATCAACAATTGTTACAGTTTTCATATACTTAATTGTTTTAAGTTTATTAGTATTATTATTATATTATACATACATATACATATACATATAGTTACACGTATACATACTATTGATTATATATGATTAAACCCTTTCGATGTCACTTTATACATTATTAAATAGTTGGATTTATCTTCATGGTTTCATGTTTTAACGTACTATAAACATATGAGTTAAATGTTTTATGATGCAAAAATATGTAATAATATGAACACATTGACAAGTGATCGAAAATTTAAAAATCAATTGAAAAATAAAATAAAATGCTCTTTTTACATCATTTGTTTAATTGAAGTCATATTAGTTCAAATCAAGGTATACTTATAACTTATAAACCTTGAATTCTAAGATATTTGTAACATTTTAGTTTTTGGACCTGTATTCAATTAAATCGGTGTTATAAGTGAGCAAGCTTTCCTTTACACTAGTCATTTGGATTGGGGCATATTGGTTTAAAGTTGCAGCCAAAACCGAAGGTTCTAAATGACATGAGATCTAGTGGCGGCGGAATCAAATCTTACGAGTTATGACGAGGTCAGGTTGTACTTCAAGGCATGCCTTGAAGAGAGAGAGAGAGAGAGAGAGAGAGAGAGAGAGAGAGAGAGAGAGAGAGAGAGAGAGAGAGAGAGAGAGAGAGAGAGAGAGAGAGAGGGCGTGTATATATATACACACACACACACAGTACACTTGTGTTCGCTTTGAATTGTATCGAGAACAACGGATCTACATAAATATAACGATATTTGGGTAAAAAGTGATAGAGAAATGATTGAAAAACCAATTGAGTTGGCTAATTTGGATACTAGTATCTATTTCCCAACATAATCAAGCCACAACATCATAACAACTCATTTAATACAATGCTAAAAAACCCTTATAATCATTGGATACTCATCTACGATAACTCCAAACTATTTATCATCGGCCGAAATAAACCCGAATATCCTAATTAAAAAAAAAGGCATCTTTCAGACATATCACATAAAGGGTAAAAAGACATCATTCTCCCCATGTGACAATCTTGACAAAAATAGTGAATGCCGTCCATGGAGGGTAACCACAGTCTTTTATCCTTATTTATTTATTTTCATTTAAATGTATTATTTTTGGACAAATTATGTCTTAACTTTCTTATTTTTTTTACCGTTACATATATATAAACATAAAGAAAACAAAACAGTAATCTTTGCTTCATATATAAATATAAAATCAAAAAATCAATCATTAATTAAATATAAAATTAGCAGCTTTTTATATTGCGAGATTTATGGAGCATTTGCATTTCTAGAGAGAGAAAGAAAAAAACACCCAAAAAAAGAAAGAAGAAAAAGAAAGAAAGAAAGAAAGAAAAGGGTTTGTGGGTTTTCTTCATTTTCATTTATAGAGACGACGGCCATGGCTGATTTAAACGATTCCGTCGCCCTTGATATGGAAACTATCTATCTTGGTGGAAAGGTTTGATTTTTTTTCTTAAATTTTCTTCTATTTTTTCAATTTTTTAGATCCTATTTTTGTATGATTCTTGAAATATGTAAATTGTCAATTTCTGATTCTTGAAATGTTTTTGATATTGGATTTGAGTTATTTGGGATGTATTTATGTATTGAAAATTGGGTTTGACTCAATTTTGACAATTCTTTGTTTGAATTTTTGGTATGAATTTGGTGGTTCTTGAGGTATTGGGGATAATTAGGTAAATTTTCAGTTGCAGATTCAGTGGAAAAACATGTTTTGATATTTGGGGTTTGTTCAGTTCTAGGTTTTCTTACATTAAATGGATCTTGGTTAATTTGGGTAGTTTAGATGTAAATAAGTTTTTATTTATTTAATGGTAGAAGCCTGCAATAGTGTACTTCCATTGGTGTTGCTTGTTGGTTTATCTTGTTGTCTTTACATTGTTTTCTTTAAGGTTTAGTGGTTAGGGGTTACAACCGGTTTTCGAATTAGATTTGCGTACGAAGTTATATAAACCTTCGGGTTTCTAATGATTTGTCGTGGTTGTGGATTTGCTGCAACATATGTTCCAAAGACTAAGAGGTTGTTTGGTTGGTTTTCCGTTAAGTCTTGTATGGGTAAAGTTGTCTTTATGGATTGAGAAGATTTTTGTTCGGGAGGTTTTTTTCATAGAGTGAACGAGCGTGTTTTTTAATTGGGATATGCATTTGGAAAAAGAAAAAAAATTAACTTTCTGCATAAAGCTCTCCCACGATTACTTATTTTGTAAGCCGCTTTCTATATCAGTAAGCCACTATCAAGCAGTCATATAGTTTTGATCGATTAAGCTATAAGTCCCATTAAGCTCTTTAAGCTGCTAACACATGAGCCAGCTGATTATGTGGTTTCTTAATCATTTGTATAAAACCATATGAGAGCTATTTTCATCCTTACTTTCTTTATTGGTTGATTTGGTTTAATCTTTGTTCATATCTATATCTTTCAATTTAGATAGTTGATTAATGAATTAAGTCATTCTATTCAGGAACATATCGTTCGGACAACCCATGGTTCCGTTTCTGTTATCGTATACGGAGATGAAGAAAAACCACCATTGATTACTTATCCCGACGTAGCTCTAAATCGTAAGACCCCCCCCCCCCCCTCTCCAAAAAAAGAATATATATATATATTATAAAATTATATATTCTTAAATCATCATTTTGGATTAACTTTTTTATGTTCAAATTACGCCCACAGATATGTCGTGTTTCCAAGGACTCTTCTTCTGTCCCGAAGCATCGTCTTTGCTACTCCACAATTTCTGCATCTATCACATAACTCCGCCTGGACACGAGGTCAGTGAACCCGTATGATGTTTCTATTTTCAAAATAAAAAACTTTGCTCGATCACGTTATTAACCTGAAATCTTTTGCGGGATTTGCACAAGAGTTGTTGCAGTTAGGAGCTCCATCCATTTGTGCCGATGATCCTACCCCATCCGTTGACGATCTTTGTGACCAAATTCTCGAAGTTCTCAATCATTTCAGGTATATACACATAACTCGTTTTGCGTTTTTTTCTCTCTTTTATTTGATGTAAGAATCGAACACCATATGGATATGATTTTTTGTGGTGGTTCAGGCTCGGTGCAGTGATGTGCTTGGGGGCGATGGCCGGTGCATACGTCCTGACACTATTTGCGGTATGCTTTTCAGGGTTCAGGGTTTACGGTTTAGGGTTTAAGTTTTAAGGGTTTGTTCTGAATGTGGTTTTTTATTTGCTAGATACGATATAGAGACAGAGTTACGGGCTTGATACTCGTTTCGCCTCTGTGCAAAGCACCTTCTTGGACCGAATGGTTTTACAATAAGGTATCTTTTCGGTTATTAATTAGTTGAGTTAACGTGAGAAGTGGATCTGAAGCGTTGGTCACTTTTAATCTCAAGCCCATACATGAATTGTGCTTGATACGAGGATTGATTTGGTGCATCTGGGTGCATCTTATCTCGGTGCATCTCATCCTAATGTGCATCCAACAGTTGATGGCCACTGACGTTAACTCAACTTCTAACTGGAACCAAAATCCCGTATTCCTTTGATTGTGTATTGATGGTTATCTTTTATTTTGATGTGGATAGTTGATGTCGAATTTGCTGTATTACTACGGTATGTGTAGCTTGTTGAAGGAGTGTTTGCTTCAAAGATACTTTAGTAAGGTACGCTTTGAATCGGGTTAATTACGAGAATAACCTTCTGACATATATATTTTTTTAATGCGATGTGTTGGCTCTGATAAATGAGATCTCTTTGGATCAAAATCAGGAAGTTCGTGGTAGTCTGGAAATTCCGGAATCCGATATCGTGCAAGCATGTAGAAAGGTACGTATTTTTGATGTTTTTATACTTTCTTGAGATGAACGGAGGTGGTTAGGGGGATAGGGTTAGTGAGTCGGTAGTTATGTAACAAGAACCAACCAACAAATTTGAAACATTTTCACACAGAAAATTAATAAATTTATTTCTTAATAGTCGATGGTGTTACCGCTTGATAATTTTTCTAGGTACATCTCGAGGTGGATATACTGGGATCGTTTGGTTCATTATAATCGTCCTTTTTTCTACAAAAGGAACTTCACGTATTATTGTTTTGCAGCTATTGGATGAGAGGCAGAGCGGCAATGTGTTGCGGTTTCTTCAAGCGATTGATAGGTATAATAATAAGCAAGAAATAAATGTCGTTTTACGAACAAATGTTGTTGACCGAGATGTTGACCACCCGATTTAATTTACTAAACGGCCCCTAAGATTTTTAACTTTTTTTCGTTGGAATGGACAGGAGGCCGGACATTACCGAAGGGTTAAAAAGACTAAAATGCCGAACGCTTATATTTGTCGGGGATAGCTCCCCGTTCCATTCGGACGCCCTCCACATGACCGCGAAACTGGATCGGAGATACAGCGCTTTAGTAGAGGTAAGTTCACCGAGTTGACTATACCGTTGACCGAGTTGACCTGACTGTTGACCGAGTTGACCCGATCGTTGATTTATGCAGGTGCAGGGTTGTGGGTCAATGGTGACGGAAGAGCAGCCGGATGCGATGTTGGTTTCGATGGAGTACTTTTTAACAGGCTATGGATTGTACAAGTCTGGCAGCCCACGAAGCCCGTTGAGCCCGACCCACAGTATATCGCCGGAACTTCTGTCGCCCGAAAGCATGGGGTTGAAGCTTAAACCGATTAAGACACGGCCGATCTTTTGATAACGTAATTGGTTTGACTTGAAACGAATACGATAACGAAAAAAGATTGTTTAAGTTTGTTTGTAAAGTTTGTGTTTTTTGGATAGAAAGGGTAGATATGTCAAATGGATTTAGGTTTAGGAGTAAGGTTAAAACATTCTTTGAAGGTTGTAATTTGTATTCATTCATTTGTATGTTGTATTTGTATAAAAACACATTTAAACATTGACGTTTTATATGATTATTACACATTTATATCATTTGGTTTTGAAGGGAAAAAAATAATAGTTAAACAAGTGGATTGCTAAAAAAAACTCTACTTATGTTTAAAAGATTATTTATATGAGTTTACGTATGTTTTATTAACTTCATAGTGTTTTGCTGTGAAGTTTTATGCGTTAGGTTTTGGTTTCACGTGGTCTCACGGAAAACAGTTTGGTCTTACACGAACCTAAGTCTATATATTTATTTGTAAAATTTGAATTATTTGTATATGCATCTTATATCTAGCTTTTTTTACTTAAATATATTTATTATATTTTATTAGAAAATTAGATTTAATAATATTTATAGGGGAAATTTGACTCGTACCACCGGTGAAAAAGAAAAACCCCACCATATCTTTTGTAATAATTGCATATATAAAAACACCTAACAAAAATCAATTTAAAAATTTGAGAGTGGTAAATTTTGATTTTCGCCTTTATGTTTGTAAATTTTAATAAAATTGGTCCCTAAATTTTATTTGTTCTTGATGTTTGCGAAATTTTTTGGTTTTCTTTCCTCTTTTTGTTGATTGTCGTTCCTCTCGAACCAGCTATTGATCATCGCCTCTATCATTATGGATGATCTGCTTGCCTTGAAATGACATGGACTAATAGGGAAATCATAAATCACTAAGCCAACTGATTATTCAACATTTCTTGTTTAATGAGAAGCTTAGTTATAGATTTATATAGGGGGAAAGTCGTATGCATGAAAAACGTTCTTTGTAAACTTTAGCTAAATAAAGGTATTTTGGTCATTTATAAATTAAAACTGTTTTAAATATAAATGAAGTTCAAGGTGAATTTCGTTAAACTTGACAAACATTAGGGGCCAAATGAAACTTTACTCAAACTTTTATGATCATATTGGTATTTTCCCGCCTTATTTTTAGAAAAATAAACCAAAGGTTAGGTTCCAATGAGAAGTTGAAGTTAACGTAAGAAGCGTAAAAAATGGATATCAGCTGTTGGATGCACAGGTTGCACATTAAGATGAGATGCACTATGATAAGCTCCACCAAGCAATTCTCTTTCTAAATGGAATTCATGGAGGACATGAGATTAAAAGAGATCAGGCTTCAAATTCACTCTCACCATTAACTCAACTTCTTACATGGTCCTTCACGAATAAACCAAACCAAACATACCAATATCTATCTTATCCATAGTAAGGTCTATAAAACAAACATAATATGCACCAACATTTCTTTGAAAGCAGGGTTGACAAATAACAGATGTTTTCTCTGTTACATCATCAGATAAATGAGTTGTTTCCGTAAAAACCATAGAGAACCAAATTTTCATACTGTTTTAAACATAGATAATAATTGTCAAAGAATTCTTAAAAACTAGTCCAAAAAAATCCATAAAGTAAATACTCATCATCATCTATAAAAGTGAAATCTTTCTATAGGTGGGTGGAGAATAAGTTCCCTATGACCATAACCAATGCTACATGTCTTTGCCCATCTTCTCCAACTGTGTGAAAACTCACCCTCCACTGTGTGAAAACTCTCACAAGCCATGGCAGTCAGCAACAACATAATAGCAACCATCAACTTCATAGCCCTCATATGTTCAATCCCGATCATCGTCACGGCATATGGCTCGCTTCCAAACCTGACAATCACTGCATCCGGTCACTCCCGTGGCCCATCGTGTTCATCGGTATCCTCTTCCTTTTTCTCGCCTTCACAGGTTTTGTCGGGGCCCACTGGAACAAACCAGGCTTATTATCGTTCTATCTGTTCTGCAACGCCGCCCTCATCGTCACGGAATCATCCTCCTCGTGCTCGCGTTCATCGTCACCCACCCTTCGGGCGCGTACTCGGTTCCCGGCGGGAGTACGACGAGTACCGCTACATGGGCTACTCGGAGTGGCTGCGGGATCATATCACGGACCCGAGAATTGGGGGAGTATAAGGGCATGTTTGGCTTCGTCTTCGATTTGCAACGAGATGGTTCGGGAGTCTTACACCGCGCCTCAGTTCTTTTCGGCCCATATATCTTCTCTTCAGGTAATTGTTGGAGTTCACTGAGCAAATTGTATGAAAATGCAACGTACTTTGGTCTGATTCTTATGTAGTACTGTAGCGTACTTTCTTAACGTTAATTTTGGTACCTCAGATATGATATCTCAAATATTTAGACCGAAGGTTCATTACGCAAAATATGAATCAAGGGAGATGTTTATGGGAAAACCTAAAAAAAATGGAAAACTAGGAACACCCTGATAACCTTCATCCGAACATATGCACTTGTACATACACAAGTAAATGAAGTTATTTTTTGGTTTTTTATGCACCTGTGCATGTTACAAATAACTTGTAAGTACAAGTGTATATTGTCCAATGAATGACTACCAAGAGTTTCCCCAGTTTTTCATTTCTTCAAGGTTTCCCTAAACAAATCCTATGAATCAAACCCAAGCATAAAATGTTAGCCAGGCCAGGTACCTAAATGTTTAAGATGTATACATAAATGTTTTTAAGTGTTACATCTGATGTACCAAACTGAAGGTTTTTAAAGGAATTAGATCAAAATACGTTACAGTTTTTTGAAATTTTCGCTACATATATACATGATTTTACAATACTGGTTTGGTTTTTTATAGTCGGGATGTTGCAAGCCTCCAACGGTGTGTGGGTATCAGTACGTAAACCCGATAACGTGGATCAACCCAACGAACCCAATGGCGGATGTGGATTGCATCATATGGAACAACGACCCTAACCAACTATGCTACAACTGTGATTCGTGTAAAGCGGGCGTTTTGGGGAATTTGCGGAAAGAATGGAAGGAAGCCAACGTGATACTGATAGTAGCAGTCCTCGCTCTCATTTGCCTTTATCTCGTAGCGTTTAACGCTTACAAGAACTCACAAACCCCACCCAAAAAGTAAAACTACACATCGAGTGACTCGTGCTATGATGACTTGTACATCATGCACTAAAAGTTGTAGACCTATAAGGTTGTTTTCTTCAAGCTAGTGGTGTGCATATATTCCTTGTGTGCTCTTTTTGTAGACTTTAATTTATGCAATTTTCCTTGTCCATATAATACAATACAAGAATCTGCTTTTTATATTACTTTTAATTTTGGATTATTCCCTTTCAATCATTGAGCAATAAGTAAAGGGATTATAGCTCAATAAGTAAGGGATTATAATGCAGTAGTTGTGTATTTGATGTGATGCTAACAGGATCTAAAATTTTAGCACATAAATAAAAAAATCAACAAATATTAACTCTTAATGTACCGATTATTTGTGCTTAATGATATATATAAAGCATTGAGACTGAATAGTTGTATTATATTTTATCATGAATAATGCATCAACATTCACTTTGAATAATGTCGTATTATTCAGACTTAATATGACGTGTATTGTGTTCATCGGCCGTCCTCATGTTCACAATGAAAAATGAGCTTGTCAACCGAACATTTCTATATTATATATATATATAGTCTTAGGTTCAAATGAGAAGTGCTTAAAAAATGAGAAGTAGAGAAGTGATCTCCACACTCATCCGGTCAATAAAGGCGGCTTTGACCGGGTCCCCTCCTTTAATAATCTCTACCCTCCCATGAATCGCGTCAATCCCCCGTGATCGCGTCCACTGTAACCGGTCAAAGCCACCTTTATTGACCGGATGAGTGGTGAAGATCACTTCTCTACTTCGTAAAAATGAAAAATTAAGGAACACCTTAGCAACCGTTTATTTGGAAGGTATCATGTGCATGCAAGCAACTTATAACATGCACATGTGCATAAAACCAAAAAACGACTTAAATTACGTGCATGCACATAGGCATACCGTCCAAATGAACGACTTTCAGAGCGTTCCTTAGTTTTTTTTTTTTTTTATTTATTGTTCTTTCCCTAGAACCACCTCCCTCCTTCTCTCTTTGTATATGTATGTGTGTGTCTGTATATATATTGTACTCTTGGAATTTCTTTCAAAGAGTTTTATGTGAATGTTTTTATAAGATAGTGCAGATTATATCACAACAAATGAATGAATTTGTTATCAAATACAAATCGTTCGAATGGTGCCTTTGTGTTCCTAAGATCACACTAACCCATCAATTTAAGAGTGTCGTTTTTCAGCCGTGTATAGTATCTCAACACGCAAATCCCGTTAATCCCGTCTTCTATTTGGCCCGTTCAAGAACAGTTTCGGGGTCTATATACTATGCAAAACCGATACCTGGTTTTCACGCCGTAGCCAGTTTTCTCGAGTGGACAATGTACATCGGGTCAGAACGGCCAGGATTCGGGGATATATCTACAGCCTGCATGATTCGTAACAAATTCCTAATTATGAACTCGAAAAGTACGTTTTTTTAAAAGCATAATCGACATCTATTATGAATTATCGCTTACCTGAGGTGGTTCAAATCCTCCGCATAGTGAAAATACGCTCCAACTATCATAACATGGTCCGAATCCCCCGTTGATGTCCATATCGAAATCGCCTTTGTAAAGAAACAGCGATTCGAGAAGCTGTTCATAATCCAAACCATTCAACATATAAGTTTAGATCCGTCATAGTACCAAACATTTTGCATGAGGAAAATTCCATTAGGAACCCAAAATTGATTAGGAATCTAGGAACCGCCCACAGCTTGCCACGTGTCCCTCTTCAGATGAATATTCATCATGAATCACACATTCATAAGATATGTTACAACATTCATAATGAATATGTTACAACATTCATGATGAATAAGAATAACACATTTATAATCTTTTATATGTCACATATCGCACTGTGGACGGTTCCCGGGTTCCTAATTATTTAGGTTCCTAACGAACATGACCCTTTTGCATAAAATCTATTTACATGACTCAAAACCCTTTGATGTTCACACTTAAAGCATCTCCAATGGTGGCCGTATAATTTATCTAAAACGGAGAAGCAAAAGTCAAATCTCGATAAGTTACAAATAGTTTTCTCCATTTTGGAGATTTTAGAATTATTTATATCGTTAAAATATTCAATGCATTTAATATCCAAATAATTTTTTTTAAATGGTAATCTTTTGTTTTAGAGATTTTGTTGGAGATCTATTTATTGTTTGTGAGGTGTTAATTAAATGTATAACACAATTATCACCTCATTATAGCCATTCCACCTGGCTTAAGGATCGGTGCATCTCCTTGAATACAGCAATCGGTTTTGTCAAATAGTCAACGCTAACCTACAATCGGATATGATTTAGTCATGTGGCCCATATCAACGTCATGTGAATTATTGACGATACATACCACATTTGTGATAACGTCAAAGGTATTATCTTCAAACGGAAGCTTAGGGTTCGTGTTTAAGTCTTGCACGATATACTCGTGAGGACCTACAAGAATTCATTATATTCACCAATTAATGCAATGATGATAAGAAAAGAAACTACCGCCTACGTCCCAAAAATAAATGTTGACAATGAAAAAGACACGGTTGTAGAAATGTATAATTATTACATATTTTTAATAACTAATGACATTTGTACCCTTTGTAATAGAGGAAGTCATAAATTTCTCCATTTCATTATTGAGGGTGAAATTGACCAAAACGGCCAAATAGTTCGCTCCTATTCACTTTCTAACTTATTTTTTTTAAATTGGACCAAAATAGCCAAGATTTCACAAATGTGCATTTTTTTTAACATGCAAAATGTACTTTTTTTTAATTAAATATGATTCTTGTGGGGTCGGCTTGCGAATACCCGCCATATTTTAATATAAAAAGTGCCTCTCTGCAAGTTGCGAAATGGCACTTGCGAAATCTTATCTATTTGGTGACCAATGGGAAAAAATGTGAAAGAAACCAAAGGGGTGGCTATTTTGGTCAATTTCCCTAATTAAGGGTACAATTGGAAAGCCACACTGAACACTTAAACTGGGACAAACTAGAATAGAAATGCGGACAGCTATTTTCAAACAAGGGAGTAAAAGGGTATTCCAATTCTTACTTTATTTGCCTTGAGCTCTTCTTCGTTAAGACCCATACCCGCTATACGTTCTTGCTTAAATCCTGCGGGAAAATGACTCACCCAACTGCTACACATGTCGAGGAGAGCTACCCCCGGAGTGTTACTTGGAGGAAAAACCTCCTTATAATACTTGGTAAGAGCCGCAATGGCTGGATCATCGATATGAGTTACAAAACGTGGAGATTCATAGAAAACTAAATCCGATGATCTGCAAAAACACGAAATTCCCAATTCACGTTCAAAGCAAAAATGTGCAATTTTAGCACACGGAAGATGGTTTTGATGCAAGATAGGCGGCTTAATACAAGATTTTGTTTGTTTGTTTACCTCTTAATAGTTCCATTAAGAGGAAACCTCTGAATCTTTAAGAGGTGAATCTTGTTTGGCAAAAAAAGGTCGGTCTCTTAGGGTGCGTTTGATTGTGGAAACTGTTTTCATTTTCCTAAAAAAGGTTTTCAGAAAATGGAGTTGAGTTTTCATTTTCATATTTCTATGAAAATTTTAGAAAACGCGTTTAGAAAATTTTGGAAAACTACTAAAATCAGTTTTCTAATTTACATAGAAGTTAGAAAACAAAAAAAATTCATTTTCTTGAAAAACTTTTGAAAGTTGGATGAACCAAACGTGTTTTCTAAATTTTCATTTTCTTTGAAATTTTTTCTTGAAAAATTGGAAAATTTTCCGTAACCAAACGCACCCTTAATTGTTCAAAATCCATTAGAATGTTTTTGTATCTTGGGCCAGTCGACCTCCCTTAACCATTCATTTCATTCTAAACAACCATACTTCATTTTGCACTATATAATAAGAGTCTCTTAATCAGTCTAACCACGTAATCATTCAGCAACTGCCAAACAACCTCAAATGGCTAAATGCGGAAACTTTTTACGTTTTAAGTCTTTTGGAGTATCCGATAAAGCTGGATCAAGTATCGGTTTTGCTTCGAGAAGCTTAACAACATCATTGGGTGATGAAATGATTAGTTTAAAAGAACGTACTCATCGTAACGTTGGAAATCTTCTTCCTTGAAAGGAAACTGTTCAGGCCATTCTACGTTCTCCAATATCTGTAATTATGAACATGAATTCAGTTAAAATTACAAAATGATTTTAATGATTATAATAAATTTTCTTCAAATTATCAAATGTGACTTTGAACTTAAACCACCTTTGAACATTTACCAATCACATGAACATAAAACTTTTGGTGTAAAATTCAAATTTAAATTTGGAACAAAATCCAATTCATTCAATTCTGAGTTCATAGTAGCAAATAAACCCTAGGCATTGAAAATTTCAAAACTTGCAACAAAATTCAAGTAAG
Organism: Centaurea solstitialis; assembly: GCA_030169165.1. Classification (NCBI taxonomy): domain Eukaryota; kingdom Viridiplantae; phylum Streptophyta; class Magnoliopsida; order Asterales; family Asteraceae; genus Centaurea; species Centaurea solstitialis. The sequence goes on from CM058044.1 coordinate 43,342,664, forward strand.
AAAACAGGAATTAAGGATGCATACACCTTCAACTTATTCAAACTCCATACAATTTCATAAACCCTAAACCCTAAATTGAAACCCCAAAATACAAATTTCCATCTTTACAACCATAAAAACCAACCTTTTCAACAGCACCTTTCGTCCTAGCCGATGCGATGATAGAACTGGCGCCAAATTTACCCGCCATGCTCATGAATTGAGACCAAAACGAAACCCCAATTCCGAACACCAGCCGCCGATTAACCCGATAATTCTTTAAATTCTTAGGTCTGTTGAGTAATTGAGCACCGAAATTGGGATGAACACCCGCCAAAATTGGGAGCCTGTGATGGTGTTGTAGGATAATTGGGAAACGATTAGCCATTTTTAAGTATTTATATGAGAAATTGAAGTTGAGATTTCAAACATCAAAAATAGGAATTAAGAATTTCCATGAATGTATCATTGATGGTGGATTCTATATTTTTACGTGGCCAAATCATCTTCACTTGAAATTTATATGAAAATGGATGATAAATCAAAAAGATAAAATTAAAGAGATTATGGGGGTGCATTCGGGTCGAGTTACTGGTAACGCTTACCTTATAATGGTTGAGTATACGAACAATTCTATAATAAGGATTGAGAGTCTTACTCGGTAAGTGATGGAAAAAAAGCTCTTACCTGGTAAGTGGTTACTGGGTTGGAGTCGCTTGCAGACAACCAATGTTGATGAACGAGAATGTTACACGATAAGTGTCCTTGTCGGTAAACATGTATCCGATAGTTGTTTGGTAAACGACCTCTAAGCCGTAAATGTTGTGTTTATTTTTAAGAGCATCTCCAATAGATGCTCCAAGTTTGGAGAACTCTCCAAGAATTATTACATGGAGAGAAATGATTTTTTATTGTATTCCACCACTAAGGCTTTTTGAAATGAAATGTTTAGTAGAGAAAAATAATTTATTAATGATATAAGCAGGGGCGGCCCTGGGGGTGTGTCGGTGGTGCCGCCGCACGGGGCCTCCGGCTGCCGAGGGCCTCCAATATTTTTATGCATTATATATATATATATATATATAGTATATATATGAAAAGAAGCAATAAAATTCCTACGTATTTGCGTAGCCTAATGGTAAGCACGACTGGGGCCAGAGTTCGATTCTTGAATGCCGCATTTAATTTTATAACTAAAAAGTGTTCCTATTCTTTCTTTTTCTTCAATTAAAATGATATTAAAGATTTTCAAATTTTATTTAATTTCTTTAATTAAAATGGTTATAATAGGTTTTTAATTAGTTTTGTTATATTTGTTATTTTTTTATGGCGGTCATCACTACAATCTACGTCAAGTGAAAAAGTTTTTTAAAACAAAACTTTTTAAACCTTATTTAAAAGGGTAGTAACAATTTGTTTTTAAAGAATAAAGGATCAATTATGTTCACTATTAATGTATTAAACTATTTGTGTTATATATTATATTTGTTCTTAATTAAAATTTTAGTTTGTCTAATTGATTAATCATTGAGATTTTTGAGCATTCATTTTATGATGTAAAGTTAGTTTTGTTTTTATTTAGGGGGTGTTTGGAAGAGCTTATTTGAAACTCTTTTTGACTTATCTCCTTTTTGGAGAAGTCATAAGAAGTTTTCAAAGTTTTGGGAGTGCTTGTCTCCTTTGTGGAGAAGCTAATAAGGAGAATTTTTGGAAACTAAAAATTTTTGACTTCTCCAAGAAAGAGATAAGACCATCCACAATGAGGTGTTAAGGGGATTCTGTATGCCATTGGTACCGATCGGCAAGGGTGTCAACACCGACGAGGTTGATTGTCAAGGTTGGAAGGCGTGCCGATGCATTAGACTACCCGCCCCACCCTCTCTCTTCTTTCTCTTCTATCTCTCTCTTCTTTTCTTTTTCTTTTATTTTTTAAATTAATTATTTAGATTGGTATGGGTATAGTTGAATTGGTAAGGATTTGGTAAGATAGTGGAAAGTTGATGTGGCAGCTAGTACCACTGGCAAGTGTCAAGACCACTGTGGATGGTCTAAGGAGATAAGCACTCCCAAACACCCCCTAGATATTGTTTATGAACAAGTTATACTTCCAAACTTTAAAGTTTTTAAATTTAGTACTAATAAGTTTAATACACAACACAACAAGAATTTTATAGGGCCACATTTATGTCTTTGCACAGGGCCTCTTAAATCTCAGGGCTGGCCCTAGATATAAGTAATGATATTATCTTCAAATTAGAGAATGTGTTAATGTTGAATGCATTTTTTATAGAGATTTTAAACTATAATTCTTCATTTTGGAGAATTTTAGATTATATGTTGGATATGCTCTAAAAGTTGTTGAAATCTGAAACCTTGTTTCATTTTCTGATTAATAATAAGAGAAAATACATTTCGGAGGGGAGGTTATCCATGGCTACCCATTCCCAATGGGGTGGAAATTTCTTGCTTCGGCACGTAAATAAAAGGGTGATGGAGATTTATTTTTATACTAAATGCAGGATCGGGGATGACATTACTTGTTCCTAATTTAACCCCGATTAAGTTTTTGATTTTATTTTAATGTATGCATATAGAGTCTATATAAACTAGGGGTGGCAATTCACGGGTTGAAGGGTTGGCGGGTCACGGGTTTGTGGGTTGGAGGGTCAGAAAACCTCAACCCAACCCAACCCGTTTAACTAATCGTGTCGAGTTCTTCAACCCAACCCATGAAGGGTCGTGTCGTGGGTCGTGTCAAGGGTTGGAAAGTTGGCGGGTCATTGGCGGGTTGGCGGGTCATTGGCGGGTTGGTGGGTCATAAATTGGTTGACGGGTCATAAACGGGTTGACGGGTCAAAACTCATACTTTATATAATTCAAATAAAAACAAGTAAACAACATCCAAAAACAACCAAAATACCAAATACAACCAAACAAGTTTCAAGTTCAAATAAACAAGTTTCAAGTTCAAATAAACCAAGTTTCAAGTTTAAACAAGTTTATAGTTTGTTGGAATTCGTAGCCTCCCTTCTGTCTTCGTGAATGTTCATATCCATGATGTTTTGAGTTTTCATATTTGATTTTTGATTTGTAATTTCTTTAGTTTTTTTATTTTTTTATTATTTAATAATAACTAAATATATAAATATAAAACAGTTATTTAAATATAAATGGGTTCGCGGGTCAACCCGCCAACCCGGTGGGTCAACCCACGAAATTTGGCGGGTTGGTGGGTTGGCGGGTTGACGGGTTGGAGGGTCAGAAAACCTCAACCCAACCCGCGAAATTTTCGTGTCGTGTCGTGTCGGGTTGGCGGGTCTAGTCAGAAACTGCCACCTCTAATATAAACAAATATATGTATATAGACGAACCATTGTGTGAGAAGTTGAATTAACATAAAAAGCTTGAGAAAATATTTGAACCCTTGATTCATTTATTCTCATACTCCCTCATGCTTCTCACCGTAACCAATCCTATATATACACACACACATTATCACTAAATGATAGATATATTTGATTGTCAATATATATACACACACACATTATCACTAAATGATAGATATATTTGATTGTCAATATTGATAATTAATGTAGTGATGATTTATTAAAATACTAATTTTAAAATATGTGGTTTTTTTGCTTTTACTTAACGACGAGTACCTAATGGGTTTCTCAAAACCGCCAGGGATTCTTTTCTCCGAACGTGTTGGGAATTAGTCAAGGTAGGACCGATGATGGGGGCTTAAACAGGGGTTGGGGTCAGGCATGAGGATGCATTGCCCATCTAATGTCTATTATGTTTCCTTTCCTAGATGTATGTAGAGTATTTAAAAGAACGGGTAAAGCACTGTATTTTCTATAGGAAAATACAACATTTAATCTGAAAGATAGTTTGACATAATGTAATATAGTACTCATTATTATGGTTTGAAAACCTATATGTTCTCTTTATTAATCGAAAATCAATATAACATTCTATTTAAAGTGTTCTATGAAAACCATCAACAAATAAATGGTCAACGAAAGTCAAAAATACCTAAAATTAAGGGGAATCTCATGCTATTGACCACAAGATTTAACCATATTCAACCATCATCAATCCTTGCCACCATAAACCACCACAACCCACCACCATAGCCCCCTTCCCATCCTAATCCACAATGTCCCTATTACAAACACAACTAAAAATTTCATAAGACAATGACTTCCACTAATCACAAAATAACCCTCTTAACGTATGTGTTCATCTCCACCTTGTTTGTGGTGGTTCTTCAAGCCACCTTCGCTTCATCGGCATCCATATCAGGATTCGACCCTTCTGACAAATCAGAAGTCATGACTCGTTCATCGGTTGACAAACAATCCATGACAGCCAACAAGGTTAAGAAACAAATGCAAATCATACAACAAAAGCTCGATGAGTTCGGTCAAAGCATTAATAAACATGCCCAAGATCCAGCCACGCCACCCAAGGTGAAAAAATGCTTTGTAGAGTGCAACGGAGACGTCAATGTTGCAATGGATGGTATTAAAAAGACCATCGTAAGCCTTGATGCACAAAACATCGACCAGGCTAACTTTGATATTACAGCCATTTCCAATAACATCGATACCTGCCATGGTTGTTTCGTTGCCATGGGTGAGGATGAACCAATGGTCAAGAAAATTGATGATTGGGTTCACGCGATCACCGATGAAGCTCTTGCGTCTCTCGACCAGGCTTCAGGTTGAATAACCTATTTTTTTTTTTGTTGGTTTGAAATTACATGAGAAATTGTTGTGATCTTTGTTAACTTTGTAAGAAACTTTATCAATCCGTCCAATAGTTACACGAAAAAGTAGTTGTGAGTTTTATAATTCTTTTCTTTATGCAAGTTATACCAAAATAAGAAGTTTTAGAACAAAAATGAAAGCAATGTTGGGTTTAGTTTAATATGATTTTTTATTTCTCAATAGAAATTTGAAAAAGAAAATATGATAAGAGGGTACAATTTCCTTTATCTGGATTATTACATATGTCAACATTTTGTACACACATATACACAACATATTTGGGTATAATTACATACATGATACATGAGTATAAAATATTAAATTCAAGTCTTCCGGTGTTGTGGCGGATTGGTTATTGTTCGGGGAGTTCATAGCGTCATAACTGAGTTCAAGTCTTTCCGTCGCATGCCTAGGAACATTAAACTGGGACCATGTTTAGCCCTCAAAATTGCCGGGATTAGTCGGGCTTTGGCCCGGACACCCTTCTAAAAAATATATATTAAATTCAAGAATTTATAAAAAAAAATGACAAATCCAAATATGGACATTGTTATGAAATAATTAATCGAAATGTTGAGATGGCCGAGTTGGTCTAAGGCGCCAGATTAAGGTTCTGGTCCGAAAGGGCGTGGGTTCAAATCCCACTCTCAACATTTCAGTTTTTAATTATTTTCAATGAAAAAATTATCTTTTCTGTTGTTAAAATGTGCAACTTTCGTCCTTTATGTTTACTATTTTTTTTTCTTTTATCGTTATATATTCATATTTACAATTCATTTTTATTTCTCGTAAATTTATAATTCATTTTTGTTTCCATCACATTTATCAAATATGTACTTATTTCGCATTTATCAAATCACATTATGTTGGTTAGTTGAATGATAAGAACCAAGAATCTTTACTGATACAAGCTTGATCGAGAGTCTTACCAGATAAGTGGTAGCGAAGATTCTTACTACAGTTAATGCTTACCGAGAAAATTATTGCATAAGAATAAGATACAATTTTTGTGGACTAACATCTTACCCAGTAAGCAAGGAGTCGTTTACCAAATGCATAAGAATAAGATAGCGCTTAGCAAGTCGAGTTATCTTACCAGATTCATATGGCAATGGCCAAGAATTTTACCCAGTAAGATCAAAAATAAGGACCGAAAGTTTTATACAGCAACTTAGGATCGTTGTCTCTTACCATGATTAGTGCTTATCGGATAAATCGTAATATTCATTTTTTTTCTTGGCGGGAACAAGTTATCATAGAATAGGTCATATTTATCTCTACGAGATGTCCGATACTTTTTTATGAACTAAAATCCAGTAAGTAAATGATAGCATTGAATTTTGTCAGGTTACACTTACCCGGGCTGCCGGGCCACTATTGATGAACGACCGCTTAATCTTAAAGACAAAAATGACAACGAATTACAAATCATGGTGACTAAAACCGCAATTCTAAAAACACAAGGACCAAAAACATTATTCTCCCTTAACTAAATTTGCAAAACCCAACCATGTTATTGTTTACCCCCTCTGTTTCTTTGTTCACTGTTTTTCAGTAATTAATTAATTAGATTTGCACTAAAGATGGTCTAGCCTAGTGGGTGGAGGTAACACTCTTGTGTCTTCAGGAGATGGTATCCTCAGTTGGCCAAGGTTCAAACCCCGTAGGCGACAACTTGGTGCGGTATTTAGCTCTTGGGTTGGTCCATAAGGCCGGTTTAGGGGCGAGTTCATGGATCGGTCCATAGAGCCGGTTCATGGACGCGGGGGATTAGTAGGTGCCCGTTTGGATCCGGATACCCCGAAACGTGTGTGTGAGTTATTTGCCATTTAAAAAAAATAATAATTAGATTTGCACCTTCTTCCCAATACTAAAACAAGATTAGCAAAACCCATAATGCATCATGTACAAGTACAACATAAAACTGGATCTTCAATTCTTCATCATTCACCATAGCTTAGTAGCATGCTAGGCAAAATTCAATGTCAAAGATTCATCAATAACTAGCAAAAGGGGACACATGAATTGTGAGGCTCCATTCAGCGTTCGACAACTGAAATATACTAAGTACGTTTGATTATCCTTCTTTCGGATATCCAGGCAGTCTAGACTTCAAACAAAACCGAGAAGCAAAGAGTTCCAATCATTTTGGAGATCAAAATATATAACATTATAAATTGCATCGGGAAATAGCGGTTTATCCCCCATGCAAAGTCGAAATGAAAACGATCACGTCCTTATCTTCCAAGGTTGTGTCAAGTTGACCGCTCAATTCCCAGTCGCAATCGTTCACGAGAACAAGAACCCCAGGTCGCCTGCACATTTCATTATACCATAACCAATTCAGGATAACATCAAGAGAATTGAACTGAAGGCATCGTGTGAGAAGTTGAGTTAACGGTGAGAAGTGGATCTGAACCCTCGATCACTGTTAATCTCATACCTCCCCCATGAACTACGCTTTAGAAGGGAATTGATCTGGTACATCTCATCCTAATGTGCGTTCATTTCTCATCCAACGATTGATAACCACTTCTCAAGTTAACCTCAATTTCTCACCGGAAGCAAGCCCCTATACTGAAAAGAGAGTTTGGTTTCTAGATCAAGAATCAAGAAACAACTTACACGGTGTCTCCCTTCATAAACATTTCAGGCCTCTCTTTGATTAAATTGGATCGAACCCAAGCAAGCAAGTGCTTCATAGTTAACTAAAAAACAGAGTTAATAACGATTATACATCTAATTTGATCAAAGTGTGACGATTAAAAAAAACTAGAATCTGAGCTTGGTATTTGACAATTAAGGAGTTGTACCTTCTTTTCTTCAGCTGGTAAGTCAACGTTGATGCTATGGATCTTGACCGAGTCACAAAGAAGTTCTAGTCCACCACTACATTTAAGAGAAAAAATACAAATTAAAATTTTGGATGATGCAAGATATGAATAGAATTGGTAACAAGTACAAGTCTTGAATCTGGCATGCCAGTTACACATTGCATCAAAACATTTGGAAACATGAAAAAACAAAAAAAAAAATCTACTGCAAGTTGTGGTATTATTTCACACAAATCTTTATGGAGGCCTGTCAAGGATTTATTCAACAGAAAGCAAAGGTGCTACTCCAAACATTATATATTATTTGTGAAAACATGAAAGTGAATCTTAAGGGGCCGTTTACTAACCTGCTGACCTGGGTAAGTGTTGTGCAGGTAAGAGTGTGACTATTTTAACCATTTTTGCAACTAAATGTTAAAAGAAAGAGAGGGGAGAAAGACGGGGCACGCATGAAAAATCAGATTTGACCAGGGTAAGCATCATTTTGGTGCTGGCTTGGTAAGATCTCGGTCAGCATCCCGGTCGGACCTTAGCATTGGTAAACAGCCTGACAGCTGACCGAGTCAGCACCAAGTAAACAGACCCTAAATGTGACATCCTGACAGGCTACATGGAAACGCAAAGAGGAATGCTAGTCTCATTAAGCTGCTAATAGTGTTGGATCAAAATACTGGAATGCAGCAAGTTAAGACTCAAGACACATGGAAGCAACTCCACCGTTGCTGAAATATGTGGCAGGCTGTTTGGAAACAACAGGTTTATGCAGTTAGACGTTAGTTGTCTCCTAGTTGGTGGTATTATCCATCATGAGCATGGGGATGTCATGTGGATAAATTTGTAACGTACACACCCAAATCCCTGAAGGAAGTTCGGGTTGTGTTTCAGGGATTTTGGTATGTAATATAGGAATCGACTGTTCAGGTTCAGTGTGTACCACATGTTGGGGTGTTCTTGTTCATCGGGAATTATGAATTCTGGTTCCTCGTCTACAATATCAGCTTCAAAGTCAAAGTAAAACTCCTCAGAGCTTCCTTGATACTACATCCTGCTTAAATCCCAATCCCAATCAGTATCTGATTCTGAGTCAATATTTATCACCTCATTATGAAACCTGTTGATCTCCCTTAAATCAGCCTCTGAGACCTCAAACGTTGGTCCAAATTTTTTAAGACGAGCAGTGATTACGAAATCAGGAATATCTTCCACCACCATATGTACATCTTCAGTAGTTTCAGTCTGTACATTTTCACCTGCTTGCACATTCTCACGTGCCTGTACATTATCATCAACATGTGCTTCAGCCTCGGCCTCACGTAGTGCCGACATAGATGATTCAGCCACTCTTCTTCTCTTGTCCCCCTCATGGTGATTAAGATCGTCCTGATCACCATTACTTCTTTTGGTAGAAGTGGCCTTAGCTCTGAAAGCAGTCTCCAACACTTGAACTTTTTCGGATAAAGAATTCAAAGAATTCTGCAAGGCTTTGGTTGAGTTGGAAGTGGTTTCGTTCAAGGTGTCGAGGCCTTTGATAACTTCAGTTCTAAACAAATTAAACTCTGAGGCTTTAACGGTATCCGACGCTTGTTCGACGGAGCTCCTCAAGATCCTTAGAAGGCCGGCATCTGAGGAATTAAGGGTAGTTTGAGACAACAGCTTTGCATATAGCATGGACTTCAACTCCTCAACAGAAAGGTCTTCAGGCTGCCTTTGCTGTTGGACAGATGGTGGAGTTGGTTGTGATTCGGTCACCTTGTTTTTTCCCTTCAATAAACTCGTCACTTCATCCATTTCCTCTGTAATCTTCTCTTTTAGAGCCTTTACGGCACCGTCCAGATACTCTCTTAACAAGAAGTCGGTAATGTAACTCCTGGACCACTCAGGTTACCAGTTGTCATGACAACTGATTCAACTGCATGACCTGTTCTCAGTGTTGCATATCAATAGCACTGACAGGATTTCCAACTGGTCGTACGAGGTCATCAAATGAAGCTACTCTGGTTGTTCCGGCTTGTCCACTAAGGACTGCAGTTTCAGCTTCAGATTGTGTCCTAAAAAGTGTCTCAGGCTCTAGACTCAACTGTTCAGTGATAGAAGGCAAAGACCGGGGTAGTTGTCTTCTTGTTTCGATATTTGTATCCTCCAAATGAGGACCAAATAGACTTTGTGCTACGTCCCCTTGAAAAGTTGAAACTGAAATCTGTTGAGGGATTCCAGAGTGGATGGGAGGTATGTGCAAGTGCATTCCTGGGTCGGGAATGTCTGTTTCGATACCGGACTGAACACATGCAAGTCAGTAGCAGATGTGGTTACCTGTCTAGAATAGGTTTGGATAGGGATTACATTCTCCTCTTGTCCTGTCTTATGCTCACCATATTCTTTTGACGTTCCCTCACATACTCTCTCAACATTTTCTAGTTCTTCTCCCTCAATTCCTCCTTGTATCTCTGGTAGCCACGAGTCTAGTAGCCGCATATTCAATTCTAGATGAACTTCCGAGGAAGAAGTCATCATCACCTTCATCATCAGCATCATTGGCATCGGTAGAGTCTTCGCGTACATCAACCTCTTCGTCATGTTGAGAGTCGGTTTCAGTAGACTCGGAGGATCTTTCATTTGAATCCCTTTCCTCATCTTCTTCATCATCATTGACATCAGAAGAGTCTTCGCGTACATCAACCTCTTCATCATGTTGAGAGTCAGTTTCAGTAGACTCAGAGGATCTTTCACTTGAATCCCCTTCCTTATCATCATCATCATGTTGAGAGTCAGTTTCAGTGGACTCGGAGGATCCTTTATTTGAATCACCTTCCACCCATAATGATTGATCAGAAGCAGCCCTGTTAGCTCCCCTCTCAATTATATTTTCCCTCATCGCACCCTGTCCAGGCTCCTCAAGAATTTGAGCACGCTTAGGACCCTCAGTTACCTTACGGGATGCTCTTTGGGTAGAATCTTTCCATTCTAAAAGATTCATAAGAGTTGTCACACTCATATGTTCTAACACTACCTCTGCGTTTTGATCAGCATATGCAATTAACGATTCCGGAAGTGACATGATGTTATCAATGTTTTCAACCTCTTTGTGCTTCTTCAATAATGTCATTTCAGATGTGGTGCAGATACTCTATCACGTCGTCTTGGTATGTCTCTATTGAGTGAATGATTGATCTGATCATGACTTGAAGAAACCTTTGAAATGGAATGTACTTTCTTGCCTTCGTTGTAAACTTGGCATTAACGACTTCTATCAGTTTGTTCCAGATTATCTCGGCGTAGTCGTAATGCATGTGTATGCAACACCGTGAAAAAACTTCAGAAAGGCAGTATCCAAGTGTCTATCCCAGTAGCCTTAGACGTAAGACATCTGTTCAAGATACTGAACAATGTATACCAGGTAGTCGGTAAGTGAACTTTGTCGAAAGCAGCTGGTGTTGGAAGTTCTGCCGAGTATCCCAAGTTCCTGATATCAGCACAAAGTTGTTCTTCAGTAACAAAAGCATCATAATTCTCTTTCCTGGAAAGCTGTCTTTCTGTGGAAGTGATAGGACATTCCTTAGTCTATTCATGGTGAATTTGGCTTTATAATGATCCACATACGCTTCAAAATAATGTTCTGTTGGGTCACGTACAAATCTGATCGTGTTCCAGAGTTGTTGGAGATACACCATGGGAACGGTAGGTTGAATAGTCAACGCGTATCTCAGTGGATGACCTTTCAGTATTTCCAGGATGATGGGACCTCGCACTTCATCTTGTCAAAGTTTAACGAATGATTGTTCGGCTGATTGGCAAGTATAATTTCTGAGGAATTAGACGCTCATCAGGGTTTGTAGCATCCACACACTGTGCATAATTCGATGATTGTGTAGGGTCGATGCTTGTCGTCTGACTGATGCACAAGGCGCTCATCGTCATATCGAACTTCTCGTGGAGGAATGTTCGCCATTACAGTCTGTGAATTAACATGTTAGCTTGATAAACCCTTTTTGAAAATACAGTATTTCCCAAACACTTATGTTTGAAAAGTTTGAGGAAAAAAAACTCAAGTGTTGAAAAACTATTGATAAGGTCGCTAAAGACTGGATCAACATCCGAAAAACTTGAGAATGCCGACTGACATTGAGTCCAATATATATACAAAAGATGAGAATGTCGCTCAACACTGTATCGACGTTGTAGAAAAGTAAGAACGTCGCTCAAAACATGATCGATATTTGAAAAAGGCACAATGTGCTAACCACAGAATCGACATTTGAAACACCTAAGAATCTCGATCCAAACATGTTCGATATTCAAGAATATCGCTCCCAAAAGGAACAATATTTGAAACCCTTAGAGAAAGCCGATTCTCAAGTGCTTGACATTTAAAGATGTCGAGTCACAAAGAATCGATAACTACAACCTAAGAATATCTGAACTGACACTAACAAACAAACTCAAATATCGACAAACCCTAAACCTCAATAAAAAAAGAGAAATTTACTACAAAAAATTATGAATACACAATGAACACCAAGAACACATATACATAAACTCAGAACACCTAATCAACATATACACACTAAAAAAATCACTGTTAAGATCACATTATGAAACAAAAAACATACCAAGTAGATGTTTATCCAGCATGCATCAATCACTAACATTTACATTAGACTGTGTTTGGCAAAAAATAAGCTAGCTTATAAGCTACTACATGTTCGGATTAACCATAAGCTAGCTTATTGAAACGCTAGTTGGAGTAGTGTTTCAGGAGCTTTTTGTAGCTTTTTCCAATTATGCCCTTATCAATATTAATTATTATACCCCAAGATACCCTTTTTTAGTCATTTTACATACTCATAAGCTAGTTTTCACCGAACATAATTCATTCACAAGCTAGCTTATCAGCTACTAGCTAGCTTATTAGTCAACAACTAACTTATCAGCTACTAGCCAGCTTATTAGTCGACAGCTAACTTATCAGCTACTAGCCAGCTTATTAGTCAACAACTAACTTATCAGCTACTAGCCAGCATATTAGTCAACATCTAAAGCTACTAGCCAACTTATTAGTCAACAGCTACCTGATAAGCTACCAGCTAGCTTATCAGCTAGTTTGCCAAACACAGCCTTACACACACAAGGATGCAAATAAGTGATTCAAGTGTCAAAGCTATTCCAAGTATCAAGGATTAGTATTTAGCTCAGCTAAGATTGCAAAACATATAATAAAAGCTACAATCGATTATGATTAAATGAAATAAAGCAATAGAAAGCTAAAAATCGTTAAATGAGCACTTCATAGCAAATTGATAAATGAAATTTCATGAATAGATAGATAGAAGACTTATGGAAATTACCCGAATTCAAGCGTTAATTGCATCTTTTCAGTTATCCTAAAGAAAAAAAGAAACCTGCAAATGAAAAACCCTAAAAAGAGGTTTAATGGGTTTAAAAGATCCAACTGAATATAAACTCAAATATAACGTAATCTTGCTCTATAGTACAAAAATCACAAGAAAAAAAAAGGTAAGAAAGCAACCTTCTTGCGTGATTTCCTGCTTCTTTGAGGGCTTTATCAAAAGGGTAGAGCGTGAAAGTGAGGCTGTTTGATTATGGTAGAAAAGAATATTTCGATTTTGACTTTAATTTCTAATCAACAATATAACCATTTTTTACATCCAATTAATTTGAAATTTTAAACAAAATAAGTACAAACAATGTTATGTGTTTTTATCAAGGCTGTGTTCGGCAAACATAAGCTAGTCCATCCAAACATGTATCAGGAAACTTTTTGAAACGCTACTTTGAGTAGCTTATGAGAAGCTTATTGTAGCTTTTTCCAATTATACCCTTATTAATATTAATTATTAAATTCAAATATACTTTTTTTGGTCATTTTACATACTCATAAGCTAGTTTTTGTCAAACATAATTTGTTCATACGCTAGCTTATCAGCTACTAGCAAGCTTATCAATCACCAGCTAGCTTATCAGCTACCAGCTAGCTTATAAGCTATGCTTGCCAAACATAGCCCAACTCATATGATATGATCGTATTTTTAAAATGGTGTTTAGATCATCTTATAATAGTAGAAAACATAATAACTTGATAATTGGTGGTATCATAGAGGAATTAATATGTTTAGAAGAAAGAGCACGTATTAAAAACTTTTTATTGACGACTTAATATAAGTATAATTTCTTTTTTCTTATTCCTCTGAAACATTAAAAACATACTATTGTACCAGAATAAATTAATAAGCACGTTAAATAAATAATCCCACTTCCTAGCATCTATGTAGTGACGGATTTGGCAAAGGTAACAAAAAAATGTCTCCCAACCAATTATTATTGTATGTAAAATCATGTCGTATACCAACCAATTAAATTTAGTATGAACTTTTTTCAATTGATACTAGTTTTATACCAATTTCAAGTTACATATAAAAAAATGTCAATTGTTCCTCAAATTTTGAGTTTCTTGGTGCATGTGAATGTGATGTTCAAAGGTTTTTAATTGCAATAAGTAACTTATAAATATTCATATGTTCAAAGATAATAGTTAATGACTTAATGTTAAATAATTAAATAAGTTAACACCCTAGTATTACCTTAGTATAAAAATTCCAATACCATATACCAAGCTAATTGGTACCATACTATCAACCAATCACAATTGAGAGAGAGTACCAAAATAGCTTATATTACAGAACTTGTATCTCATTATTTTCAAGCCACATGAAACTTCCATCAAGTTCTTATAAATCGACTGAAAAGCATTTACAACATGATGTAACACTCGTTTAAATGCAATTTCCAGATCAATGACACTAAAACACCATACAGTAAACAATAAAACAATACAGTATATAAATTGTAAGAATCAATCTCCCAAAGACTACTTAGGCCATCCGCAGCCGTGCAGGTGATACCACCTGCACAGGCTGCCACCTCAGCGCCACATCAACTTCACCACCACCTTACCATTACCTTACCATTTCATCCACAGCCGTACAGTTCATACACCTGTATTATTTAAATAATAAAATATAATGTTTATATATATATATATATATATATATATTTGTATGTATATATAATGTGTGTGTGTGTTTGGGATTTGTTGTGAACGGTGACCTCTCACCATTGAGGCTGGATACAGCCCCCTTGCAGGTACACCTCGGCGGTGTTACCGCCTGCAAGGGGCCGGTGCAGGCGTGCATACCACCCGGCCGCGGATGGCCTTAGCATCAACAAAATTACCATTCAACCCCATTTTCATATAACTCAAAATTCCAAACGAATCATACAAACAACAAAACTTCTGTTATTTCATCTTTAAATTCAACAAGAACAGAAACTATGCAATAAATTATAACTCTGATTTATCCCATCTCTCCCGTATCTTCAACTTAACGATTAAGCATACCAACGGGTGTTCAAGCAGCTGCAGTGTTCGGAGGGAGATTACTTTCGATATTCGAAGGCATCAAGATGTTGAACCCATCAGCAGCCGTAGAAATCAGCATTCCCGGAATTTGTGTATGCCAATGGAGTTCTTTCAAGTCTTTCTGACCCTGTTCAACAAAATTCAACAACACAAAGTCAACAAAAATCAACACTGGTCAAGGAGGTTCTAATTTGGTACCATTTGCAACAAATCAAGGTTCAGAAATGGATTAAGTTACCTGATGAACAAAAAGCAGTTGTGGAGGCAAATCTGTGGGTGCATGTACTTCCTCTTGTGTTTTGGCTTTAAACTCGGCTTCTTCTTCCTCATCGCGTTCCAAAGAAAGATCCCATATTCTGATAATTTCATCCAACATGATGTTATTAGCCGGAAAGTGGGGCTTTGTTAATTTTATAAGAAAAACGTTCAGATGATTACGTAATAAAGTTAAAGAAAATCTTACGTGAGTTGGTTGTCCGCTGACGATACTGCCAAGGTAGACGCTTCGTGTGGACTCCATTCAATGGATGTTATCGGATGTTTGTGGTACTCGAATGCGCCACTACGGAATCACCTTCCTGCACAAATAAAAGCAAAAGACAAGAAATAATATAATACTACTCTTTCCGCCCAAAATAAATATATAAAAAAAGGCGCACAGTTAAAAATGAAACTTTACCCTAAATAATAAAGGGTAATAAATTTCTCTCTCTAATTAAGAGTAGAATTGGAAAAGTGCACTCCCTTTGAAAGTGACATTATTATGGGTTGTTGTAGTTACCCATAATTTGTATGTATAAAGTTGTCTGTGTGGATTAATTGTCCGTAAGATCGAGAAAGTTTTTATTGGGAAGAGATTTTTCATAGATGGAAAAACATTTTTTTAGTAGGGAGTGACATGTTTGGAAAAACTCGGCTTTTGCATATAGCTCCCCCTAAAAGCTTACTGAAATAAGCCACTTCATATGGCATTAAGCCACTATCAAACAGTCATGTAAAACTGACAAAGTAAGCTGTGAGTCTCGTTAAGCTCATTAAGCTACTAACAAACACGTCCTAAAACATAAATACTCGAATCAATGATAAAAATAGAGTAAACAAATGCCATTTCTCCTTAAATAGGATAAACCATTTCCAACTACATACCTTAAGCATTCTAAGATCACGAATAGAAAATGTTCCATCATCGCTACCCGATGCCAGCATACAGCTAGCCAGCCTAATAAAACCAACAACGAAAATGACGAAATTATTAAGTGTACAAAAAAGCTTAATCGGCCAATAAGTTATGGTACAAACCTGTTCCATGAAATAACGTTGACGTCTGTGTTGTGGCCTTATAGAAGCTGCCGGTGATTTCCCTAAACGGGTATCCCATATTGCTATAGTTGTATCCACGGAACTAGAAGCAAACACAAACGGTTCTGTCGGGCTCCACTGCATCAAGAGAAGTTAGGAAAGGCTAAAAGTGACGATTTATATTGCAAAAGTTCAAGCTGCATGTTAATTTTACTCGATCTGTTTTTAAGACATAGACTCAGCACAAATTTAAAGACCTTAAAAATCTAATTGTGCTTCTTTTAGACAACAAATAGAGTATTTATTCATCTATTTAAATGAGCAAAATGCAATAAAGTTTGCGTTGATTCTTATGCAATATAACATATACTAACTTTTTGGCCAACCAATGTTACAGAATTCCAAAATTTCCTATTTAATGTAACAAAGTTCCAAAATTTTCTCCTTTTAACCCATTTTAACTGGCAACCTGCTGAACTACATTTGATGGCTAGGAAGTCATGTTTATCATCCACATCACCGTAAACATTGTGTAACCCATTCGTAAACAGGTATCCACGTCATCAAAATATGAAATTTTGAACCTTTTACATCAATTCAGAAAGAAAAAGAAAAAAAAATGTTCCACTATATATAAACTAAACCAAACTTTGTTGCATTTTGCCCTTTAATATAATGGGGAAGATGCAAGTATAAGCAGGGTGGGTCAAAAAAAATTGCTAAAATCCGTACCTGCAGATCTTCAACGCTAGCAGTATGTCCAACAAACGGTTTATTATCAACATTCCATGTTGAGTCAGACGTTGGCTCCCATAAGTGGATGCTATTCTTGCAGTCCCCTTAATAAATCAATGGCAAAACAAAATTGTTAAACAAGATATTGCTCAAGTTTCGTTAAAGATAGATTTTTATATATCTCATACGTAACGTAACATCTATTTGTCACTTCATAGTTCATACCAGAAACAAGCCTTCCAGGAACGAGAGGACTCCAATCAATCGCATACCTTCATCCTTGTGACCGTAAACTTAACTAAAGGAGTTTGTGTAGAAACTGTGTTAGTGTCTTTGCTAACAGTAGCTTCGGTTTCTGCCAAAGCATTTAGATGCGAGCCAAAATCCCATATCTGCATACCAAACGTAGATAAATTTTGTTAAGCATAATGACATAAACATATATAACAAACAACAAAAAGACCATTTGTGCACAATCCATCATTTTAGAATGGCATTTCACATTATCCAAAGCATTACAATCATTTACAGAAGCCAATACTACCTGCACATGACCAGTGTCTCCCCAAGTTGCACATATGTGGGGTTTTTGTGTCATTGCACGAATTCTGTTCACACAACCTTCATGAAACACCTTGCGCAGCTGTGGATTAAAATGTAGAGCAATCAGAAAAGGTAACGATGAAAATCTAAAACATCAATGGCAGGCATGCATTACCTGAAAGACTGGAGCCTTTGGTCCTTCGTTCTCCAATTCATCATCTTCGTCGCTGTCACTGCTATCACTGTCCATATCGGTGTCGGCATTGGACGTTTTTGTTGGTACTAGTTCACGTCGTTTTCCGGAAATGTTTGATATTTTAAATATTCCAATCGAATTGGGAGCACCATTTGCCTAAGAGAATAAAGATGAAAAGGCAATAACGAAAAAGGAATAAGATAATGAAGAAGGCAATAAACTACACCGAACTGAACTTTAATTATAACATAGTTTTATTTACAACATATCAAGAAAGCATGGAACCATTGTAGCGAGAAAAATGTTTCATAAGCCACACCAAATGTGAGTTGATTACTTAATGCCAAACTAATAGAAGTTGAAATTGAAATATGAGTCGAGATTGGCAGGTGCATATAAGTAAAATTAGCACATATTAGCAACAGATAAGTAAAATTTTCTGAAATTCCTCAAACCACAAATTCTTACGACCAGGGGCGGATCTATAGGCTTGGGAGTGGGGGGAAAGGACCCCACTCAAAAACATAAATATTCAATTTATTAAGGGTAAAAATAGTATATTTTTTTAATTTTTATGGTAATTCCCCCCACAGTTTTTTTGTATGGGACCCCATTAACCAAAAGTAGTATCTTGTAATCAACCAAAAACCAAAAAGACTTTTGTAATCAACCAAAAAACCAGAAAATCCCTTGAAATAGCAAAAAAAAAACTTAAAAATCCTGTAAATTCAACCCAAAAAACTTTAAAAATCTCTCGAAATGATGGAATTAGGCTACGAATATATCAGGTGATTTTACAAACTTTTAATGTATCTTAAAGGTGCACCCACTAAAGAAAAATCCTGGATCCGCCACTGCTTACGACCTTAAAGAAACTACAACAATGACAACCAATAAGCTTGAGTGCTAACATACCTGAGTTCCAGTGACACAATAAATAGTGTGCGGAAATTCTGTCCGAACTAACCCCAGTGAATCACGCACGACATCAAAGCTACAACACGTTAAATAAATTTCAGTTTCATAACAAATCCATTCTCAACTAGCACAATTAAAACATCAGAAAAAATGTGCCTAATCATCCATATGAAGGTGTGTTCATGTGTTGCAATAACTTCATCCAACACAATGAAAATGGTCAAACTTGCTATAAGACATACGAGTGGATACTCTGCCCTCCATGAAAATTGAATGTCTCAATGGTCACGTGGTCTGCAAAGGTGTTCAAAAAATGACCGAAATTCTAAAAACAAATTAACAAGATAAGATGATCCTATGAACCAGAATCAATATCATAACCATTTTGTAATCATGGTGAACAGACAAATGGGTGCTCTTAGCTTAAACTTACGATAAAAGAAAACGTATATATAAGTACATCCCAAAATAGCAAAAAGTTACAATTTTCGACAATGCAACCATTGATAGACTCTTTTGATTGAATGAATACTTTGAAGGTATACCCACGCATAGATGAAACCAAATACAACCAGAAGTTATTATATATATATATAGTGGTGGGTTCAAATGTGAACCACTTTTTGGTTGTGAACGTGAGGACAGCCGAGAGCGCGACACGTGGCGGATGACTAGGCGCCACGTCAGGTCCAAAGGCGGATGACTAGGCCTTTATTGACTAGTCATCCGCCACGTGTCGCGCTCTCGGCTGTCCTCACGTTCACAACCAAAAAGTGGTTCACATTTTAACTTTATATATATATATATATAGAGAGAGAGAGAGAGAGAGACAAAAGTTCAAATGGAAACTCAAATTTGAGTGCGAACGCGATGACAGCCGAGAGGGCGCCATGTGGCATATTCACTATGAGTAATACAAGATTATTCACACCGAATATTATGCATTATTCAAGGTGAATAATCTTGTATTATTCATACTCAATATGAGCCGAATAGGACACGTGGTGCTCGCTCTCGGCTATCCTCACCTTCGCAATCAAATTTGAGTTCCCATTTAAACTTGACCCTGTATATGTGTGTGTGTACAGGTGTAAAAAAGTTAACTTTTATACACAGAAGGGTAAGAAGGTTAATGACCACACTTTAAGACATGGAATAATGCAGAGTGTATTGTAATATGACCTTAAGCAAGGCCATCCAATGTGGAAGGCATGGAGAGAATTATAAGCTGAAGGATCACATTGAAGCTCTTCACCTTCCTCCAAAGCATCCACACCTGGTTGCCATACCTTCGCTGGCATTGAAGGTATTGCATTCGACGATGATGATGATCCATCGCTTTTCTTAGAACCCTAATCAATCAATCACATCATCAAAATCTCATCTTTATTCACAATAAACAACAAAATCAGCTAAATAATCCTTCTCAATTAGAAAAAAAAAAATCAAATACCTAAAATCATTGATTAACAATTCAACACATATATAGCTTAACAATTACATAAATTAATCATCACCTTGTTCTTTCTTTTAGCTTTCTTAGGGTTTTTCAAGCTTCGAACCATTGTTGATTTTGGTGCACGATTGGTACGAAAGAAAGTGAAGAAAAACAGGGTTTGGGAACAGAGGGTTTTTGGGGATTTAGGGTTTTATACAACCCTCGGGTTGAAGGATGCTATTATGGACCTTAAAACGGGTCGAAAATAGGCCCATCACACGTCATTTATATGGGCCTCCGACCCAACTTTATATTCATTCTTGTAACTTTTTAAGTTGGCGTAAATTCCACTTTTGGTCCATGTGATTTGGCCAATGCCCAATATCGTTCATGTATTTTAAAAAGTATAGAAATAGTCGTATTTTGTTTTAAAAATGGTCCTTACTCCTAACTAGTTGTTGAGCCCGGGCTTTGCACCGGGTTCATAAAGAGTAGCTACTGACACTTTAACATATGTTAGTCAATATGCTATATATGACTAAAACGTATAATGAAATATATAAAACTAAAAGATATAAAGTGAATAAATATTATAAGTTTATGGGGCTAATATGTAAGTTTAAAAGTGGGTATAGGATTCGGGTCGGTTGGAGCGTATATATATCGTATATAATAAAATAAATACATGGAAAAAATATTCAATGTTAGGCTCATTTCGATCTTATCGACCATAAGATTATAATGCGTACTTCGTCAACATTAAAACGTTTTTTTAACATATTTTAGATCGTACCGACGATACGATTATAATAGTGTAATTTGTTAAAATTAAACGTATTTTTTTAATATGTTCCAACCAATAGACGATATATGAGTAAAACGTAAAATGAAATATAGAAAAGTAAGTTATAAAGTGAATAAAGATTATAAGTTTAGGGCACTAATATGTGAACTTGAAAATGTCTATAGTATTCGGGTCGGTTAGAGCTTATATATAGTATATAATAAAATAGCTACATAAAAAAATATTCAATATTAGGCTCATTTCGATCTTATCGACGATACGAACATAATGACGTAATTTGTTAAAATTAAAACATATTTTTTTAACGTCTTTCTGCCAATCCACGATATATGACTAAAACGTAAAATGAAATATTAAGAAGTAAAAGGTATAAAGCGAATAAATCTTATAAGTTTAATTTAGGGGCTAATATGTAAACTTGAAAATGGTATAAATTTCGGATTGGTTGGAACATATATATAGCATACAATAAAATAACTACGTCAAAAAATATTCAATATTAGGCTCATTTTGATCGTTTCGACGATACGGATTTAATGGCATAATTTGTTAAAATCGAAACTTATTTTTTTAACTTATTTTGGCAAATACACAATATATGGCTAAAACGTAAAATGAAATATTGAAACTTAAAGGTATAAAGTGAATAAACCTTATAGGTTCAGGGGCCAAAAGTGTAAAAATGGAGTTTGGGTTAGGCTGGAAGGCACGCGGATCCTTGGGCGGGTCGGCGCCGGGTCTTCTTTGGGTTTGGGTCGAAATCTGGGAGGGGGAAGGGTCGGGTCGGGTCGGATTGTGGGTCAGAGCGGGTCGGGTCGGTGTAGTGGGTGGGGCGCCTGCTGATTGTATATATATAGTAATATTGTTCATTGGAATCATATAGAATCTTCGGCAAAATGTGTCATTTGCATCATTTATACAATACATCAAACAAACAGCTATCCAGCTTGACCAATGTTAACCCTAATGGGGCAACCTACCGGTTAAGGCTTGGTATTGGGGAAAAATCCACCCAAGTTCGAATCCGAGGGTGAGCAACCAGGGGCCACTAATTGTTAATCTCACGGGAGCATGCTTTAGCTCTCGGTGAAAATTGCCAAGGATGTAATCTGGGCAAACCCAGGTGAACCTTATCCAAAAAAAACTTGACCAGTGGTTACAAATGGGCATGTTTTAGCCCTAGTATTGTCGGGGATTAGTCGGGTCATAGGCTCAAACACCCTTTCAGAGAAAAAAAAAACTTAATCAATGTAAACAATTTAATTCATATGGAGTTTGATTGAAAAAACAATCAAATAATCGTTTATTATTACGTAAAAACAACTTCTTAATGGTTCATGTTTAAAATTTATAAAAGTGGATGATAACTAACTGATAAACATGTTCAAATACAAGTAAGTCGTTCATTTCACTAATGCAGCAAATAAGATGACATGAACTGAAATTTGTTTCGCATGATGGACTCCTGCAAGTGATTTGGAAATCTGAATGAATTGAAATAAACTTCAACCAAGCTTGACCACGTATTTGGTTAGCATGAATTATGAAGTATGTTAAATAAAGTAGAATCTCCATGTTTGTTTGACATGTTGTAGTTTTTAAGATTGTAATGAAATAATAACAGATTACAAAAATACTCTTCTATGTCATTTTTATGTATTTTTACTAGATTATAAGTCGCATGAAAATTATACTAACAATAGTAGTTAGCAGTAGCAGTGAGGGTAGTAACAACCATGATCACAACAACAATGGTGATGGAGTCGGCGGTGGAGAAAAATCCACTTTAATTCATGTGCAAATCAGACACCAATAAACAAATATAGATGTTGTTTATTAAACGTTTATTCAATAAGTGCTTGTTGAATCACTTTATCTCATAAGATAATAACTAAGAACTTTACCGGATACAAATAATGACAAAGATCGAAAGTTTTAGCCACTAATCCTATACCGAACAAACAATGTTGTATCTAATGTCGTTTTAGTATATTAATATTCAGTTCATTTCTTTTCTCCCGTTTCCAAGCTTCTTAACCCTCAACGTACCTTTGATGAACTAAGTGATAATCTAGATGCACCCCACATTTGCAAAACACACAAAACACAAAAGATCGTAGACTTATGTATTGGCTTTCCAGAACATCTCAAACCGTTTAAATCGAGACTTCAGTGTGTGAGATACGGTCAAAACTCCACAACCTTACAAATCTATCAGCATCATTTTTTTCATTTCGTCATTCAATAATCGATGTTCATTTCATTTGACAAACTTCAATAAAACTTTTAAGAAATAAAATAGATAAGAGTGAATTGCAATTTTGGTCCATGTGGTTTAATGAAACCAGGACATATGATCCCTACAAAAATTTTATTGCAGAAAAAACAATGTGGTATGCATTTTTGCTCAGTTTTGATCCCTTAAAACTAACAGCGTTAATTGTGTCAGTTAACTCCTCTCATGTGCCTTACACATGAGGGTATTTTGGTCTTTTTAATAAAAAACAAACTACAGGGACCAAACTTGTAATTTCCATGGTCCACCCACCACCACCATCATCATCCCCCACCACCACCATCATCATCACCTTTGAAATAAGGTAAAATCATTTCCGATTTAGATTTGTTGAAAACTCAATATGATAGACAAAATCATTTCCAGATTTATCAAAATAAAATTGAATCAAAACCAAGAAAACCAGCATCATCCCCATTGAAACCCCCGTCTTCTTCTTTTTACCCACACAAAACCACTATTGTCCTCCATCACCGACCATCAAATCGCCCGTTGGAGCCGACTACCGTCGCCATGTCCAAATGCCGCCGACTGCCATGCCCCCACACCCCGTTCCTCTTTTGTTCAGCGCCGGTACAAACGCCTCTGTTTCTCTCTTCTTTTCCGTTGATCGGACTGTTGTTACCACCACCGCCGGTCTATGCCAACCACCATTGCTGGACCCTGTGCCGCGGTAATGACCACACCATCGTCGGATCTGTGTCGCGATAATGATAACCACCATCACCGGATCTGTGTCGCAGAAATGATAACCACCATCGCCGGATCTGAACCGCCGTCGCGACAACCACCACCACCGGATCTGTGCCGCCGTCGCGACAACCACCATCGTCGGATTCTGCAATCACGCCGTCGCGAACAACCACCATCTTTCGGATCTACACGTCGTCGCGAGGGAGTCACGGAGATCGACGGGAGGGGAGGGTAACCATGATGAACTTGGTACAATGTCCTCGCCGGAGATGACGATGTTTCGCTGGAAGGGAAGAGGTCAGATGGAATGGCCGTGGGTTTTTTTTCTTTCAATATTTAAAACATATGTTTTTGAATTTACACATATGGTCCTTGTGTAAAATAAAGTAAATTGAATTTTGGTCCCTGTAATTTGTTTTTCATTAAAAAGACCAAAATACCCTCATGTACAAGGCACATGAGAGGGACTGAACAGACACAATTAACGCTGTTAGTCTTGAGGACCAAACCCGAGCAAAAATACATACCACATGTTTTTTCTGCAACAAAATTTTTATAGAACCATATGTGCTGGTTTCGTTAAACTACGGGAACCAAAATTGCAATTCACTCAATAGATAATCATACACATAAATTACGCTTCTTTATTACACATGCACAAAATATATAACCTAACATAAATTAGGCGAGATTACCCTTCTTTATTACACACAAATTTCTTGTAATTTTGTGGGTAGTTGTTGTAACGAAAGAAACATTTGTCTTCAAACTTTTTTCCCATTTTCATCCATCGTCGGTTTCATTCGATCTCCCCTGATCTTCGCTTTTAGGTATCATTTTCTCTCTTCAATTTCACCCTAAATTCCCTCCTTATTACTTGATTCCATCACTGAAGAAATTCAGCTGCAGGTATGTCGATCATCTCTCACTCGATTTACTCTATTAATCCTATAGATCTTATCGAATTCATATCCGATCTTTGATCAACTCAATCGAGATTGCAATTTTATGTTTTTAGGTTTTAGGTTATTGATTGATTTTGTTGATTGTGGATTGTAGATTAGTAAAAAACTGAATCTTTATATATGGTGCAGTGTGGAATTATTGTGGAAAGGAAATCTGAGCATTTTGTATAGATTGTTGTGATTTTGGAAAGGGATCGTGTATCGTATCGATGGCGACTCCAGGTGGACCTAGACCGGGCCATCCACCGCCTAATTATAACCCTAATTCGGTAGCTGACAATATGCGAAACCTTCAGATCAATCGCCTAACCAGCCTGCAAACCCTAGAGGTCCGCCTCCTCCTTTTGGGCAACAACCGCAATCGCAGCCGTTTGGTGCGTCGTCTCCGTTTATGGGAGGTAGTCGTCCGGGGGCGCCGCCTCCGGGGGTCGTTCCTAGGGGTGCAGCGCCGCCTCCTGGTGGAGCGCCGCAAGGTACATTGCCTCCGTTTCATGGCTCAAAACCGTGGCCCTGGTGGTGGCGTTGGTGGTGGTGGTCCTCCTGGTGGTAACGCGCCTCCTCCGTTTGGTTCGAGGCCGATGGGTTCTGGTGCTCCGATCGGCCAACCTGGTCCTCTCCTGGTCCTTTTCCGTCTATGCCAGCCACCGATTTCAGGTGGTGGTCCGATGAGTAATGGGCCTCCGTCGTTTGGACCGGGTGGTGGTATGCAAGTTGGTGGTCCTCATATCCTTTGGCTGGTGTTAGACCAGACCGTCTGCTGGACCTTCACCTTCTCAATCAAGCATCTCGTCACCCTTGGGTTCAGGCCAAACAACACCCTCATACCCCGGAAGTCCACCTGATAATCCTCCAAGAGGGTCAATGCCACTAGCACCCTCCTTCGCAGCACCTCAGAGAGGACCCCCGATATTTTCAGCTCAGGGTCAAGGCATGCCGCAACAACAAGGTTCTCCGTTTGGAGCTCAACCATGGCAAATGCAATCTCGTCAAGTAAGTTCCTTATTTCAATATTGAAAAAGCCATTAAAGATAGTTTACCTAAACGTCATTCGTTCCTTTTAGGATTTTGTGAAACTTAATTGATGCTATGCGGTTTGTGCATGAATCATCCTATTACAAGGTGATCATTGATCAATATCGGGTGTTTCACATTCACCAAACCATTAAGCAGCTAGTTTCAGTTCATTTTGACATCATACGGTGCAGTTGTCTTTGTACTTTGCCATAGTTCACACTGTTGAACAATATTACAGTATACAATTATACAATACGTAATTTCCAGAACAGCACAATTAAATAATGGACAATGCATTAAATTGCAACAGAGTTTGTCTCTTTTTCTATTTATCGCAACGAATGCTTATTCTAAACTATGAGTTGTGCATATATTGTTAATTGGGGCCACGGGTAAAATTGGTGACCCATCATGGTTTTGACGCTTAAAAGTTGTGTAAAAAGAAAGGGAACTCAAAAGTGGAATGGAGAAAGTATAGTTGTATAACATCTATATTTGCTAAACAACATTAAACAACTTCATGTATAATGAACATCAGCTTGCCCATTATAGAACTAGGAAATGCATATCCATCCACATTATCATTAGACATAATGCAGCTGCAAAAGGAATATAATTGTAGGAAAACACATTTGGGGTCACACATTGACAATATAGATAAACATTTCCTTGAAGAGTTGAAGGAAGTCGCACAAATGTGTCATATTGGCAAGGATGGTAGGATATTGTATCACAAAAGTGTCACTTTTGTTTTGACAGGTAATTGTATTGGGATTATATATGTATACATATTTACGGTGATTAGAGGCAAAATGATTTGAAATACGTGGTTGAAGGCTGGAAAGTAACTAGTTTCAGAAAGTCACACTTAACGAACCCATAATCTCCGAGTCTTGCACTTCAGATAACCCAAAACATTGCACGAAAGGGTCTGAAGGCGTGCATAGTTTTGTCCTCTTAAATAAATGCTATAAAGTATGTGCTATCTTGATTGCTATAAACGAACAATATGAGATTAAAGCAAGAATCATGTATATATATATATATATATACCTGAGCGGACAAACATATATTTCCGTTAGTAACAAACGAATAAGGCATTCAAATGCTGTGCATCTGTGGTTTTATATTCTTTTTGTGAGAGTTCCGGTAAGCTTTATAATTGAAAAGTTTTAACCATAGAGAAACTCTTCTGGTCACTTGGTAGTTGTTACTAGTAGAAGTTTATAAAATGTAATGTTCTACCTCCATAAGAATATTGATAGATACCTCTGCTTTGCAATCATTGGTGTTTTATAGTTAGGAGGTAGATTAGTTAGCATCTGTTTCGGAATTCCCGTGCCCATGATGCACAGCCTATCACATGCCTAATTGCCTATAAAAATCACTTTTGCAGCTTAATTGTCTAGAATATCATGTACCCTTCTTTTCAAGAATATTAACTTTTTTCTGCAACACAAGGTTTTTATTTATTTTGATCACTTAAATTTTGAGATTGCGTTCTGAATTCATTACTTTTATTAGAATGTACCACCTCCACCAATGTCTGGTTCTGCTC
Source organism: Centaurea solstitialis (assembly GCA_030169165.1). Taxonomy (NCBI): domain Eukaryota; kingdom Viridiplantae; phylum Streptophyta; class Magnoliopsida; order Asterales; family Asteraceae; genus Centaurea; species Centaurea solstitialis. Next base: position 43,370,147 of record CM058044.1, read on the forward strand.
AACCACCAAGAATGTTTGGCATGCCACCACCACTTTCTAACCAACAATCAATGGCGACAATATCACCGGCTATGGGTGCCGGTGGATCCGCAGTTTCGGGACCATCAAAGATCGATCCTAACCAAATTCCACGCCCTATTCCGAATTCCTCGGTGCTTCTCCATGAAACTCGCCAAGGCAACCAGGCCAATCCGCCACCGGTATTTCAAGTTTTCTTAACTATTATTTGGCTTGTTTTTGTTCACGTAGCAGTGTACTTGATATCATTTTTTGTATTAGTATTTGTTTTTATTCATGACACTATTTTTTTATTTTGAAGCCTGCTACAAGCGAATTCATTGTAAAGGATACTGGAAACTGCAGTCCACGGTACATGAGATGTACCATTAATCAGGTGATATATTTTCCTCTTATCTACTTTGTGTTTGAAATGTTGATTGCTTAGTTTAACGTGGGTTTGTTTTGTTTTTTTTCAGATTGCTTGCACTTCTGATCTTTTGACCACATCTGGGATGCAGCTGGCTTTGTTGGTCCAGCCTTTGGCCCTACCCCATCAATCTGAGGAGCCCATCCAAGTAATGTATAAAAGATCCTTTTCTTATGATGATGTCATTATGCATACCATTTATTGGTAAATAATCTTAGATGGAAGAAGCATAAGTAGAGTTCAAAAAATCAACACTTTATCTTTTGCCGTTAAAATCATAGATGCTTATAAGGGCACTTTTTGTCGTTTCAATCAGTGTAGTTTGTGATCCAAACTATGAAAATGATAGCTTGACATGACTCCTTATAGTAGTATTATTATATTTATAATTTTTTCTAAATTCTGAATGTTAATATATTCAGATAGTGGATCTGGGTGAAAGTGGTCCTGTTCGTTGTTCTCGTTGCAAAGGCTACATCAATCCATTCATGAAGTTTATCGATCAAGGAAGGCGTTTTATCTGTAACTTCTGTGGTGAGTATTGACATTTCTTCTTGTTGAACTTGTATGTTAGTATGCAGGTTTTCACTCTGCGTTTCCTGCTACTTTTTTTCAGGTTTCACAGATGAAACCCCCGCGACTATCAGTGCAATCTAGGTCCAGATGGCAGACGAAGAGATGCTGATGAGAGGCCTGAGCTATGTAGAGGCACAGTTGAATTTGTTGCTACAAAGGAATTTATGGTTCGGATTACTGCTCTGCTTCCTGGTTATAGTTTTTAGCTTCCATTTTACTATTGCTTCATATTTATTCAATATTATTAAGTGCTAATTAAAGCATTCAAGTGGTCCCTATTTATTTGTGTTTTTCCAGGTGCGTGATCCGATGCCTGCTGTGTTTTTCTTCCTCATTGATGTATCAATGAATGCATACAAACGGGTGCTACAGCTGGGGCTTGCAGTGCTATCAGCCGAGTTATCACTGATCTTCCAGTAAGTTTTGTGTTGATTGTGGCATGCTGAAGCTTATGAAAACATGTTATTATGGTTTAATAGATACGTTTGTGAATGGCTAAAAAATTGATAAGCTGAAGTCTTTAGAGAGACTTGAAACTCACGATCTAAAGAAGTAGAAGAGTCTCTTGTGTTGTTCGTTGACCAATCATTACAGTCTAGGGCTAAGCTAAATGAATGTCTTAATGAACGGAATATATCTTACTATCTGATTTGTAGCAATGGTGCAATGGCTGGATTAAGAAAATTAATATTTTACACGAAGAGGGATCTTTAAAATCTCAACTCAATCCTAAAAGAGTGGGTAAATTTTCTTGAATGACTTGGCTAAGGATTACCAGACTTCATATGGATTTTGTTGTTAAATTTTGCGATTGAAAAGGATTTGGGAGACCTTTTCATTGCTAAAGCACCTATGAGCTAAGCAAATCAGATATATTTTGTCTTTGTGAGGTTTTTTCTGTCAAAGTCCAAAATTTGTACGACATTTAATATTTTTTGATTGTAATCTTCCCTTTGGCTCATATTTTTAATTTTTAATAATATGATTGCTGCAGGAGGGTCCTCGGACGATGGTTGGAATCGCTACATTGACTCAACCATCCATTTCTACAACCTCAAACGTGCATTGCAGCAGGTTCCTACTATTGCAGATAACTGTTTACCACTTGCATTTGCATTGAATTTGGGTTATGATGGAAATAGAATAAAATCCGATTTGGTAGTTAGCTAAAAAGTAGAAGCAAATATTCATTTAATCCGATTGGGTTATGATGCAAAATTATAGGATTATTGCATATGGTACAATTTAAGGTGCCATGTTTTGAATGATGAATAACATAAATATAAAATATAACATAGAATGCTTGACTAAGTGTAATAATTTTATTGATTTTGCTGTTGCAGCCATTGATGCTCATAGTTCCTGATGTACAAGATGTTTACACTCCTCTCCAAACTGATGTTATTGTTCAACTTTCTGAGGTTAGTCATGCCAACTATTTTACATCTTTATGAGGGTTCCACTTGTTTTGGGGAGTGTGACATGTTAAGTTTAACGGTTTTTTTTCAAGAGGTTTGGAACTAATATCTAATTAATGTTATTTTTGAGTATACAGTGTCGTGAGCATCTATATCTACTGCTGGAAACCATCCCAACTATGTTTCAGAATAATAAAACAGCCGATTCAGCTTTTGGTGCTGGGATTAAGGTACTAACTTTTCTGTTTCATTTATAATATGGCTTCTGTAAAGGAGCGCAAGATTTCTTCTCAATTTGTAGTCTAGGACTCTTATCTCACATGACCATTACTTCTGTATCATTCAGGCTGCCTTTTTTGGCAATGAAGAGCACCGGAGGCAAGCTTTGGTATTTCAATCAGGCAAGCTCTTGAATTTCTGATTATATTATATTGAAGTATTGCAGATCAATTGTTATTAGTTTTGGGATTCATGGATATCTATTATTTTTTCATATATTGTATGCATGTATATAATTTTTTTGTTATTATATATAGCCTGGTGAAATGATATATCTGATACCATCGAGTAATTATTCTGAAGACGAAACAGATGTATCTGTTCTAATCATTGAATTATATTTCAGTCTTGCCTTCTGTTGGTATTGCTGCTCTTTCTGCTAGAGAAGCTGAAGGAAGAACTAATATATCTGCCGGAGAGAAGGTATAAATATGATAAATAGAAATACCCACGTGTGTTTGTTTTTTCTGTTGCATGTGTGCCTGCAAACTTGTCTACAATTGAACTTGCAGAGCATTTTTTTTTCCACTGACAAAATCAGGTTTGTTTAACCCAAGTCTTAAAAGTGTTCCGTTTATTCTTAAATTTCAGGAACCTCATAAACTACTTCAACCAGTAGATAAGACTTTAAAGGAAATGGCTATTGAATTCGCTGAGTACCAGGTGAAGCTTCTCTTATTTGAATATTTTTTTAGGAAAACTTTAAGGCATGACCAATTGTGGTACGTTCTTTTTACGTATATGATTTCAATATTTCAGGTCTCTGTTGATGTATTCATTACTACCCAAAGTTATGTGGACATTGCTTCCATCTCTGTCATCCCAAGAACAACGGAGGGAAGGTAGTCATCACTGACTTATTAAATAATCATTATTATTCACAAGTGTATTTGCATATATGCATCTAGTTGTTATTTGTGTGCATCATATGATTTGTTATATTTTATTTGTTTGTAGTGTAAATGGATATAAGTTGGTTTAGACTCGATTTCAGCCGGCCCAATATTTTTTTTCTTCTGAAGGCCCTGTTTAAAAAAAAATTATCGTATGCGAGTGTAAACTAAAGGTGCATTAGTGTAAACTGTAAAAGTTAGTGACATTGTTCTGTTTTAGTTCAAGATACTCATTCCCCTTCAAGCCTTTGGTACACCATTTATTCGATTATTTTTGATTTCTTATATTGTAACGGTTCATTCTTTACCTCTATGTAATAGTTTTTGTGGTTTAACATGTTGATATTTTCCACCTTTTTCAAGGTGTATTACTATCACCCGTTTTCTGCTCTTTCGGATCCTGCAAAACTCTACAACGATCTTCGGTGGAATGTTACAAGGCCACAAGGTTTTGAAGCAGTGATGCGTGTTAGATGCAGCCAGGTGATCCCTCCCTCCCTCCATAGTTAGCTTTAATTTTGTTTATATTTAGTCACTAAAAGTGGTTAATTCTTCTTTTCCATTCTTTTTTACTTCAATTCTGCAGGGTCTTCAAGTACAAGATTACTCTGGGAATTTCTGTAAGCGCATTCCAACAGATGTGGACCTACCTGCGGTTTGTTCCTTCCCCCTATACTATAAAAATGAAGTTTAAAAGGTTAAAACTAATATGAGAAACAACCATGATGGCTAATGAAAATATGATTTGGAGATGATTTATCATTAGTATTTTAGTGATTCAGAGCACACATCGAACAAAATTCTATAAGAGCATGACGAATCTAGTTGAGCTCTAGCTTGATTGTTTTGCCTCTTTTTTTTTTTTTAAATTTTTGAGCACAATTTTTAATAGTCTTAGCTGCTATTATTTGTATCTGCAACATGTTCTGGATCACTAAATTTCCAGTTAAGCAGAATGGAATCAATCTGTGCTTGCATCTAGAACTGAGGAAATGTAGAAATCTTGGTTACAAAATAGTTAGAAAAAGTATACTTGGATTCTTCGTTGTTAATCAATGAAGCGCGTTTTACTGTAAAATTGCTCAGTCTAAGATTGTATGCTGTCATATTGTGCATTTTTTGTTGATAAAAGTGATAGTACCAAAAATCCCTTTTATAACTATTCTTTCTCCCCAAATCCCCCATTTCAAAGTTTAACAGTATGATATAGCTGATCCTGCATTTAGTCTTTTCTTTCTTAGCTTGTATTCAATCATGCTTAAATTGACAAAAATTTCTGCAATTTCTTGTAGATTTTAGACTCTTAATGGGTTGGCAGAGGGGAGGGGACTAAGTAACTCTCTATTGTAAATTTGGTGAAATCGTTTCTAATTCTAATAATATATATTTCTTTTTGCAGATTGATTGTGACAAATCCATCATGGTAACTCTGAAACATGACGACAAATTGCAGGATGGCACAGAATGTTCTTTTCAGGTATATTGCCGAACTATATGCTCGACTTCTGTATATATTTGTGTAGCATCAAAATCACATCCCATTTCTCCTATAATCGTATTTTATGTTGCTCAGTGTGCACTTCTATATACTACTGTATATGGGGAAAGAAGAATACGTGTTTCTACTTTGTCCTTGCCATGCACAACCATGCTGAGCAACCTCTTCCGCTCGGCTGACTTGGATACTCAGTTTTCATGCTTCTTAAAGCAAGGTAATTGATTTCTATAGGGTACTTGATTGAATGTTTTGTGTTTGAATCTAAATCATACCAAATTAGCTGAACCTTATTATTGTGAACAATTTCATCCTAAAGAAAATGTTGTTTTCACTTTCTTTAGGTAATAAATTATTAATTGGCTAAATATTTGGTCCCTGTGGTTTATACTTTATTGCACTATTGGTCCCTATTTTAAAAAAATTATGGAAAAGGTCCTTGTGGTTTACACTATATTTCACTATTGGTTCCCAACCCTATTGGCAAAATAGGGACCAACAGTTCAATATAGTGTAAACCACAAGGACCATTTCCATAATTATTTCAAAATAGGGACCAATAGTGCAATTAAGTGTGAACCACATGGACCAAATATGTAATTGTACCGTTATTAATTCAATCTTCTGTTTGTTACAGCCGCAAATGAAATTCTTTCAAACCCGCTATTACAAGTAAGGGAGCAAGTGACGAACCTTTGCATCAACATTCTTCATGCTTATCGCAAATTTTGTGCCACTGTGTCGTCATCAGGACAGCTTATTCTTCCAGAGGCTCTTAAATTGTTGCCTTTATACACCCTCGGTATATTCTCTTTTTAATATCTAGCATTCTTGGCTGTCTATTTATTGACTCAACTTTAGTTATCTGAGTCTCCAATTTTCACTTAGATGCTCAAAATGTAGATCCGGATGATGGGGTTGGTTCAAATGAGAACGTATATATTTGAGAATCTGGGAACCAACTATTGTGCTTTATTCATGATCAATGTCACAATAGATGTTCATGATGAAAATTATTATATAATGATATTCATAAATAACGCGTGATATTCATGAATAACACATTAAATAGTTGATTTTTCAGGTTTTCAAATAAATTTATCATATGAACTTTCACCTCTAGATTATTATATTACCTTACAAGCTACACTTGATAGAAACCAAAACATGTATATGTTTTCATGAATAGATGAATTTCTACTTATACCCTGAAGGCCAGAATTAAAAGACTCTTATGGAGGATATGTATAGTATCCATCGAGTTGTTTTCTAGACCACATTCTTCAGGTGGGTTGATTATTGATCTCAATCTTTGCTCCATCTTTAGCTTTATTAAAAGTATCGGACTGCGAACCGATGGACGAATAGATGAACGGTCGTTCTGGATCAATTACGTTTTCCCTCTCTCTGCGCAATTGGCAATCCCGCTCGTGTACCCGAGGATGATAAGTGTCCATGACCTTAATTCAAAGGTAAAGAATATACTTGTCTTTTAATATACTCCTACGTCCCCACCTTACTCGGTTCTCTTCTTTCTTTATGTGGTTACAGGAAACAGATGGATCTGCAATTCCGCAGGCTATTCCTCTCACAAGCGAACAAGTGAGTGAAAACGGAATCTATCTTCTTGAAAACGGTGAAGATTGCTTAATTTATATCGGAAGCTCCGCAGATCCTGATACAATTCGGCAACTGTTTGGCATTTCTTCTGTCGAAGAAGTTCCTAGTCAGGTAAACTAAAACTCCCAACATTTTTCTACCTTTATAGTTAATTATTGGGGAATTTTAATTTAACTCATATTTTCAAAAACAAGTCAATCATCTTACTTCTATTTCAAAAAAATATTTAAAAAGAAAACAGCGTAGAATGAATTAAAGATCGTCTAAAGTATAGTCAAGCGATTACTTACTAAACTTTTCTATTTAAAACAATTGCATCATTTTAATACATTGTAATCTGTGAAATTAAATTTGAATGAAGACCCACCTAAGATCTACTCATTTTTGATCGCCCATTGACACCACTAAATTCCTGATATTAGAAGATGCCGACCCCACGGGTATCACTAACTTTTATTCTCTCTCTTTTCAGTTCGTATTGCAGCAACACGACAATCCGTTGTCAAAGAAGCTAAATGAGGTGATAAACGAGATCAGAAGCCAAAGGTGCAACTACCTTCGGTATGTATGATGCTTGTTGCATTTGTTTAGAATAATGTCATGTTGATAACACACACACACACAAAGCGTTTTCGTTCTTAACAATGTGTTATTTCTTGCAGGTTGAAATTATGCAAGAAAGGAGATCCATCAGGTAACATGGCCATCAAAAAGTGATACCAATTTGTTATTCCTTCTGTATACAAGTGTCCATTCTATTATAGTTTTTCTCGAAATATGTTCCCTTTCATTACGAGTAATGGATATAATTGTCCATAATCCATATTTTTTTAGTTTCATTATACCAATTTGCTAATACTACCCTTGCTTATGAGATAGATAAATTAATTACTACCTCCTATCATTATGGGTAATGGATATAGTTGTCATTTAGGACGTCTGGCCAACATAAGCTAGCTTAGTTTTTGAGCTTATTTCAAAAACTCCATTTGGATGGGGGAAAAGTAGCTTATAAGCTAGCTTATTGAAACACTACTTCGGATAGTGGTTTAGGAGCTTTTCGATACTTCAGCTAGCTTATCAGCTAGTTTGCCAAACATAGCTTTAGTTAATTGATAATCACATATTTCTAAAACCATGTATCTTTTACGTTGTGTACATTTATTTTCCAGGTTCTTATTTCTAATATATTTTTTGTGGGTTCAGGAGTATTGTTTTTCTCATACATGGTGGAAGACAAGTCTCCAAGTGGTCTCTCGTATGTCGAGTTCTTAGTACACGTTCATCGGCAAATTCAAAGCAAAATGGCTTGATGTTTTACTGAGTTCTGATAGTCTTTACGGATTTGGATCGGAGATGAAAACGAAGCTAAGCTCCAAAATGCGGCTTCTTCTTTTTGATGAAAAACTAGTTGAGCAAAGTTTCGAAATTTATAGGCCTTTTGGTTTCTTTTTGTAGCTTCAAATTTCATCATTTCTAAACTTGTAGCATCAAATAAATAATTTGGGTTGGTTTGTTTGGCTAGTACTCTTTTTCTTTTAAAGTGATACTTGTTCATTTCAGTTATGTAAAAGTTACAATCTTTAAACATAAAATATGAACTTTCTACCCTTATCATCATTTTACAGTTATGACCTTTTTACTCTTGTTATTGTTGATGGGTTCTCTAAAGAGTGTGTAATTGGTCTGACTGATGGATCTTAAACTTGTTCCGAGTGTTACACTCACGTCTATTTATATTAAAATCAAGTCAAGTCATGCATTGAAAATGTTAGAAGTCAAATCAAGTCAAGTCATGCATTGAAAATGATGGAAGTCACCGAGGATGATGTCAATATATCCTTTCTCCAAGTAATCTTGCAATTTGTAATTACGGCTTTCATCTAACATGTAAAAAGAAGGGATTTTTTTAAGACCTATATGGATGTAGTCTATGCTAATAATAAGTTGTCCGATTTGTTTAATACGTCTGAATATAAAAAATGACTTTTTATCCTTCGGTATATTTGTGAACGCAATTCCAAATCAATTCATATCCGAAACATATCAAACCCAAATTAGAACGAAAATTCATCCATGGGGCAAATGAAACAACTAAGTATGGTTGTGCAAATAACGCATATCTATTGCACAACTCTTAGACTCATTAGGTTATTACCGAACAACCTATTAGAAGGTTTTGGCCTCACCTCACGACCTACTCCGCCTGCCTACGAGACACACCATTTACTTCGCAATGGCCATAATAACAACATTCAAGATTGTCTTTTTCGAACGTAAACTAGTTATTTTTAAGCAGAATTTAACAAAGAAATCGGTAACACCCAAATACCTCATGAAATAATACAACCTTTGCTACAAAATTTGCAACATTTCAAGCACAATAAAACTATTGGTAAAACATAAAATCCAAATACATACAACCAACATCAAAAATCAAGAAACACCTTCATCTTTTACCCTCTTTTGGTAAATTGGCAATGCCAAAGAATCAAAAACTTCAAATGAAACGACTTCACCCCCACCCATTTCTTCGGCACCGCCTCCGCCACCCCGCCCGCGGCCGCCACCACATTATCGACGATCTCCGCCACCTCCATCCCCCCACCAAACCTCCCAACCTTCACCACACTACAACTCCCTTTACTCAACCACAACAAACTACCACAAAACCCCTTCTCAATCTCCTCCTTCCAATCCCCATCTCGCCGTAACTCCACCGGCACCGGAATCTTTTTCCTCTTCCCATAAAACACCTTCCCCAATATCTCCGGCAGCATTCCGACCACCCTCCGATCAGCCAAAAACACATCAAACGAGTTAAAAAGATCCATTTTTGACTCGAAAGATCTATAATCCGACTTCAGCTTCGACAATTTGATGATTTTGGAAATGGGTATCCCTAAAGATTTGATCTTTTTATCGGCGAACTCGAAGGTGAGCTTTTGGGAGTTGGGTTTTGGCCGGTCGTCGATTATGAGGCAGGTCGGAGTGGATTCCGGCGAGGGGTGGAGAGGGTGTGGAAGTGGGATTCTTTTGGGGGTTTTGGTGAAGTCTTTATGGGGGATCTTTTTTAGGGTTAATAGAAGGTAGATGAAGTTGTCAATCTCGCCGGAAATTGGGTTTTTTTGATCGGAGATTTGCTTCTTTTTCCATTTGAGGAGAGAAGTGACGGCTTTTTGGACGGATTCTCGAGGGATTTTGTGGGTTGATTGGTGGTCGCCGGAGTTGGGTGGGGCCATGGGTGGAACGGTGGTCGGAAGTTGTCGCCGGCGCGGCGGGGCTAGGGTTTTGCTATTTGTTAAGGGGTTTAGAAAAAGAAGAGGGGCTGTTTATTTAAAGGAAAATTATGGAAATTGTCCTTATATTTTACTGAAACTTCTATTTTTGGTCCTTAAAGTTTGTGAAATTGAACCAGTAGTCCTGTAACTTGGATTTCGTTATAGTGTTTGTCCCTGATCCTATCGAACGTTAGGTTTGCCGTTAACGTTAAGTGCCTTTTCTTATATATGTATAGGTAAACAATCACGTGAAAAATTGATTTAACAGGAGAAACATGAGAAGTGAATTTGAATCCTTGATCATCGTTAATTCCAAACCCAGCCATGAACAACGTTTGATACAGGGATTGATATGGTGAATCTTGGTACATCTTCATCCTAATATGCATCCAACGGTTTATTAAGAATTTCGAGTACATTACGTTTTTTTAGTCTCTATTGTTTATTAAACATTGTAACTTTCGTCGCTGGCATTTTGAAATTCATTGGGATTTTCACCTCCTAAAGCAAACTCCTAGCTTTAGGTACGAGGGACAAAATTGCCATTATAAACCACAAATACAAAAATAATGAATTGTGAATCATAGAAACAAAAATTGTAAGTTTGTGGGGTTCCAACTCAAAACCAATTGGCAATGAGTGGAGTAGCCCAGGACCCTTATAAGCACATTACAAGTTCACTTTGTGTCCGATGTGGGACATTGCTCAACACGCCCCCTCACATGTGGCATTCTTTTAGCCTAACACGTGGATATTTTGGGTTACGTGGAGTCCGTGCGGCTTTTTTTTGACCAATCAGGGGTGAACCTTGCTCTGATACCATGTAAATTTGTGGGGTTCTAACTCAAAACCAATTGGCAATGAGTGAAGTAGCCCAGGATCCTTATAAGCACATTACAAGTTCACTTTGTGTCCAATGTAGGACATTGCTCAACACGCCCCCTCACGTGTGGCGTTCTTTTTAGCCTAACACGTGGATACTTTGGGTTACGTGGAGTCCGTGTTTTTTTTTTGACCAACCACGGGTGAACCTTGCTCTGATACCATGTAAATTTGTGGGGTTCTAACTCAAAACCAATTGGCAATGAGTGAAGTAGCCCAGGATCCTTATAAGCACATTACAAGTTCACTTTGTGTCCAATGTAGGACATTGCTCAACACGCCCCCTCACGTGTGGCGTTCTTTTTAGCCTAACACGTGGATACTTTGGGTTACGTGGAGTCCGTGTTTTTTTTTCTTTTTTTTTTTGACCAACCACGGGTGAACCTTGCTCTGATACCATGTAAGTTTGTGGGGTTCCAACTCAAAATCAATTGGCAATGAGTGAAGTAACCCAGGAACCTTATAAGCACATTACAAGTTCATTTTGTGTCCAATGTAGGACATTGCTCAACAAAAATCATTACTTCAAAGGCATCGAAACGAAAATAACAATTTTCAACAAATAAAAAAGGGTTAATTACATGAGTGTGTATCGAACTTGTCACGTTTTTTCATTGTATGTACCCAACTTTTAAACTTACCATTGTATGTATCAAACTTGTTAAACTTCTCATTGTATGTATCAGGTTACCTGCTGAGCAGGTAACCGGTCACAATGCCACATAGGCTGCCACATAGGATGCCAACACATTGAGTAAATTACATATTTAGTCCCTCTAGTTTATTAATTGGTCCCAAGGACCTGTTTTGCCTTTTTTGAAAAACCAAACTCACCTCCCCACCACCACCACCACCACCACCACCACCACCACCACGGCTGCCACCACCACCACCACCACCACCAAACCCCCACCACCACCACCACCACCGCTGCCAAACCCCCACCACCACCACCAATCCTCGAAACATCCTCCGTCGACAACGAGTCTCTCAAATCCACAATTTCTCGTTCCGTAACTCGAGCTCCTCCGCTGTGACGACGTCGTCAATAATCGCATCCGTAACGCCTTCCGTTCGGTCCGGTTTTCCAATCACCGACCGCGCGAACAAAAACACGAAGCTCTGCAGCTTGAAATCGAACTTCGTCTTCCAATTAATCAACGTGGGTGGTGTGGCCGGATCTGGACCACCGTGAAAGAGAGAGGGGGGGAGCAAACTCACCGGAGTTTCGGGGGTCGCCGGAGGGGTTGAAATCAGAGGGGGGAGCAAACTCACCGGAGAATGGTGGTGGCTGCGATTTTGGGAGATTGGATCGAACCGGCGGCTTTGAGGAGCTGGTGGTTGTTTGGGTTGCCGGAATCGAGGGTTGTGCCTGGGTTGTGCCTTGGGAGAAATTAACGATTTGGTTGCCGGAATCGAGCGGTGGACTGGTGGTTGTTTGGCGATGGCGGTAGTTTGGTGTTGGTGTTGGTGGTGGGTTTGGTGATGGTGGTGGTGGCTGTGGTGGTGGAGATGGTGGCTGTGGTGGTGGTGGTTGTGTGATGGTGGTGGCTATGGTGGTGGTGGTGGTTAGGTGGTGGTGGTGGTGGTGGTTTGGTGGTGGTGGTGGTGGTTGGGTGGTGGTGATGGTGGTGGTGTGGTGGTGATGGTTGGGTGGTGGTGGTGGTGGTTTGATGGTGGTGTGGTGGTGATGGTTGGGTGGTGGTGGGAGGTTGAAGATGAAGAAATTAGTAAAAGTTTGATACATACAATGAGAAAATTAGAAAGTTCAAGAATATCCACATCAGATGCCACGCCACGCCACATCAGATGCCACGTCACGCCACATCAGATGCCACGTCAATATAACTGGTGCCACGTCAGCCTCTTACCTGTTATATCAGGTTTGATACATACAATGAGAAAATTAAAAAGTTCAGTACATACAATGGTAGGTTTAAAAGTTGGGTACATACAATGAAAAAACGTGACAAGTTGGATACACTCTCATGTAATTAACCCAATAAAAAAATAAGTCATTTTTTAAAGAAATTTGATGTTAACACTCAACTGTAGTATGCAAACAGCTTTGGTAAGGTACAATATGCTCATGATACACATTAAGTTGAAAAGCTCCATTCTAGCAGGAGCTTGGCCTAAAATCTTCAAGAAATCGATTCTATCTCCTTCATTAATCACCGGTTCGGATCATATTCTTCGAACCCACTTTTGAACTTTTCCACCATTTTTATTTCTTCTTCCTTGCTAAGCTTGCAATTTCGCCAATCAGCTCGATCTGCCATGTTCAATAGACCTGCCAAAACCTGCAATTCACAAAATATCCACATTTAGATTCTTGAAGTTTTATACAACTGGAAGAACAAAATCTAGCCACAAAGATCATCTCGTCGTTTCTTAATTGTCAATTGTCTTCTAACAAGATAAACGAATCCACAGTGTAAATAGGCAACCAGAATGCAAATCAGAATGTATATATCTCTTTTCCCTTTTAATTTTTTGTTTTTAAGCATATAACACAATAGGGGGGTGTTCATTTAGGAACCGCTAATATTTTGAGAATCTTGAGAACCAAGTATTCATGAATTATTCATAACAAATATACCTTAATCATGCACTTTCATTATTCATGACATGAACATACGGTGAAATATTATTATCTCACCTCACGACCAAATTGCACTGGAAATTTCTCATTTTCTTCAACTGCGTGTGATAATATTGTACCTCCCGGGAGTTCCACATAAAATAAACTGCACTTTCCATCAAACTGATCTCGCAGCAATTTCCTTCCCTCAGAACTCTTGTCGCCTGTAATAAAAAAAAAAATATAAAGGTAAAAATGTGAAATTATCCCCGTAAAAATGAATTGAGTATGACGATTAGAAAGATTCTCTAGTTGGGTACCCAATATAAAGAAACAAACATAGCCAGACATTGCTGTCCCAAAGCTCTAATCATTCTTAATATGAGTTGTTTATCATAGTTATATTTGTATTGCATTTGGAGACATAAGGAAGAAACATTTTCAAAAGCTTTAGATGTATGCATGTTAAACAGCTTATTGACATTGGCATTTCTTGGAGAAGCATTATGTACGCGTTAGTAACAATCAACTTACTTTTCAACACCGTGAACTTGAATCCCAACTTTTCAGCAGCCAAATTGAAAATATCCTGAACAGCAGATGCTCTGGATAAAGGAATCGGGATAGCCTGCAATCATAAAATATTAACACAACACTAATTACTCAGCAAATTCTTCATAAGAATCTGTAAAATATAGATAAATTAAAAGTTATTACCTGTAGATTAGCATGAGTTCCTCTTATGTAAACCCACTCAAAGAAAACAACTTCTTTTCTGTTGTTCTTGAAATAAGCTCGTAGACTATTCTGAAATCTAACCAGCTCGATTTCACATTCGGGAGGTGAAGAGAGGGTGTTGGGAAGATGCTCTATAGGTAATATGAGTATATGATCTGGAACCAATGGTCCTTTAGCAAGCGCACAGTAGCAGTTCTCACCGACACTTGTGATTAGATGAGACTCCACACTTGGACTCGATAGACAAAACCAACATTCCTTCGATCTGAATTGTAGTGCTAAAAGCAATTAATATTCGTCCTTAAATCTCAATTTACATATCACAACACATGTGAAGAAACACAAAAACTGCATAATGAATTTGGCTGTGGATTATACTTGTAAATTATTTTAAATTCTTTATGCATTAGATAAATACCAACCTGCTTGAGTTTGTTCTCCCTGATCCAGCTCTGGCATCACCTTCTTCCTGCAAACTGTGCTTAAAGCTGCAATCCGTACCTCTTTCACATTTTCCTTTATTCAAAAATTCAAAGCATACGCCTCTCATAGATTGTTCCCTTGCATCCATATCATGACGAAAGTGGCATTTTTCTCCTCGTGGGCATGAACCAGAAGAAATAAATTTAAAGCACAACTTATCACCATCGCCACCTCCAACCTTTTGTCGTTTCTGGGAGACGTCGTATCGCCAATACTGTGAATCAGAAAGATTTTCGGCAGACCTTTTGTCTGCTTCGTGGGTATTTGTGGCTCCCTCCATATATGTATATGGAGATGCCGTAGTATTTGGTGGCTTAGTAGATATCTCAGTTGAAGACATTGTAGATGCTGGAGTCGGAGAAATTGCATGAATAAATTTCTGAGAATCAGGAGCGAGAACCAGATGTTACAGCATGACTAGATAAGAAATGCAAAGAGATCTGTTGAGATTTTTAAGTGACATTAAAGTCAATTTTTTTACTAATAATTCTACCCTTGTAACTTTCTAGAAATGACAATTATGAAGCAACTTTGGACCACATTTTTATCATTAATTTTAAGTTCAACACTTAACTTTTTCTAAGCATGTTTTCAAGATTCACTTTCTCCATCAGCCGAATCAAAGAACAACATAACAAGAATATGCGGATTAACGATTACTCCTAAAGGGTGGGAATAATTATACTCTTGACTGAAACAAACCTGCTTAGATGCATTTCCTACTGAGGCTAGTCCTATGAAACGGGTTACGTGTACAGCATCAACATTCAGATATGGCTCGCGAGCATAGTATACACCCTTAGCTCCAGCTACATGGTACCTACCACAAGAGCAACTTCAATCAAGATCAATCATAACCAAAACAATATACACCGTGTAAAAGAAAGTTTCCCTTGGTGGTGACCAACAGAATAATAATTTTCAAATCATAACAGGGTTCAATAACTAGGTGTCATAAGCGAAACTGTTGTATAGTTCATAGTTAGCATGCCAATACCACTTTTACATTTTTTACCAGTATGAATGATAGATATGCAGCAGAAATGTTTCCAAGACTGTCCTTTATTCTACAATACAAAATTCAATGTGCAAATAACTGCACTATGCCACTATGCTATTAATAAACTCCAAAAAAACATAATTTTTACAAGATAAACAAGCAATAATCTGAACCAAGTATGAAACACTACAATTGGCAACAAATCCATGCAAAAGCACCGTAATAACCTTTTTTAACAGTTGGATTTATCACTTACCGGGGCTTGATCTCTGCAACTAACTCTGATATTTTGGCATCAGTGCCTGCTGAATCTGATATTCCTGGAGGAATATCAGATGTTGAAGCTCTATTCAAGATTCCACTGGGCCATTCATTAGTGAGCAGTAATTAAGGAAACCAAACCAAATGACAAACTCATCAACCCGTAACTATAAATAAAAATAGCATGAAGTGAACGAAGAGGTAACAAATAAAAAGGATATGTTAGGAATATGTCTATCATTTCAGGTTCCTCGGCTAATGCCCGCAGTGCATCAACATCATCTTGATTATACGTTCCATAAATTAGACCACTTGATGATTGCCTACCAGACAAGTATGCCACAGACAACCCTATACATGAGTAGAGTAATCAGCTACGACAAATAGACAAATGAAATAACGAAACCTTCTAGGATAACTAGTATATACTTGTGGCCAACAAAGATTGAGGCTTTTTATTAGGTCATAAACATTCATAAATCTCAGTAACTATAGCAATATACATAAAAGTCCCATTCAGACCAGAAGCAGTGTTTTTTTTATGAGCTTTCAAGTTTCAAGAAACCATACTGAATTACCACCCTCTATGAATGCCAACATTAATCAGTTATTTCAACAACTTAAACAACCACACACCATGTTATATATGTATTAAATTATTAATGTATACATAAGCATGCTAAACCAAAACAACATTAAATTCTCATAGACAAACCATGGCAACAAATAGACGAATATCACTAAAATCATTGAACGTCTAGTTTCTCCGCAAGTCCTAATCTTTTCTCCAAAAGTGGGCTTATATCGAAGGTGATCGATCACTTTAAGCGGATTCAACTTGATTTCATTCAGGATACATTTCATTTGAAATAAATAAGTTTCAGATTTCGAAGATCATTTCGAGCTGAACTCAAACTTAGAATTTAAACTTCTTCCAGAACTTGAACCATTTGAAGATCCAAGCTCCCAGTTGATCTGCCAATCTTGGTCCATTAGTTAAATTACCTTGGCTCATTTTCATTCCACAGTAATGCACATAAGAAGGCCTTGTATTATCAACAACGAAACATGAAGATAATCCAATAAAATTTTCAGTTCGTTACTTGCATGTCCCAATTTATGCACCTTTCAAATTATGATTTGGTAAGTATTTCAATAAGGAGGATAAACAGATTCTACATATTTGTGACTTGTGAGTAACCTTAGAGGCTGTTTGGTTCGCGGAATTCAAAGGAATTTGATGGAATTGGAATGACGGATTCCTATGACCAAATTCCTACGCGATGTTTGCTTTGCGGAATGAAACTTGATGGAATCCTTTGAATTCCACAATTTAAAGAATTCATCATTCTTCCTTGGCTTACGTGACGGAATTGAACTTCTACCAATCAAATGCATGGTCAAATTCCGTTCTAATTCCTTCAAAAAGCAAATTCCTTTCCAATTTCATCAAATTCCATTCAGCCAACCAAATTCCCCCTAGTTTTTCATTATGATCAAATGGACTTTCTGCTTGTATTAAAACAATCAACATATTTCTATCCTATAGCATTCTGCATTTCCATGAAGCAAGCTACTTTAAATGAAAAAAAAAACATTACCATTGAGTGTGAACTTGCCACTGCCTTTCAACCAATACAAATTATCTCGAACCTTCAATCCATCCATCTTAAATCCTTGATTACCAGTCTCCTTTGCAGCAGCCGATAAAACCTTCGCAGCTCCAACGCCATAATCGCCGATGAAGTACGTCGGTATCGGAACATTCTTCCGACCTTCTACGTACTCATTCAGCTCCTCCAATCGATCGCTAGATTCCGGAAAGAATTGGCCAACGCATAACAAGGCATCAAACGGACCAGCTGACTTATTAACCTAAAAAAACAAAACACAATTTGCAAGATTTCAAAAACCTAATTTCAATTTACACACATACAAACCAATATATATATATATATGTAAGTATATGTATATACCGATGAAACGCGTTTGAAGAGCTGGTTTAGGTTGCCAAGGGGATCTCCACACAGTAGAATCCTGGGAGGCGCCATTAGAGACAACCGGAAGAGAAGCTTCAGCTGAAGTCCGCCATTAGAGACAGAGTTCGAGCTTTCATTTGGGCCAAATTGAAAACTTGGGCCTGCTGCTATAGAGTTTGTTTTCTTATTCAATATATGTGTAAACCAGTCTAAATGAACCGAAAGTATAAACTGTGTTCAGATATATTTAGATGGAAGATATTGATTTCGGCTCAACAAAGACTTACACATGGTAGCCATGTTACTTTGATTTTGGCTTATCAAAGAACCATACGTGACAACCAATTTACTTGTTTATCATATCAATCAATTTGATATAATAAAAGAGTAATTGGGCTCTCACGTTCGCGCTCTCGTAAGCCGAAAATAGTATTTTCCTGCCTAAACTTAAACCTAGACGAATTTTTCACTTTCGACTCATTTAAGCCTGTTTGATTAATCCTCTAATTTTTAGTTATTTATTTTCATTTTAATCTCCTATTTTTTAGTTACTACCAATATAATTAGTTATTTATTTCACTTTTAATCCCTAACTTTTTCATTTTTTTTCATTTTAAATCGTTATTATATAACATAAATAATCGTCTATTTATAAATTAAAATGCATTAAACAATACGTTTCTTTTTTTTACAATTTATACTACTATATTCGTTTTGTCAATACCTTCGAAATCAGCCAAATATTGAATGTTTTTTTATTTAATATTAAGAATATATAAGAAGTAATATGTTTTATATTTTCTTACGTTTTCATTTTTTATTTTATACCTTTATCATATTAAAAACACACAATCATGGATTAACTAAAAGACGTTTATTTTTTTTATTCAAATTTTAAATTACCATAATCTTTTTAAATTATCCCATGTATTACACGGGATCAAAGCTAGTTTATTATATACGAAAAGTTATAACAAACAACAACAACAACAACAAACTATCTTGTTTTAAATGTTTAAGCTCTTAAACTGTTTTTTAAATAAAAAACGTTATTAAATTTTTTAATTTTGGATGATAAGTTCATTAAATTATGTTTTTAAATTAAAAAATCGTTAAACTTTTTCTGTTTAGATAATTAAGTCATTGAATATTTTTTTTAATAAAAAATCATTGAACTTTTAGAATATGTTACTTAGATTATTTCAACTTTATATATATATAGTTGGTATAGATAACTTTTAATCAATTTTTAAAATTTTGATGGTTTTCTTATTCAAAATAAATTGTTTGAGAACTCAATCATTTAAAATTAGAAGGTTTAATGTTTTTTTATTCGAAACAATAATTCAGAAACTTTATCATTTAAAATAAGAAAGTTTATTGTTTTTTTATTTAAAAAATCAAGAGTTTAACCATTTAAAATAGGATAGTTTATTTGTTTTTTTTCGTTGTTTGTATATTAAATAATAAATAGAATTAAATGAATCAAATGTTTTTTATTTATATTTAATTATAAATTTATTTCATAACTATACAATACGGGACTCTAACCTATAAATTTATAATAACTTTAGAACCGATATACCATGTTTAGATTATTTTTTTCTTTATGGTTTGAATTTAGTTTATAGATTAATATATATTTGTTTTATAATATATTTATTTCATGCATACTTGTTTTACGACGTGTATATTTTTTATGTGTTTATGAAACAAATAATATGACTAAAGAATTTCACACTATGAACCAAATACATATGAAACAAACACATTGTAAACGAATATATGTTAGTCAATGTATTAAATTCAAGTCTTAAATACAAAAAGAATCATATGTAACAAAAGTTCACAATAATAGTTGTTACAATGCATGGTGTTCTTGAATGATTATGCATGGATGTAAAAGATGTATGATTTTTTTTATTGATAACCAATATATCCTATAATTGTCGAGAATTTAATAGGCTTGAGCTCAACTTGTTTTGTTAGTCGAGCCTAAGCGAGCCCAAGCTCACCTCATTTAACTTTAAAAGCTCGAGCATGTTTACACTTTTTAGGCTCGTTTATGCCAACCTTCCATTAAATTTATCACAAATTCATCAAAAAAAAAAAAAAAAAAACATGATCAAACATAGTAGAAAACAAGTTATAACTCCAAATTACAAAATCATTAAAACTCCATAATATAAAATGAGAAAACATTCCAAATGTTATTGTTTCTACAACTTCAAACACAATCAAATCTTCTTAAAACAATTCTCCTTTCTTCCAAGTACTGAAACCTACAAAGCATAATTCAAATAATGACATGAACACACCCACCAAAAAGATGAAGGCAATGGAGGTCAACTAACAAAACAACAATAGATTTGTGCATAAACTTAAAAACAACTCAAACTGTAACTCAATGTTAAGATCTTGCATTTATTTTTATTAAATCTGTTCGGATGTTTTTAACTTTAAACGTAGTTATTAAATTAAGGACTATCTTTACGAAAATGTATCCAAGTTACCCTTATTCCTATTGTGTGTATCTAACTTCAAAATGTGCTATTTTATGTACTATACTTTCAAAAAATGCTATTGCATGTAATATACCTTTGAACCTGACCCCATATTTCAGTCACACATCTTCGTTTACGGTGGACGCGATCACAGAAGATTGATGCGATTCATGGGAGGGTGGAAAATGTTAAAGGACGGGACCCGGTCAAAGCCGCCTTTATTGACCAGATGAGGGGCTGAGATTCGTCATCATGTTCACAACCAAAATTGAGTTCACATTTGAACTTTCCTCTCTCTCTCTCTCTCTCTCTCTCTCTATATATATATATATATATATATGTATGTATGTATGTATGTATGTAGAGAGAGAGGGGGGATTTTCATTTGTGAACCAATATTTTTGTGTGAACTTGTGAACTATATCTCGGCCATTGAAATCCAAGATGTATGGTCAAGATTAGTTTCATGTTTGATCTTATTAACCACCCATGATTTTAGGAAACTGTCATGATTAATCTTGACCGTTAAGATAAGATTTGAATGGCTATGATTAAATTCACAAGTACACACAAAAATATAAGTTCACAATTGAAAATGACTACATATATATATATATAGGGTCAGGTTCAAATGTGAACTCATTTTCATTGTGAACGTAAGGACAGCCGAAAGTGCGGCACATGGCATATTCAATTTGAATATTCATGTGTTATTCAAATTGAATATGCCACGTGATGCGATTTTAATGGTCCTCATGTTCACAACAAAAATTGAGTTCACAATTGAACTTTCCTCTCTCTCTCTCTCTCTCTCTCTATATATATATATATATATCGATAATCAAAATAAGAACCATAGAAAGTTATAAATCGGTGCGGAACAATATAAAAGTATTTTTACATGGTTTTTTAATCAAAAACTATACCTTAAACTTAAAGTATCTTTTCACATATGTTTGTCGAAAAATACATGTGAACTTTTTATCTGGTTTACATAACGAAACAAAAATTACATATAAAAGAGTTTAATATGGTGAAACAAATACATACCAACTGGTTAAAAATGAGTTTAAATGGTGAAACAATCAAATACATGTAAAAGAGTTTAAACTATAGGATTATTAGTAAACAAATGATGAGTAGACAATTAAGGGAATGTATAAAGTCGTTAGTCGTTACTCGTTAGCACTCCAATATATTTTAGCAACTTAACATGTTGCTTTAGTTCATGCATCAATATATTTTATTTGTTAGAAATACATGTTTCTATTATATTAATACCCATGTATTAGATGGCCAAAACTTTCATAAATTTACAAACTTGTATGTTGCAGCTCGGTTTATAGGGTATGGATCATCCGCATTTCTCATCGGGCTCCTCGTTTGCTGATAACCCGGATAGTCGCTCTTTTTGAAGTCAACGACCTCCATGGCTTTAGATTGTGCGGTCAACCCCCACCGGTTATATGGGATGTTGGTTATATTTGTGAGGTGGACTTCGTCTTTTAGCATGGCTGACGCGTTATTAAAAAACAAATTCACCGATAATTGGTTTTTTGTACAAACACAACACCAAAAGTCAGTTAAAAAAATAAGAATAAGAAAAATCAAAAGCATTACTAGAGTATAGACTCTAGGATTCATCTTAAACAAATGTAGAGACAGGAAAATCCATATGATCATGTTGAAGTCTTTCGCAGCAAAGGAACGATAGATCATCCTTGTATAGTAGCATCCACGTCCGTAATCACCTGGTCGCCTTAACTATGCATCGCGAGGGGAAAATGCCTTATTTGCATCTGCTAATATAGACGAATTGCATAATTATAGAGCCCATGTGATTACATGGATGCTACAAGGATGGTGATCCATCCTTCTCTTGCAGTGAAAGACTTCAACAAGATCAAATGGAATTTTCCCCTCGCTACATTCGTAAAAGATGATACCCTACAGTCTATCCTCTGGTAATAATTTTGATTTTGAATATTCTTATTCTTGTTTTTTCACAAGCTTTTGGTGTTGTGTTTGTAGGAAAACCAATTATTGATATGAACTTGTTCTTTAAGAACGTGTCGGTCATGCTAAAAAAAGGAAGGGGAAGTCCATGTGACAAATAAAACCACCCTCCCATATAACCAGTGGGGTTGGAAGAGATCGTTGTCGGAACAATCTAAAGCTAATGGAGGTCACGACTTCAAAATGAGCCACTACCCGGGTTATCAGCAAACGAGAAAGAAATGAGGATGATCGATACCTTAGCATCAACCTACATGTTTGTACATCTATGAAAGTTTAGGGGAGTCTAGTACTTGAGTATTAAATCATAGAAACATGTATTTCGAACAAATAAACTAGATTGATGCATGAACTAAAGCAACATGATAAGTTGCTAAACATATTAGCTTTTCCATCTTGAAGGATGAGATCGAAGAGAGAAGTAGAGCGCTAACTACTCTATGCATTCCTTAAGTTTGTCTACACATCATTTTTTACTAATGATTTGGGTTGGTTTAGGTAAGGTACAACTAATGATTTGGATTGGTTTGGGTAAGGTAGTGGAAAACTAAAGTAATATTGTTGTGACACTGTGTTGGTTTGGGTTGAGAAAAACCATAACGCATGGCCTAATCCCTCCGTTTACTAATCATTCTTTTGGACCACACCGTTATCATTGTTTTAATTTCAAGGCTTCCCTTTCTAAGCATGCTCTTCAAGATTCACTTTCCCCATAAGCCAAATTAAAAGAGAACGCTAACACGAAAATGAGGATTAATGATTACTCCTTGTTTGCTAAGCTTGCAATTCGCCAACGAGTTCGATCAACCATGTTTAACAAACCCGTCACCTGCAATTCACAAAATATCCATACACATTACATTTTAATTCTTGAATTTGGATACAATTTGAAGAACAAAATCCAACCATAAAGCCATCTTGTCGATTCTCAATTGTCAATCGTCTTTTTTACAAAAAAACAAACGAACCCAAACCCAACCCAAATCATAATTCGTATCCAACAAAACTCACTTTATCTTGATGGAAAATGTAACAAGAAATAAGTTGTTTTACTAAAGCAATCAGACAAATTTAGAACTGTCTAAATCATTTCAATATGGCAAGCATGAATATAGGCATTTCTATATGATCGTTATTACTTCACGAAAAGTAATATCTACATCGTAAGTGTGTACATCTCTTTTCCCTTTTACCCTTTTTTGTTTTTAAGCGTATAACACGATAGGGAATGTTCATTTAGGAACCGTAAATTTTTTGAGAATCTTGAGAACTAAGTGTCATGAATTATCATAATGAATAACCTAAATCATGCATTTCTGTTATTTATGAACAAACGTATGCAGTGAAATACTATTATCTCACCTCACGACCAAATTGCACTGGAAATTTCTCGTTCTCTTCAATTGCATGCGATTAAATTGTACCGCTCGGGAGTTCCACACAGAATAAACTGCATTTTCCATCAAACTGATTTCGCAACAATTTTCCCCCCGACACTCGTGTCTCCTATAATGAAAAAGAAACGTAAAGATTCATGCCTGCAATAAGGTAAAATATACCCGTACGGATTGAATAATGATCAAAACGATTCTTTTATCAGGTAGCCAATATAAACAAGCAAACATAGACAGACATTGATGTCTCAAAGTTCTAATCATTCTTACTCCTTAATAGTTCCATTAAGATGCAACCTCTGAATCGTTAAGAGGTGAATATTGTTTGGCAAAAAATAAATTTGCCTCTTAATGGCTCTAAAACCCTCGAATGATTTTGTATCATTCAACACCCTAATTTCATTCTAAACAACTACCAACCAATCATATTCCATTTTGCACTATATCATAAGAGCCTCTTAATCATTCTGTACCAAATCATTCAGCAACTACCAAACAACCCCTTAGGGGCTCCAATGCCATAATTGGCGATGAAGTAGGTCAGTAACGGAATATTCTTCCGACCTTCTATGTACTCATTCAGCTCCTCCAACGGCTAGCTCCCGGAAAAAACTGACCAACGCATAATAAGGCATCAAATGGACCTGCTGATTTGTTAACCTAAAAACACAAAACAATTTGCATGATTCAAAACCTAACAACTATTTACATGCATATATGATGATATTTGTATAACCTACCTATTGAAACACGTTTGAAGAGCTGAATTAGGTTACCAAGGGGACCTCCACATTATAACATAATAAAAAGGATTAAAATGAAACAAAATGGTCTACCATGTGCTACTCACTTGATATTTTTGGATATTAGGTTTCGGCTTACTTTATCTATTAATTAATGTATATTTGTTTTATAATATGTTTTATAACATAAATCTTATTTAAGAGTGTACATTTTTATGTGTTTATGACTCAAGTTTTACGTTGTAAATCAAATACATATGAAACAAACACATTATGAATTAAATATATGTTAATAAATGTATTAAAATCGGCGGGCTTGGCTATGCCTCCATGCGTGCTTCAGGCGGGCTCGGCGGCGAGGGCTTGCAAGCCCTTGCAACCAGTTTGCCTCTCTCTCTCTCTCTCTCTCTCTCTCTCTCTCTCTCTTGTAATACATAAAGATGGTGTGACGTCGACATGACAACTTGGACTTTACGGGCTTATGGATTATGCTATTTAGGGCCTAAGAGCATCTCCAACAGCTATGCTAAAATAGAGATTTTGGAGATTTTGGCTAAATTTTTGCTCCAACAGCTAATATATAATGTATGCTAAAATAGAAAATGAAGAGAGAGAGAAGGTAGAAATCTCTATATTTGGAGAATTGCTAAAACTCTCTTTTTAAGAGAGAGAAATAAATTTTCACCAATGGGAGACATTTAAAATAATTTTTAAGAGAGAGAAATAATTTTTCACCAATTAGAGACGTTTGAATTAATGATAGAATTGCTAAAATAGAATAACTGTTGAAGTTTGATGCAATTTTTTATAGAGATTTTAACTTTTGATACTCTATTTTAGAAAAATTATAGCATAGCTCTTGGAGATGCTGTAAGTGCTTTCAAGTCTTATCATTATAGACTAGTGCTTTAAAGTTCACGTGGCGTGTTACTTTACATACGTCGTCGATGATTCTATACAAACTACAAGTTAAAAAAACTTAGCCAAAATATACGATTTCGTCACACAATAAAACATCTCATGACCACAAATAATACGTTATCATATTATATTATTTATTTATAAAACTAGTGAAGTTCATATGCGGTCCATAACGTTAGTCATTTCTTTTCTTCTACTTTTGTTATAATGAATTTGTTTCCTATTATGTTTGTTGTTTTATAACTGTTTTCGTTTTTCTTCTTAAAGACCGTTAACATTTTTTGTTAAATCTAACTAAATGAGAGGTATTATAGGTATTTATCTTTTTGCTAACTTTCTTTTGAAAAACAAATAAATATTTTAGATTGTATAATTAA
Source organism: Centaurea solstitialis (assembly GCA_030169165.1). Classification (NCBI taxonomy): domain Eukaryota; kingdom Viridiplantae; phylum Streptophyta; class Magnoliopsida; order Asterales; family Asteraceae; genus Centaurea; species Centaurea solstitialis. Next base: position 43,396,018 of record CM058044.1, read on the forward strand.
TATATTAATACTTTACCTCCTAATTTTAGATTGTCGTTCAAAAAAAGTACTTCACCTAATTTTAATTGTAGAAAACACAAATAAATAGAACTTAAATGATATATAATTATATATAAGATCATGAATACCGCTACCCTTTGAACCATTTGAACCCTGATGTCACATCATTTGTGCTTCGATTATTATTAACAAGTCTTATTATACTTGTTAATTAATTAGACCAATATTTCCATTCTAGCTTGTAGTGGTTTTTTCATATTTGGTTATTTACGATTAGCATTAATTTTCTTCTTGCCTTGGATCTACCCTCCTCCAAGAAAGTTAACATCCATCTATAGATGTACGAAAGTTTGGTTAGGTTCCAAATCTCTTTAAACTATGTCTTATCTATTTCTATGATTAGGAGGCATTTTTTTACTCTCCATCCGACACATCCAAAATCGTTGGACCATCCCTGACCAAACGCGTTTTTATCGACATATGGTTGGATTTGTTTTCTTTTTCCCATTTTTATTGATAGTTGTTATATCCACATATATATTGAAATTTGAACATGTTGTCAAGTTGCAGACCAATAAACGGATTAAGAGCACTCACATTGGTATTGTGTGCTACATGTTGTTTCATTAAAGTTGGCAAATACAAAACGTTTCAAATTTGTGAGAGAATATTGTGAAAGGGACCAGTCGATGGATAAAAATACAAAAATAGTCATTTGTTTTATTTTGGAAAATGTCTAGAATTATCTTGTTTTAATTTGTTTTTAATTAACTAATATTTTTGGTATTTTCTTGTAGTTATAATATGGTTTTATTTTCAATATTAGTTAGTGAAGAATTTAGTTGAAGACAAATGTCTTGAAAACGATTCAGTCTTTATCTATAAACTTGTTGAAACACTCTCATTCCAATAAAGACCGACATTTGTTTTGATGTTTAACCCATGAAAGACTACTAATTTGGGTTGCTTTGAGTAATCTGGGCATCGACTTAGATTTGGTCCTATGCCTTTGGTACAAAGAGGGTCTAAGACTTTAGATCATTGCTAAGCCATGTGTAATAAAGCTAGAGCGATTTGGGGTCGGATTTGTAGATGGTGGGGAATCGATGCTGACTTCGGAAACCTTGATGGAGGAAATTTTAAATTCCCAAGGTCATGTTTGCTTCTCGCCTTGGTTGAAGAGGATTTGGCAAACAACCATTTAGGTTGCTTGTTATCTAATTTGGGATCACCGCAACAACATCGTCTTTAGAAAAAAAGTCTTTATCTGTGGAGTTTCTTTTCCCGGAATTGCAGGTTCGTGTCTTCCATTGGATCTCAAGAATATCAAAGAAACGTTCCATTCTTTGGAAGTCGTGGATAGATAAACCAAAGCTTTTGGATTTCATTTCTTAGCCTTTTCTCAGTGGTGGTGGGTTGTGATGTGTTTTTAAAATTTATACCCTGAGCTTACCGGTTATGTAGCGTACAAGTCGATTTCGGGGAGGAGAAGGTCTAAACATTAACCACTTAATAATTGTGGTCTAGCTATGTGTAGCATCCTTAAATTTGGAAAAAGAACTAGATATTTAAAAAAATACATCAACAATCGAATAGCCTAAAATGACCATGCAAGAATCAACTTCATTAAATACCGAACAAACAATATACACGATCTAAAATAAGTACGGGTGTTGCTAAAAACCAATAAATGTTGATGTATCCAAAGTGCGGAAGACGTCATCAGGTATATAATAACATATGGAAATCGAATGCAATCGATTTCCAATAGCATAAGCTTCAAGTTCAATGTGTTTCTTCAGACACGGTTCACAGGAACAACGAAGGACGATAGAAAACTTTAAAGAGTTCCTCTAGACACGGTTTTCCTGGCGCGAAGGACAATTAATAGAAAACTTTAAAGAGTTCCTTCAGACAATAGAAAACTTTAGAAAATCAACATTTGCTCCATCTTTTCATCAACTTGGTTAATCATCGTCGCTTCTTCATTTCTTCTTGTATCGATCTTCGATTCATCGACACTTCCTTCAACACCTTGTATAACCGGAACAAAAGCATAGCAAGTCCAAAGACATAAAAACTACTCCAAAAATCACTCTAATGGTGATTTGAGAGAGAAACGGAGAAGATAGATAAAAATGCATGAAAAGACTAAACTATATACAAAAATGCATAAAAAACGTGACTGAAACATATCAATTAAGTTTAGTGCGTAAAATAGATTTAACAGTTAGTTTTCTTTCGACCTTAGAGTGCTAGCCTATTTTCTTTCTCCCCATCCTTAATACTCGCATCTCGCACTTTCTTCTTTTCCTTGTAGAGATGGTTTCTTCTTATTTGTTGTGGTTCCGTTTTCTAAACAAATCTTTTGCTACCTTCTCAACTAAATTTATTAAACAAAATTAAGTTTATGAAAAGAAAGTTCTTTATTAACATAACATCAATTATGATTTAGTTAACTAAAACATTAGTGATCATAACTACCGTAATTACGTCTATGTTGACTAAATCAAGCATAGATACGGTAATTCGGTAGACCGGCGCATAAGAGGTTGGTCGGAAGCGGCTGTTGATGCACTTTTACTGCAGCAAACGGGACTTCGAGGGATCAGGATGATGGTGCGTTTCTCTCGACAGATGGTGCAAAACTCGTCTCGATGATAGGTTTAACAGTTAGTTTTGGGTACTTCCCTTGAGGTCGTTATTTCCATCTTTCTTGTACTACTTGGGTTTGGTAATAAAATGGTTTTTGCTGTTAAAAAAGAAATTACGTCTATGTCGACAATATTCGACATACTAAATTTTAGCAACAAAAAGTCAAAAACCAAAATGATGTTGTCATAAGAAAAATAGGCTTCATTTATAACAATTAATTAAATTGAAATAAAATGAAAAGGGATGTAGACACAAGTTGTAAACTTCTTGGAAAGATTTTCGAGAATGGGATCCATTCGTTTTATATCATTAAAAAGATATTTTAAATTTAATTTTAACTTTTTTTTAATGGCATGTAACCCATGCACATGTCCCGACATGGAGTCGAGAAGGTGTTCGGTATCCATACACGCATCCGACTAATTCTCGACGACTATGGAGTCATGGACCGCACTGAAAGCCGACCTATAATTAGGATATCGCCACATGCTCATCCCATGAATCAAACCCGAGTAAAACAGAAATACCATTCACTGTCCCTCACAAGGATGTTACCAACTACTAAGCTATTAATGCTTTGATAATTTAATTTTAGTTTTTCAACTAAGGGGTCTTTGGGGATTGCTTATTTCAAACCACTTATGTTTATCTGCTTATTTGCTTATTGCTGGTTGGAAAAGTTAAAAACGTAACTTTTTTTAAAATTTCTTATCAGGCGGTTGGTGCCGCAACAAGCCTTCTATGCAAACACCTAAAATTGTTTATTGCAGGTTAAAACACCAAATAAGCAAATAAGGAGTTTTAACAAGCAATATCAGACTTATTAGATATTATTTTAGGAATGTAGAGCCATGGACTCATGGAGTAGTATAAATAGCGACTATGTCTCTATGCATAATCTCCATTTCCAACATTCTTCAAACAGTTAGAAAAATGGCGGGAAATAGCAGCGAAAACATGGTGTTTGCTTCCATGTGGGTTTCCATGGCCGCTTGGTTCACTCCAGTTGTTCTCTTTGGCCTCATGAACCTCATTGTTGCCACCATTTTCATAGCCAACAATAACAACAATAAGACTAACAACAACAAACACAATGAGCAAGATCAACATGAAGATTATCAAGTCCGCGGAGGCGGAGATATTTTCAGCCGACTCACCCGAGTTAACTCGTTGTTCGAACGAGTCAAACCAATCAACGTCTCGTCCTACATCGCCACCGCCACCATGGCAGCGGAATCGGAATCACAACAACAGATTCCGTCACATCTCAAAAAACTAGCGACTTACGGCTCGTTGAGTCGACTCGCTCAGTCGATCTATTTCCCAACTCTTCACGGAACTCGCTCCGACGGGGGCGAGTCGACTCGGTCGGAGCCGGAAAATCCTCCGTCGCCACGTAGGATAACCGGTAACCGTTCTTCACTGGAACGAATTAAGTCCGTCAGATTCTCAAACACAGTTCCTACCGAGTCGAGTCAGACTTCCGACTCACCTGGTCAACTCGGACCTCCGTTAGCCGAATCCGAAGACACTGATAGAGTTCGAATTGCTAACCGGATCACAATTCGATCAGAAGCAAGTCGGAGAAGAGTTCGTCGGCGAAGAAATCGACGGTGGAGATTAAGAAGACGCGTAGCGAAATCCGGCTTCCGGCGTCAGACGACGAAGAAGAGGATTACGATTCGCGGCGGCCGGCGACGGCGAGGGAGGGGAGGAACTCCGGAGACGCTGGAGTGGATGCGAAGGCGGACGATTTCATCATTAGGTTTAGGCAGCAGCTGAAGTTGCAGCGAGTTGAGTCGCTTGTTAGGTACAACGATATACTGCAGAGAAGAACTTACTAAGAACTTCTTCCCCGGCATTCCCGTGGTACGCCCCGGACACAAGGGCAGAGCCACGAGGTGGGCAAAGTAGACAGTTTCCCCCTAATATTTTAAACATTAAAATTTTATTTTATATATTAGGGATATTTAGGTAAAGGTTCAACTCAAGTCCGCCTATCTATATTAGATAGAGTTGAGCTTTCATTGGGCTAAAGCGAGCCCATCTGTAAAATCCAATTTTTGTTTGAGATCCGAATTGAAAACTTGGCCTGCTGTAAAATATAAACACTATAAACTACTGATTACTCGTCTTTTCATGAATTACGTTTTAGAAGAAAATTTAAAATAATTCAACTATTACAATAACGCTGCATGATTACATGAGATACAATGAAGATATTTTACACCTTCAAGCTAATGAAAAGTCTTCCTTTGTGGACGTGAGGACTACTAATAGCGCCACATGACATATTTAATCTAAATAATATCGGATTATTCAACAAAGCTTGTCTAGCCCAGTGGTAGATGTAACATCATGGGAGGAGGTCAGGAAACCTCGCGCCAGGTTCTGGGCCAGCCTTCGGGGGGGATTGAGATTTGTGTTAGACGCGAACTAGTCGGATTTCTGAATGGATCATGGCTAACGCAGAAACGTGTGCGTGCGTTTATCTGTCGTTCAAAAAAAATATCGTATTATTCAGACTGAATACACTACTGAATGTTATATTATTCAATTTGAATAATGTTGTATTATTCAGACCGAAAATTAGATTTAAGTTTTCATTTAAACCTTCCTTTATCTTATATATATTGGTGTGTGTCCCCTACCCCAAGTCTCTTTATTGGTGTACGAATGTGAACGAATTAATTTCACCATCTAATTTGCAAAATAATATATATCATCATTTCATATACATAGAAACGTCAAAGTTCATAAAAATTGTCTTGATAGTATCTGAATTATTGGTAGATCCCGACCTTTCTACGATTATGGATTCAAGTTTCCTTAAAGGTGAATAGTGTATAAATTTTGCCATAATTAAATATTATATTCTTTAAAAAGATGTTGATCTGATTTCTAAGACTTATGCACACATGGTTTACTCTCGTAGTCGTAGAAAAACGAATAAAGAACTGAATGATAATCCTCCTAGTATTATGGCTTATTAAAACTTTAGCTTCTGGTAAATATGGAGTGATCATATATCAGCGTGAACTAATTCTTCACACATGGAAGTAATCATATGTAAAATTTGCTAAAATAGCATTTTAAAAAAATCTATATTTTCTATAATTTTAGATAATCATTACATAGTAATATAAATTAAAATGTACATCCAAATGATTACTTAAAAATAAGCTAACTTATAACTTACCAAAGATTGTATTAATTTTTAGTTTATTCATCAACATATATTTAGCTTTACATATACTTATTGTTTTATTGTGTGTATATTTTTTATGTGCTTGTGAAATAAATAATAAAACTAAAAGTTTCACATTGTAAACATAAAACATATAAAACACTTACATTGTAAGATAAATATATGTTAGTGAATGCATTAAATTTTAGTCTTAGATACATGTAGGAATGAAAATCATGCAGAATACTAATATTTTATGATAATAGTTGTCACAGTGTGTAATTTTCTCAAAAGATTATTCCCTAATGCAATATCGCCATGATTTTTCTCATTTTATATTTATTTTTATTGATAACTAATAGAACTTATTAATATTAGAAGCTTATAATTATTGAGTACGTTTGAGAACAAAAAAATATAGGGTAAAAAATTAATACGTTTGAGACCAAAAAAATATTAATAGTTACACTTATACCAATTAGTAAGTAATCAAAATTTGTTACATTTTACTATTATAGATCATGAGTTATGGTAGCCTGAACCCTGAAGCCTCTAGCTTCCCTTTGGGTTTTTCGGCAATGTTCAGCAGAACCATTACTTTCCCCGATTTTTCTTTTTAGTGTACTTTAAAATTTGATTAGAATTTTTTGTTATTATCAATTACAATTTTCCCAATAGTGTTGATTATAATTTAGAATTGTTTTGTTTATCATGTTATATGAATTTAAATTGTTATTGTTCAAGACACTAACATAAATACACTATATATACACATATATAATGCATATAGATTTGCCGCTTTAAGCCACACCTTGGAAAACATCATGGTCTCGCTATAACTCATAAAGCTTGAGGCCCGAACTTACCGTCATGTTACGCCTCACGTCATTTAAAACCTTAGTCTAAATACAATGCATGTAATAGAACTTGATGACACATTAAACTCACCTGAATCTAACTATATACTTATTAATTGAGACAATATTGAACATGACGTTTTATCTACTTTGCATGTTCATAAATTATTGGATAAAAGTATATTATATATAAACTAGTGGATAACATTTGGTTGTTTATTAATTAAAACAACCCGGTTACTCATTAACTTAACCATACTCAAATAGTCAAATAGATAGATGAGAAAATAAAGTTGTTCTCTGATTTAAATATTTATCTATAAAAAATGTATTGATGCTCAACATAATCGAAATGATATAAATAGATATAACGAGTTGTTGTTTCTATGTCTTTTTCAATGATAACAATTAGATGAACAAATTTGTTAACATGTTTTCAAAAGCGAAGTTTGTATGATTTTGCATTTTAATTGTGCTCCCATTCGTATAGATTATTGCTTACAAGTTCACATAACACACTTGCACATGATGGATAATAGGTACCAATACCATGGATGGACCTAAAGAGAAGCACATAATGGCAGGTGTCACCGTATCGTTTTAGAAGATGCAATCGTATTATTTTAGAAGATGCAACCGTATCTCGTAATCAACCAAAAAGAACTCTTGAAATCAACCAAAAATCGAAAGGAGTTCTTGAAAACACCGAAAAAGTCACTCGAAATTGATTTTAAAAAAATCAAAATCAATCATAAAAACTTTAAAAATCTTCCGAAACGGTTGAGTTAAGTTAAAAACACATCAGACGATATTCAATACTGGTAAAGAAAATAAAGACATGTCGATAAAATATATGAAAAAAATAGATGATATCGGATAAAAAAACTTTCTAGGTCTATCTTTGATAGGTACTTTGCATAAGTGGTCGATAGTTCATTACAAAATGTTAAAAAAACTTATCCAAATATATACACATTTCGTCACACAACAAAACATCTCATGACCACAAATAATATGTTATTATATTAGATATACTTATAAAACTAGTTAAGTTCATATTTGTCCATAATGTTTGTTATTTTTAAAGTTTTCCATCTTTCAACTTTGTTATAATGGATTTTTGTACCTTACATTTATCATTTCGTATACGTTAACTTTTTTACTGTTAAGTTTAATTAAATCAAGGATGTTATGGTCTATTTATGTATTTGCTAATTTTCTTTGGAAAACATAAATACAAAACTTAGATTATATAATTAATATATTACTAATATTTTGGCTTTTTGGCTTTTTACTAATATATACACTAAATATATGATATGTGTAATACACTGATAAATACAATATTTTTGTTTAATTTTTAAAAGAAAATTAACAAATAGGTGAAAAGTCGATAATAACTCTTGTCTAGTTGGATATAACGAAAAAATTTAATAGTCGTTGGAAGGAGGGACAGAAATCTTAGTGATGTGACAAATATGAGGAACAAAACGTTAAAACTTAAATCAGGGACAAAAATCGCGAAAGGTGACAAACGTTTAGGGACCAAAAGATAATTTTATTTATTATTATAAAATAATAGTATACTTTTATGGAAAAAAATTCAAAAAAAAATTATTCTATCAAACTATACCATTTTAAATTATTAAGTTATTAAACTATTTTTAAAATAAAAAACTATTAAACTTTATCATTTTAAACTATTACGTTCATAAATATTTTTTAATAAATAAACCATCGAGTTTTTAAAATTTTGTTAACCAACATCTTTTTAACAAAAAAAGAATACTTGGAACTAATTACAAATGTTTCAAATAAAAACAAACTTAAAATCAGTTTTGCTAATTCAAACCCCCCAACAAACAACCATATTGCTCACCCTTGCTACTCCATTGTTATGCATTCTTTATATTTCCTATTACATTGTTGGTCGTTAGTGTCAATCTTCCTCTTTTTGTTGTTTGATTATCCATCAAAAATAGGGATAATCAAACAATAACAGAACACATCTAAAAGAGGAAGATCAATGGTAGATGGTCAACACTATAACAATAGAGATGGAAAACAAACAGTAATGGGGTGACGATAAGTGGACATGAGGAGTTATATCGGTGTTTAAGTGGGTTATGAATGACATAAAGTTTGAGAACAATAAAATTGAGTTACGTTTCTTTTTTACTATAAAACATTCCTAATAAGTTAGTTGGTGCTTTTTCTTTAATTTAAAAAGATGCAAGTCAACAATTTCTAAAAATTTGATGGTTTATTCTATTGATTTTTCCAGCTACAATTATTTAAAGTTATAAAGTTTAATAGTTTTACATTCAAAATTCAGTTCAAAGACTTTTTTTTTTTTTTTTTTTTTTTGAGAAAGTTCATCTAGATTCAGCTCAAACACTTATTCATTTAAAATAAAAGGTTTATCAATTTTTACATCCGAAAATAATAATTCAAAAACTTAAGTATTAAGAATAGGATATTTGTTGGTTTTTTAAAACTATTTCTATTATTTATTTATAGTTATTAACTTATTATGTCTACAAATTGAACATGCATGAATTTGCCACAAAAATAGTCAACATAATTTGTTGTCAAGTTACACACCAATAACCCATTAAGAGCACTCACAATGATATTATTGTGTGCTACATATTGTTTCATTAAAGTTGACAAAAATACAAACCGTTTCAAATTTGTGACAGAATACTATGAAGTATGAAAGGAACCAGTCGATCGATCAAAAATGCAAAAATAGTTATTTGTTATTTTCTGGAAAATGTTTAGATTTATCGTGTTTTAATTTGTATTACTGTTATTATCGTAAGTGGAGTTATCCAGGTTTTGAATGCTAGTTGTTATCATCGAGGTGACTACCTGGGTTCGAACCCTCACGGCAGCAAGTGGAGTTACCCAGGTTTCGGGTCGTCATTTGGGCCGGTTTGAGACCGATGCGAATTAGTTGGGTGCCTGAAGGGATCCTAGATATCACGAGAACGTGTGTGTGAGGTTATCTGCCGTTCAAATAAAATGTTAACTATTACATCCAAAAATACATTTTTTTGATCATTTTACATACTCATAAGTTAGTTTTTGTCAAACATAATTTTTTCATAAGCTAAACTTATCAATCAAAAGTTAGTTTATCAGCTAGTTTACAAAATACAACGTAAATCTTGTAATTAACAAATATGTTTTTGTATTTTCTTATAGTTATATGGTTTTGTTTCAATATTAAAAAATACGGGACCCATTTTATTAAAAGTCATGTTTGTATGATTACAAAGTTAAGTTATGAAATGAAAGTCCTATATTGATGTAACACTAATTATGTGTTAATTTGTTATAATATAACATATTTTGTGATCGTAAATCTCTAATTACGTCTATGTCGACAATAATCGACATAATTTTAAAATGCCTTTGCCAATAAGAAAAATAGGTTTTATGAAAATTGAATCAATTAATTAAATAAATATATTTGAAAACTAAAATCAAAAATCAGTAGACCAAGTTGTAGACTTATTGAAGAGATATTTTGAGAATGGATATTCTTTTTATATGAAAAAAAGTAAACTACAATTTTCGTCCATGTAGTTTAATGTTTATACCTATTTTCATCCATAACTTTTATAAACATTTTATAGTCCCTTTGGTTTTTATAGATGTAAACAAAAAATCTCTGTGTTAGAAGTTTATCTATATGATGGTGAGAGATGGGCACCATGATATCACGTTTTAATCCATGTTAAGGGGTATTTTGATTATTTACATCATTTAAACGGTTGATTCATGAAAAAAGGTAAATGTTAATATATTTTTATCCGGACGGACAAATTTATCTAGAAACAACTTTATTTAAACATGACTTAATAGAATACTTTGGTAAACAACCCTAAGTGTAACTTCAAATGAGTCTAATTGACCTGGTTATGTAAATTGTTTCTAGATACTTGTTTAGGCAAGAAAACACTAAAATAAACTTATCAGAAGATGGTACGTATCACTTCAGTTACTTATCTAATACAAGTATAGAAAGATCTATATAAAGTGAAAAACAGGACGTAACCCTACCTCCCTATCCAGTATCCACCCCCACTCATCTTCTTTTATCAAAATATCCTCGTCTTCTCCCTTTAGTCGTCAACTTGCAACATGTAATTAGTTATAATCATCATACCAAATAGAACAAAACGAAGTTTTCTCAATATGTAGTTGATATAAGTATAGATAGATTTATATAAAGTGAAAAACAAAATGTAGCCCTACCTCCCTATCTAGTATCCACTCCTGCTCATCTTCCTTGATCCAAACCTCATCATCTTCTCCCTTTAGTCGTCAACTTGCAACATGTAAACAATTATAAGCATCAAACCAAATAGAATAAAAGGAAGCTTCCTTAATATCTTTTAATATTGAAATTATAGTTTTTTTTTTCTAAAAATGGTTGGATATTATTTTTGTAAAGGTGGAGCCGTATGTATTGCCACGGTCATCTTCTCCATTTCCACTAGGGCTGAGCAATGGAACCGTAAGAATCGGCCCTAACCGGAACCGAACCGGGATCGGGACCAGCACCGGTATAGTGCAATTGGTCCGGTTTTCGGTCCTTCAAATCTCTCATTTTCAGTTCCGCTTCCAAACCAGATTCAAGCCCATTTTTTCAGGCAATTAATCGGGACAGGACCGAAAATTTAAAAACAATATGAAATAATTTCATATATGAAACATTTGAATACTAAGTCACACAATTCGTAATATCTTTATAGCGTACGTTTGAATAAATATCAATAAAACACAAATATTTTATATATCTCACCAAAAATGATAATTTTTTTTAAGAATTTCCATAATTTTATTTGACAACCACTAGATAATTCATTAAAATTATTGCCATATTAGTTTTCGATGATATCTCACACTGAATCAAAACATTTACTATAGTTAAAATCTTTAATTTTGTTACATATAATTCGAAATCTCATACTCTATGTATACTTTAAACGTATAATATAAATAGTTGAAATCATTTATTCCATCATATATATATATATAGACACGATCCACAATTTTATTTATTCCAACCATAATATACAAATCATAAATGAAGAAATAGTATGTTGTACGATTTGGTATTAAACTATGAATATTGATTCCAACCAGGTTTTTGACCGAAAACCGGCACCGGAACTGATATTACCTATACGGTTCGGTTCTTCAAATTCCTCATTTCATGTTCTGATCCGGGTCGGTTCGGACCCAATGCTCACCCCTTCTCCACCATTCTTCCAACATTCTTCATCCTTCAAACAAAAATATTTTTTTTGAAGCAGCAAAACCATACCATACCAAACCAATGGCAAAAGCCAAAGAAATACAAGGTTCATGAAGCCAAGAAGAAACAAAACAGCAGCCCAAAAAAGAGGCAGAAACCCACGCAAACTAACAGAAGGAAACAACACAAAGTAAAGCCATGGCTTAAGAGGATTAAGCCAGCAGCCAAGGTGAGTATAGACAAGCCAACACAAAGAACCACAAAATATGGTCAACGAACACATGGTGATTGCTTTCATTTTTTTTAAAGTTTTTTTTTTTCCCACTAAATAGTCAATATAAATGAAATTTAACAAAAATACAAGACAACAATTTATGTAACAATAAAATTATGACTAAATATGTTTTAAAATTATAGTTTGCAAGATAAACAACAATAATATACATTCTTAGTTGGATTTTCGATGAGGTTTCGGGTGTGAAATGTAGCTCTCGAAAATTAAAATCGGGTATGAAGAATTTCAATTTTTAAACCATGTTGGATTCGGATTTAATAGGGTTTCGCAATATATGAGTTTTTTCATATATATTTTCCCCACCAAATTAGTAGAAAACAAAAATTGTATACAACAAAAAGTAAAGATGAACATATATATTTTAAGTAGGGTTTAGTTCCCCGAAATGTATCCAACTTGTCACCTTTTGCTATTGTATGTATCAAACTTTAAAAATTACCATTTAATACATTAAAGTTTCAAAAACTACCACTTAGTACATTGTGACCTGCTATCATAGGTCAACAGCCGGTCACCATCTTCTCCGGCGACTTTTCCGGCGACCACCATCATCTCCGACGACTTTCCGGCGACCACCATTTTCTCCGACGACTTTTCCGGCCACCACCATTTTCTCCGACGACTTTTCAGGCAACCACCATCTTTTCCGACAACTTTCCGGCGCCTTTTCCAACCACCATGTGCAGCCCGTTTCCGGCGACTTTTCCAACCACCATGTCCAGCCCGTTTCAGGCGACTTTTCCAACCACCATGTATAACTCGTTTCCGGTGACTTTTCCCGACCACCATGTACACCCTTTTTTCGAAGTGGAGTAACCTAGTGGGTGGGGTGCTCTTTAGTTTATGAAGGCAGCCGGAGAAGATGGTGAGTGGCGGAGAAGATGGGTTTTTGCCGGAAAAAGTCTTGCCGGAAAAAATGGTGGAGTTCCGGTGACTGTGGGTGGTTGCCAAAGATTCGTCGGAAAAATGATGGAGTAACCGGAAAGTCTCGTCGGAAAATGGGTTCTTGCCAAAGGTCGTCGGAGAAGATGGGTTCTTGCCAAAGGTCGTCGGAGAAGATGGGTTCTTGCCGGAAAAAGTCTCGGCGGAGAAAGTCTCGCCGGAGAAGATGACCGGATGGCCGGAATGACCTGTTACCTATTCAACAAGTTTCCCAATGTACTAAATGGTAGTTTTTAAAACTTCAGTGTATTAAATGGTAATTTTTAAAGTTGGATACACACAATAGCAAAAGGTGACAAGTTGGATACATTTTGGGGAACTAAACCCTTTTAAGTAACAATATTTAAATTACGGAAACTATCAAATAACAAAAATACTATTATAGTATATATAATGGTTATAAATTTAATCTCACATCTTAGTTTTTCATTCTTAATCATTAAAGATTAAATTTAGTTCAAACTAAAAAAATTCAGATTTCAAAATTTAAAGATTAAATTAAACATTTAAGTAATAAAAATAAAGTTCAAACCTCAAATAATTACATAAAAAAATATTAATAAAAAACTTTATTCCGGCTTCGGGTGGGTTCAGATGATGTGTATAGAGACCCTACCATAACCGGAAAACCTCCAAAAATTCAGGTTTAGGAAATCGAGTTATGTGGGTTGGGTAGATCCATAATTTTCGGATTCGATCGAGTTTTACTCACCCCTGAGCATAAGGCAATTATCATTAAAGATATGAGCAATGTTCATCTTGAAAGGTATAATGGTACATCAAACGTTGTTTTACTTAGTTCCAGGGGTATGAGAGAACAAGTTTGTTCCACTCTTGTTCTACTTAGTTCTAGTTTGTTTCATATAGGCATATTTCAAACATTGGACAAGCATGTTCTTTTCTATGTTGTCCCATCTTGTTCTATGTAACACCCAATCCCAGTTTAAAGATTTTTTTTTTTTTGAGAAAATTTATAAATAAAACTCTGAATAAAACCTTTGCATTGAATGTAAATAAATGATCATTCACAACCAAGTCAAAACCACAATTATTATCCCATAATTAAAGTCAACAAAACATTATCGTTCGGATCGGAACGCCGCCTTGCCGGAAACCCTCAAGCCGGAGCCTTGCCTTTGTCAACCCCGGAACTCGTACCTAAAAACATTTAAACACGAGGGGTAAGCTCAACCGCTTAGTGAGTAAATCCACATACAACACATATAATTTAATGCACATACATAACATCCACATTAACAGCTGAACGGTTTCCCGTTACCGGACCATCACGCAATCCAGTCTCCGCGGTTTCCCGCCCGTGGGTCATCACGCAACCCGAAACATCACCACGAAATCATACACCACGTATACACATAAAATCATAAGTATCGCATGTAAACCCACTCACCTCGATATACCACGGATGAAATCACAATCGAAAAGTCAACTCAAACCTTTCCCGCAACTCTGAAAACCAATATATATATATACACTAGTTTAGATTCTACTCACAACGCGAACCAACCCTACGGGGTTATTTGTGACCTAAAAATACAACACTCTTGTGGCGCGAGGCCGTCCCAAGCAAATATCGATTCTAACGACATCGACGGCGACCGTGGATAACCACTATCACCGCCGGCCGGATTATTAAACCACCGCAGCCGCCGCGACTAGCGGGCGACTACGGATCGCGACCCGAACCACGGCGGCAGCAGCGTACCCCGCCACCACCACCGCTGACCCATTCCCCGGCAGCAGCGGCGGCGTAAGGCCACCTCCACCGCCGGCCCCGTTTGCTAATCACGGCAGCGACGGCAGCGGCTTATGTACCGCCACCACCGTCGAAACACATACACCCACACGGCAGCCGCAGCAGCAACGGCGCAAGGCCACCGCCACGCGGGTCGCCGGAAATCCATAACAACAACAATAGCAACCACGGCGGCTGCGATTGGGTGAACCGCCACCACCGTGGCTCGATAAAAACGCAGCAGTGGGGTGGTGTCGCTGCCACCCCCCGATCATCACCAAAACGACAGTAGCGGCAGCGGTGTCGCCACCACCGCCGCCGGAGGACGACCGCAACAGCAGCGGTATTACACCCTCGCCGGGCCACCGCCGCTGAGAACAACCGCAACCACCACCGTCAGGAACCACGACGGCAGCAGCGGCCGTAGACCACCACCACCGCCGCGCATTCAACGATGCATGGCAGCGGCGGCGTGTATAGCCACCGCCGCCCGGCCGCCTATCGATCCCGGGGGTCGGTCCTCGTACAACAGCCCACCGCCACCAGCCAAAGCCGGCGACGGCGGCAACCCAAGTTGCGGCGCAAGGAGTACCGAGGGGGGGGGGGGGTTTACCTTACGACGGCGATGACGACTCCGGCGATTCTCCCGACCTCTCCTCTCTCCGGCTTTCTCTCTCGACAAGAAACACAATGAGACGAGGGTTACGCTCCTAGGGTTTTTATCTAGACTAACGGGCCTCTCCTTTCTTTCTTGTACCTCAAGCAAACCCTTAACCCTAACCCTAATTTTATAATAATATTAACTTAATAATAACATTAATGGATATAACAAAATAAATAAATAAATAATTAAAACGGGTCGTGACAACTCTCCCCCACTTACAAGGATTTCGTCCCCGAAATCAATCTGAGAACAGCTCCGGGTAGTGCTCTCGCATCTCTGCCTCCGGCTCCCAGGTCCACTCGGAACCCTTCCGATGCTGCCACTGCACCTTCACGATTCCGATCTCCCTGCGTCGTAACCTCTTCACCTTCCGGTCTAACACTGCAACCGGCCTCTCAACGTAATTCAGGCTCTCGTCCACCTGAATATCGTCTAAAGGAATATGAGCCGTCTCGTCGGCGAGGCACTTACGCAATTGCGAAACGTGAAAAGTGCTGTGGATCTGGCCTAAAACCGCAGGCAGCTCCAAACGATAAGCTACCTTCCCAACACGTGCAAGAACTGTGAACGGTCCGATGTAACGAGGCCCCAGCTTGCCCCTCTTTCGGAACCGTATCACTCCCTTCCAAGGAGAAACCTTGAGTAGGACTCGGTCTCCCACTTGGAACTCCAAGCTCGATCTCCGTCGATCCGCGTAACTCTTCTGTCGACTCTGAGCC
The DNA here is from genome assembly GCA_030169165.1 of Centaurea solstitialis. Classification (NCBI taxonomy): domain Eukaryota; kingdom Viridiplantae; phylum Streptophyta; class Magnoliopsida; order Asterales; family Asteraceae; genus Centaurea; species Centaurea solstitialis. The sequence goes on from CM058044.1 coordinate 43,412,362, forward strand.
GTCCGTAACCGCTCCCGGATCCTCTGAATATCCTCCGTAGTCCTCTGGACCACCTCAGTGCTACCAAGAACACGCTGTCCTACCTCGCCCCAACAGATAGGAGTACGACATCTCCTTCCGTAGAGCATCTCAAATGGTGGCATCCCGATGCTAGAGTGGTAGCTGTTGTTATACGAGAACTCGGCCAGAGGCAAGTACGTATCCCAACTGCCACCGAAATCCAAAACGCAAGCTCGCAGCATGTCCTCCAGGGTCTGAATCGTCCGCTCACTCTGACCGTCCGTCTGAGGGTGGTACGCGGTGCTAAAATGCAGTCTGGTACCCAACTCCGAATGAAACCTCTCCCAAAACCGAGAAGTAAACCGCACGTCCCGGTCTGAAATAATCGACACTGGTACTCCATGCCTTGACACCACCTCGTCCACGTAGATCTTTGCCAGCTGCTCCGCAGTTGAACTCTCCCGGATAGGAAGGAAGATAGCACTCTTGGTCAACCGATCCACTATGACCCAAATCGCATCAAACTTCCGAGGGGTTTTCGGAAGCTTGGTGATCAGATCCATAGTGAGGTTTTCCCACTTCCACTCGGGGATCTCAAGAGGCTGCATCTTGCCGTGAGGCTTCTGATGCTCAGCTTTGACCTTCAGACAGGTCAAACACGACTCCACGTACCGCGCCACGTCTCTTTTCATCCCTGGCCACCAGTATCCTGTTCGCAGATCCCGATACATCTTTGTAGCTCCCGGATGAATTGAGAATCTAGACTTGTGAGCTTCCTCTAGCAAGGTCTGACGTGCCGTACCTGCACGAGGAACCCACACTCGCCCAAATCGCGTCAGCAACCCACGACTATCTCTGACCAACGCGGCCATCTGTCCCCGAATCCGCTCCCCGTTCTGGTTCTCCTCTCGACTCGCCTCCTCTTGGGCCCGTAGAACCAAGTCCAAGAAGGAGGTAGTCACCGCCATCTTCAGGTGTGAGATACGAAGCGGCGCGTGCTCCGTCTTCCTACTCAAAGCGTCAGCAACCACGTTGGCTTTGCCCGGATGATAGAGAATCTCGCAATCGTAGTCCTTGACTACGTCAAGCCATCTCCGCTGTCTCATATTTAGATTCGGCTGCTCCAAGAAGTACCTCAAGCTACGGTGATCCGAGAAAATGGTGCACTTCACCCCATACAGATAGTGCCTCCACAACTTGAGTGCAAAAACAACCGCCGCAAGCTCGAGATCATGCGTGGGGTAATTAGCCTCGTGAGGCTTCAGCTGCCTCGAAGCGTAGGCTATCACCCGCCCCCTCTGCATCAGTACACACCCCAGACCCAGCCGAGATGCGTCGCAATAAACCGCCATGTCTTCCACCCCCTCCGGTAAGGTCAGAACCGGAGCCTCGCACAGCTTCTTCCTCAGTGTGTCGAAAGCCATCTGCTGCTCGGAACCCCAAACGTACGGTTCACTCTTCTTCGTCAGACGCGTCAAAGGTACCGCAATCTTAGAGAAATCCTGGATAAACCGTCGGTAGTAGCCGGCTAAACCCAGGAAACTCCGGATCTCGGTAGGTGCCTTCGGTATCTCCCAATTCATAACTGCTTCGATTTTCGCTGGATCCACCTTGATGCCTTCCCGGTTAATGATGTGGCCCAAGAACTGAACCTCCTCCAACCAGAAGGCGCATTTCGAGAATTTGGCGTAGAGACGCTCCCTTCTCAACACTTCAAGCACCTCCCGCAGATGCATCACATGCTCCTCCTTCGTCTTCGAGTAGATTAGGATATCGTCGATGAAAACGATCACGGACCGATCAAGCATCGGGCGGCACACCCGGTTCATGAGGTCCATGAAAGCTGCTGGAGCATTGGTAAGCCCGAACGGCATTACCAGAAACTCGAAGTGGCCGTAACGGGTTCGGAAAGCGGTTTTATGGATATCCGCTTCCTTCACCTTCAGCTGGTGATACCCTGACCGAAGATCGATCTTAGAAAACCACGAAGCCCCCTGAAGCTGGTCGAACAGATCATCAATTCTAGGCAGAGGATACCTATTCTTGACGGTCACCTTGTTGAGTCCACGGTAGTCGATGCACATCCGATGACTTCCGTCCTTCTTCTTCACAAACAGAATCGGTGCACCCCACGGTGAGCTGCTCGGGCGGATGAACCCCTTCCCCGAGAGCTCCTGCAACTGCTCCGATAACTCCTGAAGCTCCGGCGGAGCCAGACGATAAGGAGCTCGCGCAATCGGAGCTGCTCCTGGTACCAAGTCGATGCCGAACTCGATCTGCCTATCGGGTGGAAGGCCAGGCAGATCCTCTGGAAACACGTCTGGAAACTCGCTGACCACTGGCACCTCCGCTACCGACAGCTTCTTCTCCTTCGTCTGATCCGCCATAGCATAAACCAAGTACCCCGTACACCCCCGCTGGATGTACCTCTGAGCTTTTGCGAGAGAACAGAAGGATGTGGATATCCTCCTTCCCTTACCGTACACAACCAATTCTCCCCCACTTGGATTATGGATGCGTACACACTGCCCTGCAACGTCCGTGGTCGCCCGGTTTGGAAACATCCAGTCGATTCCGACAACTACGTCCACTCCGTTCATGGGAATGGGGATAAGGTTGATGCTGAAACGTACTCCGAAAATTTCGATACTGCACCCCCGGTACACATGCTCGACCACCTGCACTTCCTCCGCCGCTACGTCGATTGCCTGAGGGCTATCCAGATTGCCGAGCTCGATCTGGAAGTCCCTACAGAACTTACGCGACACATAGGACCACGTGGCCCCCGTGTCGAAAAGTACTAGGGCCGGTTTCGAGTTGACAGGAAATATGCCTAAAGTATACAAGTGAAGGCAGGTACACTATTCTTAATACTAACAAGTAAGGCAAGTCTATTAACAGTAATCGCATAAAATATAATAAGAAAAACCTGTAATCACGTCAGGCGCCGTCTGCGCTTCCTCAGCAGTCATCTGAAAGGCTCGCCCACGGGTGGTAGCTCCACTCTTCCCCTGTGTAGTGCCGTCGGTGATCCTAAGCGTCGCTGGTGCAGGAGCCAGGGCTGGCGTCTTCTTCAGCTGAGGGCAATCGGGCTTGATATGCCCCGGCTGATAGCAGTGAAAGCAAAGCCTAGCAGTCTCCTTGCAGTCCTTGCTGAGGTGGCCCGTCTTGCCACACTTGTAACACGATAATTCCCGCGGTCTGCACTCACCCCGGTGGTAACGCCCACACTTTGGGCAGCTCGGGGTCCCGCTCCTGGTATCAGTCCTAGCTCCCTTAAACTTCTTTGCTGGTCCCGACTGGTCTTCTGCCTTTCTCTTTCCTTGCTGCAGTTCCTCCAAGACTAGCTCCTGAGACCTCGCTACCTCCTGCATGTCACTGAGGGTCTTACACCTCCCTGTGGCCACCGCCTTTTTGAGTTCCGGCTTCAGCATTCCCAAGTAACGAGCCATCTTCAGCGACTCGTCGTTCGCGTACCCCGGTACAAACAGCAGCTTCTCCAGGAACTGCGCGGTAATCTCATTCACCGACTCCGTCGTCTGAGTCAGTTTCAAGAACTCTGATGCTATCCGTTCCTTTTCGATGCGAGGTGCAAACTCCTCGTCAGACAAAGCCCGGAAGTCTCCCCAGGTCAACGCAGTGATCTGTGCCTCCGTGTATTTCTTGAGCGTCAGCTCCCACCAATCCTTTGCAGCTCCACGAAGAAGGTTCACAGCAAAAAGAACCTTCGAACCATCAGGGCACCCACAAGTGCGAAAGGCTCCCTCGACCGCCGAGTACCAGCGGTAGCAAGCCACGGGATCCTTCTTCCCGTCAAACAATGGCGGTTGGCACGCCATGAAGTCCTTAAAGGTGATCCCACGAGGCTGGGATTGACTCGAGCTCCCAGTACCTAAGCTACGGGCCGTGAGGGCCACGTCAATGCGCTGGTCCATGGTTTGGATCAGCTCGTCTCTCATCTGGTTAAACAGCCCCGGCAGCATCTGCTGCAGGGTCTCAGTGATTTGAGCAGCTATGTGGTCGGACTGTCCGGCCTCATCATCAGTATGGCTCCTAGTTTGCACCATTCTGAAGGTTCAAGAAACATCTTAGTTCACAGCTATCGAAGTGTCACTAAGCACTATTACGGTACTCACACATAACCCTACTATTAGTGATCATGCTAACCCTAAGGCTAGTTGTTATCGCGCATGCTAAAACAGACCATCCCACAAATATATATATTTTACACATAGCATGCTATCACCCTAACCGTAATCAATGAGTTTTAAGTCTCCAGAACTTAATCAAATCCAACACTACACAGGCGTTTATAGTAACACTATTATTGGCGCCGTATTACTATAACCAACCATGCATGGTAGCCGGATCAAGACCACCGAGCAACGATCAGACAAGAATATGCTCGACGACCCATCCCCGACGTACCAAGGTGTTTACGTTTGGTCTTGATACCGTCCTAATTAGACCTAATCCCACTGACTAACAGTCACATAAAATCACAGCTTAACCACATAAAATCACATGCAGTTACATAACTGAACATACAATCACAATTATTTAATACTACACACATGCATATAATAATTTAAAGGTACTAAAGCTTACCTCCGTCTTGACGGTTCCGCTGGCCGTTCCGATCTCATCCAATTACTTTCAACCGCCTGGTTTAAGTCCAACCACACACACACCCACGAGTGCGTGTGCTGATTCTCTTAAACCTAGGCTCTGATACCAAGTTGTAACACCCAATCCCAGTTTAAAGATTTTTTTTTTTTTTGAGAAAATTTATAAATAAAACTCTGAATAAAACCTTTGCATTGAATGTAAATAAATGATCATTCACAACCAAGTCAAAACCACAATTATTATCCCATAATTAAAGTCAACAAAACATTATCGTTCGGATCGGAACGCCGCCTTGCCGGAAACCCTCAAGCCGGAGCCTTGCCTTTGTCAACCCCGGAACTCGTACCTAAAAACATTTAAACACGAGGGGTAAGCTCAACCGCTTAGTGAGTAAATCCACATACAACACATATAATTTAATGCACATACATAACATCCACATTAACAGCTGAACGGTTTCCCGTTACCGGACCATCACGCAATCCAGTCTCCGCGGTTTCCCGCCCGTGGGTCATCACGCAACCCGAAACATCACCACGAAATCATACACCACGTATACACATAAAATCATAAGTATCGCATGTAAACCCACTCACCTCGATATACCACGGATGAAATCACAATCGAAAAGTCAACTCAAACCTTTCCCGCAACTCTGAAAACCAATATATATATATACACTAGTTTAGATTCTACTCACAACGCGAACCAACCCTACGGGGTTATTTGTGACCTAAAAATACAACACTCTTGTGGCGCGAGGCCGTCCCAAGCAAATATCGATTCTAACGACATCGACGGCGACCGTGGATAACCACTATCACCGCCGGCCGGATTATTAAACCACCGCAGCCGCCGCGACTAGCGGGCGACTACGGATCGCGACCCGAACCACGGCGGCAGCAGCGTACCCCGCCACCACCACCGCTGACCCATTCCCCGGCAGCAGCGGCGGCGTAAGGCCACCTCCACCGCCGGCCCCGTTTGCTAATCACGGCAGCGACGGCAGCGGCTTATGTACCGCCACCACCGTCGAAACACATACACCCACACGGCAGCCGCAGCAGCAACGGCGCAAGGCCACCGCCACCGCGGGTCGCCGGAAATCCATAACAACAACAATAGCAACCACGGCGGCTGCGATTGGGTGAACCGCCACCACCGTGGCTCGATAAAAACGCAGCAGTGGGGTGGTGTCGCTGCCACCCCCCGATCATCACCAAAACGACAGTAGCGGCAGCGGTGTCGCCACCACCGCCGCCGGAGGACGACCGCAACAGCAGCGGTATTACACCCTCGCCGGGCCACCGCCGCTGAGAACAACCGCAACCACCACCGTCAGGAACCACGACGGCAGCAGCGGCCGTAGACCACCACCACCGCCGCGCATTCAACGATGCATGGCAGCGGCGGCGTGTATAGCCACCGCCGCCCGGCCGCCTATCGATCCCGGGGGTCGGTCCTCGTACAACAGCCCACCGCCACCAGCCAAAGCCGGCGACGGCGGCAACCCAAGTTGCGGCGCAAGGAGTACCGAGGGGGGGGGGGGGTTTTACCTTACGACGGCGATGACGACTCCGGCGATTCTCCCGACCTCTCCTCTCTCCGGCTTTCTCTCTCGACAAGAAACACAATGAGACGAGGGTTACGCTCCTAGGGTTTTTATCTAGACTAACGGGCCTCTCCTTTCTTTCTTGTACCTCAAGCAAACCCTTAACCCTAACCCTAATTTTATAATAATATTAACTTAATAATAACATTAATGGATAACAAAATAAATAAATAAATAATTAAAACGGGTCGTGACATTCTACGTACCAAACGTACTCTTAAAGTAGAGTAGATTAACAATGAATTTTATTGATAGCCATTCTTTGGTTTAAATAATATGTCAAACGTTATTTTTTACAACATATACATTTCTTGAAAACTGACCACCTTTCTTTTATCAAATCTCGGGGATATTGGCTACCTATAGGTGAAAGAATTATACTTTCCTCGACTGACTATTCATAGGTGAATGAAATAGGGTTCGGATAAGGACTAAACAACAATCTATTGACCTTGAATGCATAAAATCATAAAAATTGGCATGTGATGCAGAATATAACCGAACATGAAACAAAATTATTTTATTAAGTTTTCAACTTTAAATTCGAAAAACTTTGCATCACGTCGTGTACGGATTTTGTTTAGTTAATGTACATATAATTACATAATTACAAGAACCAAACGTGTAATCCATTATGATATATATAATTACCTCACATGTAAAAATCAATTATTTGAATATTTTATTTTTGTAAAACCCATTGCTTCTGCCCTATTTTCCCCCTTCATCACCAAAACCAAAAACGCACCCAACATAGATCCACAAAAAACACAAAAATATGCTTGGAATCGATATATGATAACAATGGTTTTTGTTGTTTGGAATCGATACAAGGAAGTATGCCTAAACAATTCCCGACTCTTTGACTCGATATTTGATTTTTGTGTTGTGAAGAGACGATCGCCGAAAAGCAACGATTGATCTATAGTCGCCAAAAAGATGCAACCAACACTGGAGATTTTAGATGTTTGATAGTTTATAAAAACAAACAATCTTTTAAGATTCGGTTTCAGAGTTTAACAGCATCACTTATGAATTAGAAGTGAAAACAAATTCAAAATTCAGCACCATTTGAAAAACAAACAACACTTAATATTCAATGATCAAAAGAAGACATGTATCATGTCAATTACTTACTTATTACAAATATAGATTTATATAAAGTGAAAAACAAAACCTAACCCTACCTCGGTACCGAGTACCGACCCCCACTCATCTTTGTTGATCCAATCTTCCCGTCATCTCCCTTTAGTCGTCAACTTGCAACATGTAAATAGTTATAAGCATCAAACCAAATAAAACAAATCGTAATTCACTCAATAAAAAAAATTATTTTAAATTAAAAACTTCATTTTGTAACATAAAAATATGGATATTATTTTTGCAAAGGTGGAGCCATGGAGTACTATATATATTGCCAAGGTCATCTTCTCCATTTCCACCATTCTTCCAACATCCTTCATTCCTTCATTCTTCAATATGGTCGGAAATAGCAGCGAAAACATGGTGATCGCTTCCATGTGGTCTTCCATGGCCGCCTGGTTCACTCCGGTTGTTCTCTTTGGCCTCATGAACCTCATTGTTGCCACCATTTTCATAGCCAACAACAACAATAAGGACAACAACAAGGACAAGGACAACAACAACAAACACAATGAGCAAGATCAACACGAAGATTATCAAGTCCGCGGAGGCGGAGACATTTTCAGCCGACTCACCGAGTTAACTCGTTATTCGAACGAGTCAAGTCCATCAACGTAACCTCCTACATCGCCACCACCACCACCATACCGGAATCACTACCACAGATTCCGGCTCATCTAAAAAAACTAGCGACTTACAGCTCGCTGAGTCGACTCGCTCAGTCCATCCACTTCCCAACTCTACACGGAACTCGCTCCACCGGCGGCGAGTCGACTCAGTCGGAAAATCCTCCGCCGCCTCGTCGAACAACATCCGGTCGTAACCGTTCTTCACTCGAACGAATCAAGTCCGTCAGATTCGAGAACACAGTTCAGAACGAGTCGAGCCAGATCTCCAACTCACTGAGTCAACTCGTCCGAGCTCCCTCCATCGTAGAACGAGTCAAATCGCTCAAAATAATCAAAATATCTTCTCCTTTCAAATCCGGAGCTCCGATTACAGAGTCCGAAGGTCCAATTGATCATAAATCGATCAGAAGCAAGTCGGAGAAGAGTTCGGCGAAGAAGTCGACGGCGGTGGAGATAAAGAAGACGCGTAGCGAGATCCGGCTTCCGGCGTCGGACGACGAAGAGGAGGAGGATTACGATTCACGGCGGCCGGCGACGGCGAGGGAGTCTCGGAACTCCGGCGACGCCGGAGTGGACGCGAAGGCGGACGATTTCATCACTAGGTTTAGGCAACAATTGAAATTGCAACGAGTTGAATCGCTTGTTAGGTATAACGATATACTGCAGAGAAGAACTTCTAACTGAGAAGAATTTAATGGCGGAATGAATTCTGTTTGTTTAGTTAACCGTTTCTTCACCGGCTGTAGAGGTTTCCGGCGGCCGTGGACGGTGGTGGCGGGAAGTTTCTAGAAAAAAATTGACTAATCTGTTTTTTGTCGTTTGTTGTACGGTCACTATCTGTGTATGTTTCTTGGATTTAGAGAAAATATCTAAGGGTCGACGTGATTATTATTTTTTTTGAAATTATTGTTGGATATATATAAAATTTTGAAATTAAATTTAAATATAGAGTAAAATACATTTTTGGTCCCTGTGGTTTGACAAAAGTCTCACTTTTGGTCCCTACAATTTAAAAAATACACTTTCGCCACTACAATATGCATTTTCGTCCAATTTTGGTCCCTGAGGCCATACGCCGTTAAAGTAGTGCCGTTAGGGCACATCACGTGCCCCTCACGTGAGGGTAGTTTAGTCTTTTTCCCTTTTTTTTTTGTCTTTTTCCTTTATTAACAAACACAGGGACCAAAAATGTAATTTACTTTATTTATGTGTTTTTATATAGATACACACAAACATCATTTTCATCTTCATCCCCACCATCACCACCTACCACCCACCACCACCATCAACTAACCACCACCCATCATCACCCATCACCACCCACCACCACCCATCACCACCACCACCAACTAACCACCCCCATCACCACCAACTAACCACCACCCACCACCACCCATCACCACCACCACCAACTAACCACCCCCATCACCACCAACTAACCACCACCCACCACCACCACCATCAACTAACCACCACCACCATCAACCCCCACCACCACCATCAACTAACCACCACCCACCCCATCATCAACAGATTTTTGTGTATATATATATCAGCACCCACTAATCACCACTCTCATAAAACACATCTAGAAACACACACACACACACACAAAATATACACACATTCACAAAACACATACACAGATTTTTTTGACAAAACATACACAGATTCAAATCCCCTAAAATCCCCAAACTCAAATCAAAATCAAATTCCCCAAATTAATAAGAGAAAGGATGGGAAGAAGAGAAGGTTGCACACACAAACACCTCCATTTGTAACCACCGTGCACACATGACATCCTTCGTCGCCGGCTGAACACGCGACGGTCGCCGTCGCCGGCTGCACACGTGACGGTCATCGTCGTCGTCGCCGGCTGCACACGCAACCATCGTCGGCCATCTCGAGCTGCACATACGATTCCAGATCTGATACGATTCCATCTCGAGTTGTCATCGCCGGCTGAACATGCGACGGTCGCCGTCGCCGTCGCTGGCTGCACACGCGACCGTCGCCGGCCATCTCGAGCTGCACATATGATTCCAGATCTGATACGATTCCATCTCGAGTTGTCATCGCCGGCCATCTCGATTCCATATCTGATCCCGTATTTGCAGATCTGAGGGTTGGTGGAGATGAAGCCATTGTTGAAAGGAAAGTATAGAGGAAACCATTGTTATGCTTTAAGGTAAGGTTTAATGGGTTTTAGGAAATCTGAAACAAATAAAGGGAGATGATGGTAGGTGATGATGGTGGTGGTGGTGGTGGGTGGTGGTGGTGGTGGTGGTGGGGATGAAGATGAAAATGATGTGTCTATGTCTATATAAAAACACATAAATAGAATAAATTACATTTTTGGTCCTTGTGTTTGTTAATAAAGGAAAAAGACAAAAAAAGGAAAAAAGACTAAACTACCCTCACGTGAGGGGCACGTGAAGTGGCCTAACGGTTGTGGTTTAACGGCGTATGGCCTCAGGGACCAAAATTGGACGAAAATGCATATTGTAGTGGCGAAAGTGTATTTTTTAAATTGTAGGGACCAAAAGTGAGACTTTTGTCAAACCACAGGGACCAAAAATGTATTTTACTCTTAAATATATGTGTATATTTAGTCTATAGATAACAATGATGAAATAAGTTAAAAGTGAAAACAATCATCATGTTCGTAAAGCTCTGTTGACCATATATGACCGTGCAGAAGGTATGGGACTCTTGGTTATATAAAATTCTATCCAACCGAGTTTTAGATCAGTTTTTTTCTTTTTAAACCTTCTTTCGTTAGTATCTAACCCTTCTGACCCTTTCATTTTATTTAACTATAAACAAAATCAATTTACCAAAAAACACAAAACCCAAATTTCACTCCATTTTTTAAAGCAAATTTGTATGAATAGCTAGCTGCAATTAAATTAAATTCAAAAGAGATGAAGGTAAACAACAACAATGATGGACTCGTAAGGACATATCAGATTCATCTAAAGTAGCAGTCTGAATTTCAAGAACAAAAAGAAAGCATCTACCGGAATTTCAAGATTCCTCTGTCGCTGTCGTCCGATCATCGCCTAACTCCATCACAACCACTAGGCAAGAATGAGAGATCCCCCCTCCCAACACACACACACACACACGCGCACACACAACAAAGCGGGTTCAATTGAGAAAAGAGCGGTGTGGCTAGACCGCCCCAGCCAAAAGCCGCTGAACCCGCCGGTGGCGTAATGGCAACCCGTTGAACCCGCCAGCCCGCCCAACCCATGTTGCTGTTACATATAGTCTAATAATTTAACTGATCTAATTAAAATTGAAATTGATTAATGGTGATGATTGAATATTTAATTACGGTTAGATTAGGACATATTTTTCAACATCTAACTTGGGTCTATCGATTTGAGGTTGATAGTCTGAAACCAACAAAATCCAATCAAATCAATTCGATTATCCATTCAATGTTCAACCAACCACTCATTTGATTGTTGCTTTTTCAAAGATGAATAGTTAATCTAATATTATATATAGAGACTAGAGAGAGAGCGAGAGAAAAAAGATTCGATTGAGAAGTGCTAAAAAATACGAAGTAGAGAAGTGATCTTTACCACTCATCCCGTAAATAAAGGCGGCTTTAACTGATTTTGGTGGACGCAATCACGGATGATTGGCGCGATTCATGGAATGGTAGAGATTATTAAAGGAGGGGACCCGGTCAAAGCCGCCTTTATTGACCGAATAAGTTGTGGAGATCACTTCTCTAACTCAATCATCTATTAGGGCTAGAAATTCAATCAACTATGGTATAATCCAATTGTGACTAGATCGAAATGAAATTCTTATCATTCAATTTGGATCGGTCGGTTCTTGGATGATAATCCAAAACCGACCGAACCGATTATCTATCCATTCATCATTCAACTATCCATTCAGTTGTCATCTAGTAATCATTTAATTACCTTTATGATTATCCATCCAATTATAACTAATTTAGTTATATATGTATATATATAAAAAGAGAGAGAGAGAAAAAAAAAAGTTCAAATGTGAACCACTTTTTCATTGTGAACATGAGGACGAATCTCAGTCACTCATCCGGTCAACAAAGGCGGCGTTGACTAAGTCCCATCTTTTAATAATCTCCAGCCTCCCATGAATCGCGTCAATCTTCCGTTGTCGCGTCCACCGTAACCGAAGATGTGTGGTTAAGATTCGTCCTCATGTTTACGACCAAAATTGAGTTTACATTAACATTCAATGGGTTGAGCTGGGCTGATCCAGTCATTCATTTGATTAGAAAAAAATTGCAACATTCAGTAATTAATTGCATCGGTTTAGTTTTGCTCACATCCATTAGATGCCAATCGATAAACAACCGCTATGTAAAATCATAGGTGATTTAACTAAGGCGCAAGATGTAAAGTTCAAACAAGGCAAAAAAAAAAAAACGAACAAACATGAGTGTACGAAATGCTTACAAAACAAAGACTTAGTGAGGTGTACAACAAACCCGACATAGAAAAGGTGGGACCTATTGGAAATTACGAGATCTACAAACAAAAATAAAAGTATATGTAGACTCATCAGTTATGGTCTCAAGATTGTTGTAATAAGACTTATACGATAGTTGCTTAATAAAAACTAGATTTTGTTATTAAGTTTAGCCTTTGAAAACACATGTAACTTTAAAAATGACAAATTACACGAACATATAAAGTACGTTGGCATACAATTTGTATTTTGTATAATTAATCATGTGTATTTCAGTTGGTTTTCCAAAGGATGGTAACATCCTAGGAGGGATTGTGGATGAGATCCTAGTCTACATGGGTTCGATCCCAACGACTGTCAATTGAGGGCATGAGGAGTATCTCGTTTTTAGGCTGGTCCAGACATAGACTAGGCTGCCCCTAAGCCCAGTCATAGACTGTGGTTAGACTCTAGGGCTTTGTTTGGCAAGCATAAGCTAGCTTATAAGCTAGCTGATAAGCTAGCTTATAAGCTAGTCCATCCAAACATGTACCAGGAAGCTAGCTTATCAGCTAGCTTATAAGCTAGCTTATCAGCTAGCTTATAAGCTAGCTTTTTGAAACGCTATTTTGAGTAGCTTATGAGGAGCTTATTATAGCTTTTTCCAATTATACCCTTATTAATATTAATTTATAAATTCAAATATACCCTTTTTGGTCATTTTACATACTCATAAGCTAGTTTTTGCCAAACATAATTTGTTCAACAGCTAGCTTATCAGCTACTAGCAAGCTTATCAATCAACAGCTAGCTTATCAGCTATCCGCTAGCTTATCAGCTACCAGCTAGCTTATAAGCTACGCTTGCCAAACATAGCCTAGATCCAATGTAAGCTGAGCCGAGATAGCGGTGGATTAGTGAGCTACCCGTGAATGGTCGATACTGCTAGGGAGGTGTGTATGCGTCATTCGTTGGTTCAACACCGCTATGCTTTAAAGAAAGTTTGTCTTTGTTGCTAAATTAATCTCTTATAGTTTACGTTTCGTTACATCTATTTCAAGTATTTAATGGGTGATAACTTATTTGTTTTTTACTTTAGTTATAAATATAAATTTTATAAAATGTAAAATTGGATGGTGAAGGTCGTATCGTACAGTAAAATTGATAAAACACGAAATTGAATATAAATAATCACGTGAATATGACTGCAAAAAATAAAAGAAGAAGTCAGATGCCATTATTTGTCGGTATACTAACGAAAATATCAGAATTCACACCATCATTTATTTCGATTTTCGTCCCCTAAAATAAAGGAAAATTGATTGATTAAACTTAGTCAAACTACTTTATCCAATTTATCATTTCACTTTCTATTTTATGTTAATATCTCTTTTTCTTTATAATACTCACATTCGTAAGGCTATCGGTAACGTCTTAAAGGGCTCGTTGGGCATCCAAGGTGGTTTACAGCGGGCTAGGGTGGGCTGGGGTACGACATTGGCAGGCTCGCAGCGGGCTATGTAGATCGGTATTGTAGAAACCGTTTGAACCGTTCCTTCTCTCTCTCTCTCTCTCTCTCTCTCTCTCTCTCTCTCTCTCTCTCTCTCTCTCTCTCTCTCTCTCTCTCTCTCTCTCTCTCTCTCTCTATCAATCTCTAGAGTCCTTCTATCTCTTTTTTTATTTAAAAAATATATGTATTGGTATTTTGGTTTGGTGGGTGATGGTACGTGACACAATGGGCTTGAGAGGGTTGAGTTCTCGAAACCTTTTTTACGAAGAAAATGAAATGAAAGTGAGGAAAATGGGAGGGAAGCAAAAAAAACTCGTGTTTTCGAAAAAAATTTAGGAAGGAAAGGAAAGGAGAGGGAAGGAAGTCGGAGGAAAGTAAAAAAAAAACACCGTGTTCTCGAAACGTTTTTACGAAGGAAAGGAAAAGAAGATGAAGGAAAATATGGATGAGTTTCCTTCCTAAACTTTCCTCCCAAATTTGGACGGAAAGCTAAGGAAAGAAACTTTCTTTTCGTTTCTTTTCTTTTCTTTTCCATCCATTTTCGAGAACACAAATAAAAAAATTACTTTCTTTTCATTTCTTTTCTCTTTGTTTCCTTCTCTTTTCTTTTTCTTTTCTTTTCCTTTCCCTCATTTTTTCGAGAACACAGCGTTATTGTAGGTGTGTTTGTAAAGCTGATTAGTCGCAGATGTGGCAAAGTGGGCTTGCAGGATCGATGAGATGCGCTACCGATAGCCTAATAATAGAGGTGGACAAAAAATATAAATCTTTTTTGACTTTTTTATATATCTAGATATAATTATAAATCTAAATATTATGAATTGATGTAAAATAGGGAAAAGTGATTAGGAAGCTAATTTTGTTGATTAAAATAGTTAGTTAGTCATTCTTAAAAAAATAGGAAAAACAACCTTTTAGTTTTAAGTTTTAATAAAACTTTATATAATTTATGAGAACTTTAATACAAATTATTAATGCATTAAAAAACGTACTTCCCTCTTGCTCCTTTTTTGTTTCTTTTTACCTTTTTAATTTGCATATATTGCTAAAGTTTTAATAGCTTGTAGGACAGATCCACTTTAATATACGATGGTACGAGTCATAGCTTTGTTCATCAGTCTTAACGTAAAAAATAGGATCATGAAAGATGCTTTCGTATCATTTTGTTTTATA
This sequence comes from Centaurea solstitialis, assembly GCA_030169165.1. Classification (NCBI taxonomy): domain Eukaryota; kingdom Viridiplantae; phylum Streptophyta; class Magnoliopsida; order Asterales; family Asteraceae; genus Centaurea; species Centaurea solstitialis. The sequence goes on from CM058044.1 coordinate 43,427,513, forward strand.
TAACTATACATATTTTAAAACTATAATGGTGACATGGGATTTCTTTTGTAGAATGGTCATGACTTTTCTACCACCCAAGACCACGATTACAAATCTTGTTTGTATCATTATCCTTAGGTTTGATCTTTTAATTTCAGATCTTTTCTAAAGTTCAATAAAGAATTTAGTAGTACCCTGGTGGTATAGATGAGTAAATATTCTCCATGCATGTCTAGGAATCGAGAAAATGTTATCAGTGGTACCACATTTGGTGATTATGTGATGTATACTAATGACTTTATATGTAGACCGAGAGGTGCATGTTGTCAGGGTATTAATATTGCCATGTAGGAGGAACCTTTTGTGAGTATAAAGGTGATTTTGAAGACGTGACTTATAGTTAAATTATGTGAAGTAGGAATTTGTGGTGGACATAATGGCGTGATACGCCAGACTAAGCATGAAACTTAGGATATGATGACAAGTATTGATGGGGATAAGTAGTGGACTTGTATCATTTAATCAAGATGGATTTGAGGGGGAGTCACTGTTGGGAACCGGAAGCATAAACATGCGCAGCGGATAACAAAAACTGATTCCCAAACAAGGATCCAATCCTAAACCATTCAGATACTATTAAGGATGTTTAGAGGATTACCTTTTCAATAATAACTCTGAAACGCGAGTAGGGGATACACCGCTACTGACACCGGTTGAGATAGTTGCTAGACCACCACCGAGGATTACCCGAAAAACGAATGCGAACCTTCCTTTACTCGGATTCGGCGCCGGTTTTTAGGGGAGAGAGAGAGAGAGTTTTTCTGGGTTTTTGGGACTGAATCATTCAAATAAACTGACACCCTTAACCCCTTATTTATATGGATAAAACTTAATAAGAGTTTTATTCCATATAAAACTCTTTGGTAATTATCTCCAAATAATTTCAATAAATAACTAATTAATTTATCTAATTAATTAATTACAAATAAATAGTTTAACTAACTATTTATATATTAACTCTCTCATTAAATAATTAATAATCAATTAATTATTTCTCATGTAATCCAAACGTTCTCATTTTGGCGTGCAGCAGTGTGACCTACTAGTGTCCTATAACATTGGATACGATAACCCTGTTACTGTCTTGCACATAATCCTAACAGACTCCCACTTGTGCTAGACATGTAACTGTACTGTTACCATTAGCCTAAGGAGGTCCCTAGCCAGACACTTAGGTTAACCAGGTTATAAGATCTCTTATATCCAGAGATACAATTCACGCTTGAATTTGTACACAGGTTCATTCCTTTTGCACACGATATTTCTAAAGTGATTTAAGACATGGAGTGGAGGATTCATTTCTTAAAATCAAGTATTTCTTGACTCTGATCTCGATTGCCTGCAGTAACGGATATTACTAAATAACCCCTGTTATTCTATCCGAGCGTGGCCACGCGTTTTCTGCCAATCTTAATCGTCAAGGGGCCCGGAAATATCTCTCTTTTGAAAGAGGTGCAAATCCCTTCTTGACTACTTGCATTTGGATCCACGGCTTCCGCTGCATCTAGTCACGTCCCGTATGGCCACCCAGTTACGGTGCAGCGTTAGTACGTGCTAAGAGTACAGTAGTCCTCGTGTTCCCAAACCAAGTATCTCAGGTCTAAGGACAACCTATCAAGTCTGTGCTTATGACTGAGGCCTCATGAAGCAGACTTGATTACAGGTCACTTCCAATACCCAAACTCTCTGATGAGTATCTATAAATACTTGGTCACATCACTTTTGCTTTTATTCCCTACTTTGAATAAATCATCAAGTATTCATAATAGCGTTAAACTCCTTATTGAAATTCCCATTTCAATAAGTGGCTACGGAAATTTTAGATTTCATACAAAACTTTGTAAAATCATGGATACGTTAAATATGCAAAAATAGTTAATTTAGAACAATCATGAAATTAAAACCTCCATTTATTTCCAACACACTGTGAAATAAAAACTTTACATGATTACATTGTTTCTAAATTAGACTATAGTCATAATTAATAAACTAAGAACTAGCTACTAGCTTCCAGGTACTGCATCCCAATGGAATTCGCATGTGCCTCATGCTTTACCCTTGCTAGTGGCTTTGTCAGCGGATCTGCGACATTGTCTTCTGTTGGAATCTTGCATATTCTCACATCTCCTCTTCCAATGATCTCTCGGATGAGGTGATACTTCCTGAGCACGTGTCTTGACTTGTGATGTTCTCTAGGTTCCTTTGCTTGCGCCACGGCTCCTGAGTTATCACAGAATATATCGATCGGTCTCGAGATACTGGCAACCACTCTGAGATCCGATAGAAAATTCCTTAGCCAGACAGCTTCCTTTGCCGCATCAGATGCTGCAATGTACTCTGCTTCTGTAGTTGAGTCAGCAATCGTGTCCTGCTTCGAGCTCTTCCATGAGATCGCACCTCCGTTTAGGGTAAAGACGTACCCTGACTGTGACCTGAAGTCATCTCTGTCGGTCTGGAAACTAGCGTCAGAGTATCCGGTGACACTAATTTCATCCTCAGCACCTCCAAAGACCAAGAACATTTCCTTCGTTCTTCTCAGATATTTAAGGATGTTCTTGACAGCTACCCAATGAGGTTCACCCGGATTCTGTTGATATCTGCTCGTGACACTTACTGAGTAAGCAACATCGGGCCTAGTACACAGCATGGCATACATAATCGATCCAATTGCAGAAGCATATTGGACCGATTTCATCTTGTCCTGATCTTGACTAGAAACAGGACACTGTGTCTTACTTAACACTATGCCATGTTGCATCGGGATAAATCCTTTCTTGGATTCATCCATCCTGAATTTCTTCAAGATTTTATCGATATACGTACTTTGGCTAAGCCCGATAAGCCGCCTAGATCTATTTCTGTAGATCTTTATACCGAGTATATAAGCGGCTTCTCCAAGGTCTTTCATCTGGAAACATTTGCTTAACCAACTCTTAACACTCTGTAAAGTTGGTACATCGTTTCCTATGAGTAGAATGTCGTCTACGTATAAGACCAAGAAGGTTACTATGCTCCCACTGAACTTAGTGTAGACACACGGCTCGAACTCACTTTTGGTAAAACCAAACTCTTTGATTCGTTCATCAAAGTGTAAGTTCCAGCTTCGAGATGCTTGCTTCAATCCATAAATGGATTTTAGCAGCTTACACACCTTATTAGGATTCTTAGGATCTTCAAACCCCTCTGGTTGTTCCATATAGACGTCTTCTGTTAACTTTCCATTCAGAAAGGCTGTCTTGACGTCCATTTGCCAAATCTCGTAATTAAAGTACGCTGAGATGGCCATAAGAATCCTAATTGACTTTAACATTGCCACTGGTGAAAAGGTTTCATCATAGTCAATGCCATGAGTTTGCGTGAATCCTTTTGCAACCAGTCTGGCTTTGAAGGTGTGTACGTTCCCATCCATGTCGGTTTTCTTCTTGAAAACCCATTTGCGTCCAACAGCCTTACAGTGTTGTGGCAAATCAGTCAACTCCCAAACTTGGTTGTCGTACATGGATTGCATCTCGGCCCTCATGGCTTCCTGCCATTGCTCAGACTCACTGCCTGATACAGCTTCTCCATAGGATGTTGGTTCATTTAAGTCTCCACTGTCTTGAGAGACTAGGAACCCAAGATACCTATCTGGTTCTTGTCTTACCCTACTGGATCTGCGAAGGTCCTGTGTTTGCACTTCCTCAATCGGCTCTGATTGAGGTTCAACATTATTATGTTGAATTTCTGGCTCAACAACTAGTGTAGTGCTTTCTTCGTCTACTACCTGTAGATCTACATCCTTTCTGGTGTTCTCTAAACTGAGAAACTTTTCTTCCAGAAATTTTCCATTTCGAGCAACAAATACTTTGTTTTCTTCAGGGTTGTAGAAATAATATCCCACGGTGGTCTTGGGATATCCAACGAAGAAACACTTGTCGGATTTGGGTTTGAGTTTTTCTGAGGTAGGTCGTTTGACGTAAACCTCACAACCCCAAATTTTCAGAAAAGATATGTTGGGTTTCTTACCCTTCCACAACTCGTATGGAGTCTTTTCTACCGACTTTGTTGGCGCTCTGTTCAGTATGTGTGCTGCTGTTTCGAGCGCATGTCCCCAGAATGATATTGGCAGCGAAGAATGACACATCATCGTTCGTACCATGTCAAGCAAAGTACGATTTCTCCTTTCTGATACACCGTTCATCTGAGGTGTATACGGAGGTGTAAGTTGGGATACAATCCCACACTCCATCAGATGATTGTCAAACTCATCACTGAGATATTCGCCACCACGATCTGACCGTAAGAACTTGATCCTCTTGTCAAGTAGATTCTGTACTTCATTCTGATATTCCTTGAATTTCTCAAAGGTTTCAGATTTATGTCTCATCAAGTAGACATAACCATACCTACTGAAGTCGTCAGTGAAGGTAATGAAGTACCGGTATCCTCCCCTTGCTACATGACTGAAAGGTCCACATACATCTGTGTGGATTATTTCAAGCAAGTCAGTAGCCCTTTCATTCTCACTGTTGAAAGGTTGCTTTGTCATTTTGCCAGATAAACAAGATTCGCAATTATCAAAAGGTTTATAGTCGAAATTGCCAAGAAAACCTCCTTTTAGGAGTAGTTCAACGCGTTTCTTGTTTATATGGCCCAAACGACAATGCCAGAGGTAAGTCTGATCCTCAATATCCTTGGATCGCTTACTTATATGATAGATTTCACTATTGTTGTCTTTTAGATTTACAGTGTATAGACCATCTACGGGTGTAGCTTTAAAATAGAAAATATTATCTTTAAAGACTGAAATCATTTTATAAGAATATTTATAATAAAAGCCTTGGTCTACCAATAAATCAAAAGACAATACATTCTTAATCATATTTGGAATATAATAACAATTATCCAGTTCCAAAACTAGACCCGAGGGTAAACTAAGACTATAAGATCCCACGGCTTCAGCAATCAACGGAGTGCCTTCGCCAACTCGTAGGTTCGAACGGTCCTTCCTCAGAGTCTTTCTTCTAGTGAATCCCTGTAAATGATTACAAATGTGGTTACCACTGCCTGTATCAATTACCCATGATTCATAAGAACTGATTAAGCAATCTATCATAAAGATACCTGGAGCATCGGGTAAACCGATCTCTATCTGGTCGATATTCATCGAGTGCTCGCAAATATCCTCGCTGCCGCACTCTGGGCAACTCAGATCTCCCAGCTCATCAATTATATCAGTGTCCATGAGATTCGCAGGTTCGGGTACTGGCTCTAGACTGGCCAGGATATCTTCATGAACTTTATCCACGTCGTTCTTTGGTTCCTTCATGTAGGCACTAGCTGTGTCCTGAACTTCCTTGGTGAGGGAAACCACATGAGGTAAACTAACTCCTCTTGAGTCATCTTGTACCCCAGACGTGATAAACACTTAAAAAGCCTTCTCATTTCAATAAGATGGTTTTTAACTGACTGACCCTTCTGTAGCTTCAGGGAGAGAATCTCTTGCATGATCAAAAGCTTGCCCGTGTGCTTGTAGAAACCTAACTGGTTTTCTACATTCCTTACGACCTCGTGACAGAATTTCACTCTTAAGTCTCCCGTGAACTCGGGTGACATAGAGAAAACTAGAATGGACATTACATCCGATTCATCTGCCATGAATCTGAAATATTCAGCAAATTCCTCTTCTGGGGCATTGCTTTTGGGTCGTGACATGGGCTTATTGATCACATAAAGCTTACCCTGGGCACTCAAAACATTCTGTAAGTGCAACTTCCAAACTGGAAAGTTCTGGCCCGTAAGCTTCCACTTGCCCGTAATAAGGCGAAGTGATTCCTCAGGTGAATAAAACGGAATGCTAATTGGAGACATCTACAGAAGAATATAAATTCCAATTTAGTTTATAATTATATAATTCTAATAAATTATTACCCTTAAAATAAATTTATTAGACTAGAATCCATATTTCACATGCGTCGGGAAGCATGTGATCATGTCAAACCGACTCATGCGATCTACGGTAGGTAAAACTATACCAATCGTATTCCTATCTGAAAATACGACTTCTAGATCGTCGGGACATCGGATATTAATAGTCCGTGCATATTTAGTCCCTCTAGTGCATTTTGGCCTGGTACCACCCAGTGAATAAATAATTACCAAAATAGATTGCACCACCCGGGACCTGGACAAACTCTGGCCGGTACCACCCGGAGATAATTCGCAGAGTTTTATCACCTTCCAGTTTCGGTTTGAACACGGGCGCTCATAGTGTGTGCACTTACAACGCCCTATGTACCTTACACCGGAAGTGCCCCTAAAGTGGGTTGCACTTACTAATCTATGATTTTAACAAGGGTCGAAATTGCCAATTTCCTTTTTCCAAAAATTTTGAAAAACTGGATCCAAACACTAACTGTATTTGTATCCCTTTTTGTCCTTTTAAAACATTTGGTTTATATTTAATTTTAAAAAGTTATTTAACAATTATACAATTAAATATAAACAACCACGCAATTAAATATAAAATCAACCACGCAGTTTTAAAAGACATGTCATAGCCAAAAACCCTTAAAACTATTGTCGTTTTGTGAGCCAACACAAAACGACGGTCTTAACCCTAAGTGACAGCAACACACAAGGCATGAACTTCTCGGCGCTCCCACTGGCTCCAAGATCCATCTTTGACTCCGTGCTCCGTCTTCGGTTTCTTCGGTTATTTTATTTATTGAAATTACATTATAAAAGCGGGTTGCAAATGGCACGCAGGCCTCCCGTAACCAACGATTAAATAAATAAATAAACAAGCAAATAAAATTACAACCACGGGTCTAGGGCTTAGCTATGACAACCACGATAAGCAGTTAAATAACACTGAAAAACGTAAAACCCAAACTGGTTTTGTAATTACCAAAAATTAATTTTAATGAGAAAACACAAAATTAATTTTATCCGGAGTTTCAGCCTATCTGGCTAAAACGAAACTTATCAACACGAAACCTTATCCAATACCCTTTCTGATAGCCACAATCAGTTGAGATCGTTACTATCGGTTATTGGGAAAAAATACCAGTTACCGGCGATGATGGTAACAATCAAAATCGTCACCACCACCACCGGTTCCATTGATCGCCGCCGTCTACCACCGCAACGATAGCAGCCGCGAAGACCGCCATCGCCGCCGATGACAACAGCCGGCGGCAAGGCTTTCGCCACCACCGCCTATCGTGACCACCACCGATTGGTGGCTTGGTCCGGCGATCAACAGCAAACAACCACCGCCCCTGCCATGGCTCGACCTTAGGGCAGCCGGCGGGCGGCCTGGTGGTTCGCGGTCAGTGCGGCGACGATGGCCGTAGCCACCGCCACCACCTTCCAGCCGCTGCCATCGAAACAGCAGCGCCACCGCCATCAATTAACACACCACCGCGGCCAATTAGTGGCTTGCGGTGGTTGATCGATTTCGGGAGGCAATCGCCGCCGCCGCCCGGCGTGGCCGTAAGGCAGCCGGCGGCCTGGCAGGCGTTTCGTGGTGCTCCGGCGATAACAACGACCATGAGCCGCTGCCACCATCGTACAAACAACACCACCACCGTCGCCAAAACGTGGCGCGGTGGTCGATCATTGCGACGCCGCTGCCACCGGTTCGTGGTGGCCGGCGGTCGGTTTCGTCTTGGTGGTTCCGATCGACAAACTGTCGTGAATCCACCACCGATGATCGCGGTCCCGTGTGATAACCGATAAAAATCCAATTTTTAAGAAAACATATAAAAATCGAATTTTTAACAAAAAACATAATCTAAACAATTTTAACCAGATCTAAACGTTTAGGAAGTGGCTCTGATACCACTGTTGGGAACCGGAAGCATAAACATGCGCAGCGGATAACAAAAACTGATTCCCAAACAAGGATCCAATCCTAAACCATTCAGATACTATTAAGGATGTTTAGAGGATTACCTTTTCAATAATAACTCTGAAACGCGAGTAGGGGATACACCGCTACTGACACCGGTTGAGATAGTTGCTAGACCACCACCGAGGATTACCCGAAAAACGAATGCGAACCTTCCTTTACTCGGATTCGGCGCCGGTTTTTAGGGGAGAGAGAGAGAGTTTTTCTGGGTTTTTTGGGACTGAATCATTCAAATAAACTGACACCCTTAACCCCTTATTTATATGGATAAAACTTAATAAGAGTTTTATTCCATATAAAACTCTTTGGTAATTATCTCCAAATAATTTCCATAAATAACTAATTAATTTATCTAATTAATTAATTACAAATAAATAGTTTAACTAACTATTTATATATTAACTCTCTCATTAAATAATTAATAATCAATTAATTATTTCTCATGTAATCCAAACGTTCTCATTTTGGCGTGCAGCAGTGTGACCTACTAGTGTCCTATAACATTGGATACGATAACCCTGTTACTGTCTTGCACATAATCCTAACAGACTCCCACTTGTGCTAGACATGTAACTGTACTGTTACCATTAGCCTAAGGAGGTCCCTAGCCAGACACTTAGGTTAACCAGGTTATAAGATCTCTTATATCCAGAGATACAATTCACGCTTGAATTTGTACACAGGTTCATTCCTTTTGCACACGATATTTCTAAAGTGATTTAAGACATGGAGTGGAGGATTCATTTCTTAAAATCAAGTATTTCTTGACTCTGATCTCGATTGCCTGCAGTAACGGATATTACTAAATAACCCCTGTTATTCTATCCGAGCGTGGCCACGCGTTTTCTGCCAATCTTAATCGTCAAGGGGCCCGGAAATATCTCTCTTTTGAAAGAGGTGCAAATCCCTTCTTGACTACTTGCATTTGGATCCACGGCTTCCGCTGCATCTAGTCACGTCCCGTATGGCCACCCAGTTACGGTGCAGCGTTAGTACGTGCTAAGAGTACAGTAGTCCTCGTGTTCCCAAACCAAGTATCTCAGGTCTAAGGACAACCTATCAAGTCTGTGCTTATGACTAAGGCCTCATGAAGCAGACTTGATTACAGGTCACTTCCAATACCCAAACTCTCTGATGAGTATCTATAAATACTTGGTCACATCTCAGGTCTAAGGACAACCTATCAAGTCTGTCCTTCTAGTTGAACTGTATGAAACCCGAACAACAAAAAAACTGGAATCCGACCCGGGGGGGGTCGGCGCCGATTGAGGGAGAGAGGGAGAGAGAAGAAACTGAAAACTGTTTTCTTAGCTGAAAGCTTCTTGTTTGCCTTAAGCCTATAAGGCTTATTTATATGGAGAAATTATACAGTTTGTATAAGATTCAGTTTCCTTTTTATAATTATCTCTAATCCTTTTTCCTTTTAAATAGCAGGAAAAGAATTTGCATACGATAATTATAATTATATATATTTTTCTAATATATATATAAAATACTTTATTAATTAACTAGTATATATTTATTTATCTAATAAATATATAATATCCTAATTAATTAATAACCCTCCAACTTTGGTAATTCTGACTGTAACTACCCAATTGATTTATAATACACTATTATAAATCCTAACTCTCCATTTCTGGGTTTCATCTAACTTGTTCGACTTATAGGTCCTCACAGGTGTGACCCTCAAGTGCCTTGTAACATTGGATGTGTAATCACTTGGTTTGTCAACTCTGCACATTATTCCTAACAGACTCCCACTTGTGCAAGTTGGCAATACCGCCTATGATTACACTGACCTAAGGAGGCCCCTAGACAGGCACTTAGGCTGACCAGGTTACAAGAACTCTTATACCCAGACTGGTGATATAAATGTTCCGTAAGGAAATAGTATCTATGAAGCCACTGTTCATTGATTGGGTATATCTTGGCTTTTCCCTTTGCATCGCGATATTTCATCTGTGAGTATGAGCTTGGAAAATGTCAACTCTAAATACTCAAGATTCTGTTTTCTTGATTATCTGACTTTTACTGATAGGTAAACGACAAAGAACTAATCAGTTCGTTTGGGCATGGCCATGCACTTCATCAGTATACTCAGTCAGTCAAGATGGGCCCAGAAATATCTCTCTTCTGAGAAGAGGTGCAAATCCCATCTTGCATATCTGCCTTTGACACCACGGCTTCCGCTGAATCTAGTTACACCCTTTATAGCCACCCTGTTACGGCGTAGCGGTTGAGTGCACTAAGAATTCAGTAGTCCTCATGATATCAAATCAGATACCTCAGGTGATAGGGACAACCACTGTGAGATTCACTTATGACTTCACTCCAAGAAGTAATCTCAACCGCGGATCACGTCCGATATTTGCTACTCTATCAAATATCTGTGCAACTTTTAGTCTACAACACTTGTAGCTGTTATTCAGCAACTGATCATAACTACCTAAAAGTTCACAATGACTTTAACACCTTATCATGCTCCCACATTGATAAGTTGTCACGGACAGATTTTGAATGAAAAATCGGAGACTGATTTCATTCCTGGATTTATTAAAACATGCAAAATGTGAAAGTGATAAAGAAATCAATCTTGTATAGTCCATATTACACGCTGTAATAATAACAAGATTGAATGTCTTTTCTTTAATAACTTTCATAATATCTATTTAACGTTTGTTAAATATTGGTCTAAAATGAAGTATCACCTATCTTCAGTTTAAACCCTTTGATTAAAGTTTACCATTTTAATCAAAGTGACAACCAAATAATACAAGTCTGTTTGTACAATCTACTTGTATCTGCTAATTATTGTTCTGCAAACACCTTATATAAACAATAACTAGATTTTTATCATATTCCATGAACTCGGAGACCTGGACTAACTTCCAGTTCCTGAATATGTTAGACTGCAACTTTCCTTAGCTGCTGTTTAGATGAATGATTTCTACCTGAAATCAGATTCCATTTGCAATGCTGGCAAATCTACTGGAATCTTATATTTTAGTTCAACACTCTAATTATTGATTTTTTAAAGTCAGTCACGACTTTTGTTTCATGGGTCTTGAAACTTTTATCCTTTTGACTAAAAGGGTAAATTATATCTTATGAATTCTTATCCTACCTGGATTATGAATTCCGAGATACATCAATAATTGCATCTTTTATTCTTTTATCTCAGACTAGATAGAGAATAAATTGGGCTCCCACTTGCTTATATAAAAACAAACTATTACTCAAAATTTTACTATTGACTTAGTCAAAACTTTGATTAGTCAATTTTAATTTTAAGTAATGAACTTTGAGATTTTTTTTTTATGAAACTTAACTGGATTTGGTCAAATCCTAATTCCTGATCTTGGAATCTTTCTAGTTTCATAAATACTGTTATTAACGCTATCTGAGTTAATATCCTGAATTCTCCTTTTAGAACATTTGAATAATAAAACTTGATCAAATTTGATTAGTTAATTCTGAGAATTTCTTTTATAAAACTTAACTGGATTTGTTAAAATCCTAATTCCAGAACTTGGAATCTTTCTAGTTTTACAAATACTGTTATTAACGCTATCTGAGTTAATATCTTAAATTCTCCTTTAAAATTTGATCATAAAACAATTATTCATAAATGTTTTATTCTCAAAACACATTCCTATAGAATCTCGTGTGTTTTGATAGTTTTTATACAAATTACTTCAATTTAATAGAATTTATTGAAGTAACTATAACAGGCAACAACTAGGATCATACAAATTCAAGAACAATAAGCACAATCAGATATTTCAATGTCAAGACAATACCTTTTGAAAATAAAACCATGAAATTATAAAATATAATTATCCAAAAATTGTTTAAAACATAGATCCCCAAAATAACTGTTTTAAAACTATAAATTCAAAATGTCTTGACATAAATCATCTTGTACTTTGATCCTTAGCAACTTCTGGGCACTTCACTTCATTTCTGACCTCCTGCAATAATCATTTGCTCTAGGTATCAGTTTACTTGTAAACTAACAAGTAAGAAGTGACAAAATGAAGCAATCATAAATTTTCTGAGGTTTACATACCTGCTTCATGACGCTTAGGGCAGTTTTGCCTCCAGTGACCGATCTCATTGCATATGAAGCAGCGATTCTCGGTCCTAGCTTTGTTTGGCTTAACCTTCTTGCCCTTGCCCTTGCCCTTGCCCTTGCCCTTGCCCTTGCCTTTCTTGGGTGCACTCTGGATGGCCTGAACTGGTCCTTTTCCTTTACTGGTGCTAGCTTGCCCATTCTTCTTTTTCACCCCTCCGTCTTTCACCATCAAGACATCCTTGGTCTTGTTCTTGTTCCCCATATTTAGTTCAGCTGTCTTAAGCATGGAGTGCAATTCTGCTACTGTTTTCTCCATGTTATTCATATTGTAATTGACTACGAAGGGCCTGTAGTCTTCTGACAGTGAATTGAGTATGGTGTCTGTTGCTAGCTGCAACGGAACAGGATGACCAAGCCTCTCCAGATGATCCAAGTGCCGTTTCATTTTCATGACATGGTCATTTACTGATGTCCCTTTTACCATTTTGCACTCATTGAATGCTTTGGTGGCATCGTAGCGTTCTGTACGAGCCTGGGTCTGGAACATGTCCCTCAGCTGGCGGATCATGTCATAAGCATTTGTATTTATGAGCCCTGCTTGCAGATCTGGGCTCATAGTTGCTAGCATCAGACAGGCAACATCAAGGAGATCATCCGAGTGCTTCTTGTGGGCATTTCTGGCAGCAGCCGGAGCGTTTGCCGGAGGTGCCTCCCCAAGTGGCTCTTCTAGCACATACCATTTTCTCTCATGTCTGAGCACAATCATTAGATTGCGCTCCCAGTCGAGAAAGTTAGAGCCGGTCAGCTTATCCTTTTCTAGGATAGATCGGAGGGAAAGATTATTAGTGCTGGTAACAGTGTTTGCCATCTACACAAAATAAAACTTTTGGTCTTAGCAACTGTAAATAGATTAATTTCCAATAAAATATCAATAAACCCTTAAATGATCAATTTATTGGACTAGGATCCTTATTTCATACGTCCTGATGTGCGTAATGTTCTTGCTCCACCAGTCCCGTATTTATTTCGGTAGGTAAGGACTTTTACCAATCATGTCTAGCTGACATGACTCCTAGATCTTTTCGGGACCATGGCAACTACCTGTGCATGTTTTAGTCCCTCTAAGTGCTTTTTGGCCCGGTACCACCCGGTGAACATTATAGTACCAAAACAGATCTCACCATTTTGGGGACCTGATCACTATACTCTGGCCGGTACCACCCGGAGATAATTCGCAGAGTTATGTAACCCCTCCAGCTTCAGTTTGAACACGGACGTTGAATGTGTGATCACTTACAACGCCCATGTACTTTACGCCGAAGGTGCCCCTAGATGGGTTGCACTACTGATCTATGATTTTCGGGGTTTTGAAAAACTTTACTTCCAGGATTTTGAAAAACTGATTGTTATAAAGGCTACTTATGTTTTAAACTAACTGTTTCAAACATATACGTAATTTTAAAACCAACTGTTCTAAAATCACTTGCTAGTTAAAACTAACTGTTTTAATAGCACATCTAGTTGATTGAAACTAACTGTTTTTGTCAACTCTGCCTTTTATATAAAACAATCATCTATAGGTTTTAAATCAAAAACTATCGTTTTGAAAAGTTTAACGAAACTAATAATAAAACCTATATTCCTTTTGTGATATAAACTAGTTTTAAAATAACAACTTTATTTAAAAACTACTCACATGTAAGATATCACAAATAATCAATCAACCATGCAATTAAACAATAATTAATCACATAGCAGCCAATTATAGTTTTTGCCGACGTTTCCTAGGGCCCAATGATGACCTATCTCCACCAAACGCTTCAAAACTCGCGTAGCTCCCACTGGCCTCGCCATGTTTTGTTAGTACTCCAGTAAGATGAAGAATTTCAGCAGCTCCCACTGGCCTCGTTATCCGAAAGAATAAAATATCTATCCTAAGGTCATTATTACATAAGGGGTTGTAAATGGCACGCAGGCCTCCCCGTGAATATGTCAAGGGTCTAGGTTGGCAAATACTATAATGGATATAGATACAAACTCAAACTGGGATGTATATATATATGACTCAAGCAATCACGCAATTATATAAATAAGCAATATTATAATTACGAGAAAATAAACCTGGATCCGTTAAAATTATCTTGTCTCAATTATTGCAAAACTTGGTTTTAAACTGATTTATAAAAACAACAGTTTTATAAATTGAGACTAAAATTAGTTTTATAAATATACACTTTTATAAATAAAATTGATTTGCAAGAGGAAAAATCCTTTTATCCAAAGTTATATCAAACCGGGTTTTACCAAACAAATTGATTGTCTACAAGGAGTGAACTTTAAACCGTGTCGTGTTTGACTTAGCTGGTCAAGACACGACACAAAACCTATTTGACCATGCTGGTCAAAATAACTGGTTTGATAAAACATTATTTTAAAATATTCTAAAAAGATTAATCTGGATAAAACAACTAAAAACTAATAAAACCCCTTTTGGGCCATAACCTGGTCCAAAGGACTTGGGCCTTTGGGTCTGATAACGCAACTAGGCCCAAAAACGAAAAACCCTAGGTACAATCCACGGTCAAGAATCAACGTCCACCACCACGCTGGTGGTTTGTTCGTCGAACGGCCGTTGCGTAATTATTATCATTGATCGACAACGATAGTAACGCTACTACCGCCACCAATCGACCCAATCGATCACCACCATTTGTCGCAACCACCATCCACCACCGCGTGAGCGGCTTCTGGTGGTTGTGGTTTGGCCGCGCTCCAACCACGGCCCATCATCAGAACCGCCGGCCACCACCATGCTGGTGGTTTGGCCTTGGCGTCAACCGTGGTTCGATATGGGTTCGGCCACCACCACCGATCGGGTGGCGTGGCCTACGGCCATCGTTTAGCACCACCATCCACCACCACGATTGTGGCTTCTGGTGGTGGTGTGGATTTGATTCCAGCCGGTGATCAAAATTTCACCGCCGTTACTCGGCGATTCCCACCGCCTTGGCGTGGCCTACGGGCAGCCGGCGGTCGGCCTGGTGGTTCGGGGTTTAATCTGATGATAACGGCCAAAACCGCTACCACCCGGGTTGTTGATCTTGGCGAGGATACATCCGCTACTACCACCGTTTACCGCCTGCCACCATGACCATGTGGTTTGGTTTGGTAGTCATGAGATCGCCGCCACCACCTCCCTGGTGGTTTGGCTAGGCGTCCGCCGCCACCACGACCATGTGGTTTGGCCGGCGATCGTGCCTGGTGGCATCCGATTGTAGCGATTGTGAACATTCGGCGCTGCTGAGCCATCGTTCTCGCCTGAAATCGCCGATCACCGCCACCCACCTGGTGGCGTGAGTTTTTGTACGGCAACCGGGGGCCGCTACCACATGCTGTGGTGCGGTCCGGTAATCAATCACGTCGACCAGCCGCAACCACCACGCTGGTGGTGCGGTGGTGGTGTCACAACCGTAGCCATCACCAATCTGGTGATGGTTTTTCCGGGTTTTTCGTACGAACAACAATTTGATACAAAAATCTAAAATTTTATGTAAAGATTAACAACTTAATTTTAACGGATCACGCATAGATTGATAAATTGATAAACAGATAAAAACTAAACGATTTGTTAACCATGGCTCTGATACCACTGTTGGGTTTTGTGGGTATCCTCGGATCAAACTGACTCGAGGATTAACTCAGATCTATCGAATCTCGCTGGTTTGATATATCTCATAGGTTAATCAAACTGATAAAACCTACGCGATCAGAAACACACTGTTTCTAATCTAATCGTGCGGAAGCAATATAACTAAAAACCCATTATTAGCCTAATGATCTTTAATCGTTTTAGTTTTAATCTTAACAGATCAGATTAGGTCAATTTACCTGGATTGCTTGATGATAGTCCACCGGTGATCGACCAACGAACGTCCTTCTAGTTGAACTGTATGAAACCCGAACAACAAAAAAACTGGAATCCGACCCGGGGGGGGGGGTCGGCGCCGATTGAGGGAGAGAGGGAGAGAGAAGAAACTGAAAACTGTTTTCTTAGCTGAAAGCTTCTTGTTTGCCTTAAGCCTATAAGGCTTATTTATATGGAGAAATTATACAGTTTGTATAAGATTCAATTTCCTTTTTATAATTATCTCTAATCCTTTTTCCTTTTAAATAGCTGGAAAAGAATTTGCATACGATAATTATAATTATATATATTTTTCTAATATATATATATAAAATACTTTATTAATTAACTATTATATATTTATTTATCTAATAAATATATAATATCCTAATTAATTAATAACCCTCCAATTTTGGTAATTCTGACTGTAACTACCCAATTGATTTATAATACACTATTATAAATCCTAACTCTCCATTTCTGGGTTTCATCTAACTTGTTCGACTTATAGGTCCTCACAGGTGTGACCCTCAAGTGCCTTGTAACATTGGATGTGTAATCACTTGGTTTGTCAACTCTGCACATTATTCCTAACAGTCCGTACTTAGAAATTCAAGATTTAGTCACCTAAGGCAAAGTTAGGATTGCGTAGGTGATGGGACAATTAGAAAGGGCTATGATAGTGCGAATGTGGAAATTTATGGAATTAGTGGAACTTAACGATTTGCTAAGTGAAAGAACTTACCTTCCTTATGATACCCATAGGCGAGTAGACGGAATCTTCGAGTCTCTTTGAGAATTAATGACGACGGCTAGACGCCGTTAGTGAGAATGTTGAGACATTCTTGGTATTAAAGAGACTCTTGGCTGAGTGATCGACTTTACTAAGAAGCGATTGATGTATAGTAACTCGGAATAGTAAGTGTTGTATCTGGATGACCGAATTATTTCCCTCTAAGTTGTGCAAGGAGCTAAGGTTACGTATTCTAGTGATCTTGTCTTTTTATCACCCGTCATGTTTCGAAAGGTAGACGTAAAGTAGTAGTTGTGGTGTTTCGATGAACCACCTTTAAATTAGAACGCTATATCAGTGCTTACATCGTGAACATAACTAAGTCCAATGTTAATTTAACTGACTGGTATAGAGATGGCATAATGCCTTAGCTTTGCAATACGCTTGAGCGAAGTGGTCCTTTGTGGTTCGGAAGGGATTAGCAATTTCGGGGACGAAATTTTATCTAGGTGGGGAGGATTGTAACACCCGTAATTTTCCTTCATAATATCGATCTATTAATAAAATTATGAGAATTAGAATTGTGGACCAAAACCTACATTTTATGATCTAGTATGTTAGAAAATTCAATTACGAGTCCAACGGTCCTTTCGGAATCGAAATCGGAGCAATTTTGTCTTGGCGCTAATCTCTGTGCTGATCTGATTAGCGCCATGATCAGCGCCAAACCTGCTGTTGTTGAGTTCTGACCTAGTGTCGGCGGTACGTCGCGCGCTGATCTGATTAGCGCCATGATCAGCGCCAAACCTGTAGTTATATTTTTGAGTTGTTACAAAACACTCTCATCTCTTCTTTTTGGCATATCTTCCTCATTTCTTATCCTCTTGGGCCGATTTTTCTCTCTACTTCCTCCTCTCTCCAAGCTCTTCAAGACTACATTGATGGATGGAAGTTCCAAGGTAGCAAGATTTGGAGGCTAGATCTCCTCCATCTTCATCTTCTCCACCCCTCACAACCTCAAATCACCATTGTTACAAGTGTTCTTCATTCTAGGGTTTCTTCAAGATTTGGCTAGGTAAGCTTTATCCAAACCATTTGAGGTTGGTTAATCTATGTGATAGGAGTTATGAAACTAACCTAAGGTTCGATTTACTTGATTCTAGGTTTGTTCACGTATTTGACCTAAATCGGAAGATTTGGGGGTTTTGGGTGTAAACCCTAAGGTGAGTTGCTAAACCCGTTTTGTTAAAACTGAGAGCACATCATCTTGTTTGATTTACATATCTTGCTTGGTTATTGTGAATAAACATGATTTTGGATGAAATGCCTAAATTGTTAGGTTTAAGGATTGCCATGAAAAGAATGAGTAACGATGCTTGTATGAATGACTTGACTTGGATTATTGTATACATGGAGTAGATTATCGTATGCTACTAATGCATGAGTTAAATCCATGTGATTATATGATGAATGTATTTATGAGAAATACGTGTTATTATGTATGCCACGGAATGATGTGAATGAATTGAATCCTGAGCATGTTGGCTTATATGAAATGAA
This sequence comes from Centaurea solstitialis, assembly GCA_030169165.1. Taxonomy (NCBI): domain Eukaryota; kingdom Viridiplantae; phylum Streptophyta; class Magnoliopsida; order Asterales; family Asteraceae; genus Centaurea; species Centaurea solstitialis. The sequence continues at coordinate 43,445,721 of CM058044.1, forward strand.
GGAATGTATGCCACGGAATGATGTGAAGGAATTGAATCCTGAGCATGTTGGCTTATATGAAATGAAGGAATGTATGCCACGGAATGATGTGAAGGAATTGAATCTCGAGCATGTTGGCTTATATGAAGTGAATGAAGGGCTTGAGACCCTCGCTTAATACCTACGAAAGGTTAAGATAATTGTATGAGTCTTTCTAGACAGTGCGTATATGCATCCGATGGTGTCATGATAGATATGGCACCGAGGTAGATTGAAATTAAATAACATGGACGAACCAACGCAATATTTCCACACCAAACAGTCTTGGGAGGTTCTGAAATAGGAATGCCCTTATGTCGCCGTCCCTCGGGTTGCTCCGGGGTGCGCGGGCCTCTGATGGTGTCATGGTTGATATGGCATCAAGGTGTTTGGAACTAACGAGTGATGGGATATTGGTTGGGGGAAATGGGTCGCTCCCATTGTTTCCGAAGATAAAAGATTTACCGGTTTAGCATGCTTCATTTTGTTATTAACATACTTTAGTATATCTCACATGCCTTAACATGTTTTTATATGTATGATATATTGTTGATACAATTCACTAGGCTCCTTTGGCCTAACACTTGATTGGTGTCGATGTGTCTCTCAGGTGCTAGGGACGTTGTTCCCAAGTAGGTGCCGTGTTTAGAGTGAGCATGGGGGACGTTGGAGAGACCGGTCTTCTAGGCCGCGAGATTGACTGTAGAACGATAACCCTTTTGTAGTCTTCCTCCTAGTAGGAACTAGACTAGCTGGTTATTATATCTCTTTATTCAATTACAAACATTGTAATTATACACTATTTATACCCCTGTTTTGGGAAGAGCTCACGCTTTGGCGTAATTTGTATTACCACCTTTCGTTAATGAAAGTTTTTGTTGACTCCAAATTTTGGGGCGTTACAAAAAAACTTGAATACTAAACATCAAAAGTAGATAACTAACCAATAGAACAAGGATTACTTTATGGAAAAATATATATCTTTATATCTTATCAAGGGAACACTTAAGTAGAGAACTTATGCCAACATCTCCGCACCCCGAACTTTATTAAAGAAACGAAGAAGATATAAAGAAAGTCTCAAAGGTAGAGACGAGGGAAAAGACAACAAAAAAAAACTTAGGGACTATACTTATGAGGAAGAGAACACCAGTATCCCAATAAATAGGTAGATTATGTTTTTTGTTACTAATCCATATTTTGGAAACGTTTTAAACTGTAACGTTTAAAAATAATCTAGGTCTATCTTTGGTAGCTTGTACAATCTATATATAATAAAAGAGTAACTGACTGACACGTGTCGCGCTCTGGTGGGCCGAATTTCTATTTTTCCCGCCAAAACAAGAACCTAGACACTTTTTTAGTCTAGATTCATTTTGCTTACTTGTCACTATTTGCCACATCATATGCATATGTGTCATGTGTCAACATATCATGTGTCATATGTTGACACATGACACTTATTCAAAATTTAAAATTATTAAACTTTATCCTATTAAGTATTAAGGGTTTAGTTCACAAAAATGTATCCAACTTGTCACGAAAAGTTATTGTATGTATTGGACTTCTATTTTTTCCATTGTATGTATCAAACCTATCAAAACTACCATTTAACGTATCCAACTTTATCGAAACCTACCACGAAAGTGTATCCAACTTGTCACGAAAGTGTATCCAACTTGCAACAAAATACATTAAATAGTAGGTTTTTATAAGTTTGATACATACAATGGAAAAAATCAAAGTCCAATACATACAATAACTTTTCGTGACAAGTTGAATACATTCCGGTGAACTAAACCCTAAATATTAATAGATTCAAAATTTAAAATTATTAAACTTTATCCTATTAAATATTAAACTTCAACCTATTAAATTTATCATTTTTTTGTTTTTTATACCCTTATTATATAACACAAATAATCATATATTATAAATTATAAATGCATTAAAATTACGTTTCTTTTTTATGATTTATACCATTATAATCGTCTCGTCAATAACTTTGAAATGAGTTCATTATTGAATATTTTTTATTTAATCTTAGTATTAAATATTAACTTTATTCTATTAAATATTAACTGATTCAAAATTTAAAATTATTAAACTTTATCAAAACTTAAAATTATTAAACTTTATCAAAACTTAAAATTATTAAACTTTATCAAAATTTAAAATTATTAAATTTTATCCTATTAAATATTAAACTCCAACCTATTAAATTTATTACTTTTTTATTTTTTATTTTATACTCTTATCATATAACACAAATAATCATATATTATAAATTCTAAATGCATTAAAATTACGTTTCTTTTTTTTATAATTTATATCATTATAATCGTCTCGTCAATACCTTCGAAATGAGTCCATTATTGAATATTTTTTATTTAGTCTTAGTATTAAATATTAATAATATATATGAAGTAATACGTTTTACATTTTCTTACGTTTCCATTTTACACTCTTAACATATTAAAAATACAGAATCATAGATTAAGTAAAAGACATTTTTTTTATAAATTGTATGTAATTATATTGTCAATAGTTTTAAAATAAATTAATTATTGGATATAATACTATTAAACATAAATTAAATTACAGTAAACAAATCATATTTCTAATATTAGTTTTCTGGTGTGAATTAATTTTTTTAAATTATCCCGTGTATTACACGGGATCAAATCTAGTTATATAAATATTTAATAAAAATGAGAAAGCTAAATCATATTATTTATTTTCTTAATGGAATTTTCTAACTTTGCCAACTAAAACGAAATGAAAAATAAACCATGGTGACTAAAACAATTTTTAAAGACCATAAATAAAAATAGTTATAAATAATAAATCGCATGGATAAGGTTAGTTAACTCACTTTACTCTATAATTTTACTTGATTTTAATTTTTTCTAATTTAAAAATTACTTTAATCATTTTCATAAATAGTTATGTTATGATTATTCAATCTCATATTAATTTTTTTTGCATGCAAATATCTCATACTTTCAAAGCCAAACTAATACTAATAATTTTTGCAATAGTGTTGATTAATTGTTTGATGATGATTATCATCTGAAATTAAATAAGTTCTCATTTATAAACACTAGATACCCACCCGCGCGCGATGCGGCGCGAAACATGAAATCAAAAACTCGGAGTGGATAATCATGAGGGTTGGGTTGCACAGTGTTTTACGTAATGGAAGGAGGGAGGTGCGAAATAAAGTAGTTAAATAGTTAGACCTTTTATGTATGCCTTATGATAAAATAATAATTTATCCGATTTCATGACCTTGAACTGGATTATAACATACTTCTTTTTGAAGGGTATCTGAGGCTTTACCCCAACTAATCTCAGCAAGGTTCACCATAGCATACTTCGACATTATGTGATTTCACATCAATATGCCTTTTCTCGTACTCACGGCCCCTACAACAATCAATTTAACTAATGTTCGTTTTACATGAAACGCCATTCACCATCTTGCACAAACATCAAACATTTGAGCTCCCGCTGCAATGCAGCGGAATGTAAAAAAAATAAATGAAATGAGAGCCTTATAATTGTGACTGCAAACTAAGAAAAATACAATTATAAAAGAATAATAAACAATACTCATAACAGAAGTTTAATTATATATTGTCTAATGTCCATAAGACTCCAAACAAGAGTTTAAAACTATATAAGTGTAAAATTCATAAAAAAAGACATACTAAAAATCTAAAGGGAAAAGTGAGTGTGGGTGTCATGTATACAAGCTTAGGTACAATAACCCACCAAAACTACATAGTTTTGATTAAAACATGAAACCACAATGTGCAATCAGTCGACTCTTGACCAAACACAAATACTCCGAACCGGCAACTTTACTATGCCATGCGAAAGAGGATGTGGGATCATCCATCAAACTCACTGGATCTCAGTTTCCATAATACAACTGTAAATAGCAACGGCAATGGAAATGAAGAGCCTCTAGCTACAGATTTTGTTGTTGGTGACCTAGTTCAAGACAACCAGGCTGCTCTTTTTTCTACCTATGAAGCTGCTCCTCATGATGACTTTAATCATATGATGGTAATAGCACACACTTTAGAGTGAGCATCAAAACTACATGGGAGACAATAGTTACATTGAACTACATGATAGATGGACATTGGTAGCTCATACATCTCAAGATAATATATCTCTACTTGAGAACGGTGCTTCAGTTGAGGAATCTGTCGAATTTAGAGAGACCTATGACCTACTTGAAGACAAAGGAACGAAGGATCAACCTCATATTGACAAGCTGAATGAATATCCTGTAATCAGAGGAGAAGGAAACTTAAACTTAGAAACAAATTGAAAGTGATGTTTAAACATTCAACACGCGGGTAAATTATCAGTAATTTTAAACTTTACAAAGTTACTGATAATTCACAATTAAAATGATGAAGCACGAGACAGATAAAGAAACAAACAACAATCAACCGAACAAACTCTCTCTACAAAGTGTTAAATTTACACGAGCGATATCAATTCAACGAGAATATATCAATTCTAAAATCAAATACATAAACAATCAAGCATTAACACGATAAGGTCCAAATTGAGCGAAATCATCCACGAGAATAGAAATTGTAAATGTAGCTTAAGAAAGCTTACCTCAGCAGCTTTTTTCAACATGAACGTGTTTTCTCTAGTCCAAGAGAAGTCAGCAGCAAGAACTCCCATGGATGGCGAATGTTTGTAACGGCGGCAAGAGCTCCCATGGATGGCAAATGAACCAGGCTATAAACCATGATAATACATATCATGAGAATTAGGTATTCATTAACAAAAGCACCTGTATATACAAAGTTTATATCAATCAATGAAAACAAATTTATAAATGAGAAGATCTATAAGATAACATAACTCAAGATAACTCTTATACCTAACAATCCATATGGGATTGCTACGATTAGCACATGTGACAAACATATAGTCCTAAGACGTTAAGATTAATACAAATAAAATTGACTTAACTTTCATAAATCAAAAGAGATGGATGTTGTACCAAGTGTATCATATAGGGAAACATTGGTAATGCCATTGCTGTTATAAGCCACAAAAATGATAAACCCAGAAAGATTACTTTTATCTTCAAATGAAATATATCAAAAAAGGGTACAATTAAGAAGAATTATCGCTCAGATACCCAATTATATTGCTAACTTTGTTTGGCCTTCCGATATCAACTGGAGATTTCCAGCTAGAGATGAAACAAATAAATGTAGATATAATCATACCTTCACTGAAATGATCCATTCAGGATAGTTAGATCTATAAATGCCATCTCCCAAAATTCAAAATTGAGAAATTGATGAGTAATCTAATCCTCACCACAGGTTTTTATAACTTGCATTTATCCCAACAATATCATTAGTTCAAGAATGCTTGCATTTATTGAAGAAATTTTAAAATTCTAACTCACGTTATACCTGTTCAGAATATGCTCGGAGATCAGCATCGGCAGTACCATGGCTACATGAAGCCTATTGCAAATTAAAGGAACTATATAGAGAGATATAAGAATCTGAATTAATTTCTTCAAAATCTGATTTTTACTTGTTCTATATGGCAACTTTCATACAAAATATATATTCAGAGTTGCCGATAGGATTCATATTATATGTTTGATGAATTCAATGGCAATGTATAGTAGAGGCAAAATTCAAACCGGAAAAGAATAAAACCACAAATCTGTAGCTCCCAAGTCTCTTAACCATGAGTTGGATCCGTAAGATACATTCCCATAAGGAATTACGGTTTTTTCATGTATAGGTCCTTTCGTAGTTAGCACTACATCAAAATAGACTTCGGGGTCGTTTACGAAATGCTTACTTGGATAAGCGTTTACCAAGTCACATTACCTTAGCAACTGAATATGGGAAAGACAAAAAATCTTGCATGGTAAGAGCTAAGATAAGGACCGAGATTCTTAACCGATAGTTACCCGAAATACTACCATTTCGGTGGATTAAAATCTTGCCCGATAAGTGATAGTGTTGAATTTCACCTATACACGCTTACCTAGGTAAGTGTTTGGTAAACGACTCCTTAATTCAAAAATGACATTTATTTCTAATCATACCATATAAGATGAAACGAAAAGTGGAAAGGATAAAAGTTGCCAGATAAAAGTTATTTTCTCACATAAAACACTTAAATACACACAGGTAGATTGATATTGAAATTACTACATATGTTTATGAAAACACATATACTTGGACTTGTGTGCTGAAACTAATAGCTTGTGATGAATAATCACTACCGAAATATTGACAACACGTATGCTTTTACATTACCTTTGTTATTCTCCATTGCCTTATTTTTAGTGCTCAAAAATATTGTTGTAGTAGACACCATAGATCCAAATAAGACCATTGCTGAGAGGTCCACAAACTACATCACCAAACAATCAATGCTTTATATGAAAAATTTGAAAACCAAATAAATGTAATTTCAAGAAAGCAAACTTATATAGAAATCAAGAAGCAAAAGGAAACTAACCGATTTTGGAGCAATCTCAAAAGGACACACAAGAGCTGTAGAGCTTGACAGCCCAGACCCTGTATGGAGAAGAAAGAAATCAATTTATCACAAAGGGCTAACTTTCTAATATCACAAAAGGCTAACTTTCTAGCCAAAAACAAACTTTTTTTTTGACAAAACATATAGCTAATAGCCGCTCATAAAGGTCCAAAGGGTATTGTCTTCTTAGGTGGTGTCAGGTGTGTATTGATAAAGTAATCATCACAAACCTGAGCATGGAGATTCGATGACCAGTAGGATGATTGAGTTCCCTAAACTTTGTCATGACGCTTAACCAGAATTACAAATTTAAAGCCTGTAATGAAGATTGTGAGGCTATATGTATGCAACAAAGCCACATCATGAAACTCAATAAAACAGTGTATATAATATTTATATCTATATATGTTATATGTATGCAACAAAACCCACATCAAGAAAATACACAGATACATATATATTATCTACACATTTTATATCTTAGCAACAAAAAACCACACCAAGAACTTCAAGAAAATTGTATATAATATTTGTATCTACATTTTTATATGTAAACCACATCAAGAAATTTATATATTATATATATACCTCTACGAGTTTGTAGAATTTGTATATGTCTTCGACGTATTCAACAGCCCCGAGTTCGTTATTGACATTTAAAGCATCCATATCGACGATATTTGTGGGTTTAGGTTTGTAGTTAAGGCCACAGGCGGCCTTGCTTTGTGCGGTTAGTGTTGAAGTGAGTGACGATTGCGGTTTCTTGAACAAGACGATTCGGGTTTCTCAATTCTTGGATATCCGGGCTGATCTCGATCACGGTCGTGTTTTATGGCACCGGTGCCGGCTTTGGCTTCATGAAAAACCTTCTTCTTGGGTACTACTATTTTGTTGTTTTCGATATTCACCCAATCTGTTTCTATAAAAGAAGATTGATTTTAATTAGAACTTGGCCAATTGGGTGTAAATTGATGCTAAATTGGTGAGATTATTTCTGTACCTTTTTGTTGTTATCAGCTGCTTCTTTTTTCGCATTGGCGAGTAATTGTGCACAGAAACTTTTTGTCACAGGGCCGGTTGACTGCCGGCAGAGGTTTGCTGTCAAGTGGCTGGAGAGTTACCAGATTCCCGATGTCACCGAGTGCACGGCGGCTTCTGGCTTGTCCGGCCACCGCCATGTTCTTCTACTTAGCAACACCAACTGATTCACCTTTATTAAATAAAAATATTCAAGATTTAATCTTTATATCAAGAAACTTTAAAAAGAATAAAACCCATCCAGGGAAGAACAAGAAAAGACCCAAAATCAAGAATTTAAGTGTGTATCTGTTGGATTTTGGATCAAATCAGATCAAACTATTCACATGTGAATCAAACATCATCAAATCATCTAAATCGATAAATATTAAAAAACCCACAAGTGGACGGTTTTCAAAACCCATTAAAAGAAAGGTCAAATACTTTAAAAACCAAGATGTAAAGCTTGACTTCCTTACCCTTTACTTAGTCCAAAGCACCTGCTAATGTAAATAGAACTCTCTAGATTCTACAAACAAATTTTGATAATTCCATCTACTGTGAGCACAGGAGGCTATGCTTTGCAAAAAATTTGGTGATGATGGCAATCTTTATCAGAGAAAAAGCCCAAGATGTTGCCAAGAAGGATTACGCCAAACACCACCGTAACTACAAACAGATTTGGCATATAAGAGTATATAGTAACACTTGTTTTGCTATAAAAAAAAGCTACAAATGCCCACATAATCTGTTTTGCTATGAATTCAATTTGGATTAAATGTTTTTGTAAAATCAATTCTAAAATTTATACAACTTAGTCAGACAACTGAATTAACCGGTGGGGAAAAAAAATAAGAAACAGGAATCATTGGGAAAGCAAGGTTAGTCAGTTGCACCTTTTGATGATGTCGATCTTTCTTAAGGGAATTTGTTAATGGTGCCTTTTCAGTAATCATATTGAGATGTCGTATTTGTAGAAATTATGATAGACATACACATCAAATTGAAGAAATGAATGTAAACTATGTAATATACATTGCGTAAACAAATTGAAACGTAGCAACGAAGCTATAGAACATGATTATCGAGAGACCCAAGCTCATAAATTCTCGAATCCTATAAACCAAATCGTACCTGATTGGTTTTGTCACCATTGTTGGCCATCTCACAGATGTCACCATCTTCAGGGAGGTGTGAACTAATATGTTCCATTCCTAATGCTGTAAATCACTTACAAAAAAAGATGAGGAAAACAATACAGTCAAGTAATTGATTATCACAAGTAACAAATAGAAAAAGAAAATGATTGACCACCATTATCATATACAAAGTTAACTCCATAAAGAAATAAATTATTATTGAATACAAACACAAATTTGAAACAAATCAGATAGCAAGAAAAACCTGTTAGATAAAAGCGGATCCAATATAAAGAGCTACAACAGAGGCCTGCATATATGATGGAAAGATATGGAGAAAACCGAGGTAGACATAATTCTGATACGCTGGTTCACATATTGAGAGATGATACCAACCATTGCAAGGTGAAGAGAAGAGAGAGATACTTACTGTATAAGCAGAGACAGGAGCCCTAAATTAAGCCCTAATTGAAATCGATAAAGAAATTGGACGATTTTTCCTCTCACATTCAATTCTTTGTACGATAAACTTGTTAGTTACAACCATGGATCACACAATGTTGGTGAATTTTGTGATGAAGAACGTGGGGGCTGAAAGCAAGCAAGGAGAAACTAATTTAAGTCAGTTTCCTTGAAATTACAGTTTCTTGAAAAACGGTTGACGAACTCTTTTTAATATATAGTAAAGATAACTATGTATATTTTAATATGAACTATAAAAAACAAAAATATTACATATAAAGATCTAAAAAATATCAGAGGTTGTTTATAATGTTGCACATATGCTTGGTAATTCCTATCAGTCATTACCCCCAATTGGCTTCAGGATGATCCACAAAAAGCCAAAAAGGGTGGCATGATTTCAGCAATAGATCTTTCCTTAATATCAAATGAGGGACTGCTTTAGATTTTTTTTAACGATATACTATTTAATTATAAAAAATAATTATTGAGATAAATTTTACGAAATAATGTTGATTTGTTGTTTAGGTTTTTTGTATGACAGATCATATTTTATTGAAGTTAAAAGCCAAACTAAGAAATCACACTAACAATACTTGAACTTCGGGTTATGGTGGAAGAAAAATCTTAAAAACCAAGGTTAACAAGGGAATTTGTGTCTTTATTGTAGTTCAAAGATATATATGCTGGCACATAATAAATCGATTCGATAACAACTTTCATGATCCTATAATTTTTACACCACCATGGAGGGGGAAATGGTTACATATCCGACCTTATGCTATACATTAGATCCTGCCATGCATCCAACAAAAATTGAATAGATGCCACTCGAAGAAAAATGATGAACCTACATGAGTCTTCGGAAAGCTCTGGATCCGTCACTCTTTCTCCGACCATAAGACTTTGAGAACAAGCTTAAAATATCTCCATCAGTTTCTATAAATAGATAAAAAAAACATTTTTTTTCTCTATAGTGTTCTAACTTCTAACACCTTCCTTATAGTCTGTTTATTAGTAGTTTGATGAGACTACTGAGATTCACAATTTATTCAGCCACCTACACATAACTGTTTGATTGTGATTGATATTGAAAGTGACTTAATCAGAACTTATATAAGAAGGAGCTTTATGCATAAAATCAAAACTTCCCCCAAAATTTGTCACTTCATATTGAGAAACACACTAATGTCATCTATGGACTATGAAAGAACCCTCGATTTTTTTTAAACCATACAAACAAATTAATATGTATACACAGATTTATTCATACAGATCTTGATGAAAACCTAGCCACTAGAGAGGTATAAATAAAGTTAAAGGTGTATATCACTCATGTCGTTTTAATTAGATCTTACCTTTAATCAATTAATTTTTTTTATAGTTTTTAATTGCCTTAACATGTCAAAGTTGAAATGAAAATGAACATATTCTTGGTTTTCACTCAAAATTCTCTAACTAATCACGTCGACTATATTACTTCAATAACTCACTTTAGACCAAAATAGTACACTAACGAAACTTTATCTTTCATCAAGATATAGTCATATCATAATCATATATTTTTATTAAAAATTATTTCAGTCAAATACGTATTTTTTGTAATAACATAAATCACATCTTTAATCATATTTTTTGGTTGAATCATCATACAAAAATCATTGACACATTATTGAAGTTATTAATATTTTTTTTTGAAATTATTTGGCCATTTTTTGTGTATATTGGATACTACATACCACACAAGATAATAATAAAGACATACTTTTTGGCTTTGCATAATGCATTAAAAGGGTCATGTGAGTGATGAACATGTCATTATATCATGGTATGCCATGTGAAATGTGAATAGTTTCTGAGTTGGGTAAAGTACAAAAAACAAAAACAATTATTCATTTCTATTTTTTAGAGAATGTTTTATTGGCAATTATTAAAATATCCTACAAAATCAATAAAAAAGTATAAAAGATATTAAATTTCATTATTTGACATGTTTTATCGACTTATTTTAGTATATATTCTCTCAAAATGATTTTGTAATTTTAAATATTACAAAAATAAGATGATGGGTGTTTATTGTTTTTGTCGCTTTCCTTATTATTAAAGATAGCATGCTATAAAATTAAGAAAAATATGATGTAATTTTAAATATCACAGTGTTAATTTTAATTTATTTAAGAAAAATAGCATGCTACAAAATTAAGGATAGAAGTAATAAATTATTTCATTTAATAGTTTAATAAATCAAATTTTGTTGTATTTAATTATTTAAAACATATGAATTTAACTATGAAATATCAAATAAATAATATAAAACAGATTACGTAACACTTAAAATGATTATTTTTTGGAAGAGGTATCCCAGACCACATTGGGCCCAGACTAATCCTCGGCAATTTTGGGCCGAAGCCCGACTGCTAAAGCATGCAGCCCGGGGTCGAAGCCCCCGTACCTCCAGAATGCGTCCCCCAGGGCTCGAACTCGAGTTCACCACTATGTAGTGCCTAAGTCTTACCACTAGGCTAACCCCTTTGATTCTTAAAATGATTATTTTTTGTTGAACTCACTTAAAATGATTTTATACACACTAACATATATAAATACATATTTTATATAATTTACAATAGTGAACATTATTTTTTGTTAAACTCACAGAGTGTAAAATTTTATCATAACCGGTGATGGAAAAATACATCATGTCCTGATTATAAAAATTCGAAGTTTAAGTTTGAAGAAGATAGATATCACAAGTGTTAGGAGTTTTGAAAATGTAGATGTGAACAAACAATCATATTTTATTACTTTCAAGGGCCGGTTACATATTCTTGTCCAATCACTTATTTCGTTGGGTAAGCATGCCAAAGACAAAATCTTACACAGTAAGAAAGTAAGAAACATGACAATCATCGTGTAAGAGGGATACCGGTTAATGTTTATCGGATAAGAGACAATTATAATTTGCTGGGCAAAAATTTCTACTTAATAAGATAAGTTAATGTAGTGACTCTTACCGATAAGTGCTTATCTAATAAATATTTGATAAACGCTTTTACTTTTTCATTATATATTGGTTTTTTTTTTTTTTTTTTGGAAGAGGTATCCCAGACCACATTGGGCCCAAGCTAATCCTCGGCAATTTTGGGCCGAATATATATTGGGTTTGTTATAAAAAAAATTAATTTCTACAAGAAGATATTTGATCATCAACAAGTATTGCAAAACATCTAAGATGGATTTCGTGCATTACTTTTTTTTTTTCCTTTCTAACATTTTGTGTTACAAATTTATTGATATACTTGATTTAAAAACATTAGAAAATGTAGGCCCACTGGGTTAACCCATTTTGAAAAGTTAGCCCATCACACTGTTTAGTTTGCTCATAAAAGATTCGTTATAAGTCCAGTCCAATCTCCAATGGCCGCATTTGGTTTTAAATTCGGGGACTCGGGTTGTTAACACTTAAACAGTTACGGATTCAAAACATTTTTCAAACGAAGACAGTTATAATTAAGGTTTTAGCTGATTTTAAGAGTTTTTTTAGTTGCTTTTAAAAGATTTTTTAAGTCTTCTTTTTTTTTTTTTGCTGATTTCAATGGAATCTTTTTTGTTATTTTTGTTGAATTGAGAGAAATTTTTTTGGTTTTTTTGATTGATTTCAAGAAGAAAGAAATTAGTTTTTTGGTTGGTTTAGAAATAAATTTTCAGTGGGTTTAAAGAGAATTTTTTGGGTTTTTGGTTGATATCGATTGTTTTTTTTTTTTTTTTGGGTGCACTCCTTGAAATTTTGAAAATCACCCTCCCAAAATATATGATGGCACCTTAAGTCCTTAACAAAATTGATCTTTTTTCTCCTTCACCAAATAAATAATACGATGACACGTACGTCCATGGTTGTTAACTCAAGGTTTTTCCCAGTTCGGGTAATGAATACCGGTCGAGTAGGATTTTTTATCATCATTTGAGTAAGTTACGTTTTTGCCCTTATAGTTTGTTATAATTTCATATTTTTATCCCTATACTTTTAAAATTATGACTTTTATTCTTGTAGATCACAATTTATCGTGTTCTTTTACGTCTATATGATTTATTGTTTACTTTTTACAATTCATTTATATTTTCGTTCCTCATGTTTAAGTGGTCCTCAAGACCTCAACCTCCCAAAAACCAAAAACTTGAAACTACAGGGAGAAAAATTGTAATATTCAACAAACAATAAAGACCAATGTTTCAACTTACTCTTTTTATTGCTCATTTTCTGTCTCTAATAATAAAGATGTAAACTTTCTCAATATCATCCATCATCAATGGCTTCTTCTTCTTCTTCCTCTTCATCTTTTCCATTCAATTTATTAATTTTGCCCACTTCAACCACTTCCACTACTCTTCCCTTCTCTCGAACCCACTCTTCAAACTTCAAATCTTTTTGTAATAATCAAGCAATTCAACTCGAAACCCAACAAATTAACCCCAAAATCAAAAAGCCAAGAAAACCAAGACCTAGCTTTTCTCATCAAGTTCTTGAAAAATGGTCTCGAAAGCCCACTTTGGAAGACAAATTTCCATGGCAGAAAGAAGAAGGAACAAATTCCATTAAATCCATTGAAGAAGAAGAAGAAGAAAGGGGTTTAAACGAGTCAAGAATTGGTAGCAACTCGGTGAGGTATAACTCAATCAAAACCATAAAACTTGCTCCTTGGGTTCAAGAAACTAAAACCCAGAAGCCAAAATTTGATTTTGAAGGTGGGAATTCCCAAAAAGATGGAAATGGAGGTAAAAATGATGATGGGTTTGTTTTATCCAATTCAAGAAATGGTAGTAACTCGCTACTGAGTGACTCAGTGAGGTCAAATTCTATCAAAACTGTAAAAGTTGCTCCTTGGGTTCAGGAAACCAAAACCCAGAAGCCAAAATTTGATTTTGAAGATGGGAATTCCCAAAAAGATAGCAATGGAGGTAAAAATGATGGTGGGTTTGTATCATCCAATTCAAGAACCAGTAGTAACTCGTTACTGAGTGACTCAGTGAGGTCAAATTCTGTCAAAACTCCAAAAGTTGCTCCTTGGGTTCAGGAAACCAAAACCCAGAAGCCAAAATTTGATTTTGAAGGCGGGAATTCGAAAAAAGATAGCAATGGAGCTAAAATTGAAGATGGGTTTGTTTTATCCAATTCAAAAATGGTAGTAACTCGCTACTGAGTGACTCAGTGAGTTCTAGTGATCATTTCAATGGTAGAGTTTCACAAAGAGATGGTGGAGCCACAACCATTGATGGGATTTCTTCACAGAAAGGAAATGCCCAAAGGGTTTTTGTTAAAGATGAAGATATGCAAATCAAGATTGATGACAGTGAGGTTCCATGGGAGAGAGGGAGAGATTTGTTCAAAAACAGTAGCAATACACCGATGGCTGAGAAATTGATCCCGGAATTTGAGTTGAAGAGGTTAAGGAATAAGGCAGGGAGGATGGTGGAAAGATTTAGGGTTGGTGCGAGTGGGGTTACACAAGAATTGGTGGATTCGATTCGTGAAAAATGGGAAAAGGATGAAGTGGTGAAGTTGAAATTTAAAGGGCCTTCTGCCATGAATATGAAAAGGATCCATGAAAGTTTAGAGGTTAGTATTATTAGCATTTTGTTATTTATAGATTTGTGTATGTGTAGATGGATATTGAAATGATATGAAATTAGATATTTTGCATAAGGATGTGTATAAGAATTCAAAACATATGTGAATGATGCTGTTATTGCTTGAAGTAGATGATCATGTTAATGAGATAAAAGTTATGCAATTTATGAACACTTATAAAGACTTTAATATTGTGTAGTGAAAGATCCACTGTAACATTCCTTGCCAACTATACCAGATATTGTCTGCTTTATCCACATTTGCACTCACCGTTTTATTAAAACTTCAATAAAAGTTCGATCTTTGAACTTAAAAGATACTCTCTTTGACCTTTAACAAGTCAAACTTTGTGATT
Source organism: Centaurea solstitialis (assembly GCA_030169165.1). Classification (NCBI taxonomy): domain Eukaryota; kingdom Viridiplantae; phylum Streptophyta; class Magnoliopsida; order Asterales; family Asteraceae; genus Centaurea; species Centaurea solstitialis. Next base: position 43,460,890 of record CM058044.1, read on the forward strand.
TTCTTGTAATGGAGGGAGTGCAACATTGATAACTCTATTATTCACATGTTATACTTCTAATATATTCATATGTGAATATTCACATGTTTTTAACTTATCATGAGTTCTTTACGTGCTTTTCACAGAGTCGAACAGGCGGCTTAGTGATATGGAGATCGGGCAGTTCGGTTGTATTATTCAGAGGAATGGCTTACAAGCTTCCTTGTGTACAGTCGTTTGCCGAGCAAAATTCAAAAGATACACAAAACGATTCATCAACGAAATATCCGGCCCGATATGTGAAGGATCTTTCCGAAGAAGAATTACTAGATTTAAAAGAGCTCAATCTTGTTTTAGACGGATTGGGTCCACGGTTTAAGGATTGGTGTGGCCGTGAGCCACTACCCGTCGATGCAGATTTGCTTCCTTCTCTAGTTGAAGGGTATAGACGTCCATTTAGACTTCTCCCACATGGGACTAGACATGGTTTACGAGATAAAGAGATGACCTTTTTTCGGAGGACTGCAAGAACAATGCCTCCACATTTTGCACTTGGTATGTATTACTTCTTCCATTCTATTGTAAGCCACCAAATTTGTAGCAAGTTTGTGAAAAGACCAACTTACCCTCATCATGAGAGTTGATTTTTGATGGAGTCTTTATCTGATAGAGGGAGGTTCAGGGGAAAACCTCAAAAAAGTGAAAAACTAAGGAACACCCTGGTAGGCCTTCATCTGGATATGCACTTGTGCATACAAGTAAATTAAGTTGTTTTTTGGTTTTTATGCATGTGTGCATTAAACAACTTGGTATCCCTTCACTTGGACGGTATGCACTTGTGCATACAAGTAATTTAAGATGTTTTTTGTTTTTTATGCACGTGTGCATTATGTAAATGTGCATATGCTGATATGCACATGTGCATGTTACAAATTAGTTGTATGCACAAGTGCATCCCTTTTAGATGAAGAGATACCAAGGTGTTCCTCAATTTTCCGTATTTTTTTTCGAGGTTTTCCCCTTTGGTCTCAAAATAAGTGCCCATATTTGTATTTTAGCGAAATGAGAGTTCATTTTCAAAAGTACGTGCCTATTTTTCCTATTCTACCCTTAATTATGAAATCGAGAAATCCATTACTCTCTTTGTTATCAAGGGTAACATTGTCATATTAAATTTATTAATAAAGTGTAATAACTACGCGTTTCTAAAACCGTGTGCTATTTTTCAATGTGACATTTAATTTATGCTTGATTGCCGTAGGAAGAAATAGAGACCTTGAAGGCCTTGCGGTTGCAATGGCGAAGCTATGGGAACGAAGTGCCATTGCAAAGATAGCTATAAAACGCGGTGTGCACAACACTTGTAACGAAAGAATGGCTGAAGAGCTTAAGGTTAGACGCTTCACGAACTTCTTTCTTCTCATTCTCCGGTCAAAATTGCTAAAATGCCCTTTTTGGTCGTTGGATTTCAGAGATTGACAGGAGGGACTTTAGTTTCTAGGAACAAGGACTATATCGTCTTTTACAGGGGTAACGACTTCTTACCCCCTAACGTCACACAAACGTTGAGGGAAGCACTAGATGTTAGGACTAACCGACAGGAGGATGAAGACAAAGCACGAGAAAAGGCTTTGACTTTCTTTGACTCTGCTCCTAAAAATGCCGTTAGCGGCTCGCTAGTCGCCGGGACCCTCGCGGAAACCATCGCAGCGACGTCGAGATGGGGAGGTCGACCAAGCGCCGAGGAGGTAGAGAAAATGAGGAGGGATTCGGCGGTTGCTAGGCACGCGTCTCTTGTCCGATTACTTGAAAAGAAGCTAGCTCTTGTAAGTTACATAACACCCCCATCCTTCGTTTAAATTACCTTTTTACCCATGACCAAACCCCACCTTTGAGATAGAGGTCATGTTTGCTTACTCGTTACCAAGAATGTTTTTCTTTGGGGTCGAGGTTATGTCTGCATACTCATGGTCAAGAATGCTACTATTTGGTATAAATGCTAGGTCTTTGTACATCTTACCATCCCTAGACCCCACCTCCATGTGGGATATGCTGGGTTCGTTTGGCTTGGTTCACATTCATGACCCCAAGGGTATTTTAGACATTTTACACTATGCGCCCAACTAAATGCCCCTATTTTCTTTTGTAGTCAAGATTGCTACTGTTTGGGATAAATTTCAGGTCTGTGTACGTCTTACCATCCCCGGACCCCACCTCCTTGTGGGATATACTGGGTTCGTTTGTTTTGGTTCACATTCATGACCCAAGGGTATTTCAGACATTTTACACTTCGTGCCCAACCAAACAACACAAATTTGTTTTGTAGTAGAGAATGCCAGCTATCATATGTTGTTGCACCCTCTTTCACATGTTCTTCAAAACTTTATCTTATCCGACTCTCTCATTGGCACACTTTTCTCAAGTCCGGGGTGTTCACAGAAACAACCGCCCTACTCTTTGGGGTAGAGGTCAGGTTTGCGTACATCTTACCCTGCACAAACCCCACCTCTATACTGGGTTTGTGTGGTTTGGTTTCATAATGCTAGTCATCGCTTCATCTATGTTTTCATTTGATTATAGGCGAACGGAAAGATAAAAAGGGCCGAAAAGGCGTTGGCAAAAGTTCAAGAATACCTACAACCGTCAGAACTTCCGACCGATCTGGAAACCCTAACCGATGAGGAAAGGTTTTCGCTTCGAAAGATAGGGTTGAGTATGAAACCGTTCTTGGAGCTAGGTAAATCCATCATTACCTCTAAATTATTAATTTTTTTAATTTTGAAAATTACTTCGAAAGAAGACAACCGCCCTTCTTCTTGGGGTACAGGTCACGTCTGTGTACATCTTACGCTACCCTGACCCCATTGGGACATATTGGGTTTGTTTAGTTCGGTTTTTGAAAGAGAAAGGTTGAGAACAATTTGCAAAATTTTTAGGGCGTCGGGGAGTTTTCGATGGTACAATTGAAAATATGCATTTACATTGGAAGTATCGGGAGCTTGTGAAGATAATGGTGGAGCGAAAGAGCTTTGCGCACGTCAAACAGGTGGCGATTTCTCTCGAGGCGGAAAGTGGCGGTGTTCTGGTGTCGGTAGATAAAACGACGAAAGGCTATGCCATCATAGTTTACCGTGGAAAGAACTACGAGCGTCCAAAAGAGATGAGGCCGAAGAATCTTTTGACAAGACGGAAAGCTTTGGCTCGTGCGATTGAACTCCAAAGACGCGAGGTAAGTAAATCGTTTCGTAGGTTTTCTATAGTAATCACTCGAATCTTGCATGGATTAGTTAACATGTGAAAAGACTATAATGCCCTTTATCAATGTCTTCATTAAAACAACCTCAGAGGTAAAGGTGGTGTTTGTTTTTTAGAGGTCTGAAGTCTGATTTTAGATCTAAAAAATAAGAGGTGGAACCTCTTAAAATTTCAGAGGACGGTAAGAGGTTTTCAGATTTTTTCTTAAAGATAAAACAAATAGTCTTAAGTCTGCAAACCCCTTAATTTTCAGACTTAAGAGGTTTTAAGAGGTTTTAAGAGGTATATCTTAAAAAATGAACAACCCCAAGTCCCATATATAATTCAGAGGTTATGAAACAGGCATATGACGACTTTATGAATAAGTCATGTCAAAACCTATATGGAAATAGGATTTACTGGCAACCCGGATACTGCCAAGCCATTTGTTGTGTCGGATGGTTTTAATTTTCTGAATGTATTACAGGCTCTGAAGTATCATATCTTCGAGTTATCGGGAAGAATCAAGAAGCTGAAATCGGAACTTGTATGATTTCTCTTAACTTCATTTTCAATGGTGTAGAGGGCGATTTTGGTAGACAAAGTGACAAACTGGTATTAACTCGTAACCATTTTGGATTTGCAGGAGGATATGAAGGTCGTTGACGAAATCGACGAAGAGACATTGAGATCAAGGATCGAAGATGATTCAGATTCAGAATCTGATTCGGATGATCATGGCGGAATGGAAGAGGTAATCACGAGATCGATTATGTGCTCGTCGTTTTTGGTCGATTTATTCGCGATGTACATCATGATCATGGGATATTTTGTTGTTATCGGTGTTGATGCAGGACGAAGAAGCGTACCTTGAAACATACGAAGATGGTGATCAAAATTGAACGACATGATTATATGTTCTTTGAGGTAGCTGATCCAGTGTGAGATACGGAATAGGACCGTTGATCATATGTTTTTTTTAAACGTTAGAGTAATTAATTATACATGTTTTAGCCTGATTATAGTATTGTTGATTTTGGCTTTTGAATAATGTTAGAAGAATGGCGGTATTTATGTGAATTTGTTTTTTAATCTGAATAATATATGGTATGAACTTTTATATTTTATTTTATTTACCGTTTGTTCAGTCAGTTTAAAGCGCGTGATGGTATAGGTGTAACCAGTCTTCAAAAAGATTGAAACGGAGCTTATAAATGCATCATAACAAAACATATGTATTTTACCCATTGGGTTAGAAAACATTACATGTTAAAAGATGGTCTCAACTTTCATGTAGAAATTGCAATCCATCTGTTTTTAAGTGGTGCTCCTTTTAGGGCAAATTGCAGAAAAGCGTAACATATATGTTCAGAAAATCTAATTAGGGGAACGTACAATTTGTTTTTGCCGTAAAAGAATTACGCATTTGATTTTGTCAAAAAAAGGGAACTTACCGTTAAAAATCATGTGTAAAAGGTAACCGGCTCAAGCAGGTTAACAATATGAGTTTCAGGTAAGTTACCCTATTTTTTACAAAATAGAACGCATAATCTTTTCTTGGCAAAAAAAGAATGTACGTTACTTCGATTGGATTTTTTGGACATTTATGTTACCTTTTTTAGCAATTTGCCATTTTTTTTACCATGAAATGAAATTGAATTTCACGTATTCAATCATTTATAAATTTGGTCATTTCATTACAAAGTGAGAAATAATTAAATTTTATTCCGTCATATTTTCTCAAAATACAAAGTTATACATCTTTCCTACTTGATATAAGTAGACCACTCCAATCTAACCCCCCGTCAACCACTACCTATTTGAACCATCGTTAACCACCATTGATATGAACCACCATTGACGTAACTAGCTATATTATCGGACAAAGAAAAGTATACCATGCTTTCTTTGCACCATGCGCTAAAACAATGTTCATATCAACGGTTATATATAACTTGAGAATGAAATCTACCTCCACCCCGACACCAACAACACTTCTACTTATAAGGCGTAGAGCCGGTCCTGAGGTCTTGGATTCCCATGGCGAAAAGTTAAAAGAATGCCCTTTTATATGCACATGAAAACAAAATTAAATTAAATGGCTAATATCCACACCGAAACTCTATTAAGCAAGACAAAAATGCCACAAAGTGCGGGTATAAACCAAAACCCTGTATAACAAAAATAAAATAAATCACCTAAATCGTTGCCTTCATGATAACCCGTTTGATCTACTTTTTTTCAACGGAGAATTTTATTACAAACAAACCTAACAAGGTGCTAGATTTCAAGAGTTCGGGAAACTGAAACAAGGATTACAACTCCAAGTCTCCCAACTAATCAACTTCCCACATCTAATCATTGACTAGTCGATACCAGCTAATGCGGTACTTTAATAGATCACTTTAATGAATGTCACAGTTCACAAATAACAAATCCTCTAAGCAATAATCACAAAATCAAAAAACAATGAATTCAGAATACTATTGAATCACTGTCAATAATATACATAAATTAAGATATTGTCTAAGTCGTATGGTAAGTAGCATCTTAATATACTTAATTAGATATTGATGAATCATTGTTAATAATAAAAATTAATATACACTCTATGTATCATATATCTAACTAATATAAATCATAAAACTTAAAGAATAATGAATAAATAAAGAAGAAGGAAGATACTACTGCAGATTAGGGTAGGAATCGATTAGGGCATCAGTCAAAATGAGGGCAGCAAATCAGCAATCGTTTAAGGCAATAAATCGACAATTGATTAGGGCAGTAAATATGAAATCGACTAGGGCAATGGAGAAACAATTGTTTGATACTTTGATAATTCACTCAATGGAGCGGAGCACGATGGTGAAGGAAGTATTTTTTCCAGGCGTAAATGGAAAGAAGAATATCCACAAATTGATGTCGATATCTAGTCTTCCCTCGTGAAATGGACATGTATGGATTGGTGTATTTCTTCCAAGCGCAAAAACAACCTACTAATCCTAAAATAAACTTAGGCTGGTGATGCCCCTTTGGACCTGATGCCCATAGCCACCGCCATGACCGCCATGGGCCAGGGCCGGCCCTATTAAGGCGCCATGGTGGGAACGATGCAGGGGGTTCCCATCTCACCTTGAACCAAGGCTAACTGGCTCTAACGCCCCTTCTCTAGTTGCAATCAACGACTCTCGGATGAGGATCCAACGGCTCATAATTAATTGAAAACCCCATTAGTCATATTTAACCCATTTATTTTCACAGACTGACAAAAGAAGACAATGGTATCCAAGTGGAAAACACCGATGGAACATAAAAGGTGTTTGATCACGCACGTAGGGGGAGGAGTGGCGAATATGACGACAGGGTTTTCAATTACGAGCCTTTGGATCCTCATCTGACTCGATTCACGGACGTCGATTGCAACTCGAGGAGAGGTGTCGGAGCTAATTGGAGCCTCAATTCAAGGTCAGATAGGAAGGCCCTACACTTGTAAATAAAAGTGTTGGTGTTGGAGGTGGATTTCAATCTCACGTTGTTGAGATATATATATATATATATATATATATATATGGGTGGGTTCAAATACAAACCACTTTTTGGTTGTGAACGTGAGGACAACCGAGAGCGCGCCATGTGTCACTCTGAATTTTCGCGACTTAGTGTTATTCATACTGAATAACGCTTTATTCAGATACTGAATAACGCTTTATTCAGACTGAATAAAGCGTTATTCAGTATGAATAACACTAAGTCGCCGAAAATTTAGTGACACGCGCGACTTGTAACCAAAAAGCCCGCGACTCAGTGTTATTCAGTCTGAATAACACTATTCAGACTGAATAAAACTAAGTCGCGGGAAAAGTCGCGCGTGTCATAAATTTTGTTGCCACGTGTCGCGCTCTGGGTTGTCCTCACGTTCACAATCAAAAAGTGGTTTGTATTTGAACTTTCACCTATATATATATATATATAGAGAGAGAGAGAGAGAGAGAGAGGAAAGTTCAAATGTGAACCATTTTTTGGTTGTGAACGTGAGGACAGCCGAGAGCGCGACACGTGGCGACTTTGAGTGTGGTCCCCCTCTTTAATTCAATGTCCTCCCATGAATCGTGCCTAGTCATCCGCCGTGGATCTGACGTGGCGCCTAGTCATCCGCCACGTGTCGCGCTCTCGGTTGTCCTCACGTTCACAACCAAAATGTGGTTCACATTTGAACCCATTCATGAAATCACTACGGCGGAGGTGAAACCTAACTTCTGTTGATCATGTTTCATCGCAAGAGGTGGAACCGACTACGCCGGAGGTGAAACCAGTGATGAGACTGACTACCATGGAGGTGAAACCCAACTTTCATCGCCCAAAAAACTCAGACTGAAACCCATCTCCGGTAAACTTCGATACGTTTCATGTTTCATCTCCGTGGAAAAAAGACGACTAAAACCCAACTTCCATCACCGGAAAAATATAAAGGAAAAGTTGTATATTAGCAAGATGAAACTGACTACGGCGGAGGTGAAACACAACTTCCATATATATATATATATATATATATATATAGAGAGAGAGAGAGAGAGAGGAAAGTTCAAATGTGAACCACTTTTTGGTTGTGAACGCGAGGACAGCCTAGAGCTCGACACGTGGCGACTTTGAGTGTGGTCCCCCCCCCCCTTTAATTCAATGCCCTCCCATGAATCGCGCCTAGTCACCCGCCGTGAACCTGACGTGGCGCCTAGTCATCCGCCACATGTCGAGCTCTCGGCTGTCCTCACGTTCACAACCAAAGAGTGGTTCACATTTGAACTCACCCCTATATATATATATATATATATATATATATATATATAGAGGAAAAATCAAATACAAATCACTTTTTTGTAAAAACTATAGGACCAATCTCATCCATTAAAAGATTTTAATCAAAGGTTATTAATACTAGAGGACCATGATAACAATTCCTTAATCTTTTATGATGCCACACTAGATTATAACCCATAAGGGTAATTTAGACATTTTGGTATTTTAATTTATAATTAAACAATTAAAAGAAAAGACAACTTTCTTTCACTTCATTGTCTTCCTCGTTTCCTCCCCACCAATCACACACCTCCTTCCCTCTATACACCACAACCTCCATTGATGCCTCCAAGCTCATCATCTTGTTTCTCCAAAACCCAAAAGAAAAAAGAAAAAAAACCCACCAAAATCGCATCAATATTCTCCAAATCTACAATCGTTTTTCATCTCTACCACCGGACCTCACACCAACCACCAGATCTGTACATCCACCACCGTCGCCAGTGTTCCACCGCCACCGCCGCCGCCGCTACCGTCTACCACTACCACCGCTGCTGCCGTCTTTCAGATCTGGTTACCAAACAAAATCCGATGATCTGGTAAGTTTTTTCTATTTCTATCGAAAACCCCCATTTCTAGGGTTATTGAGTTTTTTTTTTCAAAAGTAGGTTTGTTTGATTCAATTTTAGAGATTGTTGTTTCATAAATGTTGTTTGTAATCTTGATTTGTGCAACATATCTAAATAATAACATTTTTTATGAAGATTTTAGGAAATCATTACTGGAAAATAAGAGTTTTTTAAGTTTTGTTCTTGAAAGTTCATAATGTGTTCTTGAAGGTTCATCATGTGATCTATGAAGGTTCATCATATTCTTGAAGGCTGAAGTGGATGATGATGTGAAGATTCATTAGATGAATTTAAATGTAAAAATACATTTGTTTGTATTCATTTGGTGAATCTAGTTGTAAACAGATATTTAGTTTTGTATTCATTAGGTGAATACAAATGTAAATAGACATTTTGTTTTGTATTTATAAGATGAATGAATTTATATGATTTTCATTTGGTGAATATGAATATTCATATGGTGAATATGAATATTCATATGATGAATATGATATGGTGAATTTGAATATTCATCTGGTGAATATGAATATTCATATGGTGAATATATGATGAATATGATATGGTGAATATGATATATCATATGGTGAATATATGATGAATATGATATGGGAAATATGAATATTCATATGGTGAATATTCATATAATGAATAAACTGCGATTTTCAAATTAAGGGCTTAGATTATTCCTCAAGTTTTTACAAAAAAGTGAATATATATATATATATATATATATATATATAGGTGAAAGTTCAATTGCAAACCACCTTTTCATTGTGAACGTGAGGACAAACGAGAGCGCGACACGTGGCAATTTGAAAAAATTTCGACTTAGTTATTCAGACTGAATAAAGCGTTATTCAGACTGAATAACACTAACATGCACTCTGATGCAATTGGATGCGGGCGGGTCAGCCGCGGGTCATCGCGGGTCAAGCGTTATTCAGTATGAATAACACTAACATGCAGTTTTATTCAGACTGAATATGACTTGACCCGCCGTTTCAGATTGCCACGTGTCGCGCTCTGGGCTGTCCTCACGTTCACAACGAAATGGTGGTTTGTATTTGAACCCACCCCTATATATATATATATATATATAGGTGAAAGTTCAATTGCAAACCACCTTTTCATTGTGAACGTGAGGACAAACGAGTGCGCGACACGTGGCACTTTGAAAAAATTCCGACTAGTTATTCAGACTGAATAACACTAGCATGCACTCTGATGCAATTGGACGCGGGCGGGTCAGCCGCGGATCATCCGCGGGTCAAGGCTTATTCAGTCTGAATAACGCTTTATTCAGACTGAATAAATCTTGACCCGCCGATTTCAATTGCCACGTGTCGCGCTCTGGGCTGTCCTCACGTTCACAACGAAAAAGTGGTTTGCAATTGAACCCGCCCCTATATATATATATATATATATATATATATATATATATATATATATAGAGGGGCCTTCAATTAAAAACCATTTTTTTTGTAAAAACTTTAGGACTAAACTGTAAAACTGGTAGAGGTGTATACAACAAAACCATTATTCTCAAATGGCGACCATCAATTAGTTATGGTTACAAATTTTTATTGGAGGATCTTGTCTAGTCATAAATCTTTATTGTAACCTAGGTCTTTAGAACAAAAATTCGGGTTCTTGTATATATCCAGGCGTTAATAACCCATCTACCCCAGGGTCGAATCCAGGTGTTAACGACTTGTGGCCAGTGGGTTGATCGTTACTTTCCTCCCTTTTCCCTCGCTTTCTTTTCCTTTCCTTCGTAAAATGGATTTCGAGAATACAACGTTAATGATCGGTCTCAACTTTCTTTGTAGAGAATGGAATCCATCTTTTTTTAAAGTGGTGGTTATTTAGGGAAACAACTTTTTTAAAGTGGAGGTTATTTAAGGAAACAATTTTTTTAAAGCGGTGGTTTATCTCAAGAGAACAACTTTTTTTTAAGGTGGCGTTCATAAATTTCGTACGTCAAAACAACTTCAAAGATGGGCAATGAGAAGTTTGGTTCAGATTCCTAAAGAAATTTGAATAACTATTATAAGATTCCTAAAGAAATTGGAATAACTATTGATCAAATTCCTTTTTACCATGAAATAGAATGAATTTCACATTTCATAATTCATAAATTTAGAATGTTTACTCATTCTATCACACTTGAAAAGAAATTGGAACCCCCGTCGACCACCACCTATTTGAAACATCGCCAACCACCGTTGTTTTAAACCACCACCAATCTAAGCTACAATAGTTGAACTTCAGTTTTAGAAAGAGGGTATTTTGATCATTTACCAATTACCAGTATCTTGTTTCACTTCTAAAGCTACATTATGTGAACCAAACAAACACATTTCAGTTCTTTTAACAAATTCCATTCTAATGCATATCAGCCAAACAAGTGGTAAAACCTGATAACATTCAATTCAAATTCTTTTGACATGTTTCATTCCATCCAAGAACATTATGTGAACCAAACATCCCCTGAAAAATAGATAGGATCGTTGGTTAAACACAACAGTGGGTGAATCCACCAACCCGTGCCACCACCAAAACACGTAAAATAATCCCAAAAGGTTCATCAAACGCCAAACTCGTCAGTATAGGGCTCCTCTTACATTTAATTTACCCACTAGAATGTTTCTGTGAAGACTCCATACTTGTAAACTAATGTCGAAAGAGGTCAAGATGGGTACGATAACTTTTGAAAAATGAAAACCAAAAACCAAAAACCAAAAACAAGTTAGCTGCAATTTAGACGTCGAGACGATCAGCAATCATTTTTGTTTCAAAACTTAAATATACTACATGAATACACATAATAAACAAAAATGCCATACTTACAAGCCGGATCGATCGCTTGGGTCCTCGTGAATCAAAATATCGTCCCCTTTTAACGAATAATGCTGCATTTGACCACACTTGGACCGGAAAATCTAGAGAAAACAAGGTTCGACAGGAGGTCAAATTCGTCATTTTTACTTCACGCCTCCACTGCAGTTACCTCTTCATCAGTTGAAACGATGTCTTCAGAATCCGTTGCTTCAGCATCTTTTTCCAATTTTGGGCCCGCGACGAGCTTTTCCCGAAGCTTGGCCTCGAGCTCATCACGTACGGTTAAATTTTCAGCCAAGTAGCGTTTAACGGCATCCTTACCACAGAACTTCATCTCGCCCATGCTATAATACGCACCTCCAGCTTTCATAATAAATTTGTGTTTGAGACCCAACTCAATGAGCTCCGATTCACGACATATACCCTTGCCAAACTCAAGCTCAAATTGGGCCGTTCTATAAGGCGGAGCAAGCTTGTTCTTCATAATCTTCACGAGAACTTGGCTTCCAAGTGTCTGCAAAACGTAAAAGAACACCAAAAATGTGATCTTGATGATTAAAATGCATCTTTTTTACCATATCGGCTCAAGATATTCAACATGTGGACCGTTATATAATAAAATTACAACATAAGTTTCGAATTTGTTGATGAAATCATGTACCTCTTCTCCCTTCTTGACGAGTCCTATTCTCCTAATATTTAGGCGAATTGAAGCGTAAAACTTCAACGCGTTTCCACCACAAGTCACTTCAGAGGGTGCACCGAATCCGAAAGTTTGTAACTTTGATCTTACCTGAGAGTACAATGCAAGCAATATCAGCGCAAAATATTGTAATTTTCCGTAATGAATTTGACAATTGTCAGTGCTTGTGGGTATAAGGGAAAGTTCAAAAAGAACCGTAAATATTTTGAGAATTTGGGAACCGACCATTTCAATGGTTATTCATGATGAATAGCCTTAAAATATTCATGAAAATCTTGATTTTCAGCATAAATATCTATCACGATATTCATTGTGAATGGTTTATGAATAGTCATTCCAGCAGTGGCGGATCCAGGAATTTTGGTGACTGGGGTCAGATTTTAGGTAATTAAATATTTTTTAACCATTTTCCATCTCATTGATTAAGGTTGATAAGAGTTCTCTAACCAAAGAAAGAGATAATGGTTACTTGGTTGTTGGGCTAAGTATAGGGAATGGGGTGTTATATACTATAAAACAAATCACATGAAAAGAGAGGTAGAGTCGTATATATATATAGAGAGAGAGAGAGAGGCAAAGAGTGAGAGAGTTGTATTAGTCAGACCCTTTTTAGTGAAACAATGACATAGATTGGGGTAAGTCAAATTTTTATTGGGGTCTTATATCTATAAATGTTTACCAATTTAAGTTAAGAATAAAAATTTTAAAGTAAAAAATTTTGTTTTTTAGATGTTGACTGGGGTCAACAGACCCCACTAGTCTTAGTGTAGCTCCGCCCCCGCATTCCAGGTTCTCCAAGTATTTACGGTTCTCATTTTATGAGAGGCCCCTAGAGATATAACTTATAAACACTATAAGTCATGGACATTGATGATCAAAGCTACATTTTATATTTCTGTGGATGATATGGCACAGATGTAGCTATTGTTTTCATTTACATAAGAGATGCATATTTGGTACCTGATTAATGAAGATCAAAATAGTCTGCGATAAAGATAGTGAATGGCTCAATTTACGAAGTGCCTGGCTCATAAGCCTAGCTTGCATAGCCATATGTGCATCACCCATTTCACCATCAAGTTCGCTTTTAGGTACAAGGGCAGCAACCTGAAAAGACATTAACAAACTATAAGCAAACAACAAAAACAAAAATATTCAGCAAGACTTGCCATTCATATAATAGAATATCATTAAAAGACACCTGCACAATTGTGCAGAAAAGAAAGTAAACATGCCACAGGTGCATTTGGTACGCAGACAGAACTTGACGAGCGTGAGTGAGGTACGCGGGTGAGACATAAGCAAGGTTTCTGGGTTTTAGTCTGACAAGGGAGTTTAGTAACTTACCAATTTTGACCCATCTCCCCAATATTTATTCCAACAATTTTGGTGGGACAAAAGAAATGTCACACCAAAAAGTCCCACTCAGTCCTGTCCGACCAAAATTATTGGAACAAAAATTAGAGAGATGGGACAAAATTGGTAAGTTACTAAACTACCCTTGTTAGCTTAAAACCGTAAAACCTTAAATGTCGTACCAAATTTGAGACAACAGGTTTTTGGTTTGTCCTGCATACCAAACGCATCCTAAGAGTTTGTGTATAGAGACCTTACTTACACTGTCCACAACAACAACATCGACAGAACCGCTCCTGATAATGGTATCTACAAGACTAAGAGCTTGTTCACCGCTATCTGGCTGTGATAAAAGCAAATCCTTAGTGTTCACACCAATAGCCTCAGCTAATGATGGATCAAGAGCATGCTCGGCATCAACAAATACACAATAGCCTACAAAAGATTGCAAGAAAAATATGACTTTCCGTACACAATCTTTTAACCAAGTGTGTCATTACAAGAAAATACTCCAATTTAAAAATTTAAAAAGCATGATGAAAGAAATACAGATGGAGATACAAAACATACTAAAATTCACCAAACCAACCTTACATACTTTATTGCTTTCATAAAGCGGAATAATTGAAATAATTCCTTTGCAACTGTATAAAAAAGTATGTTTCCAAAAGGGTAGGAAGAGTGAAATTAACTTCATTAAAAGCTTCTACAACATCCTCTAGAATACACAGGCAAGATATGTATTCAGCTACCTCTTAATGTGTATATTTCTTTCACCAACAGCTATACCTTAGGTATATATTTTAACGAGTACTTAAAAAGCTAACCTCCTTGCTTCTGCGCTTCAGCAATTACATGCAGAGCAAGAGTTGTCTTTCCAGAGGCCTCTGGACCATATATCTCAATTACACGCCCCTGTGTAAGTAGTTTGATGCTTTAGAGAAAAGATATAACTTTAAACACCATATCATTAAAAAACTATTCAAAGCAATTAAAAAATGTTAGAGAAAATGCAATGTAAACGGCACGAGTTGGTAAGAGACCTTAGCTAGATGCTCTGGCAGAAGTGCTCATTAGTTATCATGGTCATAGGTCCATTAGTACATGCTTTAGAACATGAAATCAAAATGGCACGTAAATCTTGCTACGTTTCTAATCACAAACCAAATTCCAAATGTGTGGTATAAACTTCAAGCACAGACTTATTCGAAATGCTACTTCAATACTCATAACTTTAGATAACGATTATTCTGAATGAAACCATATGTTGTAAAATCAACAGCAAGACAAAGAAACATATCAAATGAAAATTTGGAGTAACATTATAGCATTAGCATGCATGAACATAAATTTCAAGCAAACCGGTGCACCACGGTGTAAATACCTTGGGAAAGCCACCAACTCCCAATGCTATATCTAATGCAAAAGACCCCGTAGACACCACCGGGACTTGTCTGGGAGAAGCACACTGACCAAGGAACATGATAGATCCCTTTCCATGGGAAGTATTGATTTGATCAATCGCTTGCTTTAAGGCCAGATCTTTTTTAGACATGTTCTCTTCACCTGAATCACTTCCATCAGACTTCGATTTCCTTTTACCTAAACGATATAATAAAATGAACTGTTAAACCATGACATTAGCATATAAAAAGACATACACAAATCAAAGAAAACAGTAGTCCATATAGTATTGAGTAACACCTTTGGTAGAAAAGCTGCTTATCTGAGATGACGATCCCAGTAAACATCTCTTAGGAGTCTGCACACCAACAACAACCAACAATAAGCATTTAAAAACCTTCATATAACAATGAAACCATTTCTTCTTCTATGATAACATTACACCATACTTAATGCCTCAGTTTACACATTCTTAACTTCAAAATAAAAGGTCACAAAAATTCTCATCAGAAGGTCATGCAGAAAATCATTTGACCATTTGTAAATGCAACAAAATTAATAACAAGCACAAACGAAGATAAAAATCCGACAACTATTCCTGAAAGGAAGTTGTGATTGGTCAAAAGATAGCCTCAGATATACACCTCTGTACTCAAATAATAAGATGGAGATCAACACATTTGTGTGACTAACTACAATGCAATTACTTGCTTCCCATACCAAACTTTTTTCAGACTATTAAGCTGTGTTTGGCAAAAATAAGCTAGATTATAAGCTAGTACATGTTTGCATGGACCATAAGCTAGCTTACAACTAGCTTATTGAAACGCTAGTTGGAGTAGCGTTTCAGAAGCTTTTTGTAGCTTTTTCCAAACCGGCCTTACTTTATCCTTTCTTTTATTGAAACTATCCGGTGTTTTAGTTTATCACAGCTAAAGTATTGCATTATACATTAAGACAGAAAATAAGTTATTCAGATAGATTACAGCATCTCATTCTAGTACGTCTGAAACTCAATAATCTCTTACTAAAACACATAAAAAAGAAGATGATCACAAAGAATAGCATAGAAATCATAGAACATGAAACAATAAACAGAAATCGACGAACAATATGAAAGAAAAGCGATCGAATTACCTCAAATGAACATAGGGAACGTTTGAGAATCGATACGTTTCGAAGCAATCTCGCCATTCTCTTCGTATACTGCTTGTGTATATCAAACTCTACGAAGAAGTTTCTTTACAAACTTACAAGTAGATTGATTATAGGGTTTAGGGTTTGCATAAACCCTAATCAAAGTCCCCTTCTTTGTTTTGAGAGGGAGATTGATTTTGGTTTGATTTTAGGGTTTAAGGATTTGGGTTTTTCGTTGTTTTCCCTCGTTTTGAACCGGAAGATATTTACACTTATCACCCCCTATGTTCCATTCATTAAAAAACGACAATAACTCACGCACACGTTTCGACACGAAATCGATGATGTATCTAGGATCTATATGGGCACCCAATTATCTCGTCGACCATGAACGAACCCAAAGTCGACTCATTCTCAGAGTATCGCTACATGTTCGCCCCATGAATCGTACCTGGGTAGACAGGGATGTCATCCATTGTCCCTCCCAAGGATGTTATCGACCACTGATGTGTTTGAAAAGCAATTGTATATTTTGTCAAAGAACAAAATGCTTTGAGATATAATGATTGTGTTGGTTTTTATTAATCAATGTAATGAATATTTATTCAAATGTATCAGTGTTACCTTTAGTTTATATGGTATTAGTTGATTTTGATGTGATATTTTCTATGTAATTAAAATATTAAAACGTCTGCACTATGAAATATCGTTGGTTACATAATTTACTGATTACGAGTTAAGACGAGTATACAATAAGAAATTCTAAAAGTTCAATTCTATTAATTTAAATATTTTATTCTTACATTCTGTAAATTTTTTCTTTATTTGTGTAATATTTTTGCTCACACTTTGTACTAAGTCGGGATTTCACATAAACGATCTTTGTGGTAAAGTTAAGATTGTAAATCCCGTCTTCCCTATACTCTACTTTCGTAAACTTATTGGGTTGGTTTGATTTGGTATACTATTTTAAAAATTAAAACTAACTTTTTGACATATTTATCTTTTGTTTTTAAAAAATAATAGTTTTTCCCCGCTTATTAATGAGAAAGAATTAAAACATTACATCTCTAATTTATATAGAGTTTTAGAGATTTTTACATGACAAAGTGTTACTTTTAATTAACTTAAGGAAGGTTCAAATGATAAAAGTAACAAAAACTAAGAAAAGAAAAAAAACATTCAAATCAATCACATGCAAAATCACATGTGATTTTACACTAACGATCTATGCAGAGGTGTGCGGGCGACGTGGCCTACAACCTTAGATCGCAACCAAATTGCATGAATACTGGATTTTTGTGATCTCATGTAAATCACATGTGATTTGACCATTTTCTTATTTTATTTATTTAGTTAACATTTAGTATGAACCAAACTCTAATTAAATAAAAAGTGTAAAATCATACATATTTCTCGTTTTATTGTCTTTTTATTTAGTTATTGTTCTCAAATGACCTGACTCTATTAAATAATAACACATAACATTGCTTGTGATTGGGAATTTGCAAACAAGCTCAAGAAAAACTCAATGAAACTCAACTCTTTCTTGATGGGATCTAATGAAACAAAAGATCTTAAAGATTTATCATAATGGATTAGTTAACATGTTGGCTAAGCATATTCTCAAACACGAAAAAAAAGCTATCGGTTTATCAAATTATCTATCAAGCCACGAAAAAGATTCAACAAAGACAAAAACAAATCCACCATCTGTTTTGTATCAAGCAATACATGAAGTAACTTCGGGTATAGCAGCAAAAGCAAAACGTGAAACATCAACAAAGAAAACACACAAAAAGGATGTATGTTTTCAGCCCAAGAACGCATGTGAAGAATGAAGTGGAATCAACGATGCTAGGTAGACTCTACGTTCAAGGTGTTTAAGCACCCTGGATTGACCATAAAACGAAAAGGATAGAGTTCAAGAAAATTGAATACATTTGAATAAGATATTATAACACTCAACAAGTCGTCATGAAGGCCATTACAGTTCTAAGAGTGAAGAACTAATTGCTATCTAAGATCGAAGCACAACCTGAAATTTTGATTGGGGATCAAACTCAACCAACAAAAAGAGGATCCGGCGTTAGGGTTCCTATCCATAGGACCTAAGGATTTTCCTGATTGTTATCTTCAAGATCCCACTGGATTAGTCGAAATGTGCACAAGCTAACCTCACCTAGACACCTAGGGGGTGCATT
Organism: Centaurea solstitialis; assembly: GCA_030169165.1. Classification (NCBI taxonomy): domain Eukaryota; kingdom Viridiplantae; phylum Streptophyta; class Magnoliopsida; order Asterales; family Asteraceae; genus Centaurea; species Centaurea solstitialis. The sequence goes on from CM058044.1 coordinate 43,479,171, forward strand.
CGATTGGGAACTTTGGGGGGGGGGGGGGTGGAATCGGCCACCATAGTAACTTTTCATCTCAGACCCAATTAACCAAAAAACCGAAAAAAGTCTTTCAAAATGGAGAAAAAAAACTTAGAAACCCCTTCAAATCAACCAATAAAACTTTGAAAATCTCTCGAGAAGGAAGAACTGGTCTAAAAATACATCGAACAACTTTATGGACCTTTAATCTCCCATAAATATGCCCACTAGAAAAAATCCTGGATCCCCACTGCAAACACCCAGGTTGGTCATAAAAGAAGAGAAAAAAACTCTCTATGCTCATATTTACCTTTGGCTCGTCTTTAATGATGCTTCTCTTACAAACTGCCATTGTTATAATAAGCTATAGTAGTTAAAGAATATATGGCATTTTTCTTACCAATAAGTAATCAACAATAAAAAACAACAGCATTTTCTTATAAGTTATCCAATCAGTTGTATCTAGTTTTAAACTTTCAATCTGAAGAAGATAGTTATCACAACCCATAAATAATCACCTCAATCGCGGGTCTTGTTCTTGGGGTAAATTGTCTGCATCTTTTTACCAAAGGAAGCTCGGAAACCGCCTCTTTCTTTGGTGACGGGGTATCCGGTTCAGATTCTTTCTTCGACTGAATTGTGTCAACAATGGCCTCGATCTCTTCTTTAGCACGATGAAAGATGCTAGGCCTCGGAATTCACTGATTGGGGTGTTGACATCAATATCCTCCCCCTTTCCATGAGTCTCCTTATGGTGAATGAATGATGGCTTCCTTTTAGGTGATTCTGGTTTTACCTTTACGTTAACTTGCTTAAGTTTACTGGATCCGCTCTTATTATCTTCTGCCATGGATATCAAGAAAAATCGGTTAATGGGACCCACAGGAGGTATGACTTATCAAGTGAATATGTTTGCTACAAAAAAGCTGGCTTTATAGGATGCCAAAGATGTCTAATGTCCTAAATCCTAATAGAGTGCTTAAAATTATGGGACCAATCTATTGTGCGTCCTATGTATAGGCGTAAAGTAGAATGTTGTGACGGATGGCGAAAGATCGTGAAGTTGAGGTTAACGTGAGAAGTGGATCTGAAGCGCTGATCACTTTTAGAAGGGAATTTGATCCGGTGCATCTCATCCTAATGTGCATCTACTTCTCATCCAACGCTTGATAATCACTTCTCACGTTAACCTCAACTTCCCACCAGATCTCAACACTGTGTCGTATTTGGGCATCTTAAAAAGTTTTTTAGTACACCCTTGAAATAAAGTGTTGCATTAGGTCTTTCACATGACCGTTTTGTTAAGTGTCATGTGAACATGTCCTTTTATATGATACTTGTTGGGACGTCCAGAAGTGTCCTATCAACTTATTGTAACTAATTTATATAACACACACAATTGTTTGATCCTATAAACTTAAGTCCTATCAAGCAGCGTATAAAGCCGCTTTTGTTTTTTGGAAAAAGTAAAGCCGATTTTGTTGTAGTACCTTTAACAAGCATTCAGTTAATTATTTTGTGTACTTTTACTTGTAATAAAAAGGGAAAGACTTCTTTCAAGGTAAACTTTGGAAATCTAGCAGTTTATAAGATGTCTCTTGTGTTATGAATAAGTTGCTCAAAAGGGCACATAGGCAACAAAGGGTAGACGCCACCCTCTGAGACGTCCCCACCACACCGGTCATGAGGGATGTAAATCAACGCATGCTTCTAATTGGCAGAAGAGCGGTGCCTAGACTCAACCCAGGACCTCACACATACGGATTACACCCACACAGGCAACAAAGCCTCCACTTCACATGGGGTTCCACTAAAGTTGCCTTGATTCATTGTTTATAAGCTTTTCTTGCATGTTCCATGTATATATAATTATGCCAAACATTTGTCTTTGCTATAGAAAAAAGGTTGTTAAGTGTTTTTTGGACATTTTTCTATGACAAAATAATAACGTCCATGTAAGAAGTTCCATTATAATATTATATAACCCATCCAACTCTATCATTCATATGTTTTTTTTTTGAAGAGGTATCCCAGACCACATTGGGCCCAGACTAATCCTCGGCAATTTTGGGCCGAAGCCCGACTGCTAAAGCATGCAGCCCGGGGTCGAAACCCCCGTACCTCCAGAATGCGTCCCCCAGGGCTCGAACTCGGGTTCACCGCTATGTAGTGCCCAAGTCTTACCACTAGGCTATCACTCCTTTGTCTATCATTCATATGTTGTTATAATTAGTGATAACATGCAATGAAGTCTGCGAAATTGTACCTTCAGGTGAACTTTGTTTCTCATATTTCGATCCTGTAAAGGCATCATCCCTAAAACTATATGGTCAGTAACCCTTTATAGCCTCCAAAAGTATAATCAATAGTTAAATACTTACTGCCAAAAAGGGCAAAGGATCGAGTGAGAAGTTGAGTTTAACGTGAGAAGCATGAAAAGTGGATCTGAACCCTTGATCACTTTTAATCTCATCTCCTCCCATGAATCTTTCTTTAGAAGGGAATTGATCCGATGTATCTCATCCTAATGTGCATGCACTTCTCATCAACGGTTGATAACCACTTCTCATGTTTCTCACGTTAACCTCAACTTCTCACCGGAACCCAACTCTTCCAAAAAGATAGACAGGTAGATGCTATGCAAAAACAATTAGCATACCTTTCAACGCTTGAAGGCGAGTCTTGATTTTTTTCTTCTCTACGTTGATTAATGATTTCAACTATGGCCTCAAATTCCTCCTTTACTCTTTCAAACACATTTGGGCCTTTGATGTCACTGAGCGGGGTATTGACATCGATATCATCACGTAACCCATGCGTTTCCTTGTTACGTGGTGTCCCTTCACATAGTACCATAAACATAAAGGATTATAATCATAAATCTATATCCGTATATCAGTATATGTTTACCATTTTAGTATGTGATATTAATAACATGGACAGACCCTTGGAAGGGCATATGTTGGCACGTGCCACTGTATTATATCTCCGTTGAAGGGTTAAATTTTTTCCGTTGTGCAATTGTATTGTTTTAAAAAGTAACACCATATGATATTCAAAAACCCAATAAGGAGCAACCATACCTCGTAATCAATCAAAAAACAAAAACAAAAAAAAGGCTCTTGAAATCAACCAAAAAAAAAACGAAATAGTCCCTAAAAATCGATTAAAAAAACTTAAAAATCCCTTGAAGTGAAGCAAAAAGCTTAGAAAGTCCCTCAAAACGATGGAATTAGGCTAAAAACACATCGAGCAATATTCAACATTGCTTAGTGTTTATGGACATTTCTGTACGACATAATGCACTTTTGGCAAGATTATGTCTTGTATAACAAAAAGATACTGGTATATAACATCCAGCCATTCTATCATTGCAATTTCATCTATTTTTACAAATACAAATGTAAACTATAACACATGCCCAAATTCAAATAATATTATAACTAGTGATAATGAGATATAGCATGCAGTCAAGTCCATAAGATTCAGAAATTATACCTGCAGGTGAACTTGGTTTCTCATTTTTCGATCCTTTAAATAAGCAATTATCCCTGAAATCATATGATCCAAAACCCTTTTAATAGCATCCAAAAAGTACTCACATTATAACTTTCGATAGCCATTATGCAAAAACAATGTAATGCTAACAACATACACCTTCGAACACTTGAAGGTGAACCACCTTCTTTACGTTGTTGAATCGCTTCAACTATGGCCACAAATTCTTCCTTTGCTCTTTCTAACACATTTGGGCCTTTTATATCACCAATAGGGGTATTCACATCTATATCATCACGCAATCTACGAGTTTTCACCTTGAGTCCTTTTGCCTCCTTATCTAACATAAAATCAAGCACTATCATAAGCATACAGAACTCTAATCATATATATATATATCCATATATTATTACAAACCCACAAATTTTTAATCACAAGTTAATCAATGAACACAACATTTGAAATACCCTTGTTTAATTTACTTGTTTTATTCCTGTTTCTTACTCAGGCATTTCAACAAACAGTTGGTGACCTCCAATGGACGACTTTGTTAAAACGAATTAAACATAGATTATATCTTCCAATAAACAGATTGTGGCCTAGGTAAGAACATATATAACATCTCGAATTGAAATGATTTAATGGGTGTTGTAGTGATTTCGAATACATGCATAAATGAATAGGCGATTTGGGTACCAATTACGAACAATTAACTCAAAAAATTAAGATGAATACCTGAAGATGGATCAGGTTTCGATTCATCCATCGTCTATTTTGGATGAGAAAATTATGCGAACATTCGATTGAGAGTCTTGAATTCGATTAGGGATCTGTTCGCAATTTTTTCGGAAGACAAAAATTCCCTTTTGGAAGATGCGTAAACAAAATGAAAATGAAGGTGGCAAATAATATCATAAATATGCTTAATCGGAAAATATGTTTTTAAGATGTTTTTCTTGTAAGATTACCCTTTAATCTCTAATTAATGCGTAATTAGAAGGTAATCATGTATGCATAGATCACATAAAGATTGGTGCGGTTGGGCCTCATAAAATAGTAAACATTTTGTTGATACCCTAAACCCGACCCTGACCCGACCAGATCGGTTAACCGGTAACTAGTTCGGTCTTTAATCGGTCCGCCTCTTAATTGGTTATAACCGGTTCGTCCTTTAAGAGGTTATTTAACCGAGATTTTTAACCGGGTAGTCTTTTTGGCGTTTTCTGCATAATCGGTTATAATCGTAACCGTTATTTTTAAAAAACGTTAATCGTTTTATAGCTGTTAAATATGACAGTTTTTTATTTTTTTCATACCTACCATTTTTTGCGTTCTAACCCCCCAAGGCCCAAGCACACTCTGAATAAGTAGTTGGTGTATGAAATTAGATATCAAGTTACAAAACATAAAAATTTCTCGCTATTTTGCGATGTATTTCTTTATATATAGTTGATGTGGTTGTTAATATAAAGTATAATATAACGTATTTTTAAGGTGTACTTAAGTGTCTCAATTTTTTTTAAGTTTAATAAAATAAAAAAACTTGAGTGATTTGTGACCGGCCCTTAACCGGTTACAGATAACCTCAAATAGTTAATACCCTAAATGCTTCTAACTGTAATTGGCAATGGTTTAACCGATCAACCCAAATACTTTTTTATCTGACCTGGTTTGTAACCGGTTATAAGTGACTCGGGCCTTATATTTTGTCATCTCTAGTTGAGATGGTCAATTACGGCCCCATGCCGGCTAGGCGTGTCTTAATTCGAACCCTTGAAAATCAGGTTTGTTGGCCCAATCTCAATCAAAAAATCCAAGGCCAATCCAAAGCCTCGTTATCTATCTGAATCTCATTGGGATGGTCTCAAATCCGGCAAGGGTTCGATCTAGTCTTTAACAAAATAAAGTATGTTTTACACAAAAAATGTTATACATATTCTACGATCTCCTAATCTTTGTAGCAACACAAGATAAATATTTTATTAATGAACTTGATAATATTATAAAACAACGCAAATATAACCAAATTTTTAAACGGCGTAAGACGTGACATAACAACGAGGTCAAACCTCAAGCTTTACGAAAAGATTGTGATTTAGGGGTTGTTCGTTCATCTTCTAATAGTTTCATAAGGAGGCGATCCTTAAATCCCCAAGAGATGAATCTTGTTTTACGGAAAAGAGTTTGTCTTTAATGGTTATAAAACTCTTTAAATGATTTTGTATCTTAGACATCCCTTAATCATTTAGCGCTTAATTTTTATTGTAAACGATTATCAAACAATCAAATTTCATTTTGCAATATATCATAAGATCTCTTTAATTATTATGACCACTCAATAATCATGCACCAAATCATTGGCAACATTCAAGGAGCACCTAAGTAATGTTTAGTTAAATTCTTTAAATTAGAGTAAATTACATTTTTTTGTCTTGATGGTTTGTTAAAAATATATATTTTCACTGTTGTAACTTCGAAAAAAAATATTATATTTTTTTTCACGGCAAAATAGAAATTTTATACCAAGCCGAATAGAAAGATCAGATTATTCAGGCAAAAGCAACAACTCAAGAAACCACCACCAAACACTTGCCTAACAGACGGCAAAATAACGAACTTAGGAAGCGATGAAGGACAAATTACAAGAGATAATCCATCCCGCAAGATGATCCCAATCCAACGATGTCAACAACACCAAACTAAATACAGAAACACGACTCTTTCTTGGCCTTTCAAACTAAATCTCATACCTTCCATGAACTTTTGGCTTAATTTATCATTTTAATTCTTATGATTTAAGTTTGATTATTTTCTTACTATAATTAATTTATATTTTAGTCCTTCGTACTTAGCACTAGTAATTAAAAAACAAATCAAAATAATGAAAACTGTCATTTTCAAACTAACAAGAACCAAAATGTGCAATCTTTAACGAAACACAAGAACTAAAATGCTAATTATAACCCTTATATATATTTGTAGTTAATTAAATTTTTTTGCTTAAAAACAGTTTAATTTAAGTATTTTAATCAACACCAAAATACGAAAAATATTCCATTTCCAAAAAGACCTTTTTCCCATTCAGCCCATTCAGCCCATTCTCACCTGTATGGCTGTATATATATATACATATATATATAACTATATAAACCGTTTCTTGATTCACTTCAACAAATTCCAACCACCATCTTCACTTCCTTCTCTCCAATTCTCCTCCCATGGCGGCCAATCGTCGATCTACACCCTCCAATTTCAATTTCCCAACTGGGTTCTCAACCTTTTTCCCCTTTGATCACCCAAGTTCCTCCTCAATTCCACCCAAGAACACCATGGATTCATCTCGAATTCTTGGCCCAGATAATCAAGATCGCAAGCGGAGGTGTTTCGAGAAGCTCTTAGTCCGTACAGAACAGAAGAAGAAGAATCTCGTCGAAGAAGATGTCGTCAAGTGTGCGTTGCAGGTCGAAGTGATCGACGATACGGCCCTAATCGAGGCCACGGCTGCTGTTTCTGGATTCAAGAAGAATCGTTGCTTCAAGGACCAAATTGGCAACGGATACCGAAGTTTCAAGGCCCCCATTGTTGGTTCCAAGAAGGTTAATAAGCAAGAAAACGATGGGAGAAAGAAGAGGAATTACAAAGGGTCCAAGAAGGTGGTGCCCAGAAGCTGTTCGACGAAATGCGTGAATGAGACCAAGGTCAACGGTGGTCAGACGGTTGAAGGTCAAAGTGGTGGTGGTGGTGGTGCTACTGAGAAGAAGAAGGTTCCAGAAGGGAAAGGTCCAAAGGTGTTGAGAAAAATGTATGGTGGTGGTGGTAGAGTGAAAGCTGTTTACCAAAGGAAGGATACCACCAAATTGGTTAATGCCACTGATCTTGAAGGAGAACATCATCACATTGTTGAAAACCATGATGTGCCCATCAAGAATGTCTCAAATGGGGTCTTCCCAGAACCCGAAATGGTGATTTCGAAGGAGCCAAACGGAATCGAATTCGAAAAGGTGTCAACCGTCGAATGGGTGGAAAAGGAATCAACCGTCGAATGGGTGGAATCCGAAACTGTAAACGAGAAGGATGATGGGTTAACCCCGAAAGCCGATATCCACACCGAAAAGATCGAAGAAAACGACCAAGAAGTCATTGAAAACCCGATCGTTGGATCAAAGAAAATGGAGTATTCGAGGGAGGAAATCAAGGTGTTAAGCTTTGTAGACGAGAAGGATGATGGGTTAACCCCGAAAGCCGATACCCACCCTGAAAAGATCGAAGAAACCGACCAAGAAGTCCGCGAAAACACGACCGTTGGCTCAAAGAAACTGGCGTATTCGAGCGAGGAAATCAAGGCGTCAAGGTTCGTAGATGAGAAGGATGACGGGTTAACCCCGAAAACCGATATCCACATGGAAAAGATAGAAGAAAACGACCAAGAAGTCCACGAAAACCCGAGCGTTGGTTTAAAGAAAATGGCGTATTCGAGGGTGGAGATCGAGGCGTTAAGGTTTGTGGGCGGAGAAGAACAAACTGAGAAATGGGGTGAAGTCTTTTCCGCGCTTTCACCTTCCGTGGCAAAGGAGTACACGGGTCTTCTGGTCAACACTGACAATCGACAATCGCAAAGGTACACTCGTGTCGCAAACTGTGGTACTTCTCGTCACGCTATTCTTAGTGTACCTCCTGTTTTGCCTTTGTGTTCGTCTTCAAACGATAGAAAGTTTTCCCCGTATGGTCGCGGTTTCCGGACGAATTTCCACTGAGTTTGCCTTCTTTGCAACAATGGCATATATGTACATGTGGTATAGAGATATAAAGTTTCTTGTATGTCATTTTTTTGATTTGTTGTCTCATAAGTTCTTCAAGAAAGAAATGTAAATCAGTTTGGAGAACATGGATTTTTGGTAAAAGAAGTTGAGAATTTTGTGGAAAGAGTTTGTGTGAATAAAGATTACTACTTGTAGATTGTCAACTATTGATCTGATCAAATTCTTTAATAATTCACATGTGAATTGTTCTAACTTTAGAGATGAATTGTGTGAATACAAGCAACTATTATGGAAAGATTCATGAGCTTGTAGAGGTGTTTTGGTACATGGGAATGAATAGCATGTTTTTTGGGATAAAGTTTTGCAGCATGGTGATTGGAAATGTGTGAATGAGGTTCTACTTCTAGCAACTCAAAACATATTCATAATGAATATGTACAAGTCTTGGTAAATCATTCCATGATAACCATTGGAAGTTTTTTGTAATTTTACTGGTACTACAATCTTTCATTCATGCTTCATGTCCTACCATATTTTGGATTCCAACTAGATCCCAATTCACATGTGCATACCAGTACTATGATCATGGGGATGGATTTGCAGTGGAGTAATAAAAAGTTGTGTTGCTCTTCTGTTTGGAGTAGATAATAGGTCTGCATACATCCCGTCCTCCGGACTTTTATTTGAACATATCGGATGTGATTGATTTTGTTTGGTTTACTAGAAACTATAAGGTTGTCTTATGATTACCAAGAACTTCATAACCAAAGAGAATACAACATATGCACATGTGAATCACTCATAGGATAATAACAGATCCATAATGTGATTAAGGACACTTCATTGAAATATATGTTGACTAATATATTGGAACTAAAAGAAGTTAAGTTGAACAAATTGATGCTAATGAGTTTGATCAAGACATACCAAAATGAATAAATTCCAAATATATCAAAAGAGATAACTTGTCAATGGTCCACAAACATCAAATTTGAACAACTATTGAAATTTCATACATTCCATATGAATCTGAGAAGCTTAAATCAAAAATATTATCATGAGACTTTTTACAAATAACTGCATACATTTTTATATTTGTAAAGCATGTTAACTAGACAAACAAAAATATTATTTAGTTGCTCAGTATACATTCTGGTTGATTTCAAGAGATTTTTAAGTTTTTTTATCAAGACTTTTTCAGTTCTTTTAGTTGATTTTGAGAGTGTTTTTTATTATTTAGTTGGTTTCGATGCGTTTTTTGATTGATGGGGTCCCGATCGAGAAACTACTTGAGGAAACTAAGGTATAAAATTTTTAAAATTAGATTTTTAGCTAAGACTTTTTCCATTCTTTGTCTAGAACAAGCAAAGAAGGCATTTGAAAAGACCAAATTTTGACCAATGACCACAAGAGCTTATTGAGCAAAAGTTAACCGAGCGGGTTACAAATTGGAAGAGTTTAAACGATACCCATCTAGTGAACTATTAACATAATTTCGAGTGAGAATTTTTGAGAGGACCGAATTCCAAATCATTAAAAACCAAAAGAAAATTTACAATTACATTCTTTTTAATAGAATCATGCTTGTTTCGATACTAAATATGTTTAAGAGTCTAAACAACTAATGATCTTAAATGGGATTTGAGAAAACTTGAAACCAAATATCGTTATCGACTATCATCTCAACTTATGAATTTCTTTAATTGTTGCGTTAACATCATGTCCATCTTCTATGATTATTAATCATATTATGTATCTTGCAGTATACTTATTTTCATTGAGCGTACACATCATGCAACCATTGCAAATCTTGAGTGCAATACTCTAATCTAAATAGTAAATACACGTTTAATATTGTTTATGTTCTCTATGATGATATTGTTATAAAAAATCTAACTTCATTATTCCTGATGAATATGGAAACAAGGCGGATAATAGGAGGAGATTGCACTCTCGACCCCAATTTATGTTCCCCGTCCCTGCTTTCACTTGTGTCTAATCCCACAGGGGTTCAATCACAATGAGGGGGGAATCCCCCACAGTACATGGAACCTGTTGGATACCCGTTTAGAAAAATAATGATGAAAATTATTTAAAGAAAAAGAAAAAAAACGAGCTTTTATTTTTAAAACAAGTAAATAAACCTTAAAGTTTCAAAACATACAACGATATAACCAACCATGTGTAATCATACTTCATGACAAAATTCAAAAGTATAAAATCATTTAAGCAACATAAAAGAAACTAATTAAATAATATATTAAAAATATATATCAGGTATTAGTATGGGCGAGTAATACCATTCCCGACCTAGACCCAGAACCTACTTTGGGTATGAAAAAGGCAGAAAAGTAATGCCATTCCCGCCTAGTTGCACGATTAGCCGGGTAACCCCTACCCATTAGGGGGTATCCGACTCGAAGGATAAAGTTTCCATCTCTATAATGATACGCTCTTGGTGGTTCCCTAGTTCTTAATGGAAATGCAATTCTCAACCACACTCCCCCCGCCCCCTCCTATATGTGTGTTTGTGTCTATATAGGTGAATGATTGTGTGAGAATTTAAGTTAAAGTGGGAAACGTGAGAAATGAATCTGAACTCTCCGTCATTTTAACCTCAAACCCATCCATGCATGGCGCTTGATACGAGGATTGATCTGGAGTATCTCATAGCAACGTAAATCCAACGATTTATAACCACTTCTCACGATCTTCACATTAACTCAACTTGTCACCGAACCCAACTCTCTCACACTCTCTCTCTATGTGTAGATATATACCACCATTAGAATACAAACCGTGCAACCCACTTAATCACCATAGATTAAAAAAATTAATGGCCAAGAGTAATATAAACTATATTTGGTATTAAAAAGTTCACATACCAAAAATAGGAGATGGTTCATCTTCACCATTGATTTTTTTTAATCCATGGTGATTAAGTGGGTTGCACGGTTTGTATTCCAAGAGTGGTTTGTAATTGAACGCTCCTCTCTCTCTCTCTCTCTCTATATATATATATAGAGAGAGAGAGGGGGGGGAGATGAATGATCGTATAAGAAAAAGAGTTAAGATGAGAAACGTAAGAAGGAATTTGAATCCTTGATCACTTTTGATATCATACCTGCCCATAAAATGCAATTTGGAATGAAATTGATCAAGTGAGTCTTTTTAATATTAAACTTTAATTAGGACATCAAATGGTAGAGATTCATTTTTACTCTTTTCACCATAACTTTCATTCTTACTCAAACCCAACCTTATATATATGTGTAGGTGTCAATTTCACGTCGAATCAAACTTTAATCAACCAAATTTTATTATTGAATTTGAATAAAAATCAAACAAACCTAATTCAAACATAAATATTTCAATTAAACTAAACAAAAATGCAACTACGATTTCAAAGTTTATCAATAATAACAATTAACAAACGTACCATACAATTTATACAACATAAATCATAACCACCTCTAACTAATCTTCAACCACCACCCACCACCATCCCCTACTTCTCCATCACCACCCTTCTTCCACCATTTACATTCATAAAAATTCATAAATAAATCGCATAAACAATAAATGTACCAAATCGCCTTTCAGATTAAATTGGGCCGACCGGTTGAGGTTTCTTATGGAATTTCAACAGGATTCTTTACCCAACCTTTCTAAAGACGGCCTTTTTCTGGTTAATCAGTTTGTCTCTTTATAACTTACAAATTTATACCGTAATACTATGTACTAGTTAATGACCCGTATATTATACGAGAATTTGAAACATGTTATTTTAATTTTTAATAAGAATAGACATTTACATGACAATTGTCATTACCATTTAAATACTTATGTAAATTATATGTTATACGACAATTGCCATTATATTTGCTTATTACAATAGATATTTTAGTTATCTAATAGCTGTTAAAATTTTAAAAATTGAAAATTTATTATTCTTTTGTCAAAAGATTTGAATTTCGTGAATGATTTTAAAATTGGAGGGATTCAGAAATAAAATATGTGTAGTGTTTTGATTTGTAGGATTTTAAATAAAATAAAATATAATTATTTTTAAATAATCTACAAAAATAGTTAGATTAAAAAGATGGAATCTTTAAATTTCAAGAATATTAGCAATTGAGTTTTAAATAAAATAATATTTCATTACTTATAAATAATATATAAAAATAATTAGGTTAAAAAGATGAAATCTTTAAGTTTCAAGAATATGAAGAATAGAATTGTAATAAAATCTAAACAAATTAACTTATATCTATTTTTATAACTGGAGGGATTCAAAAATAAAATATGTAGTGTTTTTTATTTGTAGAATTTTAAATAAAAATTTAATTACTTATAAATATCTATAAAAATAGTTAGATTAAAAAGATAAAATCTTTAAATTTCAAGAATATCAACAATGGAGTTTTAAATAAAATAAATTTTAATTACTTATAAATAATCTATAAAAATACTTAGGTTAAAAAGATAAAATCTTTAAATTTCAAGAATATCAAGAATAGAATTGTAATAAAATCTAAACAAATTAATTTATATCTAATTTTAATAATGTAGTTAAATTAAAAAAAATTCAAGAATATTAGCAATTGAGTTTTAAATAAAATAATATTTCATTACTTATAAATAATATATAAAAATAATTAGGTTAAAAAGATGAAATCTTTAAGTTTTAAGAATATGAAGAATAGAATTGTAATAAAATCTAAACAAATTAATTTATATCTATTTTTATAACCGGAAGGATTCAAAAATAAAATATGTAGTGTTTTTTATTTGTAGAATTTTAAATAAAAATTTAATTACTTATAAATAATCTATAAAAATAGTTAGATTAAAAAGATAAAATCTTTAAATTTCAAGAATATCAACAATGGAGTTTTAAATAAAATAAATTTTAATTACTTATAAATAATCTATAAAAATACTTAGGTTAAAAAGATAAAATCTTTAAATTTCAAGAATATCAAGAATAGAATTGTAATAAAATCTAAACAAATTAATTTATATCTAATTTTAATAATGTAGTTAAATTAAAAAAAATTTCAAAAATATTAGCAATTGAGTTTTAAATAAAATAATATTTCATTACTTATAGATAATATATAAAAATAATTAGGTTAAAAAGATGAAATCTTTAAGTTTCAAGAATATGAAGAATAGAATTGTAATAAAATCTAAACAAATTAATTTATATCTATTTTTATAACTGGAGGGATTCAAAAATAAAATATGTAGTGTTTTTTATTTGTAGAATTTTAAATAAAAATTTAATTACTTATAAATAATCTATAAAAATAGTTAGATTAAAAAGATAAAATCTTTAAATTTCAAGAATATCAACAATGGAGTTTTAAATAAAATAAATTTTAATTACTTATAAATAATCTATAAAAATACTTAGGTTAAAAAGATAAAATCTTTAAATTTCAAGAATATCAAGAATAGAATTGTAATAAAATCTAAACAAATTAATTTATATCTAATTTTAATAATGTAGTTAAATTAAAAAAATATTCAATATTAAACTCATTTTGAAGGTATTGTCGAGACAATTATAATGGTATAATTTATTAAAAAAGAAAAAACAAAAATTTTAATACATTTTAATTAATATATATTATTATCTTAAAATGATAAGGATGTAAAGTGAAAGATGAAAAACTAATGGATAAAAAGTAATTTAATCAAATAGTTCTAAGGATAAAAAATGTAAATTATAAAGATAATTATGGTATTAAAATAATAAGAATAATTGATGACATCATCATCTGATGATTCTTTTTTAATTGGCCAATCAAATAGCTCAATTTCATACTTATGACATCAACAAAAACCTTTCTTTAATATATATATATATATATATATAGATTATTTGTTTATATCTATTTTTAAACATTAAGACCATCTCCAATGGGGTCACTAAATCTTACACTAAACATCAAATTTGGTGTAAATATTACTATTCACATCTCCAATGGGGTCACTATTTTTCACACTAAATATAGTGTGATGAATAGTATAACACCAAATTTGGTGTAACACTATTTTTCACACTATTTTCCACACTATTTTTTTGGTGTAAAAAATAGTGCCCATTGGAGAAGATTTAGTAGTAACACTAAATCTTACACTACTTTTTACACTATTTTTAACATTTGGTGTAAAAAATAGTGTTACCTATTGGAGATGCTCTAATCAAGCATTTCAAAATTCCCTATAGAACACAAAATCATAACACTTACCGACTTACGTACCAAAGTCAAAATTACAATTTTCATTTAGAGTAAATTACACTTTTGGTCCATATGGTTGTCACCTTTTATTAACTTTGGTCCCTCGATTGTATTAATATCACGAATAGTCCTCGAGGTTGCCACTTTGTTTCAATTTTGGTCCCTCGAACTAACTTATGTTAAATAGGCCAGTTCACTCAAGGGGTATTTTGGTCTTTTTAAGATTTGTTTAATTTTCAATTAGCAAAATAGATAACTAAACAAAAACATTATTGTTATATATTAAATTATTAATAAACATATATATATATATATATCCTCCCACTCTCTAAAACTACATCTCTCTCTCTTCATCGACCCACCTTCACCAAATCGTTGACAACCACGTGACCATGTCCCTTGACTTCTCCTTCGATTCCCTCCCTTGCCGCCGCCGAACTCGCGATGACATTCAGAAAGGCCTTGTGGAATCCCTTTCCACCGTCGTCATCAAACGCATAGAGGATGAGGCCTTCACCGCTACCTCCGTTGCATACGTCCTTGCTGATGATGACAACATCAAAATCCTTCAAGTTTATTCGAAGGAAATCAGTAAACGAATGCTTGATTACATGAAGTCCAAATCCAATTCTGCCAGAAATAGCCGCTAGGTCGGATGATTTTCAGATCTAATATCAAATTTCGCCGTCCACCAGCCACTGCTACTTCTAGTTTACTACCATCTCCGACCCCCATCCACCATCAAACCTCACCCCACCATTTCAACATGCAAACTGGTGGAGGAATAGTCAAGTTTCTACTTTGAAGCTTTGTTATTTGGGGTTCACAATTGGGGCAACACCATCGTAATGATTTTGAACCACATCCCAACACAGGTGCAATGTTAAAGAAAGAGGTGTAACTCTTGATAACCAAAGGGGTGTGACTCCAGAAGCAAAAGCCAAAGAGGGGAAGACCCTAGATTCAAGAAAATATCACTATAAAGAAAGAAAAAGAAAAATAAAGGAGAGAATAGGGAGTGTTAGGTTTTTTAATTTGAGTTTCGTTTAGGTTTATGGACTCAAGGTTTGATTTAGATTTTGGTTTGAGTTTTTGATTTTGATTCTGATTCAAGGGTCTTTTAATTCATTCTGATTCAAGGGTCTTTTAATTCATTCTAATTCAAGGGTCTTTAGCTTTTAATTCATTGTGAATTTGTGGTGGGTGGTGCTGGTGGTAGGTGTTGGTGGGGGTGGTGGTAGGTGTTGGTGGTGGTGGTGGTGGTAGAATTAAAGATGAAGATGATGAAGATAAGAGAGAGAATGAGTGATGGTTGGTCCCATTTATTTATTTATGAAGAAAATACCCCTTAAGTTAACTGGCCTATTTAACAGAAGTTAGTCGAGGGACCAAAATTGAAACAAAATGGCAACCTCGGGGACTATTCATGATATTAATTCAATCTAAGGACCAAAGTTGGAAAAACGTTACAACCACAGGGATCAAAAGTGTAATTTACTCTTTCATTTAATAAGCAGCTTAGTTGGTAATAGGTGAGGGTTGTGTTTGTCCAAAATCGAATAGTCTCGTGTTTAAACCTGGAATACCCCATAGCCACAACCGATAAGTGAGTCAAATATGTACCTCATATTATGAAAGTGGCAGATGATTGTGGACGAACCAGTTGAGGTTGCTGGTATCAATCTTTTATCCAAAATTTCGAATAAACAAAAACATATCTTTTTGTAGTATTTATTAGGGTGTGCAGAAATTAACTGACCCAATTACAACTGACCGGTCCAATTACCAACCAATCGACAATGATTGGATATCCAATTGTAATTGGATTGGATCGGATGAAAAAATTGACATTCAATTGGATCGGTTCGGTTTTTTGATGGTGGTCCAAAACCGACCGATCTGATCCAATTGACCATCCAATGTCAACCGACTTGACTCATCCAATTATCATCAAATGATCCATCCAATTACATCCAATAATAATATAATATATTAAATTTTAAATAAAAATAAAAATTAAAATAGTAAAGTCACTTTCACTTTTGTCCCTTTCCCCAAATCTATATATATATATATTAAAGAAAGGTTTTTGCTGATGTCATGATTATGAAATTGAGTCATTTGATTGGCCAATTAAAAAAGAATCATCAAATGATGATGTCATCAATTATTCTTATTATTTTAATACCATAATTATCTTTATAATTTATATTTTTTATCCTTAGAATTATTTTATTAAATTACTTTTTATCCATTAGTTTCTCATCTTTCACTTTACATCCTTATTATTTTAAGATAATACTATATATTAATTAAAATGTATTAAAATTTTTGTTTTTTCTTTTTAGTAAATTATACCATTATAATCGTCTCGACAATACCTTCAAAATGGGTTTAATATTGAATATTTTTTTTAATTTAACTACATTATTAAAATTAGATATAAATTAATTTGTTTAGATTTTATTACAATTCTATTCTTGATATTCTTGAAATTTAAAGATTTTATCTTTTTAACCTAAGTATTTTTATAGATTATTTATAAGTAATTAAAAATTATTTTATTTAAAACTTCATTGTTAATATTCTTGAAATTTAAAGATTATATCTTTTTAATCTAACTATTTTTATAGATTATTTATAAGTAATTATTTTTTTATTTAAAATTCTACAAATAAAAAACACTACATATTTTATTTTTGAATCCCTCCAGTTATAAAAATAGATATAAATTAATTTGTTTAGATTTTATTACAATTTTATTCTTCATATTCTTGAAACTTAAAGATTTCATCTTTTTAACCTAATTATTTTTATATATTATTTATAAGTAATGAAATATTATTTTATTTAAAACTCAATTGCTAATATTCTTGAAATTCAAAGATTCCATCTTTTTAATCTAACTATTTTTGTAGATTATTTATAAATAATTATATTTTATTTTATTTAAAATCCTACAAATCAAAACACTACACATATTTTATTTCTGAATCCCTCCAGTTTTAAAATCATTCACGAAATTCAAATCTTTTGACAAAAGAATAATAAATTTTCAATTTTTAAAATTTTAACAGCTATTAGATAACTAAAATATCTATTGTAATAAGCAATTATAATGGCAATTGTCGTATAACATATAATTTACATAAGTATTTAAATGGTAATGACAATTGTCATGTAAATGTCTATTCTTATTAAAAATTAAAATAACATGTTTTAAATGCCCGTATAATATACGGGCCATTAACTAGTTAAAAACATTAGATGAATGATTGGATGAATTTGATTAGATCATCCATCGGATGCCGAATGGATCCAATCCGATTTATATTGGTTGAATTCAATCTGGTCCAATGAATATCCATTGAGTATCGAAAATGAAAATCTAATTAATAGAATCGAACCAATCCAATCATCCATTGGATCGTTTCAGTTAGAAAATTTTAACATTTAATGGACGATTAGATCGAATTAAATCCCCTCAAATTTATTGAATGTGATCCAATGCACACCCCTAGTATTTATGAATTGAAAAAGATCTCGTATTTTTTCCCCTAGCAATATAAACCAAAATGCATTAATGGAGAGATGTCGGCCTACTGGACCAATAGCTCATTATCCAAACATTTAATAGCTGGCCCAACCTAACCAAATTAAACAATCAGCATTTAATAGCTAGTAGTCTGACCAATCTACCCATGGCTGCTGCCTTTCTATTTTAATTTATTTAGTTTTTATTTTAAAAATACCTCCAAATTTTATGATGTTCTAGATTAATCGTGGTGTAATTAATATTTTCGTTCGTATTAAATGACGATGTCCATTCCGTACCTCCTTACTTAAACACGATCTTGACATGCACCGATAAAACCAAGAATTAGTTGTAATCAGATGATATGATCCGAACCCGTCAATGTCGTATTCTATAGACAGATACAATCATACATACTGTTTTAGTCAAAATTTTAACGATTACACCAGTGTTTCATATTTCATAGGACACATCTTTCTTACGTGTGTGGCACTTCAACAAAATGTGTAAAAACAATATTTGCTAAAGAGTATGCAAAAAATTATTTTTGAGTGTTTATTGTTTGTTCTTTAACTTCCAATTTCTTCATCTGTCATCTTTATTTAGGTGATTTTTTTTATATTAATTACAAAAATCTTGAAAAACCTGGATATGTAAAATTACAAGCCATATTTATCCACATCTTAAGACCTATAACAATTGTTATTTCAAAAAATCTCAAATTCAACTAAAAGAATGAAGACATAGAAATAAACTTATTTTCTTTTATGAATTTTTTGAAATTAACAAAAAAGAAAATTAAACATTTGACATGCACATGTGATTAGTTAACAAATAACCACTTGTGAAAGACTTGATTTTTGTGTTTGAGTGAAGTTTATAAGAAGTTGAACCTGAAAATGATACATAAAAAGACTAAATTGCCCTTGTTATCAATACATGTGACATGCACATGTGAATATGTGCATTGTGCTTAAAAACATATTAATTTCAATAATATAGAGACCAACTTTGATAAAATAAAATAAAAAACCTTTTCTTTTGATAGTACATGCATGTATTAAATAAAAACTTTGGACCGAATCTAGAATTGAACAATACATAAAGACAATTTTTGTGCCATATTTTTTTTACCAAATAAAAAGTTCTTTATTCGATATTCTATTTGTAGGAATCCATTCTACTCTTATGTTTACAACAATATATACCAAACAATAATTTTTTATAAAAAGGTCAAGATTTTTTACAATGTCATGGACACGTTGTCCTTTTTTATTATAAAATTATAATATGCTCTGTTAATTGTATCAAATGAATTGACATGTTCGGTTGTTTTGTATGAAACAACTTGTTTATATTTGGGGTCAGTCCAATGGTTTTAGAACAGGATGTCATATGTGATTTGTGAGTCTCTTTGACGTGTTAGTTGTGGGTTACTAACCGCTTCAACCATTGTCTTTCAGTAGAATTTGAAATTGTTGGGTCGGTGTGTTGCTTTAAGCCTTGCCGTGTTACAAATGATATCAGAGTGAATCCTTGTATGATGGGTTTCTCGAAAGGGAGTGTTTCTAACATATTAGGCGAATCACTCATAGTCATCGATTGCAAGAAAAAAGATTTTGAGCATATCTGATTAGGACATTGAAGTTCAAGTGGAAGAGTTTGTGAGCTTCTTTATAAACCTCAAATTGTCAGCTCTTACCATGACTTAAAGTTAAATTCGTAGTTATTGAGCTAATAACCTCCACCATGACATTAAGTTAGATTCGAATATTTGAACCAATAACCTCTCCAATGGCTTTAAGTTGGATATGAATTTTATTTAGTCCGCCTTGGGCTTTGAGGTGTTACGTTGCACAAATCATAATAAATTTTCAAATATAATTTAAAAAAAAAACAAGAACCAAAACATTTAATTTGACAAAAATAACATGACAACCATTTTAGCCAAAAACGATTGCGACCTCTATTGTATATATAATATTTATTTGTTAAAAGGTTGCGCTTGCATATTTTAAATTGTATACATATACACATCAATGATTGTAACATAAATTACATTAATATATGTCAATGCAAATAAAAATACTACATTAATGTATAATTAGTCATGAACATATAATATTAATCATTTCATTTTCATGACGTGGCCGTATTATAATATAACTACAAAACAAAACAAGTGTGTTGATAGTTGTTTTCGTTATTATATAAAAAAATACTTACATAAGGAGAGGGAGATTCAAACGAGAAACATATCAATTTAAGAAAACGTGTGAAACAATCTGGTCAACAAAGGCGGCTTTGACCCTCAATGCAAATAAAAATACTACATTAATGTATAATTAGTCATGAACATATAATATTAATCATTTCATTTTCATGACATGGCCGTATTATAATATAACTACAAAACAAAACAAGTGTGTTGATAGTTGTTTTCGTTATTATATAAGAAAATACTTACATAAGGAGAGGGAGATTCAAACGAGAAACATATCAATTTAAGAAAACGTGTGAAGCAATCTGGTCAACAAAGGCGGCTTTGACCCCCCCCCCCCCCCCCCCCCCTTAATAATCTTTACCCTCCCATGAATCGCATCAATACTCCGAGATCACGTCCACCGTAACCGCGAGATGAGTGGCTGAGATTGCTCCTCACGTTTTCTTAAGTTGACATGCTTCTCGTTTGAACCTTTCCCTACATAAGTAATGTATTCATGTTCAATAAAACCAAATAAATAAATACCTAATAAAACCTGATTAATAATCCCTTCAACTTGGTTTGAAAAACTTAATTATTATTTAAAGATTACATACATATTAAATTATGTCTTAAAACCAATCCAAGTAGCATGCAATTGAGATAATTTTTTTTTTTGAAATATATATATATATATATGTTTGTTTTATATTAATAGATATTAATTAATGCATATACAAAATCAAATTGTATTTAAAAAAACATAGATGGAGTATTAAATACTTTACAAGCATGGTATACAGCAAAGTCTTTGGCGGATTTTATTTATTTAAGATCTGCCCCATTGTTTTTATTACATTAAAACTAACCCCATGTTTAATTATTTATTCCGTCGTTGGTTTGCGAACGTAAGATATACTCGTTGCTACAACTTGACTTGTTTATAGTGAAATGACAAAAATGCCCTCCCGTTATTTTACGTGGCAGTTGCACTAGAGAACAAAAACATCTTACCGACAATCATCAAATCACGACTATGCATTACGTTATAACAAAACAAGATTTGGTTTTGTTAGATGTTACGAACTTTTGTTTTAGTCCTGTGAACAACAATTTTTTCACCTTGAAAATAGATTTCTTTCCCTGTAATCGTGGGTTTTTGGGTCAACTTACGCGTAATAAAAGATCTAAACCCTTTATCATTTTTAATCTCATACCACTTATGAATCGTAATTCTTATGAGAATTGATCTGATGCATCTTATCAGTATTGATCTTTAATTAAGATTGATCCAAGGGCAACAATCACTTCTTAACTTTTTTTCGTTATAGCTTTCTTGTATCATGAATGCAAACGTCTATTCTCTATGTTAGATGATAAATGACATTTTTAAGAAAGTTTTCATTCAAAATTCATGAAAGACAATAATCTAGTAAGCATATAGAATATAATTAAATATATAAAATACCGTTTTTAGATATACAAAGGATAACATAATGAAGTATAATTAATGTTATTAATAATCTAGTGATGGGTAACATCTTTATAAGGGATACTGGATTACATCATTGTCTACCCGGGTTCATTTATGGGATGAACAAGTGGCGGTGCTCTGACCATGTGTCGGCTTTCGGGTCGTCGGTCTATGGTTGCCGAAAAATATTAGTCGGGTGATTGTATGGATTCCAAATACGTCGTCGACTTCGTGTTAAAACGTGTGCGTGAGTTATCCGTCACTAAAAAAAAATGATTGATGATGGTAAATAAAGTAATAATTTTTTTATTCTTTTTGAAACGATGAAATGATTTGTCCTTAAAGAACAAAATATTAAGGTTTATTTTTTTATTTATATAATTATCCATTGAAATTTGAAAGTAGAAAATTGCGTGTAATTTAAGATGGAGACTTTGAATATTAAAAAGGTCAACACTTGAGAATAGTTGACAGTCGACAAGAAACCGTGTGGAAGTTGTACTTTGTGGCATGACTATTATATATGCATCTATTTTATTTAACAATTTTTTTGTTAAATTATTTAAATCATATATAAGCATGTTTTTGTTTTTATTTACAATAAAACATTTAATAACTTTTCTAGAATTTATATGAACCTAAATAATAGTTTTTATTTTATTTTTAAAAAGTTACCACAATTTACGTCTTGTTTATAAATTAAAACACTTTCTTTTTACCACGTTTTGAATTCTAAATTTAAAAAGTGATACTCCATTTTCTCCACATGCATTTCAATTAAATTGTCCAAGAATGTAACTTCTTGGAAGGTAAGATAATTATTGTTTGTGTCTTTATTTTTAAATAAAATATTAAATAAGAGGTAGACTATATTAAAAGTAAATGAAAGTGACATAAACACTTTATCATTTTAATGAATAATCGATTATGCATTTTTCAAGATTTTATTTAAAATAGCTTTTAGTATGATTTTTTTTACTTTATTTGTAAAAATTTGATTTTAAATATCACATAAATTGGTTCAAAGTTTAGATTCAAAAATCATAATCAAAATGCTAAAAGTTTTTATAAAACAAAGCCTCAAGATACCCAATAGTCAAACGATGACAATTATAACAAAATAGCTTTTTTGTGAATTGTCTAAAATAGTTTTTCAAAAAAAAAAAAAAGCCCATAAAACTTTATAAACACAACAAAGAATTCGATGTTTTTCTATTGTAGCCTCGTATGTTATAGAAGATGTTAGAATACTTTTGAGTTTTTAATACTGAACTGAAATATGATTCTAGACAATATTTAAAATACTGAACGCCTAAGTCTAATAGGATCTGATTTATTAAATATCTATTGACTCCAAGAATTACCCACGGGCATTAAAGTTTAAGCTAGAAAAAATTGACTTTCAAATTATTGACTTAAATAAGAATATACACAAAATCCAATGTTGATTTCATATATAATAGTAATCTCAAATCAATTTCATATATAATAGTAATCTCCAAGCGTGTCTACACGAGTCCACCACCTTGAATTGTTAATAGCATTCACACCCAAAATTAGAATTGGAAAACTTATAGACTTGAATTGTTAGTCAAAGAAATTTACCGCTACATTCGTATAAAGAATTCATAACAGCTCATTCTACATGTATAGAAAATATAAGTTTTTATAATGACTTTTTTCATTCCAATGCTAAAAATATAAAAATAAATGTATTTTTAACCTTAAAAACAACATTAAAAAACTAAAAAGAATGGAGGTACACAAATTTGTCTTTATATTTTATGGTCAATGAAGATGGTTTTTAATTTATAAATATTAATATAATATTCAATTTTTATAGTATTAATATATATATATATATATTGATTAATAGTTTAATACATTACATAATATTTCGTTTTAAGTTTATAAATTAAGTATTCTGTATTTTAAAATTTAAATTCTATTTGGTTGACGAAACTTAAACATCCAAAAATAGCATTTGTAATACGTTTAACAAAATAAAATTTCAATAGCAATTTAAAAAATAAATAGAATAATATTAGCTATTGTTGTATGCGAAGAAAAAAAAAACATAAACCTAAATATGGATTACGTAGATTAATAGAGAAATGATAATGATGTTCATATTTAACTTCAAAATACATTAATTGAATATTTGCGAAAAGGGTATGTTAACTTGTAGAACTAATGTAATTTAATTTGTTTTGTTGATGTAAGTTATCTTCTCAAATTGAATATCTTTAACTTAGGGGGCGTTTGGTTGATGGTTGATTTCAGGGAATAAGAATGAAAATGAAAATGGGAATGGGAATGCAGGAAAATGGAAATATGAATGATATGAATGAGCATTGCATTGATGTTGTCTGGTTAACCCAATATAACAAATGAAAAATTGTTTCATATTAAAACAATATGTTTTTTCCAACTTGAAAATATAACAGATATTTCATTTAACATCCATAAATAGAACAATGCATGGAAAAAAGAACCACGTAGAAATAAAATTTTCATTCCCACCAATTTGGTCAGGAATGGAAATTAATGGATCTGCGGGAATGATTTCATTATATAATATGATACCAAACAACAATTTTCATTATCATGTCAATTCCTAACCCCTCAATACCCTCAACCAAACGCCCCCTTAATTTGCTTTGCGATGTAATGTTTATTAATTAAGATTTATCATTTTAGTTTCGATGATGTTTCTTAAAAAGGTTATTTTCAAATCAGATAACAAATCAAATAATAATTGTTTATTCATTATAAATATAAAGTTATATAATATAATTATTATGTAACAACAAAATGACATAAGTAATAAATAAATATGTTACTTTTATTTTGTATAATAATAAAATATTTTTCTATACGTGGTTTGAGTTGTATTTTAGTGTTTAATACTTACAACATCTCCAACAATATTGCAAAAATAGAAAAAAAATGGTTTTTGTTTGCTAAATTGCTCCAACAGATTTGCTATATCAATTGTTAAAATAGAAAAACATAGAGAAATCTCTAAATATAGAGATTTCTCTAAAAGATGAGAAAAAAAAATATTATTTAAATGTTTTTCACCAATAGCATAATTATTTGTTTAACTTTTTTTAAAAATTCTTTATTGAAACACTAAATATATTGTATATAATAATAATATAAAGTAATGATTGATTCTCTAAAATAGAAAAACTGTTGGAAATGCAAAGAAAAAGTTTTAGGCTATGTTAGTTGTGGAAAAGTGTTTTCATTTTCATAGAAAACATTTTCAAAAACTGGAGTGGAGTTTTCATTTTCAGTTTTCTATGAAAATTTTAGAAAACCTGTTTACTTGAAATGATGGCGTTTTCATTTTTAGAAAATTAGAAAACTCGTTTAGTTGAGCATTTTTCATCACTTTTCATTTTTCATTTTTTCAATCCTTGGCGGCGGCGGTGGTGGTGGCCTCGACGACGATGGCGGCGGCGGCCACAACGGTGGTGGCAGTGGCCGTAACGGCGAAAGCGGTGGGGGCGGTTGCCTCGTAGACGACGGGCTGGCGATAGCCTCGAAGCGGACGACGGTGGCCTTGGCAGCAACGACGGGGGCCTCGGCGTTGACGGCGATGGCGTCGGCGGCCTCGACTGCAATGGTGGTGGCCTCGGCGGTGACGGTGGTGACATCGGGGTTGCGGTGGCGAAAATGGGGGTGGCGATGGTGACGATAACAGTGGTGGCGGTGGTGGCAGCGGTGGTGGGAGGGTGGTTGCGGCGGCGGCGGTGGGGCGGCAACGTTGGACGCGACGACGAGAAGGGGACGGTGGTTGCAACGGGCGGCGACGGCGGTGACTGGCGGTGGCGGTGGGGTGACGGTGGCCGCGCGACAAGAAGGGGATGACAATTGAAAGTGAAAATGGAAAATGAAAATGAGAATTGGAAAACTATAAAAAGTAGTTTTCTAATTCAAGTGTAAATTTTGGAAATGAAAATTTTGTTTTCTTGGAAATTTTTTTCTAAATTGAATCAAGTAAACAAGTTTTTCGATTTTTCATGGAAAATTTTTCTAGGAAACAGAAAATTTTTCCACAACTAAACACACCCTTAGCAATTTTGGGTTTTCATTCTTTATTTTGGAAAAAATTTAGAAGTGCTGTTAGAGATGCTCTTAATACATCCATCATTTTTTATGATCTTAGTGTTTTTAATATTTTATTATCAGTGGTTGAGATGGAAATAGCTTACGAGTAACTTTCAACATTGTTTTTAGCTTGAATGTATTGGAGCTATTACAAATTTTATATATTTTTCTTTTCCATAATTCCGTATATATCCAATACAAAATAAGTGGTCATTTTCTACCAAATCAAATTGATCAACATGTGTCTCACCTGTAAATATTAAAGTGGTTTCGATTAATTACAATTGATTGGTACATGATATTGAAAATCGTATGCCATAGTCAGGCATGTTTCTAATATTTGATGGGCCATGGGAATGTGTAAACTTAATGGCCTCCGATACGTACGGAAAAAAAGGTTCAATAAATATTCTTAATCAGTAAAAAAAGATGAATATAGAAAATTCATTAATTTATAAGGACAATGTCTCGTTCTTCTTTGTTATAGACAAAATAATACTTAAATTTTTTTTTTGTATGGATAGCTATGGATTTCGGGTCAACTTTAGAAAATATTCTAATACTTACGCTACCATGAATATCATGAAGTCATTGGACACAAGAAGTGTTGGACATTTATGCATATCTTATTAGTTAATTAGCAACTAATAGTATAATATTAAAAAATATGAATAATTTTGAAGTCCTAAAATATAAATATATTCA
The DNA here is from genome assembly GCA_030169165.1 of Centaurea solstitialis. Classification (NCBI taxonomy): domain Eukaryota; kingdom Viridiplantae; phylum Streptophyta; class Magnoliopsida; order Asterales; family Asteraceae; genus Centaurea; species Centaurea solstitialis. Next base: position 43,505,719 of record CM058044.1, read on the forward strand.
CAAATATATAAATCAAAATGTCATTACAAGTTTGATATAAAATTGCAAGTTTCCATATATGTGTGGGAAAATATGGAAAAACCTAATGAACTCTAGTGTTTGAAATAATTAAGTCATTGAATAAATTGGTAAAAAAAATTATATGGTAAAAAAAATAATATGGAAAAACATTAAAAAAAGTCTAAAATATATTTAATAAATTTTCATATTTTCAATGGTTAAGTCCTTAAATACTTTTTTATATAATTTTTTTTTTATCAAATCGGTTATAGTGTTATTAGTTAATTGATATATTTTTTTTAGAAAAATGAGAAAAAAACATTGCTTGTAAGTTTCCAACATATAGATAAATAGATAGATATTTTGGATTTTTTATTTATTTAACCAGATTCCTAAAATTTTCTATTAAATAAAAAAAATGCCAAATACAATATAAGTTTTTCTTTCTTCCAAATTTTGAGAATTTAAGCGAAATTTCCGCAAAAGATATATTTTTCAATTAGATATGTTTTTTTTCGATAAAGAAAAAGACATCACTTATAGGTTTTTTACCCAAAAACGATAGATATTTTGGAACTTTTTTTAAATTAACAAATTTTCTATTTTTTTAAACAAGATAATGACAATACAAGATAACAGATAACTTCCACCTTATATTGCATATTTTGGTGCAACTTTGGATATATTATGTCCCAACTTTAGGTATATTTTGGTACAACTTTTGGTTTTTGTTAGCGTAATTTTAGCTATATTTTGGTTTAACATCTCGTAAATTAAGACCAACTTTTATATATATATTTTTTTCATGCATTAAATACCAACTTTGCAAGAATTAATGAAAATGTTATATTCATTTCATTTTATAAATTTATATATTTTTTATTCAAAATTGTCATAAAAATTTAATTATTCAAAATATGAAAGCTCATTGAATTTTTGTTACCCGATTTTTTCCCGTTATTTTACCATATTTTCCAGTTTTGATCATAAAAAAGGTATCTAACATGCTTTATAAAAATCCAAAAATTTATTTACTAGGTTTTGAAATAGTTCAATGACTTATTTAATATAAAATGTTACTTAAAGAATTAATCATTACAAAAACAAAAGTTCATTGAATTTTTAGACTTTCTCGGTATATAATCCGTACAGACAACTTTATTTATTAAAGACTTAATAGAAAACCAACCAAATGCCCCTTAACAAAGGAAACCTTAACGCCATGTTCTCGAGTTTAAAAATGAAGGAAAAGAAATGAGAGGGGATGAAAGAAAGGGGGAAGTTATCCTTACAAATTATCCCACTTTTAGAACGATTGACTTTCAATAAAAAAAAAAAATTCCTCCAAATCATCCTTTTTCCCTTTTCTAACAAACTCGAAAACACATTTTTATTAATTTTTTTAGAAATCCTTTCAGTTCTTTACTTTAAAACAACTCGAGATTACGACTTAAATCCTTTCCAGGTTGAGCGGCTTCCAACCCGCCGGGCTGGCGGTACGCGGCAGCGGCTTCGGCGGGTTGGAAGCATGAGCAGGAATGCCACACCGCTACCTTTTGTATGTGTTGTGTGTGGGTGGGTTGAGTACTAATTAAAGAGGGTTCCAAAGGGTTAATTATGGGGTTGGAAAAAAGTTACTTTGAAAGATGATGTGGGAGTGAGGTTGGAAGGGTTAGCCGTTGGGAGGGTTAGATACTCATAGTCTTAAAGACTAGTTTCAAGATTATTTAAATAAGAAAAATTAATTAAACAAAAAAAGTCAAAATTGGAAAACCCACGACCCGCCAAATATATTTGTCCGTATGCAATCAACAGTTTGCTACTCCTCTGTTTCCGCCATTGATGAGGAACCTCAAGCTTTCAATATCATTCCCACTTTTTCCAACCAAAATTCATTAAACTTATAAAAAATAATTTATTTTAAATTATCAAAATATATTTTACTCAGTTTCTAAAAAAAACAATATCCACAATAAATACGTGAATATTAACACAATGTTCCCCACATAATAAAAATACAAAATTTTCTAGCTACAAGATCGTGTATCGAACTCCATACCCAGCTTCCTTTCTTTGACCATTCTTTCCATCTACTCCCATATTTCAAGATATACATATATATATATATATATTATGTATGCATATAATCTATCTTCAAAATCTACACACAAGAAAAAGAAGTAAACTTTCAACACCATTAAAGTGTATTCCACAATTTCAAGCTTTGAATCCTCAAAAGCATCCATTTTAGGGTTTGAAATTTCATTTATATTAAGACTAACACAAAATCAAAACCAAAATCAAACCCTATATTTTGAAACCCACCATTTTTCTTTTTCTTTGGTCAATCTTTTTATTAAAAAGAATTCAAAGACGTGTACAGTGTGATTATTTTCCACAAAAGGTTGTTGTATAAATAGGTGAAGGTTGAGGTTTGTCATCATCCATAATCATCATCCATAATCATTCATCATTCATCAAAGAAGAGCAAGTGTTTAGAAAGAATTGCAATCTTGATTCAAGGTGAGCAAAAGTGGACAACTTTCACTGTGTTTTTGGGTTCCATTTCTGGGTCTGTTTCAATTCAGACAAACTTTATTGGGTGTTCTTTCTTTTTTCAATATGGTACAAGATTTGTTATAAAAACTGAATCTTTTTCAAAGGACTTTTGTGTTTGTATGTGTTTATAAAGAACTGGAATCTTGATTATGAGCAAAAAAGGTCTTTTTTACTGTTTTTTTGGATTCCATTTCTGGGTCTGTTTCAATTCAGACAACACTTTATTGGGTGTTTTTTTTTTTTTCAATTTGGTACAAGATTTGTTACAAAAACTGAATCTTTATTGAAGCAGTCTTGTGTTTGTATGTTTTTATAAAGAACTGGAATCTTGATTCTGAACAAAAGATGTTCATTTTCACTGTGTTTTTGGAATCCATTTCTGGGTGTGTTTCAATTCAGTCAATACTTTATTGGGTGATCTTTCTTTTTCTCAATTTGGTAGTACAAGATTTGCCATAAAAGTTGAATCTTTATGAAAGTACTCATCTGTTTTTATGTGTTTATCTGTGTGTGTTTTCTTCTGCCAATTGTGGGATAAATTGTCTTTTCTCACTTGATTAAGGCTTAAATTTTTGTTTAATTATTGATAATCTTGTACAATTATTGAACCTAGACAAAAAAAGCTTGTCCCTTTCTTCAATTATTGACTTTTGACATCTTTCTGTTCTTAAAATCATTAAAAAAAACTTAATTTCTTGATTAATTATCCTTAATTTAAGCAAATTTTTGTTCATGGTTTTGCAGGATCTTTTTAACTGTTATGGGTTTATCCTTCTCCCTATTATCATCAGCATGGCAAGAAGTCTTGAAACATAGCTTTCTAGATCTACCTTACGATCTCGAGAACCTCGAAAACCGATTAAGATCCGAGAGCTTTAAGAGAACCGAATCTGAATCAGAAATAATCTCGAAAAGCTCCACCGATTCTAGTCCTAGAAGAGGAAGAAGAAACTCGATAAGTTTAAAGAATTGTGAACCCTTGAAGATCATGCTAGAAACCACCCTTTCTTTCAAGAATTTGCTTCAAGATATCCGAAAGCCCGAGACTGAAAACGCGAATCTTGAAACGAGCTCGGCAAACCTTCTTCCTGAACCCGTTGTTTTCTTTTCTCCTCGACCCGTTAGTGAACTCCACGATGCGGCTACCAGGGTTCAGAAAGTGTACAAAAGTTACCGAACACGAAGAAACCTAGCCGATTGTGCCGTTGTCGTTGAAGAACTATGGTTAGTTCTAGCCCAAAGTTTTAACCGTTTCAATCGAACTAGATATAGTTTGACTTTCTAGAAAGTCAAACTGTATCTCGTTGTATAGGTTTGGAGTTTGTTTTTTCTAATTGGGATGATATTTTGTAGGTGGAAGGCTTTGGATTTTGCGGCTTTGGACCGGAGCTCCGTTTCGTTTTTCAACGTCGAGAAACACGAGACCGCGGTTTCACGGTGGTCGAGGGCTCGGACTAGGGCTGCTAAGGTGGGAAAGGGCTTGTCGAAAGACGAAAAGGCTCAAAAACTAGCTCTGCAACATTGGCTTGAAGCGGTGAGCACCCCGAAACAAACCCTTTTTTGTTTCTTGAATGTTTACGCTCGGTTCATCTTGAGCGATTTCGTGTGATGATTTGCTCATAATCCCGCTTTTGTTTGCAGATTGACCCACGCCACCGTTATGGCCACAATTTGCACATCTACTATGATCTTTGGTTCGAAAGCGAAAGTAGCCAACCCTTCTTCTACTGGTAACGACCCGATTCAAGATTTTCTATTTGAAAGGCCTCGTTTAGTAGCTTATTGTTTGATCAGCTGCTTTCTCAAACATTATTTTCTTGATTTAGATCAAATCTTTATGATGTTTATTCTTTTGAAATATTAAAGGTTGGATGTCGGAGATGGCAAAGAAATTAACCTCGAGAAGTGTCCGAGGGCGCATATGCAACGTCAATGCATCAAGTACCTAGGACCCGTAAGTCTCATTCCGGAATCATTAATTAATTATCATCAAAACAACGTAAATTTTCCGTTCGTTAACCGTCGTTTTTTCAACAGAACGAAAGGGAATCATATGAAGTGATCGTTGAAGGCGGAAAGCTTGTTTTCCGGCAAACCGGTTTGCTTTTGGAAACCACCGAGGGTTCCAAATGGATCTTCGTTCTAAGCACCACGAGGAACTTGTACGTTGGCCAGAAAAAGAAAGGGCTTTTTCAACATTCGAGCTTTCTTGCGGGCGGTGCCACCACGGCGGCCGGACGATTGGTAGCCCATGGCGGAGTTCTTGAGGTACAAGTCTTTAATGCATGGTGTTTCACTTGAAGTTTTTTGTGATTTTTATGCTTTTAAACTTACATTGTTTGCAATTTATTTTTCAGGCTATTTGGCCATACAGTGGTCATTACCTTCCAACTGAAGAAAACTTCAGGGAATTCATTTGTTTCTTGGAGGAAAACCATGTTGATCTCACAAATGTAAAGGTATGCATATAATATATATACATATGTATATTTCATGAGAGTCAGGTTCAAACGAAAATAATACGCATTCAACTATTCAAGAGAATAAGAACAAGTTCGAATCACATGTGAATTTATATCGAAACACTTGTAAAATCACATGTGATACACGCGACTTTGGATATGAACTAAGAATTTATACGGAAATGTACATGTGAACCAACTTTACAAATTATTCATATGGGTTCACATATGCATCTTCAAAAAGATTTTTTTCACTGATTCACATATGAATCATCTGTTAGCATTTTCTTCTCACAATATTTAGTATTATTACGAGAACAAACATAGGATGATTTATTAAATTTTCCTAAAGATCTTGTTAAGGCGCTCAAAAAGCATCCTATCAACCTATTTGAAACCTTAACAGAGTTCGGACACACGATTCTCATGCATTAAAGGGTTGAACATTTCATTCATAGTTCAAAATTCTAATTACCACTCTCAATGCAGAGATGCTCGGTTGACGACGATGATGCAAGTGTCGGATTTTCATTCAAGGTTCCCGAAAATACTGAAAACGAAATAAAGCCTAAACCACTAGTCATTCCACATCCCAGACCGGTGGACATTCTTCGTACACCGACCCGTGTCGAGCGTCCAAGTGCATCCACTGTAGACGCACCCAGGCCCGTTTCGGCCCGTCGGGTTGAAGACATCAAGTCAAGCCCGATACGGTATAACCTGGCTAACCGTTTGTCTTGCAAGTGGACATCCGGAAACGGTCCCCGAATCGGCTGCGTTCGGGATTATCCACAGGAGCTACAATCTCGAGCCCTTGAACAAGTCAACTTATCTCCTCGTGTCATTCCCGGCAATTTTGCAAATTACGGTCCGATCCCGTCCCCGAGGCCGAGCCCGAAGGTTCGACTTTCGCCAAGGCTTTCGTACATGGGACTCCCGAGCCCGAGGACCCCCATGGCTGCCGCTTACTAATCTAATGGGGTTGATAAGTAGAACGTAAGTTCTGTTCGTTTATATTGTGTTGGTCACACTTTTTAACAACTCGAAAAACAAGAACATGAGTGTTTGTCATATGTAAATGAAGCTGGGACCTACAAAAGGGACGAAGTAATTCTGTTAATTTAATTGTTTAGTTTTTCAATCTTGTAATTGGTAAAGGTGTATTTTGATGACCACTTTTTCTTTTTTCGGTGTTGGGCTATTTTATAGTCATTTTTTGATTGAATGTAGGTTCTGACAGGTATGAAACCCAATCCATATATAATAGATGAGTAAATTCTCTGCCAAGTGTTGTTCTAAACTGTATTAAGTATTTTTTTTCATCTAAACTTGAATCTAAACACCTTTTTAACTTTTGGTTCATTTAACTCTTTCTGATTAACATATGCCATTTTACTTAATAGATTTCATTATTTATCCTTTATTTTTAGTTATTTATTTTAATTTTAATTTTCTAACTTTTTAGGTAATACCCATGAGTTATTTATTTTACATTTTAATCTCTTAATTTTTCATTTTTTTTATTTTACACTCTTATTATATAACATAAATAATTGTATATTATGAAATATAATGCGTTAAAATTAAGTTTCTTTTTTACAATTTATACTTTCGAAATGAGCCAATATTGAATATTGTTTATTTAACCTTATTATTAAATATTAAAAACGTATAAGAAATAATATGTTTTACATTTTTATTACACTCTTATCATATTAAAAATACAAAATCATAGATTTAACTCATGTCGGCACAAGTCTATCAAATTGTATATCTCTACTGGATAAACAATTAGCATACTAGCAGCCATCTTCTAATTTGATAAAAGGAGACCATCTTAAGATCAACAAACAAATTGAATGATGAAATGGATGCATTGATCATCTCACATTTTGCTAGTAGTCAATGCCAATTGGGTATGATTACAATTAAACAAACATGAAAGGAAATTATTAGAATTAAACAAACAGACTCGGGATCATTATATCGACAACGGCCTCATAAAAAGGATTGGCATTAATTACTGGTTCAAGGTTGACATGGTAAAACTTCAGCAATTAGAAGAGGACGGGGCTCGAGCCCTACAGTACGGCCAGTGGCGGATGGCTTAAGGGGTTGTGGGGGGCCATGGCCCCTGTGTTTTTGTTTCTTCATTATAGGATATGATGCATGAGTTATTTTACTTGGCCTCTCTATCTCACAGTCACCGCTAAAGACACAAAGTGAGCAAAGATCAATTTTAAATAATTTTCTAATGGGCTTCTCTATTTTTTGGGGTGATTCAAAGCTAAATACTGTTTATTTGTTACCTTGATTAGGAGCAGGGGTAAATAATATTATTGTGAATCTGCAATAATATTATGTTTATATAATGTATAAAATGTGTGAGTATTATAATAAAATGTATTATAAGATTTAAGTTTATATAAATCAATTAAAATAACATCTTATCTAAAAGTTTGACAATAAGTTTAAAAGACACTTTTGAGTATTTTAATAAGTTTTTTAGAACACTTTTAAATAAATATTGTATTAATTGTTTATACGACAATATTTTAAAGTGTATCTTACAAATATGTGTATGCTCAAAGATAGTTTATTGGCCATTTATCTAAATCGTGTTATAAAATACCTATTACAACATTTTATTTTATAAACATCCTAGAAAGTTGTTGAAACATCCAAAAGCATCGTATAAACTTAAATTTGTTGTAGTAAATGTATTTTACATTAGACAGCTAATATTATGATTACAAAATATCTTGAAATTGAAGTTTTGATGATATAAGATCAAATAAAGCGATCATTGTAAAATTTACAAAATAAGCATGTGTTAGTGCATGGATTAGGAGACAATGTACTAAAGGATAGAGATAGAATTACGAGAAATTTACGACCGAACTCAATGAGATGAAACGGTTAAAATTATATAATCAATTGTTGTTATAAGTCTATGCCCTTATATAAACGATTGACCCTAAAATGCCAAAAAAATGGTATATTGATTTTTTTTTTTGTTGCTAAACTAGAGATCTTAAAAAATTTCATATTTGATAGAAATTACGCTCGTAAAACATACTTTCTAAATAAAATAGAACAAATAAATTTGGAAACCGAAAATGTCTTATTCATTTCGGCCCCCTAGGTTACAAGACTCGTGTTCCGCCCCTGAGTACGGCTGTACGGGTGGGGTCGGTCAACCACTACTCTTAAAGTCTACTCTAAATGCAACTTAAAGAGTCTTAATGATATGGGTGTTCTTGTATTTTCAACAATAGTTAGAAGTTATAAAACAGATTTACTAAAGAAGAACGGCCCAGTGACACTGAATTGAAAAGGCCATTCTCCTTAATAAGAACTTGCTAAATTGCTCAAACTGGAGAACCAGATTCATATGATATTATATCAAAGAAGTAAAACTGATGATGTATAGGCATTGAATCTTATCTAGTTGGTAGTCAAAAGCACCCCCGGTGAGCACTAACAATTCTACTAACAAGCATGCATTGTACAGCAGCGACAAAACTAGCATGGGGCATTGAAACCCCCAACACCACAAGTTACAATTTTCAGCTAATCCAGGCATAAGCAAAATCAAAAGTAGAAACCTTTATAACAAAAATAAGAAGAAGTAACCTCAGAATCAACCACTCACTAGACACTACGTACATAGGATTAAGGAATGTCAAATTTAAGCAAACGCGTACTATATATATATATATAGTACAAGAACAACCTCATTTGTAGGAACAAAATAATGCATTTTGAGCCACATGTTATGTGGGACCCATCATTAAATAAATCATATATGATTTAGTGGTGGGACCCACCTGAATCATATATGATTTTTTATTATGTGGGACCCACATCACATGTGATCCAGAATTGTCCCTTTGTTCTTGCAAATGGACTTTGTTCTTGTTTGAACCTACTTCTATATATATATATATATTATTGGCATTATATACCTTTTTTTTTCTTTCAGATAGATAGATAGATCACGAAATCTTACTGTATTTATATAGGAGGAAGACCGGCTTCAATCTTTCCCCATGAATCCAATGCAGATGATCCCCTGAGCTGCCTCTTGAGCTTGTCGAGAATTTCCTTCGCCTGGTCCGCTTTTGAAGCTTTGACCAATCCATCCATGAGAAGCGCGGTGGCCTTAAACGGAGGAACCCATTTGTTGCGAAGGATATCCTTGCAGATTTCCAATCCGCCATCAAAGTCTCCCTCCTCAAGCATATGCTTCATCAACACATAATAACCAAAAGACGGTGGTGCCTTTTTAACATACCCATCACTCACCATTTTGTCAATAATCTTTCTGGCAGATTCGAAATCACCTACCTTGCAAAACCCGAGAATGATAGCACGATAAGTAAAACAATTGGGCTCCACACGGCCTTTTGATATCATTTCCTCCAGCAACTTGTATGCCCTAACAGGCTCTTTGCTTTTACAATACCTTGTAATTCTATGATTGTAAGTGGTGAGATTATGTTCCAGGCCTTCCTCATTGATCTCTTTCACCACCATATCGAACTCGCTCTTTTTGTTGATACTACCCAACAATATGTTATAAGAATCAATATTGGGTTGCACATAAGCTTCAGGTCCCATGTTTGCGATCATGGCCTGAGCCTTGTCTACACAACCCCTTTACAATGGGCTTTCAATATCAGATTAAAGGACTTGACACCCCTAGGCAGACTCCAATTCATCATAAAAGCTTGAAAAGTGTGAGGAAACTTATCATTATTAGTATAAATCTTATTATCTAACATGACGGAAAGCACCCCACAAAGTGTTTTTTGAGTAACGGTGCAGTTCCCTTGTTGAAGCATTTTATCGAACACCTGGAGTGCATTGTCGACCACCCCGGCCTGAGAGTATAACATGGCGATCCGAATCCAGAAACCTTCGGAAGAAAGCTGAGAAGCAGGGGTAGGAGGGCTGGTGATGCAGGTGGTGAGTACACGGTCGATTAGATCGAAGCGTTTGGATCGTGACAGCTTCTGGACAGAGAGGGTGAAGAGAGGCCGGTGGCGTCTGAATGTGGGTATCGAAATCGATGATTGAAAGAGTTGGGCGACTTTCACAGGGTCTTTTTCTGATTTGATAGCCGATTTCAAATCCCTAAACGACGAAAAAGAAGAAAAAGAACAAGAGGAGATGATGAACCTGGCGGCCATTCTACTAGAAACCTGGTATGCTGCTACCATCGCCATTAGGACTCACACAAAAATCGATCTCAAAACCCTAGACGGACGACGATGTAAGTAAATTTTAACGATTTCTACCAAATAATTTTACATGTTACTCCCATCAAGTTTTGAGTTTTTCAAATTTTACAAGCAACCTTTTTTTTTTTAATAAAAAAAATTGTCGGATTTTAAAGGTATTCATTTCGATAATCATCGCTCATATTGATTTCAAAGCTTTTTGTTACTTCACGATTGATTATTCCGATTTTTAATTTTTTTTTTTTGTTAGGCCTACTCATTCGAGTAGATGCCTCGTCTTAAAGGTTTTCAGGTTCTTCGTCTTCTCGTGTCTAGAGATTAGGGTCATGCCTAGAATTTATTTTAGACGGCGGCACTATCTAACTATAACTAAAGAACATATTAAAAGATATTCTTTATAACATCGGTCTGGTGGTTGGTTCATTGCTTTTCAAAAATATAAAGTCTCATATTCAAACTTTATTACTGTAAACTTTTCCTAAGCTACAGTGCAAACACACTTGCTAAATTACATTTTTGGTCCCCTAATAATTCATAAACAATATAAAATAAATATATTTTTCACTACATTATATTTTTGGTCCCTCATAATTAATATGTTTAGTTGTTTACCTATATAACATTTATTAAATGTTTGAAATTGTTCCTCGGTGATTTTTTTAATTATATTAACACATATAATTGTGGCTAGCCTTAGTCTCAGACGGCCGAATTCTCAATTTATGTTCTAAATTGCAAAGGATGTAGTATAGGCAAAGCCTAGATAAAACCTTTTTCCAAACAAATACAGATAATTGTATATTAACTAAAATACGTTAAAATATACGTTTTAATTTTAACAAGTTACACCGTTATAATATATACTACGTAAAAAAATATTTTCAATATTTACAATTCATACTGCTAATAGTCTTTCAAAAAATGTCTAAATTAATTGTTGGACCTTAGAAGGACATCTCTTAATTCCAAAAACTTTATCTTTATTTATTTCAAAGACTTGATCGTTATTTTATTTCGAAAACTTAATCGTTAGAAGAATGTGTCTTAATTTCAAAGACTTAATCGTTATTTTATTTCAAAGACTTAGACCCCGTTTACCAAACCCTTACCAGAGTATGTACTTACCAACAAAATTCAACACTATCGGTTGCTTACCGGTTAATATTTTAGTCCACAAAAATGGTATCGTATGCAACAATTTATCCGGTAAGCGCTAACTGTGGTAAGAGACGACTATCCTCACTTACCGGGTAAGACTCCCATCCTTGACTTCGCTCTTACTGGGGTAAGATTCTTGATCATTGTCATATGCATCCGATAAAGTAATATGACTTGGTAAGTGCTTACCGGGTAAGTGTTTGGTTAATTGCCGCTTGAGCCATAGTTGTCCTGTCGATTTATGTTACACTTGAATCGTTTTTTATTGATTTTAAGTCGTAATATTGTTACAACCTCCCATCTTTCCGCAACGCAACGCCAAAAAAACTCGTTGAAATTAACAGATAAAATCTAGAAAACATACATTTGACAGTAACAGGACTCGAACACAACTACACAAGAAGAAGCTCCAAGAAAAGAAGCTAATTAGTGGTTGTGAGTTTTGGGGTTTTTAGTTTTGATTTAAATAATTTAGGTTTTAGGTTTTAAGGTTTTCTTTAATGATTTTAATTAAGGAAATACCATCACATTTCCAATGGATTTTGGATTTGGGTTTAGAAATATATCTATTGCTGATATGGGCTTCTTCTTTTTTCGTGGGCTTCAAGCATAAGCTAGCTGATAAGCTAGCTTATAAGCTAGTCCATCCAAACATGTACCAGGAAGCTAGCTTATAAGCTAGCTTTTTGAAACGCTACTTTGAGTAGCTTATGAGGAGCTTATTGTAGCTTTTTCCAATTATACCCCTATTAATATTAATTATTAAATCCAAATATACCCTTTTTGGTCATTTTATATACTCATAAGCTAGTTTTTGCCAAACATAATTTATTCAACAGCTAGCTTATCAGCTACTAGCAAACTTATCAATCAACAGCTAGCTTATCAGCTATCCGCTAGCTTATCAGCTATCCGCTAGCTTATAAGCTACCAGCTAGCTTATAAGCTACGCTTGCCAAACATAACCTAAGGTTGTGTTTGGCAAGCATAAGCTAGCTTATAAGCTAGTCCATCCAAACATGTACCAGGAAGTTAGCTTATCAGCTAGCTTATAAGCTAGCCTTTTGAAACGCTACTTTAAGTAGCTTATGAGAAGTTTATTGTAGCTTTTTCCAATTATACCCTTATTAATATTAATTATTAAATTCAAATATACCCTTTTTGGTCATTTTATATACTCATAAGCTAGTTTTTGCCAAACATAATTTGTTCAACAGCTAGCTTATCAGCTACTAGCAAGCTTATCAATCAACAGCTAGCTTATCAGCTATCCGCTAGCTTATCAGCTATCCGCTAGCTTATAAGCTACCAGCTAGCTTATAAGCTACGCTTGCCAAACATAACCTAAGGTTGTGTTTGGCAAGCATAAGCTAGCTTATAAGCTAGTCCATCCAAACATGTACCAGGAAGTTAGCTTATCAGCTAGCTTATAAGCTAGCCTTTTGAAACGCTACTTTAAGTAGCTTATGAGAAGTTTATTGTAGCTTTTTCCAATTATACCCTTATTAATATTAATTATTAAATTCAAATATACCCTTTTTGGTCATTTTATATACTCATAAGCTAGTTTTTGCCAAACATAATTTGTTCAACAGCTAGCTTATCAGCTACTAGCAAGCTTATCAATCAACAGCTAGCTTATCAGCTATCCGCTAGCTTATCAGCTATCCGCTAGCTTATCAGCTATCCGCTAGCTTATCAGCTACCAGCTAGCTTATCAGCTACCAGCTAGCTTATAAGCTACGCTTGCCAAACATAGCCTAAGGCTATGTTTGGTAAACTAGCTTGCCAAACATAGCCTAAGGCTATGTTTGGTAAACTAGCTGATAAGCTAGCTGGTAGCTGATAAGCTAGCTGTTGATTGATAAGCTTGCTAGTAGCTGATAAGCTAGCTTATGAACAAATTATGTTTGGTAAAAACTAGCTTATGAACAAATTATGTTTGGTAAAAACTAGCTTATGAGTATGTAAAATGACCAAAAAGGGTATATTTGAATTTAATAATTAATATTAATAAGGGTATAATTGGAAAAAGCTACAATAAACTCCTCATAAGCTACTCAAAGCAGCGTTTCAAAAAGCTAGCTTATAAGCTAGCTTCTGGTACATGTTTGGATGGACTAGCTTATAAGCTAGCTTATTTTTGCCAAACAAAGCCTAAAACCACAACACTTAGGTGCTGTTTGTTTTTTAAGTGGTGCTGAAGACTGAATCTGTTTCCACTTCTGATTGTTAAGTGGTGGTGCTGAAGACTGAATCTGAATCTGTCAAGACTGTTTGTTTTTGTAAACTGTCAAATATCTGAATCTGAATCTGATTATTCATAAGAACTAAAATCAACTAAAATATGTCAACTCAATCAAGTACAATAGTAAACTTTAACAATCCAACAACTTAATGAGCTTTATAGAACAATACAAACAAGCTTAATGAGCTTGATGAATAATCCAAACAAGCTTAATGAACTTAATGAACAATCCAAACAAGCTTAATAAGCTTAATGAACAATCCAAACAAACTTAATGAGCTTAATGAACAACCCAAACAAGTTCAAGCTTAATGAACAATCCAAACAAGTCCAAGATTAATGAAAAAAGTGAAAAAAGTGAACAAAAAGTGGTTTTACCATCACTTTTTCAGTAAGTGGTCAAAAAGTGATAAGTGAGGGTCCTTTTTAACATCTCGCCCAGGGCTTATAAAATGTCAGGAACGGCACTGGTTGTATCTCGGGGATTCTATGAATACATCCTATGACGACGGGTTTGAAATGCACTACTCCATAAACATTGTAGGAAAGAATTACATCTTCATCCACCGATTCTTGATCGATAGGCTATTTTTGGTCTTGGAGCAACACTAGATTGCCAAAGTATGTAGGTGAACAAGTGAAAACATTGATTTTAAGAAAGTGAAGTGAGCTTACCAATAAAAGATTTATAAAATAGGTTGAATTAATTGTAGTCGTTTAATGGTTTAATTATTTAAGTTATGATTTTATATTAAACAAATTTTGTTTGATACAAAAAATGAAAGTGGATGAGGCTTGGAGCAATATAAAATGAGAGTTACATAAATAGACGACGTAGTTTGCGGAAACATATATCGGCAAAGTTAGGAAGTGGGTGGCATTGTTTCCACCGCATGCTAAGCACCATAATTGTTAGCAAATTACAAGATTACCCTCGCTAATGTGCACATCATCACCATGCCCTTGTTACTTCAGACTAATAATTTTCTAAATGTATATTAAGAATTGATTGTATTATCTTTTTTGGTAAAGGGTTCCCAGGCCTTTGGCCCAGACTAATCCCTTGGTAATGCAACCGATCGCTAAAGCATGCAACCCTGAGATTAAACCCAGTGGTCATAAGGGGGATTGCAGGGATCGAACTCGGGTTGAGAGCTATGCCCTCCCCAGGTGATTACCACTACACCACACCCTTGTGGTTTTGATTGTATTATTTTTTGCTTAACTTTAATGAAAGCAAAATAGATAAAAGAATTTAGTTCAGATAAGATTACAAAGAAAGATTAATTTCACATAAAAATATTGTTCAACTTCATTATTCATTGTTGATTTTCCTTATTACATTTTAATAGCTTTTGCAATTATGAAAAGATCCATAACCCGTATCTCATAATCATAGTCTTAATTTAGAGGCCGATCATCACTAGTCTTAACTGATGCATATTTTTATTTAGTTTTATAGGAGTTACCGTAATAGTTGTTTAACAAGATATTCTGGAATCATGGTTTTAATCTATACTTTTATTGTTATCACTTTAATTTTCAGTTGAGAAGAAAGTATTCTTAGTTTTATTTCTTTCTTTTATTCTTTGAAGATTACCCATCTCGAATCGGGTTATAACAGCCTCTCTTGAAAAAAACCCAACAACTAACATAATTGATTTATATAGTTTCATAATTAATTCTTAATGCTCAATTAGTTTCATAATTAAAATGACAAAAAAGGGTATATTTGAATTTAATAATTAATATTAATAAGGGTATAATTGGAAAAAACTATAATAAGCTCCTCATAAGCTACTCAAAGTATCGTTTCAAAAACCTAGCTTATAAGCTATCTTCTGGTACACGTTTGAATGGACTAGCTTATCAGCTAGCTTATTTTTGCCAAACAAAGCCTAAAACCACAACACTTATTAATACTAATGAAAAATCTTTTCTTATTTTCTTTTCTTGCTTAGTTCATCATAAGTTCATAACCCACAAATCCAAACAACAGCAACTTGATTTTAAAACCCCTTTTTTTCCCCTTTCATTTTTCTTTTTTTATCACAAACAACTAAAATGATTGAATCAAGGATATTATACCATTGTATCAATTTCCAAATGAAATGAATAGTAAAGATATGAAATAAAATACAACTTTGGTTCCTATAGTTTAATAATTTTCAAAATGAAATGAATAGTAAAGATATGAAATAAATACAACTTTGGTCCTTATAGTTTGATAATTTCTAAAATGAAATGAATAGTAAAGATATGAAATAAAATACAACTTTGATCCCTATAGTTTGATATTTAGAATGTTTTTAGTCATTGGTCTTTAAAAATTGTATTTTTCATCCTTATGAGTTTTTTTTTTTATAGTTTCATCCTTTCATCCAACTTTGTTAAATTAAGTTGGTTAACTCGTCCAAAAGAATATTTGATTAAACTACATATTTGGTCCTTATAGTATACCAACTTTATATTTTTTATTCTCAGATTACATAATTCACATTTTGTTACTTTTACTTTATTTATTTATTTTATTACCACATTTTTTATTGGTTAATTATAGACTATTATAACTTCAATAAAAAAAATAATCAAGTAATTTCATTAAACTACTTATGATAAAATCTATCACAATTTATAACCCGGCGCGAAGCCCGAGCTCTTAATAACTAACTTTGAACATTCGATGAAAACTAATTGCAGGGACATTTAACATAAAAATGTATAAATTGATGCTCATCACGTTTAATAGTAATTTGCGCAGACATGCTTACGGAATAAAGCTTGACGCATATTCAGATTGCCACGTGGCACAATTTTATCTATCTTTCTCTCTCTCTCTCTCTCTCTCATTTATTTATTTGAGGCTATCTGATTGATACATGTCATTTAATTTTCTTAAAGAAAGAAAAAACAAACAACAAAAAACAAAAACGACATAATTTAAAATAATAATAATAATAATAATGATCATTGAGTTATAAAAAGAATTATTATATAATATGTAATTGATCACTTTTGATTTTTAATAATTTTGTTTTCATTTTACAATTCCATTATATATATATATATATAGAGTAAATTGTGGATTTGGTTCTTGTGGTTTTCAATTCTTTATGACTAAGATCCCTAAACTTAAAAAATTATGGATCACGTCCTTGTGGTTTTTAATTTTGCACTAGTAGGGTCCCTGAACCAAACGACCGTTTATCAGTCTCTGTTACCTTAGGGGTAAAATTGTCATTTTGCTTTTCTCCACATTTAACATTAATTTTTGTTATTTCTTTTTTTGTCTTTTGTCTTTTTGTCTTTTTCTATATTCACAAGGACTAGATGTGTTGTATTGTATTACATCATATATACACACATATATACAAATACAAATACAAATACAAATACAAATACATCTAATTTATATATACACACATCAAGTTACCTTCACCATCATTCTTACCTACAACCCAACCTTTCTCCATATGGGTTTTATTTATTATTATATATAGGGTGTTTATTATACACCCTGCATAAATTTTACACCCTATGCAACCCATTTCATTACCATTGATTCAAATATATTAATTAATCAACGGCTAAGATTATAAAATGAGTGAATGGAAGGGTATTTTGGGGAAATATTCTATCTAATTCGAAAAGAATAAAAGGGAAATCAAATATTCATCCAAATCATTTCCTCATTTTTAGCCCACTTCCTAATAAAAACTGATTATTGGTTCCTCATACTTAAAACCAAATTCATTCGAAGAGGAGACCCCATTTCATCTAATTTGTAGTTGGCTTTCTATTTTTCTTCGTGCTTGGTTTTATGCTAGCTTGGTTTCTTAGTTTCGGTTGTAGTTGGTTGGTGCCCTTGCGGCTCTGTTTCGCTTTGTATTTTCGTTCGGTTTGTAATCTTTTTGGTTGTGGTTTTATAACAAACCTAATGAAGCAAAGCTTCAAGTATTTTTAATAATGGTTTTATAGCAAGTCCGACCACCCATCTCCGGCGACCGCTACCCATCTCTTCCACCCATCTTCGTGAAGCCACCGCAATCGTAAAAACCCACCATTTGTTTACTTCCTCCATGAAACACACCCCCATGGTATACACCCACCACCATCGAATACATGAAGAAGATTGACCGGAGCAGTGGGAGAAGATCGATCGGAAAAATGGAATGGGGGTAAGGGTGTGGGAACTCAATAGCTTTTTGCAGAGATGGGTGCATATATTATACATGTGTATATATGTGTATATAAACATGTGTGTGTTGTGGGTGTATATATATATATATATATATATATATAGACACATGCATACATGCATACATACATATAAGAGTGATGACTTTTGGTCAATCTGGTCTTGGAAAAAGGAGAGAAAAGGACAAATAGGGGTATTTTAGTCCTTTTACTCTTGATTTAACTTTTCTAACGGAATCTGTTAGGAAGAGGGACCCTACTAGTGCAAAATTGAAAGTCACATGTACGTGATCCATAATTTTCTAAGTTTAGGAACCTTAGTCATAAAAAATTGAAAACCACAGGGACCAAATCCGTAATTTACTCGTTTAGCGGTTTTTATAAGGCGTGGAGAAGGAGAAGGAGAAGGAGAAGGAGAAGGAGAAGAAGAAGAAATCATAAGACTTGCAGAAGAATAAGAAGAAGAAAACAAGTGGGATGGGTCTGTTCTTCACCTCTTCCAGGCGCCAATTTCTACCAATTTCCTCCCGATTTGCTGCTTTTCACCGAGGGATCATGGATTCTGGGATGACGATGGTCAGTAATTTAATTAGGGTTTTTTCATCGTTTTACTTTCCAAGTTTATTATTTATCTATTATCAAGGCAGATTGATATAATAATTTAGTGAATTTTCTTGAAGTTGTTTGTTTAATTAATCTTAACAAATCTAGAATCACTATATATGCTGGCAGATACTATTATTAAACTTAGTTTATTTAATTAGTAAAATGCCAAATGCCTTTTTATTTATTTATTTATTTTATTTTAGTTTAGTAGATAGATATAAAAGAACAACATTTACATACCTGTTTTAAGCAAATGAAACATGGTCAATTCTAATTAGTGTTTATATTCAAGGAAATTAACTAGCTTCATCTGCAGCTGCTCACCCCATAGTTTAATTTCCATCATATTATTGTGTGTGACTTTGCTTTTGCTGCCCATGTTTTCTAACCATAGGTGATATGCTAGCTCTTTTTCCACATTTCATATCTCAACCTATATCCTTTCCTTTTAGGTCATTGTCATTAATTAAGCTTAGTTTTTACCAAACATGAATAACATTATATATATATATATATATATATATATATATATATAATAGCCTTCAATTAATCTTGTATTTGTGCTTGCACTGCAGCACGTGTCTCGGCATCCTTCAAATGAATGGAAGAATGATGCACTAGTCTTTTTTCAACCGCGTGCTAACCGAATGTCCACGTATCCTACTCCTGCTCATCAGAGAAAACCGTTTAGCTTAATTCTTCCCAG